>JARQOD010000001.1:108966978-109047344 GCA_033576555.1 Oophaga sylvatica
AGAACTGTGATGGAGATAAAAAGGTAGGCAATTGAGAGGGGAGAAATCAGAGTAATACTTGAGAGGGGCATGTTCCTCCCCTCCAAACTGCAGACTCATGACCGCTGCTGGCCACAACCAGAGTTGTGACTGAGGATGCAATGCTTGTCATGGTTGCAGCACTCCATTCTGGGCAGCAAGCAGAAACGTAACCTCCTCATCTTCCTCTTTCTCCACTTCTTCTGTGAGCTACTCAGCTGCATGCCTCTGGGTTCGCACCAAGTGGGATCTAAACCTCATTGTCATCCTCTCTGTTCTCCCACTTGTTGCCTTGAGAGTCACCATCCTCCTCTTCTTTTCCTAGCAGCACAGAACATTCCGTGTGCACCTTTTTATAAAAAAAAATACTCTGTGGAAGCATGGTTGAAAAGCAATGTCTGACTTTAATTTGTTCATTTTCATACATTTTTTATTTATTATTACTTTTGTCAGATTCAAGTTATTTCTGTCACCATTGTGGGTTTTTCTGTCACTAAACGAGGGGTACAAACAATTTTGACTACTTGTGTACCTTTCTTAAATATTGGTAACACATCAGTAATCCTCCAATCTTGTGGCACCAACCCTGTTAGAAAAGAATCTAAGAATATGAAATACAGTGCTCTGTAAGTTACTGAGCTCAATTACCTCAGTGTCTGTGGATGAATGCCATCTTGGTCAGGGGATTTGTCAATGTGTAAAATGCTCAGATGTAGGTGTACTTCTTTTGTCTTAAACTAATTATATTAGATGGTGAGCTTTGATCTTTGCTGAAAGATAACTGGAACAGACAGGTCATTGGTGAGCATGGATGAAAAGTGCCTGTTTAATATCTAACCCTTTTCGTTGTCCTCTATTATTATATTGTTATTATCAAATTTCATAGCTCTAGAATGCTTCAACGTATCCCACTAATTCTGAGATTGTTTTTTCGTGACGTATTGTACTTCATGTTAGTGGTAAAATTTATTCAATATAACTTGCGTTTGAAATTGAAAAAAATGGAAATTTGGCAAAAATTTTGAAAATTTAGCAATTTTCAAACTTAATTTTTGCGCCATTAAATCAGAGAATGATTTCACACAAAATAGTTAATAAATAACATTTTCCACATGTCAACTTTACATAAGCACAATTTTGGATACATAATTCTTTTTGTTATGACGTTATAAGGGTTAAAATTTGACCAGCGATTTCTCATTTTTCCAAAAAAGTTTACAAAACCATTTTTTAGGAAGCACCTCACATTTTAAATGAGTTTTGGGGTAAATATAACATAAAATACCAAAAAGTGACACCATTCTAAAAACTGAACACCTAAGGGTGCGCAAAACCACATTCAAGAAGTTTATTAACCCTTCAGGTGCTTCACGAGAACTAAAGCAATGTGGAAGGAAAAAATACTTACTTTTTTTGCAAAAAAATTACTTTGGAATCAAATTTTATTTTCGCAATGGCATCAGGAGAAAATGGACCACAAAATTTGTTGTTGAATGGAAGGAGCACCGTTTCACTTTTTGAACGTAAAATTGGCTGGAATCAATGGTGGCATCATGTCACATTTGGAGACCCCCTTATGTAACTAAACAGTGGGATATCCCAATTCTTACTCCAACCCTAACCCCAGCACACCCCTAACCCTTACCATAACCCTAACCAAAACCCTAACCCCAACACATCCCTAACCCTAATCCCAACCATAACCATAACCACAAACCTAACCCTAACATACCCCTAACACTAATTCCAACCCTAACCGTAATTGCAACCATAATTACAACTCTAACCCAAGCCCCAACCCTAACACTAACCCAACCCTAACCCTAGCCCAACACTAAAACTGTGATAGGGTCTATCACAGTGATCAAAATGAATCAATAGGAAAAATGTCCTATTGTTGTTGGGTACCGGCAACTGCCCATGCTCCTGACATTTTCTTCCCTGAAGAAGACTCCGCAGGCAGCGGGACTTCACGGGGGGATACAGGGACCCCATTTCTCTCTCCTCTGATGTGCGATCATATTAGAGGAGAGAGAAATTAAATGGGAAATCAGACTTTTCTCTTTTTGAGGTTGATTTAATTCAGTTAATAACGGCGATTGCAGCACTGGGGTTGGTAAAAACCAACCTGAATCATGTTCTCTGGGGTCTCAACTACCCCTGTTAGCCGAGACCCCGGAGAAATTCCGAAGCTGGAGGGTGCTATATACTTATTCTCAGTGTCGTTAAAAAGCGATGCTGAGGCATAAGTACCCTTAATTGCTGCCGTTAAAAAAGCGTATCGGTGGTCATTAAAGGGTTAGGGGGCCAACCCAATTAAATTGTTTTTTTTCCTTTTGGCATTGATGTATTTATAAAAAAGTTGGTATTTATTTTAATGTTGCTGGTGAATTTTTTCTCTGTAGATATAACTTTGCTAGCTGGATTTAATTTTTTCATTTCTAATTTGGATCTTTATACTCATGAAATGCTATTTCTGTATTCTCAACGTTCAGGATTTTGAATGACCTTTGTTTTTGTCTCATTAAACTTTGTACTGTATTATTTATCCATAATGGATTCTTTTTTATTCTATGACATTTTATTACGACAGGGTATAAGTTTTCTAAATGATTCAAGTGGTTTCTCCTTAAACATGCCCCATTTATGTTCAGTATCCCCAGTTACCATACCATGGTCCCAGTGTACTCAATTAAGCCTTTTCCTTAATTTGTTAAAATCATCTTTCCTAAAGTTATTTTTGTAGTTCCCCTTTTGAATGTTTGACTGAAAATTACATAGAAACTTACCATATTAAGTTCACTGCTTCCCAAATGCACCTTGTCCTGTAGATCTGAAGTGGTATCTGGTCTATTTGGCAGAACAAGATACAGCAGATTACCTCCAGAGGTTGGTCCATCTACCAGCTGAGAGAGGTAATTGTCCTGATCTGTGGATAACAACTTGCAGCTATTATCACAACCAGAAGAGCCTATATCACATTGAATGTCTCAAAATGGTAAAATCCCCTGTAATTAGAACCATTTTATTATATGATACCTTTGTAATTTGATTCAGGATTTCATCCTCTACTTGTTTTAGGAGGATTGTAGCAAACTCCAATTAGCATTTTTTTTTATTACTTCCCCATGTGCATTTACCCATACAGACTCTACATTGTCGCAGCTTTCCGCAATGTGTCATTGAGCACAGAATTTAAGTTGGCTTTCATGAAAATAAACACTCGTCCTTTTATGTTCTTCCTGTCCTTTCTAAATGTAGTGTAACCCTCTATATTTGTTACCCAGTCATAGCTTTCATCCAGCCAGATTTCCATAATGCCCACCATATCGTATTTTGTGACCGACTTAAGAGTCTCCAGTTCATTCATTTTGTTTGCGAGACTTCTTGCATTTGCCAGCAGATATTTAATACTATCAACAAATTTGTTTCTCCTACTCAAATCCCTTTCAAATCCTCATTGAACCCTGCTGTCTCACTCTCTTTGTCTGCTCTATATATCCCTTTATTGGCACAACTACCCTCACTTTCCCCCAGATCCTAGTTTAAAAGCTACTCCATCTGTCTGACCATTTTTCCCCAAGCAGAGCTGCACCCTCCCCATTGAGCTGCAGCCCGTACCTACTGTTGAGCCTGTTGCCGACAGAGAAGTTGGCCCAGTTCTGCATGAACGCAAACCCTTCCTTCCTGCACCAATTTCTAAGTCACTTATTTATCTCCCTAAGCTCCTGCAGTCTTTCCAGTGACATTAGTGGCACCAACAATATTTTTTATAACACCACCTTGGAGGTCCTGGCCTTCAGCTTCTTTCCTATTTCCCTGTAATAATTTCTAAGGACCTTCCACCTTCCTCTAACTTTGTCATTGGTACCGATGTGTACCATGATGACTGGTTATTTCCAAGCCCCATCCAACAACTTGTCTATCAGATCCTCAATATGTCGAACCCGAGCACCTGGCAGACGATGCACTGTTCGTCATTCATGGTCTCTGATCCTTTCTGTCGGCCTAATTATATAGTCACCTACCACCAACATCTTTCTAGCTATTGCTGCACTCCTATTTCACTCCTTCCTACAGCAATAGTTTTCCCGGTTGCAAGGAGCAACGTACTGCTGTGGAGATTCCAGTCTTGGGCTTGCATTCCTAATAGCCAAACGGGCATATCTTTAGGTTGTGCAAGATCAAGACTGAGCTTCCTGGCACTTTTCCCCCTACCCCTTCTTGTAACTGTCTCCCAGCTACGTACTTCTGGGTCCTTATTTTCCCCACCTCCACCATTCTCCATATTACTGCCCCCAGCCAGAGCATGCACAGTGAGCTCTAAACTCCTCACCTGGTTTGCAATGCTCATTACTGTTGCAAGCTGCAGATTTAGATCTGTTATCTGGTGTGGAAGATTGGTAGATGCAGGCACGTTTCTTCTGCAGATTTATTTAAAATAAGGCATAAACCACTGCAGGCTCAATAAAATAAATATGGCTTTTCTGGTACAACATGAAAACAAAAAATAAAGTATAGCACAGTCCATATGCCTGTGGGGATCCACCTGCTTTGGACACAACAACAAGGTTCAATACGGTTTAACACAAAACACTTCTCTGGAGCTTCTGGCTCTAGACGCACCAAACCCCGAATAACTCAGAAGGCTGACTATTTAACTTTGAAACCCCACCCTGGGGAGGAGATATGGTGAACAGCCTCCCACCCACTATTCAGCGGTTCCCATAAAAGTCTAGCCCTGAAAATGGCCTATTTTCCTCTCTCAGCACTTAGTGTGCTGAAGAAAACTTCCAGGTTTCAAATCACTGAAGCTAATAGCCTCATTAAAACCTATCTCCCCTGCAGTACTTTGCCAGTGACTTTGTAACACTGAGCTTCCAAACATGTAACATGCTGATATCGAGCCAACATATATTTACCCTCAAACAGCTGTTCAAGGAATACATACATCTCACAAGATGCACACCTATTAGCATTGTCCATGAAGCACATATTAAATGGGGATAAAAAAACAGATATAAACAGAAAAAAAAATGGAAAGCTAGTAAGGAAAAGAACAAACTATGCTTCTGTTAAACTATGGTAATGCGTTTAACTATGCACCTGTCTGCCGCCTCTGTACTTAAACGCCATCTACGCTCCGATCAGCCAAGCGGACGCTGCTTATTTTTTATACTTCTTATTACTTGGCTTTGACAAAACTTTATTGACACAGTCATGTCCAGATTTCTGCATTTTTGATGAGGAAATGCAATAAAACGCATAGGCTTTTTTTATTTTCAATATTTAATACAAGTCTATGGGAAAAATCTGCAAATAAAATTCAGCATGTCTGCAAAAGAAATTGACTTGTTTTGGATTTGAAAAAATAAAAAAGTGTTTTCGGTACTGTGTTAGCCAGTTGAAAAAATAATGCTTTCAGTGTGAAAAACAAGATAATCTTATAGTTAGGAATAGGATACCTTTTAATGGCTAACCATTAAAAAGCCATTGAAAGGTATCATAACTAGTGTTGAGCATTCCGATACTGCAAGTATCGGGTATCGGTATTTTTGTCATATCGGATACAGGAATCGGAGTTTTCCTGTAAAGTCTATGGGAGTTCCTGTGTCACAAACGAAGTACGTGACACAGGAACTTCCCGAAACTGTCACTGTCAGTGTCGGTCGGGTCTGTCAGGTGTCAGGACTCAGCAGAGTCAGCACTTACCTGGCAGAAGATCCCCTTCCCCGGTGGTCACGTCCTCCTGGATGGCCGCCATTACCCTGTCCCTGGCGGTCACGTGCAGAATCTCGCGATAACTGCAGTGACTGCCGGGTACTGGGTAATCTCGGCCAGCTGTACTCTCGCGACAGCTGGCCGTAAACCAGTCCGGATGACGGGAAGCCGCAACGGTAAGCAGTTCTGCTCTATGTGGATGTCAGGCTCAGCCTGTCATCCAGATGTAGCAGAGCTGGACTCGTCGTGGGACACTCGTGATTTTGGACTGCGTCGGACAGGGAGTATTTGTGTTGGTTTATTATTTTTGTTTTTTTACAGGAGAACATGGCGTCGCAGGATGAAAGTGAAATAAAATTAATGAAAACTGTGTGGTGTTTCATTTCATTAAAAGACTTTTTTCTGGCTGTGTTTTTTTTTTTTACATTTTCAAACTATGATTAATAATGGATCGGTGTCTTATTGACGCCTCTCCATTATTAACCGGGCTTATTGTCACCGATAAATCAAAGGTGACATTAACCCCTTATTACCCCGCTTGCCACCGCTACAGGGCAAGTGGGAAGAGCCGGGTAAAGTGCCACAATTGGCGCATCTTTGGATGCGCCATTTGTGGGGCTGCTGCAGCCTGGTATTTTTAGGCTGTTGAGGGCCAAAATCCATGGGCCTTGACAGTCTTTTAATACCAGGCCGCAGCAGTCTGCATTTTACTTGGCTGGTTAACAAAAATAGGGGGATCCCCATGCCATTTTTTTTGAGGGGATCCCCTATTTTTGTTAACCAGCCAAATAAGCAGACTGCTTGGCCTGGTATTATCAGGCTTGCAAGGTCCATGGATATTGGATCCTTACCAGCCTGAAAAACCAGGCCTCAGAAGTCTGCTTCATCTGGCTGGTTAACAAAAATAGGGGGGACCCACGCCATTTTTTTTCAGGGGGATCCCCTATTTTTGTTAACCAGCCAAGATAAGCAGACTGCTGTGGCCTGGTATTATCAGGCTTGCAAGGTCCATGGATATTGGCTCCTTAACAGCCAGAAAAAACAGGCCTCAGTAGTCTGCTTTATCAGGTGGTTAACAAAAATAGGGGGGACCCCACGCCTTTTTTTTTTTAGAGGGGATACCCTATTTTTGTTAATCAGTTCACTTCAGGTCAGCCGGGATTCCCTCTGACGTCACTGATGCAGTGCGGTGTCCCTGGCTGACCTGAAGTGAAAGTGGGAAGCAATCAATTATGCTAACCATTTCCTCTCCTGTCAGCCAGAAGAGGAGATGTTTCAGTCGGGGGTTTACTGTGAGACTGTCATCATTAGCTGCTGTCTCTGGAGTAAACATTTAAACCCTTTCAGAAGGATTACATCGGGGGACCTGACTGAACATCGGATAGGTAAGAATAATGTTGCTTTATTATTTTATTTTTATTACAGGTGAACAAGGGCTTCGCAAGGAATGGCAGTAGAATAAAATCTTGTCAAAAATTGTGTGTTTATTTCATTAAAATGATTTTTAATTAAAGTGTGTGTGTTTATTTTTATTTCATACAATAGTATTAATAATTAATAGTTGTCTAATTGACAGCTCTCAATTATTAACCTGGCTTAAACTCACCTTTCAATAGCAAGGTGGCTTTAACCCTTATTAACCCATTCGCCACCGCTACAGGGCAATGGGAATAGACGGGCAAAGTGCCAGAAAGGGCGAATCTAATTACAGATTTGCCTTTTCTGGGGTGTCTGGGGACAGATGTTAGTAGCCGGGGGGGGCAAAAATAATGGTCCCTTTCTGGGCTATTATTATCTGCCCCCACTCGCTGGCTTTGTCTGTCTGGTTGAGAAAATAGGGCGGGAGCCCACGCATTTTTTTTCAACAATTTTACACCTCATATATATATATATATATATATACATGTCATTGAATTTGTGACACCACACAATATATATATATATATATATATATATATATATTTTATAGTTCATACACTTCTACATAGTATAATAGCCGTTAATTCAATTGCCGGCTTTTGTGAAAATACAGAACCCGACATGAAATGACACATGGTTTACATAGAGTTAACCATGTCATTTCATGTTGTTTGATATACTGTTTTCACTAACAATTACATGAGTGTATGTGTGCAAAATTTGACACATGTAGGGGTTAATTAAAGGTGTAAAGGTGTAAATTTGTTGCAAAAAAATGCGTTGTTTTTACAACGAATTTACACCTTTAATTAACCCCTACATGTGTCAAATTTTGCACACATACACTCATGTAATTGTTTGTGAAAACCATATATCAAACTACATGAAAAGACATGGTTAACTCTATGTAAACCATGTGTAATGACACATGTCGGGTGCTTCTGTATTTTCACAAAAGCCGGCATTACCCGGCAATTGAATCAGAGGCTATTTTACTATGTAGACGTGTATGAACTATAAATATATGTATATATATATATGTCACAATGACATGTATATATATAAATATATGTATTCTATGTGTGTATATCTAGTGTTTACAAGGAAAGAAAGGGGTTTTTTTAGCTCCGATATTTCTGTCCCATTGACTTGCATTGTGTTTCCGATATTGGATCGGCGATACCCGATACTTTTTGAGTATCGGGCCGATCCAATCCGATCCGATATTTTAGGCTATCGGGCAGTATCGCTCAACACTAATCATAACTACAAGATTATCTTGTTTTTCACACTGAGAGCACTGGATTTGAAACATCCACAGGAGGTCAGTTTACTTTGAGTAAAAAGGAAACACAGTTTGTATGAGATTTCTATAAATCCCATCTATTTTGCGTGGGTTAAAAATGCAGAATTTTAGTGGCATCAAAAATATGCGGCATCAAAAACCCACCACAAACTCATCATAGGCACACAGCCTATCGGTATGTTCACAATGAGTTTTTTACATGTTTTTGGAGCTAAGAGTGTAAACTCTCTAAAATCTTCATAAAAAACATCATAAACGTGTTTGGCACTCATTTTCCACTCCAACCCAGCAAAAAGCCTGAGTATGAGCAGATCATAATCCCTTCAGGTTTCCAAAGACACCAAGTTGTTAAAAGAAATGAAATTACCATTTCTCAAGAGATTTTCCTCTAGAGATGTAGAGATGTTCTCTACATTACAATGCACATCAATGGGTCAATGAGAAGACTCAGCAGATGCCTGGAAGAAACCCAAGCACCATTATGTGCATTTTCCCAGAGTTTTTGCTCAAAAAACTGCTAGCAATTTCTTCTTTCTTCTTTCTTCAATGGAATTGAAAAAAAAAGATTACATAAAAATGCTGGAAAAATGCTCAAAACACTGTCTGTGGATGTTAGCATCGAAATATGGTCAGGAAATTATAAAAAACAAACTTTAAAAATATGGTTTGGAAAATCAATGTTGTCATTTCCAAAATGTATTGCTTGCGATTGTGTGCCAGCTTGGTGAATTAGCACCAGATCTAGCAACCAACCAGGGCTAGGTTCATATTAGCGTTTGTGTGCACAGCGTATCATCTGCACACACAAATGCATGCCGAAACATGTGAAAACGCATGCTAACGCAGCGTTTTTTATCCGCATCAGCTTACACATGACGCAAAAATGCTACGTTTGCATGCGTTTGCATGCGTTTGCATGCGTTTGCGTTGTTTATGAGCATGCATTCGATATTTCCAGTTGCTGTATTCAGTTCCTGGACATGCGCAGTCTGAAGTATGCATGCACATCGCATGCATCCTTGCTCATGTCCTTTCATACCAATGCGTTCCTATAGTCAGTAATACATTGCTTGATGCACTCGTCCACATGCGCATGACTTTGCATATTTGATGTATTTTTGATGCTTTAAAAAATGCAATAAGTTTCATTCGCCGGACTCCACCACACACTGCGAAACGACGCATGCGTATAGAGGTATAAAGTTTACCTCTAGTCACTGGTGTCAGCTGATGGGACTAAAGCTCCCATCGCCATCAGCCAATGCCTGCTACTGCTAATAACAGTGAGAGCAGGAGCTGCTGATGGGAATATTCATTAGCTGGCTCCTGGGCTATAAATAAATATTTTTTTTAACCCCTTCATGACCCAGCCTATTTTGACCTTAAAGACCTTGCCATTTTTTGCAATTCTGACCAGTGTCCCTTTATGAGGTAATAACTCAGGAACGCTTCAGCGGATCCTAGCGATTCTGAGATTGTTTTTTCGTGACATATTGGGCTTCATGTTAGTGGTAAATTTAAGTCGATAATTTTTGCGTTTATTTGTGAAAAAAATGGAAATTTGGCGAAAATTTTGAAAATTTTGTAATTTTCAAATTTTTAATTTTTATTCTGTTAAACTAGAGAGTTATGTGACACAATATAGTTAATAAATAACATTTCCCACATGTCTACTTTACATCAGCACAATTTTGGGAACAACATTTTTTTTTGTTAGGAAGTTATAAGGGTTAAAAGTTGACCAGCGATTTCTCATTTTTACAGCAAAATTTACAAAACCATTTTTTTTAGGGACCACCTCACATTTGAAGTCACTTTGAGGGGTCTATATGGCAGAAAATACCCAAAAGTGACACCTTTATAAAAACTGCACCCCTCAAGCTACTCAAAACTACATTCAAGAAGATTATTAACCCTTCAGGTGCTTCACAGGAACTAAAGCAACGTGTAAGGAAAAAATGGACATTTTAATTTTTCCAACAAAAATTTTCTTTTAGCATCAATTTTTTCATTTTTACATGGGCATCAGGATAAAATGGATCCTAAAATTTGTTGGCAATTTCTCCTGAGTACACAGATACCTCATATGTGGTCATAAACCACTGTATGGGCGCACGGCAGGGCTTAGAAGGGAAGGAGCGCCATTTGACTTTTTGAATGGAAAATATGCTGGAATATTTAGCGGTTGCCATGTCACATTTGGAGAGTCCCTGTGTGCCTAAACATTGGAGCTCCCCACAAGTGACCCCATCTTGGAAACTAGACCCCCTAAGGAACTTATCTAGATGCATAGTGAGCACTTTGAACCCCTAGGTGCTTCACAAATTGATCCGTAAAAAAAAAAAGTACTTTTTTTTCACAAAAATTTTCTTTTAGCCTCAGTTTTTTTCATTTTCACATGGGCAACAGTATAAATTGGATCCTAAAATTTGTTGGGCAATTTCTCCTGAGTACACAGATACCTCATATGTGGTCATAAACCACTGTTTGGGCGCACGGCAGGGCTCAGAAGGGAAGGAGCGCCATTTGACTTTTTGAATGGAAAATATGCTGGAATATTTAGCGGTTGCCATGTCGCATTTGGAGAGTCCCTGTGTGCCTAAACATTGGAGCTCCCCCACAAGTGACCCCATTTTGGAAACTAGACCCCCTAAGGAACTTATCTAGATGCATAGTGAGCACTTTGAACCCCCAGGTGCTTCACAAATTGATCCGTAAAAAAAAGAAAGTACTTTTTTTCACAAAAATTTTCTTTTAGCCTCAGTTTTTTTCATTTTCACATGGGCAACAGTATAAATTGGATTCTAAAATTTGTTGGGCAATTTCTCCTGAGTACACAGATACCTCATTTGTGATCATAAACCACTGTTTGGGCGCACGGCAGGGCTCAGAAGGGAAGGAGCGCCATTTGACTTTTTGAATAGAAAATATGCTGGAATATTTAGCGGTTGCCATGTCGCATTTGGAGAGTTCCTGTGTGCCTAAACATTGGAGCTCCCCCACAAGTGACCCCATTTTGGAAACTAGATGCCCTAAGGAACTTATCTAGATGCATAGTGAGCACTTTGAACCCCCCAGGTGCTTTACAGAAGTTTATAACGCAGAGCCGTGAAAATAAACTATCATTTTTTTTTCTCAAAAAATGATTTTTTAGCCCACTATTTTTTATTTTCACAATGGTTACAGGAGAAATTGGACCCCGAAAGTTGTTGTCCAGTTTGTCCTGAGTACGCTAGTACCCCATATGTGGGGGGGAACCACTGTTTGGGCACACGTCAGGGCTCGGAAGGGATGTAGTGACGCTTTGAAATGCCAACTTGATGGAATGGTCTGCGGGCATCTTGTTACGTTTGCAGAGCCCCTGATGCGCCTAAACAGTAGAAACTCCCCACAAGTGACCCCATTTTGGAAACTAGGCACCGCAAAGAACTTATCTAGATGTGTGGTGAGCACTTTGAACCCCCAAGGGCTACACAGAAGTTTATAACGCCCGGGCATGAAAATAAAAAAATCATATTTTTTCCACAATCAGGATCTTTTAGTCCCCAATTTTTTTATTTTCACAAGGGTAACATGAGAAATTAGACCCCAAAAGTTGTTGTCCAATTTGTCCTGAGTATGCTGATATCCCATATGTGGGAGAAAACTACTGTATGGGCACACGTCGGGGCTCGGATGGGAAGTAGTGACCTTTTGAAATGCCCACTTGATGGAATGGTCTTCGGGCATCATGTTACGTTTGCAGAGTCACTGATGTGCCTAAACAGTAGAAACTCCCCACAAGTGACCCCATTTTGGAAACTAGATCCCCCAAGGAACTCCTCTAGATGTGTGGTGAGCACTTTGAATCTCCAAGTCCTTCACAGAAGTTTATAACGCAGAGCCGTGAAAATATAAAATCATTTTTTTTCCACAAAAATAATTTTTAGTCCCCAATTTTTTTTCCCAATGTTAACAGGAGAAATTAGAACCCCCAAAGTTGTTGTGCAATTTTTCCCGAGTACGCTGATACCTCATATGTGGGGATAAACCACTGTTTGGGCATACGTCGGGGCTTGGAATAAAGGGAGCACTGTTTGACTTTTTGAACGCAAAATTTGCAGGAATCAATGGTGGCGCCATGTCGCGTATGGAGACCCCTGATGTGCCTAAATAGTGGAAACCCCTCAATTCTAACTCCAACCCTAACCCCAACACACCCCTAACGCCTACACACACCTAACCCTAATACAAACCCAAATCATAACCCTAACCCCAACACACCCCTAACCCTAATCCCAACTCTAACCATAAACCTAACTAGAAGCCTAACCCTAATTCCAAACCTAACCCTAATTCCAACCCTAACCCAAATTCCAACCCTAACCGTAATTCTAACCTTAGCCCTAATGCTAACCCTAACCCTAGTTCTAACCCTAAGGCTGGGTTCATATTGCGTTTTACCAGCCCGTTCAACACGTAGCGTTGACCGGCTGGTAACGGTATAGCATAACGCGATCGCGTTATGCTATACCCGCTAGCGCAGATGAATCAGCAGATAATCAGCCGCGGATCAGCAGCAAAATCAGTCGCGGATCAGCAGCGAAATCCGCCGCGGATCAGCAGCGAAATCCGCCGCGGATCAGCAGCGAAATCCGCCGCGGATCAGCAGCGAAATCCGCCGCGGATCAGCAGCGAAATCAGCCGCGGATCCGCAGCGAAATCCGCCGCGGATCAGCAGCGAAATCCGCCGCGGATCAGCCGCGAAATCCACAGCGGATCCGCAGCGAAATCAGTCGCGGATCCGCAGCGAAATCCGCCGCGGATCAGCAGCGAAATCCGCCGCCGATCAGCAGCGGAATCCGCCGCGGATCAGCAGCTAAATCCGCCGCCGATCAGCAGTGAAATCCGCAGCGGATCAGCAGCGAAATCCGCCGCCGATCAGCAGCGAAATCCGCCGCGGATCAGCAGCGAAATCCGCAGCGGATCCGCAGCGAAATCCGCCGCGGATCAGCAGCGATGTCCGCCGCGGATCAGCAGCGAAGTCCGCCGCGGATCAGCAGCGAAATCCGCCGCGGATCAGCAGCGAAATCAGCCGCGGATCCGCAGCGAAATCCGCCGCGGATCAGCAGCGAAATCCGCCGCGGATCAGCCGCGAAATCCGCCGCGGATCCGCAGCGAAATCCGTCGCGATCGCAGCAAATCAGCGCGATCGCAGCGAAATCCGCAGCGGATCGCAGCGAATCGCCGCATCACAGCGAAATCCGCCACGGATCAGCAGCGAAATCCGCCGCCGATCAGCAGCGAAATCCGCAGCGGATCAGCAGCGAAATCCGCCGCCGATCAGCAGCGAAATCCGCCGCGGATCAGCAGCGAAATCCGCCGCGGATCAGCAGCGAAATCCGCCGCGGATCAGCAGCGATGTCCGCCGCGGATCAGCAGCGATTCCGCCGCGGATCAGCAGCGAATCCGCCGCGGATCAGCAGCGAAATCCGCCGCGGATCAGCAGCGAAATCCGCCGCGGATCAGCAGGAAATCCGCCGCGATCAGCAGCGAAATCCGCCGCGGATCAGCAGCGAAATCCGCCGCGGATCAGCAGCGAAATCCGCCGCGATCAGCAGCGAAATCCGCAGCGGATCGCAGCGAAATCCGCCGCGGATCAGCAGCGAAGTCCACGCGGATCAGCAGCGAAAGTCCGCCGCGGATCAGCAGCGAAATCCGCCGCGGATCAGCAGCAAATCGCTCGCGGATCAGCAGCAGAAATCCGCCGCTAGGAAAAACAAAAAATTCTTCATTTCAGCAGCAAAATCCGCTAGGAAAAAAAAAAAAAATTCTTTATTTTTTTTATTTGTCCCTACCTATGATAAAGGGGGGGTTCATTTACTTTTTTTATTTTGATCACTGTGACAGTTTATCACAGTGATCAAAATACATTTTTGAACACTGGGGGGCGCACTGCGCATGCGCCGGCCGGCGGGCGCACTGCGCATGCGCCCGCCATTTTCCAATATGGCGGCGCCCATGAAGAGGCCCGGGCGGACGCCGGGCCCGATCGTGGGACATCGGTGGATCAGGAGAGGTGAGTAGGGGGGTCGGAAGGCTGGGGGGGGGATAGGAAGTGGGGGCAGTGGACCAAAAGAGGGGGAGCTGTAAGTGACGGCGGTGACCGATCGCTGCCATCTTTCGGTGGCGGCGGCCGATCGCCGCCGTGACTCGGTGTGGGGGGGGTCAGGGCTCGGTCTCCAGCCATGGCAGATGCTATTGCAGCATCGGCCATGGCTGGATTGTAATATTTCACCAATTAAATTGGTGAAATATTACACATTGCTCTGATTGGCTGTTTCACTTTTAACAGCCAATCAGAGCGATCGTGGCCACGGGGGGGTTAAGCCAACCCCCTGTGGTGAAGCACAAAGGGTCCTGTAACTGTGAATCGGGTGACCTTTGAATGACCCCGGTCTCCCGGCCCGCAGGGACGAGATCCTTTCATGACGCCACATAGGCGTCATGGGTCGGATTGGCACAGGTTTTCATGACGCCTACGTGGCACCATGGGTCGGGAAGGGGTTAAAAATGATGTTGGTTTCCCTGTATTTTTGATAACCAACCAGGCAAAACTCACAGCTGGGGGCTGCAACCCTTATCTGTCAGCTTCAGCAAATCTGGTTATCAAGAATAGAGGGGTCCCCATGCCATATTTTTAATTACATAAATAAATAATTTAAGAAATCGGCATGGGGTCTCCCCCATTTTTGACAACCTGCCTTGCTAAAGCAGACAGCTGGGGGATGGTATTCTTAGGCTGGCAAGGGACCATAAATATTGACCCACCAGCCTAAAAATAGCAGCTAGCGACCTCCCAAAAAAGGCACATCTGTTAGATGTGCCCATTCTGTCACTTTGCCTGCACTTTTCACTTGCCATGTAGCGGTGGCAAGTTGGGTTCATTTTTGTGGGGTTGATGTCACCTTTGCATTGTCAGATGACATCATCGAGGTTACCTCCGGTCACTGAGGCTGTGTTTCCAGCTGGGTTGAACTGCAGTGACATCAGCAGTGTGGAAAAAAGCCAGTGATGAGGTCACAGTAGTTCAAGCTCAGTGTCTTTTGAGTGTCTTCCCATTAGTATTCCTTTGGCTTGATGTTATCTGACAATTAGTGTTGAGCGATACGATACTGCAAATATCGGGTATCGGCCGATATTGGCTGTATCGGAACCCCGATCCGAGTTCCGATATTTTCGTCATATCGGATACCGGAATCGGAATTGTCACTGTCACTGTCAGTGTCCGTCGGTCAGGTCTGTCAGGAGTCAGCGGCACTTACCTGGCAGAAGATCTCCGGCGGTCACATCCCGGGCTGCTTAATGGCCGCCATCCTCTTCTCCCCGGCGGTCACATGCAGTATCTCGCGATAACTGCAGTGACTGCTGGGTAATCGCGGCCGTAAAGCAGTCCGATGACGTCACGGCCGGGGAAGCTGGTAAGCAGCTGTGCTGCGCCGGGATGTCAGGCTCTGCCTGTCATTCCGATGTAGCAAAGCTGGATCATCGTGGGACTGTCGTTATGGACTGCGTCGGACAGGTGGTATACTGTTGGTTTGTTTTTTTCTTTTTTACAGGAGATCGATGGCGTCGCAGGAATGAGAGAGTAATAAAAAAATGAAAACTGTGTTGTCTCTTTTATTTCATTAAAATACTTTTTTCTTGCTGTGTCTTTTTTTTAAACATTTAATAACTTTGGGATTAATAATGGATCGGTGTCTTATTGACACCTCTCCATTATTAACCGGGCTTATTGTCACCGTGCAATCAACGGTGACATTAACCCCTTATTACCCCGCTTGCCACCGCTACAGGGCAAGTGGGAAGAGCCGGGTAAAGTGCCACAATTGGCACATCTTTTGATGCGCCAAATGTGGGGCTGCTGTAGCCTGGTATTATCAGGCTGTTGAGGGCCAAAATCCATGGGCCTTGACAGTCTTTTAATACCAGGCCGCAGCAGTCTGCATTTTACTTGGCTGGTTAACAAAAATAGGGGGGATCCCCACGCCGTTTTTTTTTTCGAGGGGATTCCCTATTTTTGTTAACCAGCCAAGCTAAGCAGACTGCTGTGGCCTGGTATTATCAGGCTTGCAAGGTCCATGGATATTGGATCCTTACCAGCCTGAAAAACCAGGCCTCAGCGGTCTGCTTCATCTGGCTGGTTAACAAAAATAGGGGGGACCCCACGCCAATTTTTTTCGAGGGGATCCCCTATTTTTGTTAATCAGCCAAGATATGCAGACTGCTGTGGCCTGGTATTATCAGGCTGGCAAGGTCCATGGATCTTGGCTCCTTAACAGCCTGAAAATCCAGGCCTCAGCGGTCTGCTTCATCTGGCTGGTTAACAAAAATAGGGGGGAACCCACGCCAATTTTTTTCGAGGGGATCCCCTATTTTTGTTAACCAGTTCACTCTGACGTCACTGATTGTGTCCCTGGCTGACCTGAAGTGAAAGTGGAAAGCAATCAATTAAGCTTTCCACTTCCTCTCCTGTCAGCCAGGAGAGGAACTCATTCATTTGGGGGTTTACTGTGAGGCTGCAGTATTAGCTGCGGTCCCTGCAGTAAACATTAACCCTTTCTGAAGGATTACACCGTGGGACCTGACTGTACATCGGATTGGTAAGAATAATTTTGCTTTATTACTTTATTTTTATTACAGGAAATGGTTTTAGCAGGAAAATAAAATATGGTCAAAAACTGTGTGATTATTTCATTAAACTTCTTTTTTATTAAAGTGTGTGTGTTTGATTTTTCTTTCATACAATAGGATTAATAATTGATAGTTGTCTAATTGACAGCTCTCAATTATTAACCTGGCTTAAAGTGACCTTTCAATTGCAAGGTCATTTTAACCCCTTATTAACCCATTTGCCACCGCTACAGCGCAATGGGAATAGACGGGCAAAGTGCCAGAAAGGGCAAATCTAATTAGAGATTTGCCCTTTCTGGGGTGTCTGGGGGCAGATGTTAGTAGCCGGGGGGGGCCAAAAATAATGGTCCCTCTCTGGGCTATTATTATCTGCCCCACTCACTGGCTTTGTCTGTCTGGTTGCGAAAATAGGGCGGGAGCCCACGCATTTTTTTTCAGCAATTTTACACCTCATATATATATATATATATACATGTCATTGAGTTTGTGACACATATATATATATATATATATATATAATTATATATATATTATATAGTTATACACTTCTACATAGTATAATAGCCGCTAATTCAATTGCCGGCTTTTGTGAAAATGCAGAACCCGACATGAAATGACACTTGGTGTACATAGGGTTAACCATGTCCTTTGCTATCTGATTTGCACAAACAATTAAATCAGTCTATGTGTGCAAAATTTCACACCTGTAGGGGTTAATTAAAGGTGTAAATTCGTAGCAAAAAAGTCCGTTTTTTTTACAACGAATTTACACCTTTAATTAACCCCTACAGGTGTGAAATTTTGCAAACATAGACTGATTTAATTGTTTGTGCAAATCAGATAGCAAACGACATGAAAAGACATGGTTAACCCTATGTACACCAAGTGTCATTTCATGTCGGGTGCTTCTGTCTTTTCACTGAAGCCGGCTTTACCCGGCAATTGAATCAGAGGATATTTTACTATGTAGAAGTGTATAAACTATACATATATGTATATATATATGTCACAATGACATGTATTATATATATATATATATATATATATATATGTATTCTATGTGTGTATATTTAGTGTTTACAAGGAAATAAAGGTTTTTTTAGTTGCGATATTTTGTTCCCATAGACTTACATGGGACTTCGGGTATCGGAATCGGATATCGCCGATATTTAGTGATATCGGCGATACCATTCCGATCCGATATTTTTAGATATCGAGCAATATCGCTCAACACTACTGACAATACAAAGCTGTTTTAAGGCTGGGGGGTCAACATCCATTGCTCCTTACCAGCCAGAGAATACCAGACCCCAGCTGACTGCTTTAGCAAGATTGGTTGTCAAAAATGGGGGGCATGTCTTTTTTAAATTATTTATTTAAATAGTTAAAAAATACGGCGTGGGGACCTCTCTATTCTTGATAAACAGCCTTGCTAACACTGATAGCTGAGAATTGCAGCCCACAGCTGTTTGTTTTGCCTGACTGGTTATAGAAAATACAGGGGAACCCATGCCAGATTTTTCATTTATTTATAGCGCTGGAGCCTGCTGATTTTACTAGCGGCAGCAGGTGTAGGCTGATGGAAGTAATAGCCCCATCAGTCACTGCCTGCTGTCATTGTTCTCACATGAATACAATGCTCATCATTCTCACCTGCTTGTGCTAATTGCCGGCAGAGTAGGGGAGAATGATGAAAGTTATCTTCAGCACCAGGTGCAGGGGAACAGCACTTACTGTACCGCTGCTTCCCTGGTGCTCACTGTCTGGTACTGATGTGGCATGCGGGCGGCACACTGTTGCCACAAGTATGCCACATGTATTACGCAAACAAACACTGATATCTCTGGTACCGATTTAATTTAGCAGATGCGCCGTGAGAAAATTTCTAACGGTTCTAACGCTAACTTCAGAAAGGTGAAAGTAAGTTTATTGACTGTGAAAACCCAGGACCTTTCTGAAGGCACCAGGAGCGTGAGAACTTTTTCACACTCACGGTGCCATTAAACAGGTAATAGGAACTCACAGATAGCTGGATGACAGGCTCTATGGTCACATCATGCAAAAATGCAGCCTGCTATCTAGATGCAGCAGAGCTATACCCGTCATGATACAAATGGATTATCATTTTCTTGGCAGAAAGGTAATGAATATTGTTGTTTTTTATTACAACTCTTTTTCAGAAGACAATGACGTTGGTGGAGTGGGCGATGTTTTAAGTATGGTTTAATTAAGATTCATTTAAGGAGTCTGTGTCATTTTTTCAATTAAAGGACTTTTTTCTGAGTGTGTATGTTTTTATACAATAGAACTATGGGGTTAGCAATGGGGGCGTCTTATTGACGCTTCTCCATTACTGACCTCTGGGTTTGTTGTCACTTGACAATGCAAAGGTGATATCAACCCCCCAAACTATCACCTCACTTGCCACCGCTACAGGGCAAGTGAGAAGAGCGAGGCTAAGTGCCAGAATTGGCACATCTTAGAGATGCACCTTTTCTGGGGCGGCTGAGAGCTGATGTTTTTAGCCTGGGGGGCAGTTTCCATAGCCCCTTCTTAGGCTATTAATATCAGCCCACAGCTGTCTGCATAGCCTTTGCTGGTTATTAATTATAGGGGACCTTAAGTCATTTTTTGGGGGGTTAACCATTTTATTAGCCAGTAAAGGCTAAGCATACAGCTGTGAGCTGATATTAATAGCCTGGGAAGCGCCATGGGTATTACCCCCTTCCAAGGCTATAAATATCTGCCCTAGCCATTGGCTTTCCCTCTGCTGGTTAAGAAAATTACACGGAAGCCCACACCATTTTATTCTGAAAAATAATCTTTTAATAATTAAATACATATACAGTAAGCTGCATACACATTGTACTAAGTGTATATGTCACTGAAGTATAAATATCTATTCTATGTGTATATACTGTATGTAAATCATATATTCTATGCTATCATCTCCTGCTGTGATTTTGCATTACGTGGCTGGTAAATTGACGTCTTTTCTTAGGTAGATAGATTTATCTATCTATCCCATCCATTTCTGCTTTTTCCTCATGCCACCAGACCTGTTTGTTAGGTCCAGTAGAAAAATATTCGACTTTACCATTTATTTGCATTGGATCCGTTATTGAGTATGACCAAATGGATATTGGAAAGTATTTGTGCCGATTTTTCAGAATCCAAATATTTCACTATTCGCTCATCACTATGACTAAAGTAAAGTGAGTACCCTTGGATGTAAATATAATACCTAGATAGTAGGATAATAGGAGGACACAAAATCTCAGTGTGTTTTCTGTGAAGAAGCTATCACTATCACACTAGAAAGGCTAGCATCACATGTCAGTATAAAAAATCATTTCGATTTTCATCCAGTAAAGCGGGACAATTTTTTTCTCACTGGTTATCCGTGTGCAATCCATTTTTTTACAGCAACAGTAATTAATAATTTACAGCACCATTTACAGTTTCCTATGCTACATACAGTGGGTATGGAAAGTATACAGACCTCTTTAAATTTTTCACTCTTTGCTTCATTGCAGCCATTTGGTAAATTCAAAAAAGTTCATTTTTTCACATTAATGTACACTCTGCACCCCATCTTGACTAAAAAAAAATGGTAGAAATTTTTCCAAATTTATTAAACAATAAAACTGAAATATCACGTGGACATAAGTATTCAGACCCTTTGCTCAAACACTCATTTTTAAGTCACATGGTGTCCATTTCCTTGTGATCCTCCTTGAGATGGCTCTACTACTTCATTGGAGTCCAGCTGTGTTTAATTAAACTGATAGGACTTGATTTGTAAAGGCACACACCTGTCTATATAAGACCTCACAGCTCTCAGTGCACGTCAGACCAAATGAGAATCATGAGGTCAAAGGAACTGTCCAAAGAGCTCAGAGACATAATTGTGGCAAGGCACAGATCTGACCAAGGTTACAAAAGAATTTATGCAGTACTCAGGGTTCCTAAGAGCTCAGTGGCCTTCATAATCCTAAAATGGAATTTTAATAATAATAATAATAATAATTTTATTTCTAGAGCGCCAACATATTCTGCAGCACTTTACATTATAGAGAGGTCTTGTACAGACAATTGACATTACAGCATAACAATAAACACAGATCAAAGTAAATACCAAGAGGAATGAGGGCCCTGCTCGCAGGCTTACATTCTATGAGGAAAAAGGGGAGACAAGAAAGGTAGATGGTAACAATTTATTTCATTGTTCGGACCAGCCATAGTGTTTCAGTCGGGTGTTCATGTAATTCTGCATGAACGAGTTAACAGCCAAAGTTTGTAACAGTACAGACACAGAGGGCTTTTGAATGCATAAAGCGGGTGAGAACATAATACAAGGTACCTGAATATGGTAAACATTTTTGAATGGGTCAACAGTGATAGCTAGGTTTGAAATAATTGGCCAGATTATCAGCGCGGAGATTTGTGGTTGGGGCCTGCACTTTTGGGTTGAGTATGGAATGAAAATTGTCAAAGTGACGTTTAGGGTTATTGGATAGTGAGGTGATGAGGGTGTTGAAATAGGTTTGTTTGGAGAGGTGTAGGGCAGATTTGTAATGTTTTAAGCATAAACTTGTAATGGATGAAATCTTCTGGTAGATTAGATTTTCTCCACAGACGTTCGGCGCACCTGGAGCACCGCTACAGGAAACATGTTTGCAGCATGTGCCACAGTTGTCGCCGTCGGTGTCGTATTGTTTTATGTATAGGCTGTGCAATTTCATCCAGGGCACTTTGCAGGGTTTTGCTGCAATGCTTCAGTGCAGAATCTGGACATGAGAGGAGGAGATAGGGGCCAAATGGAAGACGTTTGGGACCACCAGAAGTGTTCCTAGACCTGGCTGTCCAGCCAAATTGAGCAATCGTGGGAGAAGAGCCTTGGTGAGAAAGGTAAAGAAGAACCCCAAGATCACTGTGGCTGACCTCCACAGATGCAGTAGGGAGATGGGACAAAGTTCCACAAAGTTAAATATTACTGCAGCCCTCCACCAGTCAGGCTACTATGGCAGAGTGGCCTGACGGAATCCTCTTCTCAGTGCCAGACATTTGAAAGCCCGCATAGAGTTTGCTAAAAAAAACACATGAAGGAATCCCAGACTATGAGAAATAAGATTCTCTGGTCTGATGAGATGAAGATAGAACTTTTTGGTGATAATTCTAAGTGGTATGTGTGGACAAAACCAGACACTACTCATCACCTGCCCAATACAATCCCAACAGTGAAACATAGTGGTGTCAGCATCATGCTATGGGGGTGTTTTTCAGCTGCAGGGACAGGACAACTGGTTGCAATTGCAGGAAACATGAATGCGGCGAAGTACAGAGATATCCTTGATGAAAACCTTTTCCAGAGTCTTCTGGACCTCAGACATGGTCAAAGGTTCACCTTCAAACAAGACAATGACCCTAAGCACACAGATAAAATAACAGAGGAGTGGCTTCAGAACAACTCTGTGACCATTCTTGACTGGCCCGGCCAGAGCCCTGACCTAAACCAATCTGAGCATCTCTAGAGAGCCTTGAAAATGGCTGTCCACCAGCATTTACCATCCAACCTGACGGACCTGGAGAGGATCTGCAAGGAAGAATGGCAGATGATCCAGAAATCCAGATGTGAAAAACTTTTTGCATCATTCCCAAGAAGACTCATGGCTGTACTAGCTCAAAAGGGTGCTTCTACTCAATACTGACTAAAGAGTCTGAATACTTATGACCATGTGATATTTCAGTTTTTCTTTTTTAATAAATTTGCAAAAATTTCTACATTTCTGTTTTTTTTCATTCATGATGGGGTGCAGAGTGTACATTAATAAAAAAAATGAACTTTTTTCAATTTACAAATGGCAGCAATCAAACAAAGAGTGAAACATTTAAAGGGGTCTGAATACTTTCCGTATCCACTGTAATTTCAATGTATATGTAAAAATCAAATGCCATACTGTGCATCAAATTTTTTTCTCGCACCCATAAATTTCAATTTTTGAGTCTCATCTAGTGATGAGTGAGCATACTCATTGCTCGGGTTTTCCCGAGCATGCTTGGGTGTCCTCCGAGTATCTGGGCATGCTCAGATTTAGTTTTTGTGAAAGCAGCTGCATGATTTGCAGCTGCTAGACAGCCTGAATACATGTGTGGATTGCCTGTTTGTTAGGGAATTCCCACATGTGTTCATTCTGTCTTGCAGTTGCAAATCATGCAGCTGAGGCGACAAAAACTAAATCTCCAAGCACGCCCAAATACTCGGAGGACACCCGAGCATGCTTGGGAAAACCCGAGCAAAGAGTACAGCCGCTCATCACTAGTCTCATCCAATCTCAATCAAATTGCAACATGCTGCTATTTTTTGACAGACACATTCTGTCAGTAAAAAAGAAAATCTGTTATCAGCACTGCCCCAGGGCCGCCATCAGGGCATTACAGCCCTTACTAATGTATGGGGCCCGGTGCTTTAGGGGGGCCCGCCCGCCGCCCGAGCACGCTGGCAGCACGGTCCGGCAGCAGGCGCAGCACTTCGCTGCTTTATATTCCCCACTGTCCCCAGTCCTGACCTCCTGGCTGGCAAATTAAATGGGCAGGCACTGTAGCTTTAAGCTACAGCCCGCCCTGATGCATCATGGTCCAGCCATGACGTCACACGCTGCTCTGCTCCACTTCCTCATTCTGGAGCAGAGCGAGCAGCGTGTCACATCAGTGTGCTGTGCCAGACACACACTGCCATCCGGCTGGGAGCGGCGGACCGGACCGGATGCAGGCGGCAGGCAAGCTCAGCAGGGTGAGTAGTCTGTCGCAGGGGGGCCCAGCCAGGACAGCCGCAGCGCCAGCATCCACCACGCACCACCAACAGGGCCCAGGGCAGGAAGGGGGGGCCAGCATCCACCAAATGGGCCCCCAGGGCAGGCGGGGGGGCCCGCAGGCGCAGCATCCAGCAACAGGGGGCCTGGGGACCCTGTTGGTGGATGCTGCGGGCCCCTCCTGCCTGCCCTGGGCTGGGGCCCTGTTGGATTGCTGCGTGTGGCCGCCCCCCCCCTGCCTGCTCATCATATGGGGCATAAAATCTATGGAGCTTTATATGGCGGCATAATCTTTGGAGCATCATATGGCGGCATAATCTATGGAGCGTCATGTGGGGCATAAAATCTGTGGAGCATCATATGGCAGCATAATCTATGGAGCATCATATGGGGCATAAAATCTATGGAGCATCATATGGGGGCATATACATCTATGAGGCATCATATGGCGGCATAAAATCTATGGAGCATCATATTGCGGCATAATCTATGGGGCATCATATGGCGGCATAATCTTTGGAGCATCATATGGCGGCATAATCTTTGGAGCATCATATGGCGGCATAATCTGTGGGGCATCATATGGCGGCATAATCTTTGGAGCATCATATGGCGGCATAATCTTTGGAGCATCATATGGCGGCATAATCTGTGGGGCATCATATGGCGGCATAATCTTTGGAGCATCATATGGCGGCATAATCTGTGGGGCATCATATGGCGGCATAATCTTTGGAGCATGATATGGGCATAATCTATGGAGCATCGTATGGGGCATAAAATCTATGGAGCATCATATGGGGCATAAAATCTATAGAGCATCATATGGCGGCATAATCTTTGGAGCATCATATGGCGGCATAATCTATGGAGCGTCATATGGCGGCATAATCTTTGGAGCATCATATGGCGGCATAATCTTTGGAGCATCATATGTCGGCATAATCTATGGAGCATCATATGGGGCATAAAATCTATGGAGCATCATATGGCGGCATAATCTTTGGAGCATCATATGGCGGCATAATCTATGGAGCATCATATGGCGGCATAATCTTTGGAGCATCATATGGCGGCATAATCTTTGGAGCATCATATGGGGCATAAAATTTATGGAGCATCATATGGCGGCATAAAATCTATGGAGCATCATATGGGGGCATATACATCTATGGGGCATCATATGACGGCATAAAATCTATAGAGCATCATATGGGGGCATAAAATCTATGGAGCATCATATGGGGGTATAAAATCTATAGGAGCATCATATGGGGCATAAAATCTATGGAGCATCATATGGGGGTATAAAATCTATGGGGCATCATATGGGGCATAAAATATATGGAGCATCTTATGGGGGCATAACTTTTATGGAGCATTATATGGGGCCCATCATTAACTGAATACAATAATCTGCAATCAGAAATACAGTGTGTATATATATATATATATATATATATATATATATATTGATTTCAATTAGTTAAAAAAAATGTATGTGACACATTCCCTTGAAGAAAGATAATTAAAATATACAAAAAAAAAGTTACCGAATGTTTAAGAGGTTAGAGTAGAGTGGGGCCCTGCCAATAGATTCTACCTTGTCGTGGTAGGAAGAGCAAAATTCGCCGCACACTACAATTGATTACTATGCAGAAAAATATTTTTATTTGAAAAATTATCCAATCCAAAAGAAGAAAGTGCCAGTGCCGTAATAATAATATGTACAATATACAGATACCCAACGTTTCGACCCTCCCGGATCTTAATCATGGGGTACTAGAGAAAAATAGAAGAAACATAGTGTGAGGCAATTATATACAGTGATTACATATACATATATAACATATATACAGATATGGGCTGGATCATATATAATTGATTGCGAAAAATGTCATGTAGATAATAATCCAGAAAGTAGAATATATCGTTAAAGTACATATGGAGCCTCATTATACAATCTCAACATGGAGATATATAGAGTAACGATTTATATAATCATAGTAGAACAAAAGCACAATGATATAAGAAACAAAGAAGTAGCGCATTTCTACCTTGTAAAATTAGTACAACAGAGATATGGCACATAGTAGAGGCAATAAATTCCTTGTAAATTCCCTTATAGCAGAGCCAGATGCTGCAGATAATATCAAAATGATTAATTAAATAAATATAGGGAAATAGGGGTCACCATCATTGAAATGTCAGAGATTACCTGCTGTGTACAAAGAGCAGGAGTTAAATGTATCCAGAATAGGGTAAAGTATGTCCTGAGTGGTGTCCTGATAGCCTGTACAGGGCAAATGGAACACAAATTATAGCCCATTATAGTGGCAGATGGAGTGGACTATTTACATGAAAACATACCTTTGGAGATGGATGAAATGAGAATATAGGCGGCGCACCTGCGCCCTGCCGTGTACAGAAAGTAGGGGTTAAATGTGCCCTGAACGGGGTTAAAACGTTCTGGATGGCGTCCACAGAGCCTACATGGGGTAATTGTGGCATAAGTTGCAGCCCAGAGTGATGGCAGATGGGGTGAACCGCTTTGAATCAAAGACATACCTTGAGAAGCGAATGTACAGGTTTACAGGCGGCGCTCCTGCGCCCTGCCTTGTCTGCTGGGTGACTAGGTGTATGGGAAGGGAGCAAATGGGGGTTTAAATGCGGCGCCGTGTACCGCTGGACCGGAAGTGCATCATCCGGACCGGAAGTGACACGGCACAACATGATCTGATGTAATCGCGCATGCGCGATAGCGGTAGCGGCCGCCATGTTTTCGGTGGGAAAAGGCAAATATAAGCAGGACTATGAGAGACACTAATCTGTATAAGAGACAAAATCTAGGGGGAGGAGACTAGAGGCCTGCATGTGGCGCCGTGTCACTTCCGGTCCGGATGACGCACTTCCGGTCCAGCGGTACACGGCGCTGCATTTAAACCCCCATTTGCTCCCTTCCCATACACCTGGTCACCCAGCAGACAAGGCAGGGCGCAGGAGCGCCGCCTGTAAACCTGTACATTCGCTTCTTAAGGTATGTCTTTGATTAAAAGCGGTTCACCCCATCTGCCATCACTCTGGGCTGCAACTTATGCCACATTTACCCCATGTAGGCTCTGTGGACGCCATCCAGGACATGTTTTAACCCCGTCCAGAGCACATTTAACCCCTACTTTCTGTACACGGCAGGGCGCAGGTGCGCCGCCTATATTCTCATTTCATCCACCTCCAAAGGTATGTTTTCATGTAAATAGTCCACTCCATCTGCCACTATAATGGGCTATAATTTGTGTTCCATTTGCCTGTACAGGCTATCAGGACGCCACTCAGGACAGACTTTACCCTATTCTGGATACATTTAACTCCTGCTCTTTGTACACAGCAGGTAATCTCTGACATTTCAATGATGGTGACCCCTATTTCCCTATATTTATTTAATTAATCATTTTGATATTATCTGCAGCATCTGGCTCTGCTATAAGGGAATTTACAAGGAATTTATTGCCTCTACTATGTGCCATATCTCTGTTGTACTAATTTTACAAGGTAGAAATGCGCTACTTCTTTGTTTCTTATATCATTGTGCTTTTGTTCTACTATGATTATATAAATCGTTACTCTGTATATCTCCATGTTGAGATTGTATAATGATGCTCCATATGTACTTTAACGATATATTCTACTTTCTGGATTATTATCTACATGACATTTTTTTGCAATCAATTATATATGATCCAGCCCATATCTGTATATATGTTATATATGTATATGTAATCACTGTAATAATTGCCTCACACTATGTTTCTTCTATTTTTCTCTAGTACCCCATGATTAAGATCCGGGAGGGTCGAAACGTTGGGTATCTGTATATTGTACATATTATTATTACGGCACTGGCACTTTCTTCTTTTGGATTGGATAATTTTTCAAATAAAAATATTTTTCTGCATAGTAATCAATTGTAGTGTGCGGCGAATTTTGCTCTTCCTATATTTGTTGGTGCCGCTTAGGACCAATTCACCAGCATCTCCTGTACACTAGACTTGAGTGCACACCATTTCACCCATATTACCTTGTCATGGTGGCGGCTTAAAAAAAATCTTTTGGTCAAAACAAAAGCTGATGTCTACGCATGTGATTTGATGTTAATGTGTCATTGGTGAGGGCGTGGTGCAGAAGTGGAGTTTTTCCAAGAAAAGGCGAGGGATTTTGGATGGTTCGCGTGGTGGAGGAGGAGCTAGGGTGGAGGCGGAACTGGGGGTGGAGTCTCAAGGGGGGCCCCATAAATTTTGCCAGTATGGGGCCCCGAAATTCCTAGTGGCAGCCCTGCACTGCCCCACTGAGTAACATAAGTATTAATTCTGTCTGATAAAAAAAATTGGATAGCACTCATCCGATTTATATGGTGTGTGAGCGAATGTGGGTTCTGAGTCTCATAGCTTGAGGGGGGACAGGTGCTGGATGTGGCTTGTTGCCATCTCTAAGGCCCCATGCACACTTTGAGTATTTAGTTATTTTTTTACCTCAGTTTTTGTAATCTAAAACTAGGAGTGGAAACGTGTAATAGAAACATGTTCATCATTTTTGCATTTCTTACCCACTCCTGGTTTTGGCTTACAAGTACTGATGTAAAATACTGACCAAATACTCAATGTGTGCATGTGGCCTAAGGCCGGCGTCACACACAACGACAAAAAATCGGTCCGTTTTAGACGGTCGATTGTCGGATCAAAATGCAAACATCACACATCCTTCTGGCATCCGATTTTCCTTCAAAGATGCGATTTAGTCGCATGTGTGTGTACCTTGTAACATCCGATTTTCATCCGACCACCGTTTTTTTTGTCGCAGCTTACCAAAATGGACCAATAACGGTTTTGAGGCCTGATACTAATTTAAATCATCAGCCAGAGCTCTTTTAAGTGATCTGCTACAGCTGTGACTCTCCCACCTTTGGACTGGTTTCATTTTGTTCCTTCTGCTTAGTGCTTGCTAGCTGCTTTATACAAACATGAGCGACAGACTCAGATTTACTCCCACTGAGCGTGTGCTGTTCCATTGGGTTATATCCAGACGTTTTGGGGAGCCATATCCTGTAATATCAGATCCCAGAAGACGCCGAAGGATGTGGGTGCATCCACTTTTGACAAGAAGGATAACAAAAGGCCATTTTCAACGCCTATATTTGTCACTGCGTAGCCATGGAGATAAGTTTTTTCTATATTGTCGCATGACCATAGCTACCTTTGATACGCTGCTTGACATTGTGCGCCCTGGGATTACATTTCAAGACACCAGTATGAGAAAAGCAATTTCTGCCGAGGAACGTCTTCTCCTAACAATAAGGTATGTGTGTCAACGATATGTTGATGATGTTTTCATCCACATACTCACTTTGCAAGTGTTGGAGCACAGTTCTTGTAAACTTATAATGTGTGTAATGTATTTCTCAACGTTAGCTATCTCATTTATTGTCTATGGTGTATTCTACAGAAGCCATGGATTGTAATCTAATTTCCAGCATGTGTGCTGTAACAAACTCAAGCATTGTAAGTGTTGTGAATGTTTTTTATTTTTAAAACTGATTTGTCCATGTTCTATGTGTGTTACAGGTTCCTTTCTACTGGCATGTCCTACGCTGCTCTGCACTTAGAGTTCCTAATAGGCAGATCAACAATTTCAGGCATTGTGCGGTCAACTTGTGTGGAAATTTGGAACAGACTACATGAAGAAGTCATGCCTGAACCCAAAATGAGGGACTGGTTGAGGATAGCACAGGGTTTTGCACAAAATTGCCAGTTTCCACACTGTATAGGAGCCCTGGACGGCAAGCACATACGTGTTCGTAAACCTCCTAACTCAGGCTCCCAATTCTTCAATTACAAACAATATTTTTCTGTTGTTTTGTTGGCCTTGGTCGACACAAACTACAAGTTTATAATTGTAGACATTGGGGCCTATGGAAGGACTGGAGACTCAAGAGTCTTCAATACTTCCATAATGGGTAGGCGGATACGCAATAACCAACTGGACCTACCTCCAGCAAGTCAACTTAGTGACTCTATTGCAGAACATGTGCCTTATGTTATAGTAGCGGATGAGGCCTTTCAATTAACCAGAAATGTAATGAGGCCATATCCCCGTCGCTATCTCACCCATCGGCGTAGAATATTTAATTGTCGGCTGTCACGTGCTCGGCGTCTGGTGGAGTGCACATTTGGAATTCTTTGTGCTAAATGGCGGGTACTTCAATCTGCAATTCAACTGAGTGAAGATAATGTTAATGTGGTCCTCAAAGCATGTGTGGTCCTACATAATTTTTGTGGAATACATGAATGCTCCTCTCAACATGTGGGTGAATTAGCCTCTGTGAATGTGTCTTTGCTATGTCACCACCATCCATCACCGTCGTCCACCTTCAAGAATAAAAGTATGTGATGTGTGCACACAATATTTTCTGTCCCCTGAGGGTGCTACTGCCTGGCAAGAGGAGGCATTATTACACATGTAGTGTGGCTATGTTGCTGTGTCATAAAGATATTTCTTCTCACTTGATTGTATTTGTTGTGATGTTTTTGTTGTCATGTTGTGTGTAAGTTACGCAGCCCATCACCTTTTGAAATAATCACATACAATCAATGCCACTTAATTTTTTTTTATGTCTGCTTTATGTTTAGTGGCTTTAAACATAATGATAAAGGACTAATGTGTCCCAATTTTTTAGAAACATATTTGCTGATAACTTCTCAGCAGATAAACAAAGGAAAATTTTATAACTTAAAACATAAACATAATATATACATAACACCTATAACTGCTGGTAGGTGTGTGGTGGTGAAGGTGGAAGTCCAGCTTGTGAGGGCTGGCTAGACTGGTCTCCAGCCACTGTGTCACCATGAGTGGTGGGTAACTGAGCAGTTTGCTGCATGCTTCTGGCTTGCTCTGGATGTGGGTTTGGGTATGGTAAGTTTTGGAACTGTTGTGGGTAGTCATAATATGACTGCCCACTTACACTATAGCCCCCAAAATGCCCATGTCGACCATACCCATGTTGTGGTCAGCATTGAACATTGGGTATGGTCGAGTGGGCATATTGTGACTGTGCACTCTGTGCCATGGCTTGGATCTGGTTAGCTCCGTATAAAGAAGAAGCAGCAGTAGGATGAGGAGGAGGATTTGGATTCTGTTGGACACAAGGAGGAGGTGGAGGAGGAGGATGATGATGATATGGAGGATCAGAGGCTGATGCAGATTGTGAGGGATTTTGACCCAACAATCTAAAAACATTTTCGGGACCAACCACCCATCTATCAAGATAATTTAGTAGGTTGGTTGGATCATTAGGCGGTGTTTCAGCATCCAACACAATATGCAGTGCACTTCTGATCCACAGTATGTGCTGTCTTGGAATCGCCCGGAGGTAACGGGCCAGACTGCGGCAAAATCCCTCCTCACCATCATCATTAGCTACAGTGGACAAATAGTCCAGCACTCCTCGGTCCACCTGCCTCCTTGTGACATAACCAACTCCTTCTACTTTCGCCTTGGTCGCCTGCAACATCTGCTGTAGGCGAAGCAGCATCCAGGGGCCTACCAGAGCTGCTGCTCAGGGGAGGGTCTTGCGACTGTACAGCCAATCTCTCAGACTCCACTGGTGGTGGTGGTGGTGGTGATGCTGCTGCTGCTGCACTTGGTGCTGAAGATGGGCCAGCCTCCTCAACATCCCCCACAGGGTCGATAACTGCCTCCGAGTCAGAAGCTGGCTCTCTGTCTGTAAGGTTTGACTCAGTACTAGAGAATAAGAAAAATTTATTAAAATTTATTTGTTAAAAATCATATAAACTTTGTACAGACATGAACTTACGGTCGCAAATCCAGAGCTGGAGCAAGAAAATTAAGTCGATCAAAATACACATATTTGCGCTTAGTGCTTGCTGCTGCCCCACTGCGCCCCCTCAGCTGTCTCTCTCTCCTGTAGCTGTCTCTACAGCTGCGCCAACGTCTTGTCACATCTGAGGCTGAAAAATTAACCGAGACAATAACATTGTTAAATTATGTGCCCTTGTAATGTATTTTCAAATAAATAACCCTACAACTGCAAGATATTACTTTTTTAATCTGTTATAGGGGTATAGAACAGCAATACATATTGTATGTAGGTAAAATAAATAATTAATATTACAAGGGTTCATACATAGAAACCTGTATGACATATGTGTCACAATAATTAGCATTTATTTGGCACACAGCAATGGAATTAACAAAAGGGACACATACAAATGTAAAACTTTCATTTGGCCACCATTGCAGTAGGACCTAAATATCACACCAACACAGACGGCACATGAACATTCATCATACCAGGACCTTCAGTTGGTCCCTGTACTGTGTGATTCCCGTATATATGGAATGGAGCGTTTTCTAATTATCATATCCCACAGTGGCCTCCTCTGTTCCTTTTGAGTTATGTTCCTTAAGGTTTGAGAAAACCCATTGCAGGGTGGAAACGTTACCTCTACATGTTTTTAGTCTGTGCATTTTTGAAGTTACACTTTTTCCACTTGCATTTAAATATTTGTGGATTTGGTGGCAGGAGCTAAATATTACATGTGCTTGGATTTCTCACATAGCATTGGGGGTTCAACAGGAATAACTGATTTATTCAACACATTTCGGGTTCACATATAAGGGTACAGGGACATTATAACACATTGCTGTTGCTATATACTGAGTGGTCAAACAGTATTGTAAGCGGTTTCAAGTCGTTACTTACTAATGCGTTCTTGCTCCTCCCTAGACCTGTCTCAAAAATCCGGGAACATCTGTCCACATATTCTCCTCCAAGCCGCGTCCTTCCGCGACCGGTTTGAATAATTTGGATCCCGCTGGTCCCAAAGTTCTGGCCTCTCCTGGACCAGAACGATCAACATCTCCACATTGATGTGACTGGCCATGGTTCTGGACTCCGTGGAGGCGGTTTCCTGTTTGGGTTTGAATTTTCGTAGCCTAATTAGCATGTCAGCCCTTCCTGGCAATTATCCTGATGCAATTTCCTGACACCTGGGATAGTGGTGCGATTTCATCGCAAGTCACACGTGCGGTCCGTTTGTAATCCGATTTTTCATCGCTCCCATAGACTTGCATTGGCGATAGTCAACCCACAATCGGTGACAATCGCAGCATGCTGCGATTGCACACGGACGTTTAAAACGGACCACAAAATAACGGATACTGGGAGCTGCTCCATAGATTAACATACGGCAGACTGCAATACGATATTTCATCGCATTGCAGTCGTCCGATTCTGTCGCCAGTGTGACGCCGGCCTAAGAGTTGAAATTGTGCTGCTTTCTTCTGATTTTATTTAATAGATAGGGTACTTAAAAAATATCTGTTTCCAGATAAGCTTTTATATTTTCTATAACTATGTTCCATCCTCCTAAACTGAATATGATTATTCCTATTGGATTTAATTAGGCTTTTTTATACAACAAAAAGTACTCAATTAATCTTGAAGAGAAAGTAAATGTCTTCATAACACAGAGGACTTTTTAGCATTTTTTTATGTACCTTTATAACAATTTGTGAACTTGGTAGCGAATTCTGAAGTCCAAAACTTATGTATGAGAAATGTATGCAGTAAAGGTACAAGATGTAACTCCATGACAAACTTTATTTGGTATTGCTAATCAGAGAAGAAAAATTAAAATTACATGATATGCAAACTATCTATATCCAACTATTTATTTAAGAACCACAGATCAATCTAGCCACTTCTCACTCGTTTTCCACACCATTACTTTTTTAAATGTACCAAGATGAGTTTTTGGTAAATTATTTATGCTCCATATTTTTTAAAAAATTCAAGTTTACCTAATAGATGTAAAAATGATGCAAAAAAACTGCAACATCGAAAACTGACAGTGAACAGCAATAACCATTGACCTTCCCAGCCTGATAATATTAGCACACAGCTGTCTTCTTTACCTTTGCTGGTTAATAAAAATGGGAAGTATCCCACAACCTTTTTTTTTAATTTATTAGGTCAATACATTTACAGTAAGCTACATACGCAAGACACTAATTTTATATCTCACGGATATCTATCAATCTTTATCTATTTACCCCATATCTGTCTATCTATCTATCTAAAGTGGCATATAAAAGTTTTGCTATCCGTAGCTTGTAAGTATGTAACAGGATGAAGGATGTAAGGTCCTGGATGAAAGGTTTAATTTATTGTGAGGATTTTTATTTTTACTGGATTTTGGATACAGGATTTTAAAGCAACCAAAAAAGCCAGGGTAGGAAGAGATGCTCCAGTTCAAGTCTTACAGTGATATGTAAAAGTTTGGACATCCCTGGTCAAAATTACTGGCATCGTGAACACTAACGCAAGTTGAAGACAAAATGATCTCTAAAAGGCCAGAAGTTAAATATGACACGTTTTCTTTCTATTTTAGACAATGTATATATATATACACTGCTCAAAAAAATAAAGGGAATACTCAAATAACATCCTAGATCTAAATGAATGAAATATTCTCATTGAATATTTTGCTGTGTACAAAGTTGAATGTGCTGTCAACATAATCACACAAAAATCATCAATGGAAATCAAATTTTTGAACCAATGGAGGCCTGGATTTGGAGAAACCCCCAAAATGAAAGTGGAAACAAGTCAAAATGAAAATCAAAACAAGACAAAATTAAAGTGGAAACAAGTCAAAATGATGCTCAGTATTGTGTGTGGCTTCCACGTGCCTGTATGACCTCCCTGCAACGCCTGGCATACTCCTGATGAGCTTGTGGATGTTCTCCTGAGGGATCTCCTCCCAGACCTGGACTAAAGCCTCCGTCAACTCCTGGACAGTCTATGGTGCAACGTGACGTCGGTGAACATGCTGTCCAAGATGTGGTCAATCAGATTCAGATCTGGGGAACAGGCAGGCCAGTCCATAGCTTCAATGCCTTCATCTTGCAGGAACTGCTGACACACTCCAGCCATATGATGTCTGGCATTGTCCTTCATTAGGAGGAACCCAGGGCCACTGCCCCAGCATATGGTCTCACAAGGGGTCTGGGGATCTCATCTCGGTACCTAATGGCAGTCAGTCTACCTCTGGTGAGCACATGGAGGGCTGTGTGGCCCTCCAAAGAAATGCCACCCCACACCATTACTGACTCACTGCCAAACCGGTCATGCTGAAGGATGTTGCAGGCAGCAGATTGGAGCTGGGCTACCCCTATACTGGGACTTGAGAAAGTCTATCAGGAGCAGGAAGATAAGTATGATAAGAACTTGTGTTACAGGGAGAATCTCCCTCAGCAAACCCTCCCCCCTCCTCCATCTCACTGTGCTAGCAGAAATGCTGTGTACTGCTGTGACTTTCTAAAAGTGTTGATCTGTGCTTGAACTGTGCTAACAAAAGAGACTGTTAGTCAATGTGCCTCTAAGTAGCAGCTGTACAGTCCCATAAATTTTGAGAATGACACAAATATCATATTTTCACATGATCTGCTGCCCTCTGGTTTTTATGTGTGTTTGACAGATGTTTTTATCACAGACAGAAATATAATTGCAAACATATGAGTAACAAAAGCTTATATTGACAGAATGAGTTAATGCAGCAAGTCAATATTTGCAGTGTTGACCCTTCTTCTTCAGGACCTCTGCAATTCTCCTGGCATGCTCTCAATCAACTTCTGGACCAAATCCTGACTGATAGCAGTCCATTCTTGCACAATCAATGCTTTCATTTTGTCAGAATTTTTAGGTTTTTGTTTGTCCACCCGTCTCTTGATGATTGACCACAAGTTCTCAATGGGATTAAGATCTGGGGAGTTTCCAGGCCATGGACCCAAAATCTCGATATTTTGTTCCCTGAGCCATTTAGTTATCACCTTTGCTTTATGGCAAGGTGCTCCATCATGCTGGAAAAGGCATTGTTGATCGCCAAACTGCACTTGGAGGGTTGGGAGAAGTTGCTCCTGGAGGACATTCTGGTACCATTCTTTATTCATGGCTGTGTTTTTAGGCAAGACTGTGAGAGAGCCGATTCCCTTGGCTGAGAAGCAACCCCACACATGAATGGTTTCAGGATGCTTAACAGTTGGCATGAGACAAGACTGGTGGTAACGCTCACCTTGTCTTCTCCGAATGAGGCGTTTTCCTGATGTCCCAAACAATCGGAAGGGGGATTCATCAGAGAAAATAACTTTACCCCAGTCCTCAGCAGTCCACTGCCTGTACCTTTTGCAGAATATCAGTCTGTCCATGATGTTTTTTCTGGAGAGAAGTGGCTTCTTTGCTGCCCTCCTTGAGACTAGGCCTTGCTCCAAGAGTCTTCGCCTCACAGTGCGTGCAGATGCACTCACACCAGCTTGCTGCCATTCCTGAGCAAGCTCTGCACTGCTGGTAGCCCGATCCCGCAGCTGAAACACTTTTAAGAGACGGTCCTGGCGCTTGCTAGTCTTTCTTGGGTGCCCTGAAGCCTTTTTGGCAACAATGTAACCTCTCTCCTTGAAGTTCTTGATGATGCGATAGATTGTTGACTGAGGTGCAATCTTTCTAGCTGCGATACTCTTCCCTGTTAGGCCATTTTTGTGCATTGCAATGATGACTGCACGTGTTTCTTTAGAGATAAACATGGTTAACAGAAGAGAAACAATGATGCCAAGCACCAGCCTCCTTTTAAAGTGTCCAGTGGTGTCATTCTTACTTAATCATGACAGATTGATCTCCAGCCATGTCCTCATCAACACCCACACCTGTCTTAATGGAGCAATCACTGAAAAGAGGTTAGCTGGTCCTTTTAAGGCAGGGTTGCAATGATGTTGAAATGTGTTTTGGGGGATAAAGTTCATTTTCTAGCCAAATATTGACTTTGCAAGTAATTGCTGTTAAGCTGATCACTCTTTATAACATTCTGGAGTATATTCAAATTGCCATTAGAAAAAGTGAAGCAGTAGACTTTGTAAAAATTAATATTTGTGTCATTCTCAAAACTTTTGGCCATGACTGTACGGGTGCTGTCTCAGAAGCATACAGCTGTATATGGTGTAGGGGATAATTGAAATCTCCGTATATATTTCTGGAGTCACACACAGACGCTCACTCAGTATGGATTTGACCGTAATACAAAGAGCAGATATACGGTACTGTCTCAGAAGCGCACAGCTCTGTACGGTGTAGGGGAAAATTGCAATATCCGTATATATTTCCAGAGTCACACACAGTCAGCATGTATTTGTCTGTGATACCAGCCGGTACACGGTAGTGTGTGAGGAGCGTACAGCTCTATACGGTGTGGGAAAAAATGAACGGTCGGTAAGTGTGCAGAAAAAAAAGAATAAAAGTATTAGTGCTGTGTAAAACGCAGTCTGCAAGCAGTGTACACACAGCAATACAACTATCAGGCAGCCTAATAACCAGCTCTGCTGCACAGAAGAAAATCCTCCCCTGTCACTGCACACTAACTGTACAGCACAATTGCTATCAGCACAAGCACAGAAAAACTTCTCTTTCCTGCCTAATTCTCTCCCTACTGATAAACAACGTCAGCATCCTCTCCCTACTGTTAATATCGACAGAAGTAAAATGGAGGTCGGCGCTCAGGACTTTTATAGACACTATGACGCCCCCCAAAGCAAGCCAATCACTGCAATAACCTTCTCTAAGATGGTGGTGGACGTTGCCCATGTCATCTCACTGCCCTCAGTGTACATCCTTGCTCATTGGCTGAAAAAAGGCGCCTGCAAGCTTTATGGGAAAACCGACTTGGGCGCTGGGGTCGACGACCGCATGGCTGACTGCACTCTATGGTCGGGTTTCGGCCTACGAAACCCGACTTTGGCGAAAGTCGGCGACTTTTGAATCTGACCGACCTGTTTCGCTCAACTCTAATGGGGACCATCATATACTGGAGCATTATGTGGAGCTCATCATATACTGTATGGAACATTAAATGGGACCAATTATGTATGGAGCAATATATGGGGCTCATTATTCTGTATGGAGCAATGTATGTGGCTCATTATACTGTATGAAGCATTATATTGGGCCCATTATTCTGTATGGAGCATCATATATGGGACTCATTATTCTGGATGGAGCAATATATTGGGCTCATTATTCTGTATAGAGCAATATATGGGGCTCATTATTCTGTATGGCGCACTATGTGGTGTCCATAATACTGTATGGAGGACTATTCTGTTCGGTTTTTGAGCTATTGTAGAATTTACAATAGATATCACTCATGTAATGTAAGAAGTGATTTCTTTGGCATTGTACTATACCTATATTTCTCTGCCGTATCGAAGCATCATGAATTGTAGTATGTGTTAAAGGGGCCCACTGGAACTCGCCCGGGGCCCACGAAAACCTGGAGCCAGCCCTGCCCCCCACAACTTTAGCCAAATAACCCCCAGTTTTCAATGCGTTACTATTATTATAAAGTAAATTAAGGTTGACAAGCTTAAGTAATAAGAATTGATGAAATTGGCATTGAAATGGGCACTGTAGGTGTGTTTACTGTTCTCCACTCCCTGCCGACTTTTCTTCCCCATTGACTTGCATTGGGGTCGGTTTGAGTTTCAGTCGGACCTTCGAAACCCGACTCGACCCTTCCGGAGGCAAAGTCGCTCATCTCTAATGGGAACTTTATTTTCAGGAGGCTCTCCTGTACATCTCGTCAAAGGGGTATTGGGGTGCGTCCAAATTTTGGGCAGCCGTGCCACTCACTGTATACGCAATGACACTAAAGGAGACCCCCTGTTTAATAATGGGAACAACAAAGTATAGCTGGCTAATGGCTGTCTAAGAATAGTGAGGGCTGACTGCTAGCTCCTTAAGAATAGTATAGGCCACCTGATGGCCCTACAAAAATTGGCTTTGTGACTTTCAGAATCCCTCCTTCATAAATGACACAGGATGTATCTGATGATGTGTCACACACCACATGGCCAGATAAGGTTGTAAAATGTTAAAATGACATTTGCCAGTGAATCTATTTGTCTTTTTTGAAAGCAATGCTAAAGTTCAAAAATGCATCAAAAATGCTACGTGTGAACATAGCCCAAGGTGTGGAGGAGCATTTTTTCTTTTGGCTATTAATTTTGTCTTTTATACAACTCATTACCCTGGAAAGGATGTTCCTTAACATATTTCCCAGGAAAATCCATTTTGGTTTCGTTTTTGTATGTTTTATTCTGAGTCTGTTAAAGTGGCATAAGGCTGAAAACATTGTTCACAGCAGTGACCTGGGAGTCAGAAATGCTTCCAGGGGTCTTCCCATGCTGTTCCTAAGTCATTTGACCACTGTTCCTATGGATTTCAGCAATTTCTAGTCCCTCTGCAGACCGCTGGGGGGGGCCGCCGGGAAAATGCTCGAGTTTCCCATAGACTTACATTGGGCTCGTTGATCGGGTCGAACACCCGAGCATTCCAAATTGCTCAACCTGAGCAACGAGCAGTCGAGCATTTTAGTGCTCGCCCATCACTAACTGTCATCCAAAAATGTTGCTCAGGCAATGGACATTGGAATGGAATCAACCCCCAATCACAAACCTTTAACATGCTGTCAAATTTGACATCGGCATTAAGTGACAAATCATTTTAATAATAAAACAGTTCACATTACTGCTTTTAGAAGTAAGTGCTAGGTGCAACACTTGATCTCTGCTTTTGTACATGTATAGGTGAAGTTGTGAAGGAGTTACTGAGGTAGCAAGTGCTTTAAAATTTACAGTACAGTGATATTCAACTAGCAGAAACTAAAAGCGAAAATTGGTAATTAATTTATCTTATACTGCTTTTATTAAAATATATTTTCACTAAAAATACCCAAAGTATAATATCAACATTTTGAAAACTTATTGTAATTTAATTGCTATTTGCTTATCTGCTGTAAACTAGTACCAACAAGATTGATATTTGTTAGGAGCACGCGATACTGCAAAATGTCAAAATGCTTTATCAGACTGTGCTCTTAAAAACAAATTCCGAACAGCGTGAAGAGAGAAGCGTAAGAGCGAGGTGGTCTAGACATGCAAGATACTGTACTGTAGAACGACAAGCCATTTGAAACTGGTCTTTTTCAAAACTGCTGAGCAAACATGCTCGGAGACATAAAGTTTCATTTTTTCAGTTGGATGACCTTCTCTTTTCTCAAAGGATATTTTTTAACTACAAGGAAGCAACAGAACAGTTTGACACTTACAGCAGGAAAAAAGGTTCCTGAAATTAAATTCAGGCAAAACAAGCTGTTGAGTGTTATTTACAACTGTTTATTTACTTAAAAACTTTTTTTGTAAAAATAATGTAAAAACCACAGTGAGAGAGTTAATATGCTGTGTTACTTGCTATTTAAATCTCAATTTCAGTGTTAGTTTTTTTTTTCTTCAATTCAGCGCTGGAGTGATGTCATTAGGGTTTGCTCACATCTGCATATGAAAAATCGCTTCTATGTTCATTTTGAAAAGTGGGATGAGTGGAATCCATATGTCTTACTTTTTGTCAGGCGAGTGCAATGCGAGTGTGTGATTATTTTATTTATTTATGGGACACTCGGGATTACATGGACTACTGCGGACAGGTGAGTATATGGTGGATATTATTTCTGAATTTTTTAAAGGAGTCATGGGCATTGAGGATTTTGGATGTTAAGGTGAGTACAGTGGGTACGGAAAGTATTCAGACCCCTTTTAACATTTTTCACTCTTTGTTTCATTGCAGCCATTTGGTAAATTCAAAAAAGTTATTTTTTTTTCTCATTTATGTACACTGTGCACCCCATTATGACTGAAAAAAACAGAAATGTAGATTTTTTTAAAATTTTTAAAAAAGAAAAACTGAAATATCACATGATTTGCAAAATTTCTACATTTCTTTTTTTTAGTCAAGATGGGGTGCAGAGTGTACAGTCATGGCCAAAAGTTTTGAGAATGACACAAATATTATATTTTCACATGATCTGCTGCCCTCTGGATTTTATGTGTGTTTGACAGATGTTTTTATCACAGACAGAAATATAATAATTGCAAACATATGAGTAACAAAAGCTTATATTGACAGTTAGAATGAGTTAATGCAGCAAGTCAATATTTGCAGTGTTGACCCTTCTTCTTCAGGACCTCTGCAAGTCTCCCTGGCATGCTCTCAATCAACTTCTGGACCAAATCCTGACTGATAGCAGTCCATTCTTGCACAATCAATGCTTTCATTTTGTCAGAATTTTTAGGTTTTTGTTTGTCCACCCATCTCTTGATGATTGACCACAAGTTCTCAATGGGATTAAGATCTGGGGAGTTTCCAGGCCATGGACCCAAAATCTCTATGTTTTGTTCCCTGAGCCATTTAGTTATCACCTTTGCTTTATGGCAAGGTGCTCCATCATGCTGGAAAAGGCATTGTTTATCGCCAAACTGCTCTTGGAGGGTTGGGAGAAGTTGCTCTTGGAGGACATTCTGGTACCATTCTTTATTCATGGCTGTGTTTTTAGGCAAGACTGTGAGAGAGCCGATTCCCTTGGCTGAGAAGCAACCCCACACATGAATGGTTTCAGGATGCTTAACAGTTGGCATGAGACAGGACTGGTGGTAGCGCTCACCTTGTCTTCTCCGAATGAGGCGTTTTCCTGATGTCCCAAACAATCGAAAAGGGGAATCATCAGAGAAAATAACTTTACCCCAGTCCTCAGCAGTCCACTGCCTGTACCTTTTGCAGAATATCAGTCTGTCCATGATGTTTTTTCTGGAGAGAAGTGGCTTCTTTGCTGCCCTCCTTGAGACCAGGCCTTGCTCCAAGAGTTTCCGCCTCACAGTGCGTGCAGATGCACTCACACCTGCCTGCTGCCATTCCTGAGCAAGCTCTGCACTGCTGGTAGCCCGATCCCGCAGCTGAAACACTTTTAAGAGAAGGTCCTGACGCTTGCTGGTCTTTCTTGGGCGCCCTGGAGCCTTTTTGGCAACAATGGAACCTCTCTCCTTGAAGTTCTTGATGATGCGATAGATTGTTGACTGAGGTGCAATCTTTCTAGCTACGATACTCTTCCCTGTTAGGCCATTTTTGTGCATTGCAATGATGACTGCACGTGTTTCTTTAGAGATAACCATGGTTAACAGAAGAGAAACAATGATGCCAAGCACCAGCCTCCTTTTAAAGTGTCCAGTGGTGTCATTCTTACTTAATCATGACAGATTGATCTCCAGCCATGTCCTCATCAACACCCACACCTCTGTTAATGGAGCAATCACTGAAAAGAGGTTAGCTGGTCCTTTTAAGGCAGGGCTGCAATGATGTTGAAATGTGTTTTGGGGGATAAAGTTCATTTTCTAGCCAAATATTGACTTTGCAAGTAATTGCTGTTAAGCTGATCACTGTTTATAACATTCTGGAGTATATGCAAATTGCCATTAGAAAAAGTGAAGCAGTAGACTTTGTAAAAATTAATATTTGTGTCATTCTCAAAACTTTTGGCCATGACTGTACATTACTGAGAAAAAAATGAACTTTTTTGAATTTACCAAATGGCTGCAATGAAACAAAGAGTGAAAAATTTAAAGGAGTCTGAAAACTTACCATACCCACTGTATATGCTGTTTTTTTATTTTATGTTTTTATATGAGACATAAGCATAAGGGATTTGGCGTTAGGTGAGTATGTTGTGTTTCTTATTTTAATTTGAATATGTAATTAATTTACATTTGTTTTACCTTTGAACACAGGTGTTGGCTCATGTGAGACTAAGGCCAGGATCACACATGCGAGGAAGTCGTCCAACACTCACATGTGAAATCCCAGCTCTGGCGCCAGCACTCGGGAGTGGAGTGCGCGGCAGCATGTATTTATATACAGCTGCTCGCTCCACTCCCGAGTGTCGGCGCCAGAGCTGGGATTTCACATGCGAGTGTCGGGCGATTTCCTCGCATGTGTGATCCCGGCCTACTTCTCCTATCAGTGGCTCCTGCCATCACTGTTATCAGTGACAACAGACGTTGCCTGATGGGAGCACTAGTATCTTATCAGCTGGCACCTGCTGACCTGCGGTAAGCATTTTACCACAGGTCACTGCATCATCTGACAGCATGACCCCACAGAGCTCTGATGGCGGTAAAGATCTGCCGGTGGTAACATTACTACTATTCAGAATCTCTATGCTGGAAACATTGGCGCTTGAGCTGTGTATGATATTTGACTATATTCGGCGATTAAATCATCGAATGTTGCAAATTCCGTGATCATGTCCCCAGCTGAATATTGAAATATTTGCTCATGTCCAGTAATGATAATAATGATATTATCAAAAACCTCCAGTTAGAAATGTTGTATAGTTCTTATGATTCGCTATGTCGCTAACTTCATGTGCTGTGCATTGTAGTAGCTTAGGTATTCAAGGTTATGACCACTATCCGCTAACTGTCCCTAAATGAGTGGTCATAACTAGAGTTGAGCGAAACAGGTCGGTCAGATTCAAAAATCGCTGACTTTCGCAAAAGTCTGGTTTTGCCGAGCGAAACCCGACCATAGCGTGAAGTCGGACATGCGGTAGTCGACCCGATCCCCAAAGTCGGTTTTCCCAGAATGCTTGCAGGCACCTTTTCTCAGCCAATGAGCAAGGACGCACACCACCAACTTAGAGAAGGGCATTGTAGTGATTGGCTTGCTTTGTGTGGCGTCACAGTGGCTATAAAAGCCCTGATCGCCAACCGCCATTTTACTTCTGCTGATCTTAGCGTACGGAGAGGTTGCTGCCGCTGTTTCTCAGTAGGGAGAGAGTTAAGCAGGAAAGAAAAGTTAATTTGTGCTTGTGCTGATAGCAATTGTGCTGTACAGTTAGTGTGCAGTGACATGGGAGGATTTTGTTGTGTGCAGCAGCATTGATTATTAGGCTGCCTGCCAGTGACAGTGCAGGAATTTCTTTTGTGCAGCAGCAGAGCGGGTTAATAGGCTGCCTGCTAGCTGTATTGCTGTGTGTACTCTGCGGTGCAGACTGCTTTTTACACATCATTAATACTTTTATTCTTTTTTTCTGCACAGTTACCGAGCATTCATTTTTTCCCGCACCGTATAGAGCTGTACGCTCCTCACACACTACCGTGTACCGGTTGGTATCACGGACAAATACATGCTGACTATCTGTGTGTGACTCTGGAAATCTATACGGAGATTTACAATTTACCCCTAAACTATATACACCTGTTATCTTCAGACACAGTACCCTTTTTCAGCTTTTTATATTGTGGTCTAATCCATTCAGAGCCTGTGAGCGTCTGTGTGTTACTCCGGAAATCTATACGGAGATTTACAATTTACCCCTATACACCTGTTATCTTCAGATACAGTACCCTTTTTCAGCTTTTTATATTGTGGTCTAATCCATACTGAGCCTGTGAGCATCTGTGTGCTACTCCGGAAATCTATAAGGAGATTTACAATTTACCCCTACACACCTGTGATCTTCAGATACAGTACCCTTTTTCAGCTTTTTATATTGGGGTCTAATCCATACTGAGCCTGTGAGCATCTGTGTGTTACTCCGGAAATCTATATGGAGATTTACAATTTACCGCTTGACACCTGTTATCTTCAGATATAGTACCCTTTTTCAGCTTTTTATATTGTGGTCTAATCCATACTGAGCCTGTGAGCGTCTGTGTGTTACTCCGGAAATCTATACGGAGACTTACAATTTACCCCTATACACCTGTTATCTTCAGATACAGTACCCTTTTTCAGCTATTTATATTGTGGTCTAATCCATACTGAGCCTGTGAGCGTCTGTGTGTTACTCCGGAAATCTATATGGAGATTTACAATTTACCCTATACACCTTTATCTTCAGATATCAGCACCCTTTTTCAGCTTTTTATATTGTGGACTAATCCATACTGAGCCTGTGAGCATCTTGTGTTACTCCGGAGATCTATGCGGAGATTTAAAATTTACCCATACACACCTGTGATCTTCAGATACAGTACCCTTTTTCAGCTTTTTATATTGGGGTCTAATCCATACTGAGCCTGTGAGCATCTGTGTGTTACTCCGGAAATCTATATGGAGATTTACAATTTACCCCTATACACCTGTTATCTTCAGATATAGCACCCTTTTTCAGCTTTTTATATTGTGGACTAATCCATACTGAGCCTGTGAGCATCTTTGTGTTACTCCGGAGATCTATGCGGAGATTTAAAATTACCCCAACACTGTATACAGCTGCGCGCTTCTAATACAGTACCATATATCTGCTGGCATTTTTGGTACATTTTCCAAAACATGAGGAAGTATGGTGGAAGAGACCGCGGACGTGGGCGGGGGCCAGTTGGTACTGATGGTGGTGGTGCATATGCTGGTAGTGCCAAAAGCACAATAGCACCTAAGGCAGGAGGTGTTGAGCCTGCGGCATCATCTGGCTCCAGAAGGCCTGGAAAGCTCCCTTTACTGGGAGTAGGTAGACCGATTTTAAAGCCGGAGCGTCAGGAACAGGTTTTGGCTTACATTGCCGAAACAGCCTCCAGCTCTATCGCCTCCTCTACTGTTGTTTCAAAAAATTCAAGCACTGAGTTGTCAGTGCAGGCTCCTCGTCAGGAACAACACCTTTCCTTGTGTCCTTCACCACCACCAAAAGTGAAGATAGCGGCAGGCCACACTTCAGATTACGCCATAGAGCTCTCTTCACATACCATGCCTGGGTTATCAAGTCAAATCCTGAAATCCCCAGTCCAAGATGAATCTGACATGGAGTGCACTTATGCACAGCCACTGCTAGATGATTCTGCTGGTACATTGACCCACAGCACTACATTGCCCTCGCAGTCTACTGAGCCAGAATCTGACCCTGATTAAACTCAGGTGCCCTTCCACGCATACTATACCACCTTACACGGTGATAGAGAGGAAGGTGCATATGAAATTGAAGAGGAGGTGACGGATGACCCAGTTGTTGACTTGGATTGGCATCCATTGGGGGAAGAGGGTGCCGCTGGCAATAGCTCAGAAAGAGAAAGGATCCGCAACAGGCATCGACATCGCAGCAGCGGTTATCTGGGAGGCCCGTAGCAGTCCAAAAACGTGTTAAAAAAACAAAAAGAGTTGCAGGACAGCTTGGTCAGACTGTCCAATTATCACAGCTTGCAAGGCCTGAAATTTATACCATAGTAGGAAGAGTGCAGTGTGGCACTTTTTTACCAATATCCTATTGATGAGGCAAATGTTATCTGTAAGAAGTGCGGAAGGAATTTAGCCGAGGGAAAAATCTCTGAAAATTGAAAACCAGTTGCATGCTTAGACATTTAATGACCATGCACTTGCAAGCATGTACGGACTACAAAACCTCAGGTAGCACATATGCACCTGCTCCGACTAAAGGTAGCCAGCAACGCCCTATCGCTTTCCCCACTGTAAGCCCACCGGTAAGCACACCACCAGCAATAAATGTTGAGGTGTCGTCGCAAGGCCAAAGAGGTCAGGGAATCACAATGTTTTTGCAACGAAAGACTGAATCTAGGCCATCACCACCACCACAACCATCACCAACTCCCTCTCAGTCCGTCATATCCACCGCTAGTTCCCCCATATGCAGCTCTCAAGTCCAGCTCACCCTAGCAGACAGTCTGAGTAGGACAAGAAAGTACTGATCCTCTCATCCGCGTACACTGACTTTGAACGCCTACATTGCCAAACTGATCTCATTAGAGATGATGCCTTTCAGTTTGGTTGAAAGCGCAGCATTCCGAGAGCTCATGGCCAACGCTGTCCCACGCTATGACCTACCCAGTCGGAACTTCTTTTCTAGAAAAGCCATCCCTGTCCTTCACCTGCATGTGAAAGTCTGCATTGTCCATGCACTCAAACAATCAGTGAGTGGAAAGGTGCACCTCACAACAGATGCATGGGCCAGTAGGCATGGCCAGGGCCGTTACGTGTCCATCACTGTGCACTGGGTTAATGTGGTGTATGCAGGCTCCACAGGGGACAGCGGCGGTGGGACAGTACTGCCTAGCCCACGTATAGGAAAACTTACACCCTCCTCCTCCAGAAGCGAAAGCCCGTCGACAGAGCGCAGTCGCATGAGCACTCCATCCGCAGCTGCCAGTGTTGCACACGATTTGTCCCACTATCGAACAGCTTGTGATAAGCATCAGCAGGCTTTTTTAAAGATGTTGTCTTTGGGCGACAACAGACACATCGCGGAGGTACTGGCTGACCATTTGCAGCGAGAAACTGAGTCATGGCTGGGCAGTCAACATCTTGAGCCAGGCAAGGTAGTCAGTGATAACGGCAGTAATTTTGTGGCGGCCATAGCACTGGCAAAACTCAGACACATACCTTGCCTGGCTCACACCTTAAACCTGGTGGTGCAGTGCTTCCTAAGTAATTATCCGGAGTTAACAGCCCTGCTCCATAAGGTGCGAAGACTGTGCTCGCACTTCCGTCGCCTACCCGTAGACTCCAGTCGTATGCAGAGGCTCCACCTCCCAAAACACCACCTAATCATAGACGTTGCAACAAGGTGGAACTCCACCATTCACATGGTTGAGAGGCTCTGCGAACAGAGGCAGGCTGTTTGAGGGCAGACATGGAGTTGTCGGGTGTGCAGTGGTCAAAACTGAAAGACCTCTGTAAAGTCCTTCAGTGTTTTGAGGAATGCACATGGCTATTAAGCGCAGATGACGCCATCATAAGCATGAGCATCCCACTTATGCGTCTGCTCATGCAAACTTTGACGCACATTAAGGATCAGGCGTCTGCAGCGGAGGAGGAAGAGGAAAAGAAGGAGGGAATCCTTGATGACAGTCAGCCATTGTTTGCTGATGTAACTGTCCTGGATGAGGGGGAAGAAGAAGAGGAAGAGAAGGAGGAGGATGAGGGGGATGATTATTTTGGGAGGACGATGCTTCTCAGGGGGCAAGCGAAAATGTTGGCTTGCCGAGGTCAGGTACAGGGTTATGCGTGAATGGAAGGATAAAGAAAAAAGATGATATATATATCACAATAATAAAAATAATAAATTTATCAAAAGATAAAATATATGTGGATATATAGTGACTATATCACCCAATGTGTGGATGGCAGACCATCCGGTAATATATAAGGAAATATCCAGGAATGGAGGAAAACACCCAGTGGCAAGGCAACAACAGAAAATCAAAGGTGACACAATGTGAATAATAAAATATAATTTTATTGAATCAAATATACAAAATTAATACACTACAGAATTGTGTATGCAATAAAATTCGTACATGAATTATTTATTAGATAAAAACAAGAGGCAATAACCTATTAACGGAACAGCTATAAAATATATAAAGTGAGCACCTTAGTATGTAATCATATATACTTTGATGATCCCTGCAGAAACTTATAATATATGGCAGGTATAGTGACATATGCACATATGGAAACTAGATTGCTCAATACAATGCCAGGTAATGAATCCTATATATAAAGCTGGCGATGTGTGATAACCTGCAATATCTGCTGTTGATGTGAACAACTATATATAATAAAGAAAATAAGATACAGTGTGCAACAAAAATTATGTGCATATAATAATATATGTATGCAATTGTGTAGAAAAATACCTCAAATAAAGATGCCCTGTGCACCAAAATAAAAATAAACAACTACACAATGAACAGCAGCAATATATATATGTGTGTGCACAGACTAGTGCAACAAATGCTAAACTGGTGAGAAAATCATCATTGAATATGGGCAAAGTGCAAATGAAAATCCCATGCACAGCAGAAAGTGAAGTGAGAAAGCACAACCAACTAAGGAAAACTAATAGCGTCCACTATTGCAAGGTATCAACGCCATATATCGCAGTAAATAAAATGGAGGGTATCGAAAATATCGCCAAACTTGTGGACAATTACCTGGGAGCTGTAAAAAGGTTATGGCCTCTGTAGAACGCGCCCCGACGCGCGTTTCGGAAATGTTTTCCTTCGTCAGGGGGATGTAATATATATACAGCAATCAGTGGCTTTATATAGGGAAATGGAGCCGGGTAAGCGTGTAAACGGCGCATGCGCGGGTCACGCTGCCGGAAGTGAACATCGCAACACGCGTCATGTGATGCACCACTTCCGGGTCAAACCCAAAACGTGATCAACACATAAAGACGCCGTTACCATGCCCACCCCGGGCGTTAGGACACCGCGCATGCGCTCCACTTAATCGGCAGCAGATAGATAAAGGATAGGTAAACGCCACTATATATATAATCATGTGCAAGGACATCATTTTGTAAGTGAAATACAACTGTCCATATGGATGCAAACAATGTTACTAATCCAACAAAAGTGAAATATGCACATATGAAAAACCACTATAGCAGAGCATAAGGTATAATCATAAATATGTATAAATGCAGATCTGACCACATCATATATAAAACAATTGTACAGTATCACAAGATGGTATGACATAAGTAAATATAACCAATATAAAAAATAATAAATAATAATAATAAAGAAAATAAGGGAGGATATCCATATGTTGTATGTCAACGTATACGAAGTCATTCAAAGATTGCTGAAAATACATAAAAAAATATAAAAAATTAATAAAATGTAAAAACATACACAATTATAAAAACAGGACAAAAGAGAGATTCTCGTTCAGACCAAGGGGGAAACAGTTTGTAATGTCCATATCCATTTTGCTTCTAATTGGGCAAGACGTTTGCTGATCTTTCCACCACGAACCCCACTATTCAGTAAATCAATGCCGAAAATCTTAAGTAGAGTGGAATCACAATTATGATGCATTTTAAAATGCCTTGGCAGAGTTTTAAGGGAAGTGACATCAGTCACGTCTTTTGCTGCTTTTATGCCCAAAACGTGTTCACGCACTCTAATCTTAAGCTGCCTCGTGGTTAACCCCACGTATATGAGTGAACAAGGACAAATGGCATAATAAATAACCGCAGATGATGTGCAAGTAATTCGATGTTTGATGTTGAAAGAACGCGATTTTTCAGAATTGAAGAAACTGTGTGTTTTCATAACATTGGGACATGCTATGCAAGACCCACATGGTCTACAACCATATGAGGGCACAGCAGAAGATAAAAAGTTGTTATGACTATCTGACGTGGGTATACCAGTATAGAGACTTTTCACCAGCTGGTCTCCCAGATTCCTAGATCTTCTGAAAGCCATAAATGGTCTGTCACCCAGGTATTTAGAAATAATGGGATCTGACCTCAAAATAGGCCAATGCTTAGCAAGCAAATTCCTAAAAAGGTCACTATGGCCGTTGAATTGAGTGATGAAACAAATGACATTGTTATTCTTTTGAGGTTTTGGGGTTTTACCATATAATGCATCATGTCTGGTGGTATGCCTAGCTCTATTATAGGCTCGCTTAATAGATCTGCGACTATATCCCCGCTCAAGAAATCTGGCACTCATCAATTCAGATTGCCTGTCAAAATCACTCTCAGTTGAACAGATACGTCTGAGGCGTAAAAATTGTCCGAACGGAATCGAATTGATAAGTGCCCTTGGATGTGAGGACGTCGCATGAACCAAGGCATTTACCGCCGTATGCTTTCTAAACAAATCAGTTTGGAGGCAATCTTCAGGATCCCTATAGACACGAACGTCCAAAAAATTGATGGATTTAACATGATGACAAAAAGTTAACCGTGCAGTTAAAGATCTCAACCTCTTCGCCAGAAGGGCTTTATTTAAACGTATGTTTCATAACGAGAGTAATTTTTTGTCTTTCCCCACAGAGACAGAACAAGAGGCGTTAAGCAATTTGGAGCAATTGGCTAGGGAGCAATAAATGTTGCGAAGGTGAGGTCCCTGACGTCATTAAACAACCTTCTAATAAATTTCCTCCTTTATCCTCTTGCCCCGCCATTGATGTGTTTGTTCGTACCATCAGTAATGAACTCAATAGCATTCCCTTTCACCCTTTTGCAAGTAATTTTAGTCACGAAGAAAAGATGGGACTTAAAAGACTGACTGGTTTAAATGATGTGGTCTATAAACCAGCGGATAAGGGTGGGAACATTGTGGTATGGCCGAAGGATATGTACGAAACCGAGGTCTTTCGGCAATTGGATGATATTGATTGTTATAAAAGGTTAACCTTTATTCCATCATCCAAATTTCAATTACAACTTCGAACTCTTTTACAAGATGCAAAGGATGATGGCATCATTACCAATGAATTGTACTTATCCCTTCAGGTTCATGAGCCCACTGTTCCCACCCTTTACCTGCTACCTAAAATACACAAAAATCTAGTGGTCCCCCCAGGTAGACCTATTGTATCAGGGAGAGGCAATTATTTGGAGAATGTGAACAAATACATAGATTCCATTCTGCAACCTTTCGTTACAGCACTCCCTTCATACACAAGAGACACGAACGATTTCCTCAAAAAAATTGATGGTCTATACATTGATTCAAATTCTATACTAGTGACTTGTGATGTTGAGTCACTTTACACTAGTATACGGCACAACGATGGTTTAGCGGCAGTCTCCTATTTTTTGCAGCACTCTTCTTTTTCTCGGGCTTTTATTTGTGTTTTTTATTAATCTTTTGGAATTTACTTTATCTCACAATTTTTTTATTTTTAAGGGGTCCTTCTTCCTTCAAATCCAAGGAACAGCGATGGGAGCCTCATTCGCTCCATCGTATGCCAACCTGTTCCTTGGGTTTTGGGAGAGGGACCTCTTTACATCAGACAACATATGTTCTATGGAGCGTGTCCTATTTTGGACACGCTACATAGACGATGTCTTTTTTATATGGCAAGAGTCTGCTGAGGCACTCTCTGAATTTATTAGCATTCTCAATAATAATTCCATCAATGTACGGTTAACTTTTTGTCATCATGTTAAATCCATCAATTTTTTGGACGTTTGTGTCTATAGGGATCCTGAAGATTGCCTCCAAACTGATTTGTTTAGAAAGCATACGGCGGTAAATGCCTTGGTTCATGCGACGTCCTCACATCCAAGGGCACTTATCAATTCGATTCCGTTCGGACAATTTTTACGCCTCAGACGTATCTGTTCAACTGAGAGTGATTTTGACAGGCAATCTGAATTGATGAGTGCCAGATTTCTTGAGCGGGGATATAGTCGCAGATCTATTAAGCGAGCCTATAATAGAGCTAGGCATACCACCAGACATGATGCATTATATGGTAAAATCCCAAAACCTCAAAAGAATAACAATGTCATTCGTTTCATCACTCAATTCAACGGCCATAGTGACCTTTTTAGGAATTTGCTTGCTAATCATTGGCCTATTTTGAGGTCAGATCCCATTATTTCTAAATACGTGGGTGACAGACCATTTATGGCTTTCAGAAGATCTAGGAATCTGGGAGACCAGCTGGTGAAAAGTCTCTATACTGGTATACCCACGTCAGATAGTCATAACAACTTTTTATCTTCTGCTGTGCCCTCATATGGTTGTAGACCATGTGGGTCTTGCATAGCATGTCCCAATGTTATGAAAACACACAGTTTCTTCAATTCTGACAAATCGCGTTCTTTCAACATCAAACATCGAATTACTTGCACATCATCTGCGGTTATTTATTATGCCATTTGTCCTTGTTCACTCATATACGTGGGGTTAACCACGAGGCAGCTTAAGATTAGAGTGCGTGAACACGTTTTGGGCATAAAAGCAGCAAAAGACGTGACTGATTGTCACGCTGTTTAATGATATGTATATAATGTCAGTAAACTATTAATACAGGAACAACACTCTATACAACAACTAGTATAGCAACATCAGCATGTAAGTATAGAATAGATTTACCTGACACGATATCTGCTGAACTCAGGGTTAATCTTGAGGACTTGATGAGCTGAAACAGGAAAGAGGTGGACAGGGATCTAACCTGACCCTAAACTGGGGTCCTAACTAATCCCTCACCTTGGAGGTACTGATAATGGTTCAGAGGTCCAAGTCTCCAACCTAACCCTGTCTCCTATCAGACCCTGAACCCTGTAATCAGTCCTAAGAAGGGTCCTGACTACCACCAAAGGGATATGGGCTGATCTTAGCTAAATACACAGATTAGACATTAAGACAGACAGGATAACACTCGCTTGCATACACACTCAACCATACACACTCAAACACCAAAGGAACATAAATGGTCTGGGAAATAAACTCTAACCAAGTTGAGCTTAGAACAACTAAGGAGCTCACAACTAAAGTCTATACAGATTCATTCCTATCTGTGGTCTGCATGAAGGTTTCACTGGCAACTCCCCAAGCAGACAACCAGGAATTTAAAGGAAACCAATCAACAAATAATCAATTGCAGCCGGGAGAAACTGCACCCAGTCCCAGAACCGAGCACAGACAGAATTAACTCCCTAGCTGCCAAACACAAAGAAACAGCAGCTCAGCTGTGAGAAGTCAAGATGTGCAACCGCGACGATCTTCGTGGCAATGCACACATGACACTGATGTCACTTCCCTTAAAACTCTGCCAAGGCATTTTAAAATGCATCATAATTGTGATTCCACTCTACTTAAGATTTTCGGCATTGATTTATTGAATAGTGGGGTTCGTGGTGGAAAGATCAGCAAACGTCTTGCCCAATTAGAAACAAAATGGATATGGACATTACAAACTGTTTCCCCACTTGGTCTGAACGAGAATCTCTCTTTTGTCCCGTTTTTATATAATTGTGTATGTTTTTACATTTTATTAATTTTTTTATATTTTTTTATGTATTTTCAGCAATCTTTGAATGACTTCGTATACGTTGACATACAACATATGGATATCCTCCCTTATTTTCTTTATTATTATTATTTATTATTTTTTATATTGGTTATATTTACTTATGTCATACCATCTTGTGATACTGTACAATTGTTTTATATATGATGTGGTCAGATCTGCATTTATACATATTTATGATTATACCTTATGCTCTGCTATAGTGGTTTTTCATATGTGCATATTTCACTTTTGTTGGATTAGTAACATTGTTTGCATCCATATGGACAGTTGTATTTCACTTACAAAATGATGTCCTTGCACATGATTATATATATAGTGGCGTTTACCTATCCTTTATCTATCTGCTGCCGATTAAGTGGAGCGCATGCGCGGTGTCCTAACGCCCGGGGTGGGCATGGTAACGGCGTCTTTATGTGTTGATCACGTTTCGGGTTTGACCCGGAAGTGGTGCATCACATGACGCGTGTTGCGATGTTCATTTCCGGCAGCGTGACCCGCGCATGCGCCGTTTACACGCTTACCCGGCTCCATTTCCCTATATAAAGCCACTGATTGCTGTATATATATTACATCCCCCTGACGAAGGAAAACATTTCCGAAACGCGCGTCGGGGCGCGTTCTACAGAGGCCATAACCTTTTTACAGCTCCCAGGTAATTGTCCACAAGTTTGGCGATATTTTCGATACCCTCCATTTTATTTACTGCGATATATGGCGTTGATACCTTGCAATAGTGGACGCTATTAGTTTTCCTTAGTTGGTTGTGCTTTCTCACTTCACTTTCTGCTGTGCATGGGATTTTCATTTGCACTTTGCCCATATTCAATGATGATTTTCTCACTAGTTTAGCATTTGTTGCACTAGTCTGTGCACACACATATATATATTGCTGCTGTTCATTGTGTAGTTGTTTATTTTTATTTTGGTGCACAGGGCATCTTTATTTGAGGTATTTTTCTACACAATTGCATACATATATTATTATATGCACATAATTTTTGTTGCACACTGTATCTTATTTTCTTTATTATATATAGTTGTTCACATCAACAGCAGATATTGCAGGTTATCACACATCGCCAGCTTTATATATAGGATTCATTACCTGGCATTGTATTGAGCAATCTAGTTTCCATATGTGCATATGTCACTATACCTGCCATATATTATAAGTTTCTGCAGGGATCATCAAAGTATATATGATTACATACTAAGGTGCTCACTTTATATATTTTATAGCTGTTCCGTTAATAGGTTATTGCCTCTTGTTTTTATCTAATAAATAATTCATGTACAAATTTTATTGCATACACAATTCTGTAGTGTATTAATTTTGTATATTTGATTCAATAAAATTATATTTTATTATTCACATTGTGTCACCTTTGATTTTCTGTTGTTGCCTTGCCACTGGGTGTTTTCCTCCATTCCTGGATATTTCCTTATGTGAATGGAAGGATGTGGATTTGGCAGAAAGTGCTCCTCCACCCACCACTGGCAGTGCATCATTGACACCTGGAACATTGGCACACATGTGTGATTATGTCTTGGGGATCCTAAAAAGGGACCCCAGCATTGCCAAAATGATGAAGGATGACGACTACTGGTTGGCCAGCATCCTCGATCCACGCTATAAAGGCAAATTACAGAACATCATGCTACAGGAGAACCTAGAGCTAATATTGGAGAACAAACAAGCAACTCTTGCAAACCGTTTGTTAAAGGCATTCCCAGCACACAGCAACGGTGCAGGTTCTACCACGAGCCGTAGTGGGCAACATGGAAGAGGTGTTCGTGGTGCACACAGCCGAAGTGGCATTGGAGACAGGGGTTTCATGACCATGTTGTGGACTGATTTCTCAAGTACCACTCACACGACTGTTAATACTGAATCGATTAAAATAGACAGGAGACAGCAGTTGTCAACTATGGTTCAAAATTACCTCTCCTCCCCTATCGATGTTCTCCCTCACAGTTCATTTCCCTTTGACTACTGGGCCTGTAAACTGGACACCTGGCCTGATTTGGCAGAATATGCCTTACAGGAGCTCGCTTGCCCTGCTGGTAATGTGCTATCAGAAAGAATCTACAGTGCTGCAGGATCAATCCTGACAGAAAGAAGGACCCGGCTGTTGACCCAAAATGTTGATGATCTCACCTTCATTAAAATGAACCATGTCTGTGTTTCAAAGGATTTTGTACCACCTTTCCCGATGACACATAGTATGCCAGCAAAATGGCTCTTTGTCCTCCTCTTCCTCCAACTTATCCAATTCCTCCATTTGCAGATGCTGAACGTCCAGCCTACACCTCAACATTTGCCAGTTTTTGCACCTCCCTAACTGGGCTGTACCCCCCCCAGGGCCGGCTTCACCACCTGGCGCACCATGGGCAAGTGTCGATGCCCTGAGCAGGTGGGGAGACCCACTCGTGGGCGATGGCATTGGCACAGGGCCCCTAATAGTACGCCGGGAAAGGTCAGAGAGGTCCGGCACCTGTGCACTGTAGTACTCTGCTCTGCCCTTACCAGGGCAGAGCAGTGCGCCTGCGCAGGAGCCGTGACGAGACGGAAATAAGAGGCCGGCTTCGCTACAAGATGGGAGGCCCCAGTATGGACCGTGACGAACATCGGACCCGACCGGACGGTGGAACGCCCTGGGTGAGTAAAATATATCACGTTTTTCTTCACTTTCAGGTGACATCAGGGGCTTATCTACAGCATTAAAAAATGCTGTAGATAAGCCCCTGATGGCGGTGGCCCTATCTCATAGGGCAAAAATGGGGTGACAGATTCCCTTTAAGGAGCATGTCATGGGGCCAGCATTATTCACTGTGCAGCATATGGGGCATACTGTATATTAAGGAGCATGTCATGGGGCCAGCATTATTCACTGTGCAGCATATGGGGCATACTGTATATTATTAAGGAGCATGTCATGGGGCCAGCATTATTCACTGAGCAGCATATGGGGCATACCGTATGTTATTAAGGAGCATGTCATGTAGCCACCATTATTCACTGAGCAGCATATGGGGCATACCGTATGTTATTGAGGAGCATGTCATGTGGCCACCATTATTCACTGTGCAGCATTATTTGAGGCATATTTTTGCATAGAGCATCTTATGTGGCCTGTCTCCTTCCTATATCTCTGAAATAATCTCCCATTATCTTCCTTCACGTAATCTTCGATCCTCCCAAGACATCCTACTGTCCTCCACACTTATTCGTTCCTCACACAACCGCCTCCAAGATTTCTCCCGAATATCCCCCATCCTCTGGAATTCCATGCCTTAACATGTACGATTATCCACCACCCTTGGATCCTTCAGACGGAACCTGAAAACTCATCTCTTCAGGAAAGCCTACAGCCTGCAATAACCATTCCGCCTCGCTGCCACCACCCGAGCTACCGCCTAGTCGCCACCACTCTAGCTGCCGCCACGCCGCCGCCACCAGAGCTGCCACATCGCCGCCACCACCAGAGCTGCCGCACCACCCACCTTCTGTTTCTTCCCTATTATCCCGTAGAATGTAAGTCCGCAAGGACAGGGTCCTCTCCCCTCTGTACCAGTCTGTCATTGTAAATTTGTTTACTGTAAACGATATCTATAACTTTGTATGTAACCCCTTCTCATGTACAGCACCATGGAATTAATGTCGCTATATAAATAAATAATAATAATAAGAAGAAGAATGTGGCCCATAATAAACTTTATGGAGCATCTTATGGCCCATCATGAATTTTATGGAGCATTATATGTGCCCATCATGAACTTTATGGAGCATCTTATGGGGCCATCATGAACTTTATGGAGCATTATATGGGCCCATCATGAACATTATGGAGCATTATATGAGGCGTATTTTGTATGGAGCATCTTATGGGGCACATCATGAACTTTATAGAGCATTATATGGCCCATCATGAACATTATGGAGCATTATATGAGGCGTATTTTGCATTGAGCATCTTATGGGGCACATCATGAACTCTATGGAGTATTATATGGGCCTATCATGAACATTATGGAGCATCTTATGGGGCCATCATGAACTTTATGGAGCATTATATGGGCCCATCATGAACATTATGGAGCATTATATGAGGCGTATTTTGTATGGAGCACCTTATGGGGCACATCATGAACTTTATGGAGCATTATATGGGCCCATCATGAACTTTATGGAGCATCTTATGGCCCATCATGAACTGTATGGAGCATTACATGGGGCTCATGATTCAATATGGAGCCCCCTTGCTTTGCCCAGAATTGCTGAGTACACGTACTGGTATATCTTTGGTCTTGGATATACAGTACATACCGTAATTTGAGAATTCAATCGCTATGGTATGGATTTCTTTTTTAAAGTCTTTTTTTATCCCATTAGAAATGGATCCCAGTACTTCTAATCCTGGACCAAAACAAAAACGCAGGTCGTACGAAGCTGGTTTCAAACTTAAGGTTGTCTCAAGAGCAGAATAAAGCAATAACAGTATTGCAAGTAGGGAATTTTGTGTTAACGAAAAACAAGTGAGGGAGTAGCGGAAAATAAAAGTGGACTTGGAAAAGACTCCAAAGGCAAAAAAAGCTCAACGTCGTTCAAATGTGTCATATGAGGCTCTAGAGACTGAATTGCATAACTGGGTTATGGAGTGTCGTCAAAATGGTTACTGCGTAACACGCATGGGAATTCGCTTTCGTGCCCTTCAAATGGCTAAAGAAGACCAATATAAAGCATCAGGAATTGAAAATTTTGTTGCATCATCAGGATGGTGTACCTGCTTCATGAATAGATTTGGCCTATGTTTGCGGCAAAGAACAAAGATTTCACAGAAGTTGCCTAAAGACCTTGATGAAAAAGTGATGTCATTCCATTCATTCATCATAAAACAAAGAAGGATCCATAACTATGACCTGGGGGATATTGGAAATATGGATGAAACACCTATGACTTTTGATCTTCCAAGCAACAGAACTGTGGCAAATATAGGAGACAAAACTATTTTACTCAGAACACAGGAAATGAAAAAATCATTTAACAGTCGTTCTTTCATGTTTGGCTAATAGAAATAAGCTGCGGCCTGTCATTAATTTTAAAAGAAAGACCTTGACTAAAAAGGTCCACTTCCCACCACGAATTACAGTGCGCGCTCATATTAAGGCTAAGTGCACAAGTTCAGGATTATTTGCGTTTTTTTCGCGGGAAAAAAAGCGTCAAAAACGCATGAATTAAGCATCCTATCATTTAGAATGAATTCCGCAATTTTTGTGCACATGGTGCGTTTTTTCCGTGAAAAAAAACGCATAGCGGAAAAAGAAGCAACATGTTCATTAATTTCGCAGAAATCTAGCGTTTTTCCCGCTATATTATTGACCTAGAAAGTTCAGGGAAAAATCGTGGTAAAAACGCATCAAATCCGCGCAAAAACGTGCAAAATCCACAAAAAAAAACCCGCGCGTTTTTGCCGCAAAAAAAGTCCGGTTCTGCAAACATTCCTGAACGTGTGCACTTAGCCTTAAGGCGGGATGGATGAAGACGGAACAAAAAAATGGCTGGAAGAAATTTGGAATGGACGACCAGGAACAGCATTAAAGAAAAAACCATCATTGCTAGTTTGGGATATGTGTTTAAATAAACCTTTCAAAGACTATGTGCGAAGGATGTGGCATGAATGGATGTCATCTGATCAAGCCCGACTGACAAAACTTGGAAATCTGATGAAGCCAGACATAGAATTAATAGCAAAGTGGGTTCGTGATGCATGGGAAGAGATCCCAGAGGACATGGTGCAACGCGCCTTCAAGAAATGTGGCATTAGTAATGCTATGGATGGCAGTGAAGACAGCGCTTTGTATGAAGACGACAGCAGTCAGGGCCGGCTCCAGGTTTTTATGGGCCCCGGGCGAAAGAGTCTCAGTGGGCCCCTTTAACACAGACCACGATTCATGATGCACAGATACTGCAGAGAAATATGGGTATAGTACAATGCCAATTACTTCTCTTCTTCCATTACATGAGTGATATCTATTGTAAAATGTGCAATAGCTCAAAAACCGCCAAATCCTCGCAGCACACAGTACAGACTGGACAGTACAGTCCTCCATACAATATTATGGGCACCACATAGTCTCCCCCTCATCACCCATATAATACCCCATGCAGGATGTGACCCTGCCATCCCCCATATAATGCTCCATACAGAATACTGGACCAATATAATGCTCCATACAGAATACTGGACCACATATAATGCTCCATACAAAATATGGTGCTCTCCTCTGCGCTGTGCTGTGTTCTGCACTGTTACGGCTCAGGAAAGGGCGCCGTGGAAAGACTCCCATCATCATCATTGCCTTCCCATTATCATCATCATTGCCTGCCCATTATCATCATCATTGCCTGCCCTTTTGGTTTAAAATAAGGTGAAAGGGTTTAAAAATTTTAACGTCCGGTTTTGGGGGTTATTAAATATCCCCCAAATTTTCCCCAAATTTTTCCCTTTGGGGTTTTAAAACCAAGGGGAAAACCCCAAAAAATTTTCAGGAGGTACAAATTTCCCCCCAAAAGCCCAAAATTTCCCCAGTCCTATTTTTCCAAGCCTAGAAAGTTTATTTTAAGGGGGGGCCTTTTGGGAAGGGGTTTTTAAAGGTCCCGGGGGGAAACCCTTTTTTTTTCCAAGACCTTTAAACCAAAAAAATTTATGGGGAGGGGATTCTGGATAATTTCCCCCGATAAAAAGGGGGGGCTCGTCCCCTTCCGTTTCAACCCGCTTGGGAAGAGAACCCCCCAAATTCTCACCAACCTTTTTTTCCCCCGGAAAACCTCCCCCCCCCAAAGAAATCCCCGATTCAGGGGGCTCAAGGGGGTGGGGGGGACTGGTTTTTTCCCCCCTTTTAGGCCAAAAGAAAAAGGGCCGGTTTCGCGAGTTTTCTCCAACTTTTTCCCACCTTTGTACGGCGAATATCTTGGGAAGCCAGGGGAGGGATTTTTTGGGAAAAAATTTAAAAAATTTGGCCAAATTGGGGGCCCAATGGCCCTCGTGGGGAATTTTTTGGGGCGTCCCGCCAAAAAAAAAAACCCCCGCAACGGGGGGGGCCTTTTTTTTCCCGGGTGGCAGAAACCCTTAGATCCCGGGTGGATTTTGGGGGCCCAAAGCCGGGGTCCCATTTTGGGGTAAAAAGCCCACCCAAAAAAGGGGGCACGGGGCCGTTACCTTCTTTAAACCGGCGAACAAGGCAATTTTTCCCCAAATTTTCCCAAAAAAATTGTCGGATAATTCCGGGGGGCCTTCTAAAAACCCCGGGGTTTTTTCGGGCTTTAGTTGAACCCCCTTTTGCACCCCCTTTTAAGAAGGGTTTGGTGGGAAACCCAAAAGATTTGGAAATCTGGGGCTTTTGTTTTGGGGCCCAAATCGGGCCCCGCACGGGGTAACGTTAAAAATTTTGGGCCCCTCCTCGGAAAAAATCCTCCTAAAACAGGTAAAGTTGGGTTGGCCTGGTTTTTCCCCCACCGGGTTCAACTCTTGAGGCCCCCAGGGCATTTGGGACCCCCAATCCATTCCCTAAAAGGGGAAAAAATTTTTCGGGAAGGCCCCCGGGTTAATTTGTCCAGGTGCTGGGGCCCCTTTTCCCAAAACTCGGCCTTGGTCCCCAATTGGCCCTCTTTTTTGGGCCTTTTTAAAACGAGAGGTAAACCCCGGGGGGGCCCCTGTCGCCCCTGGTCCCCACCCCTTTTTCATCCTGAAACCTGGTTTCCCCAATTTTCCGGTTTGCCCCCTTTCCTAAAAGATCAGGGGGAAAACCCTTTTTTGGGGGGCCCAATGGCGGAAAAAATTTTTTTTTGGGTTTGGAGGGGGGGGCCCGGGGGGGGCCCGGAGCATTTCATTCCCATCAGGCTTTTCCCCGGGGGGCCCCAAAAGGGGGGGGGGCCGGGGGGGGGAATGTTGGGGGTTCTTTTTCCCCCCCTGCACAAGGGAATCTCGCCTGTTCCGTTTGGTCCCCCATCCGTCCCCCCGGTGCAGTGTTCCTGCTCAGCAGAGAGTCGTCCCAGTCTTGCCCCAGTACTGTGCAAGACTTGCTGCTGAAACCCAGTGTTGGAGCGGCAGATTTGGGGCTAAATCCTTTGTTGCTTTATCTGGCATCCCCGGGGAAGATCTCCATTGGAGATCAGGGGGGACCTGTCAGTACAGCTGCCCCTTATTGGTCCTTCAGGAAGGTCCCGTACTGTTGATTCTGAAGCAGTTCCTTGGGCCTTCCCGGGGGCTTTTTCCGGGTGCTTTAAAAAGGGGTCCTTCCCCCTGGGGGTTTTCGCCAGATCAACCGTTTGTTTGCGCATATGGGCATGGTTTTGGGGGAGGGCGTGTTTTGCCTACAAGCCAACGGTTGGGTTTTAATTTGGTCAAAGGGGGGTTCTTGAGGGTTAATTTCCGGAAAAAAGGGGGGTTGAGCCTATTCGGGTGGGTTCGACCCCAGGCGGGTGATCCCGGGCTTAGGGAGTCCTTTTTTTTTTCCTTGGCAACTTGGAACCGGGTGCTACGGACAAAAAAGTTTTTCACGGGCTCGGGCCCCCGGGGTTCCCTTTTTACCCTGAAAGGGCCCCATTTTTACTTTTGGGCTCAAATGGTGTAACGAGTTCGACAACCCCCAAACGTCGGATTTTTTGGGCTCTGGGTCAGTTCGAAATTTAAAACCGGGACGGGTTTATTTGGCCTCTGGGGTCAGACCTTTTGGATTTCCGCCGTCGCTGCACTGGACCGTGCCCCACCTCTTCCCTTTTTTGGGGCCCTTCCCGCTTTCCCCAGTATTTTGGGAAAACAAAATTCGAAAAAAATTTTGGAAATTTCCAAACCCGAAAAAAACGTTCTGAAAAAAAGGGAAAGGGCCTTTTTTGAAACCCGGCCCTGGTTTCCCAAAACCCCTGGGTAAAACGGGGTTTTCCTTTCCGTTTGAGCGAAAAGTTTTTAGCCCCCAGGTCACGGAACCCGGGCCCAAATCTGGAAAAAAAAACAGTTTCCGGGGGAGGGATCTGATTGGTTTTCCCAAGGTGGCCTTAAATCCCGCTTTTCTAAGCGGGGGTTTCCCGGGAAACCCCCACCAGGGATCGGGGCCACTGGAACTTATCCCCCTTTTTCCCCGAACTAAACCAATTTAAATGAAGGGGGCCCCTGTGGGGAAGGAGGTGGCCATCGCCCCCCCCTCTTTTGAGGGCTTCGGGGCGGTTTTGTGGGTCCAGGGGGTTAACCCCCCCCCCCGCCACCCCCTTTTTTTTAGCCACAGGGAGGGGGAATGGGCCCTTGTTCCATGGGGAAAAAGGGTTAAATGTGAAAAAAGGGCAATTTTTTCCCCGTGCTTAGGATTTTTCCCAAGGTCACCGGGGGCCTGTTGTGGCCGCAATGGTTTTAGGTTGGCCCCTGCGGGGGAAAATTTTTTGGAGGCGTGCATTCTTTCTGTTTCCCGCTCTTTTCCGGAAAAACTTTTTTAGTCACACCCCTTTAATTTTTCCCAGGTTTTAATTTTGGCATGGTGGGTGTTTTTTAAAAAAAGCTCCGCCCACTTTCAAATAAAATTTTCGAATTATGGGGGTTATTTTTAAACAAGATTAGCCCCCCAGCCCCCAAACCCTGGATCATAGAAAAATCTCTTTTAAGTTTAAAAATACCGGTTTTTTTTTTACCAAATTATCCTGGCCCCTTTTAAAAATTTTTTTTAGCCATTGTTTAGTGAAACCCCTAAAAATACCTTCTTTTGCATAGGAAAATTTTTTTTCCCCCCCCCTTTTTTTTTTTTTTAAGGGGGGGGTTACAAAAAGTTTGATACGTTGCCTTTGGGTTTATCCTTTCTACCCGTTTACTTTTGGGGTTTTTAAACCCGGGTTCTGGGTTTTCCCCCAAAAATTTTTGGGGTTTTTCACCCAATGTCGAAGTTTTAAATTTCGGCTTTTAAAATTAGTTTCCTTGGAAAAAAGGGTTTTTTACCTTTCCGATACCTTACCCAATTCTGGAATTTTTAAAATTCCACCCAAAACTGTTTGGACCCATTTACGTTTTTTTTTTTAAAAAGGGCCTACTCCTCCAACCTCACTTTGTTCCTTAAAAACACATAAATTTAAACCAAATGTCCAGGACCAAAAATATCCCACTCATTTTAAAAAGGGGTGTCCTTCTAAAAAAGGGCCCCTTTGTCCCTTTTTTGGTATTCCCTTCTCTTGTGCTGGGTCCCAAAAAAGGGCAGGTTTAAAATAAAAATTTTTATTCAACCCAAACAAAAAATTAACCTTTGGGGAGGGGCCAAAAAGGGCCCCCCAGGAACTTAGCTTTTCCAAAATTGGACCCCGACATTTTCCTTGCAAAGGTTCCCCAACAGCCGGTTTCCATCCGTTTTCCAATTCCAAAATCTATAAAGTAATTTCCGGAGCAGGTCCGTGTGGCTTGATTAAGGGCACTATTGTTTTGAGGGTTTAAGAAAACAAAAGGGGGTCGGGGGGGGAAATGCCCGGGAAACCTATTGGGGCCCCAAATGCGAAAAACAAAAGGGAAAAAGGGGGAGGTGGGGTTTCAAAAATTAAAGGAAAAAAAACTTTTTCCCCCCAGGAAAAATTGGATATCAGGGGTTGCAGGGTATCTGAAAAATCGGGGGGCAACTTTCCCCTTTGGGGGCCCTTGATTGTTATGGGGTTTTGGGGTTTAAAAAAAATTGTGATTTCTGTAAAAACCGGATTTTTAAAATTTTTACCTTTCCCACCCCTCGCGCATGGGCGGGGGGGAAAACTAGGAATTTTTGGGTGTTGCAGCTTTTTTAGGGTCAGAAACCCGGGGGGTTTTTCTGTTCTGGGGTTTGGCGACAAACAAAGTTATAATCTTTTTTTAAAATCCTGAAATTTTTTTAAAGGCAAAACTTTAATTTAGATTTTGGTTAAGCCCGCAAATTTCTGAAAGGGGGAGGGCAAAATCGCTCTTTTTGTCCCTTTTTTCCAAGTTTTTTTTGAAGACCCCCTTTTTTTAAAAAGGTTCTTTCGCATGCCCAAGGGCTTTTGGGAAAAAAGGGAATGGGGGGAAAACCCCTTGAGAAAAGGGGGCTTCGGGAAAAGGTTTAGGTTTTGGCTCAGCCGGGGTTTAAATTTCCCCCTACCTTTTGGTCAAAAAAACGGGGACTTTTTCCCGGGGGATTTTTTTGTTCCTTTCATTTTCTGGGTGAAAACGGTGGTTTACTTTTTCCAAAAATGCCGTTTTCCCAAAACCCTTAAAATGTTGCCCTGCCAAAACCCCCATCCGGTATCTGCGCGCAATTTTAAACACAAGTCTGAGTCCCTTTTAGGGGAAGGCCCAAAGGGAAAAATACTTTTGTTGGGGGTTCCCCAAAAAGGGAAGGTGTTTTTTCCCGAGGGGTTTGGTTTCCCCCGAGCCCCAAAAAGGCCCTGGGGGGGGGGTTGGGAAAGGTTGCAACACCCTGGGACAGGGTTTTTTCGACGTTCCTGGTCCCCCCCCCCCCCCTTTGCTTTTTCTGAATGGGGCCCAAAAAAAACGGGAAAAATTTTTTGGCAGAATTCCCCCTTTCCCCCGGCATTTGGAATGTTGGTTCATCTTCCCCTCGGCGTTTCAATTAAAACGGTCCTAAACCCCCACCCATTTAAAACAAGGGTACGTCCCTTGGGGTTGGAAAAAAAATGCTTTGGGGCTTTTTGTCCTAAAGGGGCTTGATTTGAAAAACCCCGGAATCTGGGGAAAATGTCTTTTTAGGGTGTGGGTGCGCTGAAAAAACCCCAAATGCCCCTTATCGGTTGGCTTGAAATGAAAAAAATTTTTGGTTTAGGAAAAAAACCTGACCGGGAAGTAGGACTTGGCCAAAATTCAAAGGGCTGGGTCAGGAGCCCATTGCGTTATCCCCAGAAGGTGTCCCCCTTCCTTAAGCGGCAAAATTTCCCCTTCTTTGCCCCCGGTTTTTCCCCCAGCGGCTGGGGAAAAGGGGCCCCTGCAGACCTTTTTTTTCCCCTTTTTTTTAGAGGGTTACTAGGGCACAGGTTTAAACTTCACTCTTTATGGGGGTCGGGGTTTGGGGTCAAATATGCGGGGTAACTTTATTTTAACGGAAAAAGCTTCTTTGGGGCTCCAGGAGAACCCGCCCGGGGAATTTTGGGGGAAGGGAAAATACCTCAAAAAATTCTTTGAAAAACCCAAAAGTTGGAAAAACATAAAAATCATTTAATTAAAATTCCACCTTTTTGGGGCTTTTTCCTAAACTAACCCCTTGGTTTGAAAAATCCCCAGAAAAGTTTTGGCCCTTAAACCTTTTTTTAAATTTGATGAGGATGGTTTTGTCCCCCCTAAGCAAATTTAACCCCTGATTTCCTGGGATTAAAAAAAAAAATAGAAAAAAGAAAAAACCCAAAAATTACAAGTCCCGAAATTTTAAAACGGTTTGGAAAAATGGTGGGGGGGACCGAAAAAGGCAATAGTTTAAAATGCCAAGGTCCGGGAAAATCTTCCATTTCCCCGGTCAAACGCCAATTATGAGGGTCCATTTTGAAAAATTTTTGGATGCCCCATCCCCAACCCCAGGGATTAAAAGGAATGGTCTGTTTCTAAAGTAAACCCAGGCCCTTTTTATTCAGGGCGGTCCACCCTTACAAAAAAGTGGGGGCCCTGCAAAAAGGGGGGATTAAATTGGGTAAAAGAAAAAAATTTCCTTAAGTTTTGTGGGGCCCGTAGGGGAGTCCCCAAAGGTTTTTGGTCCAGGCATTTAATTTGGACTTTAAAAGGAGGTGGGGGGAGCGATGCGTTTTCTTTGTCCTAAAAAATAGCCTTTCAGTAGGGAGAAACAATGGGCCCTTTGGCAGGAAGCTTTAAACCCTTGGGCCCCTGTTTTCAAAGTTTACCGGCCCAGTTTAAACGAAATTTCCCCGCACAGGTTTTGCCTAAAAAATTTTAAAAAGAGTGAAAAAGCTTTTTCCCCTACTTTCCTGGACCTAAAGGCTGTTTCTTTTTGGGGAAATCGTAAACCTACGTTTTGAGTGGATACCCTTTTTATGAAACCCTGTTTAAGGGGGGATTACAAAATTTACGGGTCCGGTCACAACAAATTTAACCCAGATTATAACCCAGTTTGATAAGGGCAATGGAAAGTTTTCTTTTTCTCCCTTTGGGGCACCCTGGGAAAAATTAAAATTTCGGTTTTCGTAGTCCCAGAAAAAAAGGTTTAATCAAAACAAGATTCCGCAGAACTCTTAGTAGGTGGAAAAAACTTTCCCTCCAAAAAAGTGGACTCTGCGTAGCTTTGGAACCCGGGCCCTTTTTAATAATCCCATTACCCCGTAAAAAAAAAGTTTTTTATACAGTTTTTCTGAATCCCCTTTTTGGTCCACACCTGGGGTTATTCTGGTTTTTTCCCCCCAAAGGGTTCCATTGAGGGAGGGGGTATAAAAGGTTTCATTTTTTAAAATTTCCTGCCTTCGAACGAGATTTTCGGTAAAGTTAATAAAGTCATGCTGGGGGGGGCCCCGAGAAGTTATTTTAAAATGGAACAACTTCAAAAATAATTTTTTCGGAAAAGGCCATGGACCCGGCCCGAATCCCGGGGAATTTGGTACTAACGTTTCGGGCCGTTTAAAAGGCGAGCGGTAAAGGGGTTTTTAAACTGCCCCCTGGTTTTCTCAAGGGGGCCCCCTTTTTTCATTCAACGAGGGGCCCTCAAACCTTTTTTAAAACCTGAATGACAACTTTGGGTTTAGGGGGAAGGGAAGAGTCGGGAAAAATTTTGCAGTTAAAAAATTTGAATTTAAAAAACAGAAAGAAGGGGATTTGGGGGCCCAGAAAAATTTTTTTTGGGGACCTTTTTCTTAGGCCCAAATTTGGTGATTTTTGGGGTTTTGTACAAAAAAAACCAAATTTTTATTTACTGTGCTTCAAAATTTTTTAAAAGTTGTACTCGGGATTGTATCATTTCCTCCGCAAAGTTCTTTATGGGGCCCCCATTTAGATTTTTTAAAGGGCAAAAGTGTGGAAAAAAAGTAAAAAAAAACAAAAAAAAAAACAATGTTTTTTAGTGGTAACCCCAAGTTTTAAGGGAATGCGTCCCCTGGAGGTTGTGAGAAGCACAACCACTGTATCCATAAGGGATTAAACGGCATCGTATCCCAACAGCAACAGGCTTTCCCCGACCCCGCAGACCTAAACATTTTCTCCTGAATCTTTTCCCGTATGTGTCAGTTCTAAAGGCTTGTGTTGGGTGGAGAAAAAACAGGACATAGGTTGAAATGAAATGACTTGTATTACTTCCTCAAACATGGAAAAAAACCCCCGTTTGCAGGAAAGCGACAGGGAACCAAAAAGGCCCGAGTAAATTAAGCAACAATAAATCTCCAAAAACAGGTTCAGGTCCTTTTTCTGTACCGTAATTCCCCTGCAAACTGGATTCACCAAACGCAGGGTTTTCCCGGTCCAAAAATTTCCAAGGTTCCCCAGTGGGAATATGGGGTACAAATCCCGGTTTCCCGGAGTCAGGTCCAAAAATACTGAGGCTTTATTTGGGCCTGATTGTTCAGTGGGTTTTTTGAGCGTACTGCTGATATCTAAAATATCGATCGAAATGGTATCGCCGATATCACTAAATACGCGTATCCGATTCCGATAGGAAGTAAAAAGTAAGTCTAGGGGAACAAAAAATCGAACAAAAAAACCCTTTTTTGTTGTAAAACAAAATTTTAACAACATGAATAAAAATATTTTTAATAATTTCCCATTGTACATTATATATATACATATATTTATAGTTTAAAATTTCTACATGTAAATAGACCTGTTAAAATTGCGGGTAAACCGTAAATTTACCCCCCAATAGAAGTCGATGGGCCGGTTCCGAGTACCCAAACTTGGCTCTTGGGACTCAACTTGGGCGGTAAAGGATTTCTGTATTCTTTTTAAGCGAATCCTGTGTTGCCTAAATTTGAATGTTTGGGTGCTTGGTTTGCTAATCATCGAAAAGTATTTGCCATTTTTCCGCATATCGGTCCGAGGCACTGGTTGAAAGAAGGGCGTGTTTTTCGGGGGTACCTCATCCGTGGCGGGGAAAACGATGGGACACTCTAAATGGTACGAAAGAAAGATCGTGCCCCACGCCTTCATTTGCCTTCATCCTTATGTGGGGAAAAAACACAAAGGGTCCCCCCAAAAGGGGCCCCTTCCGATGTAAGGGACACATGTGATTTGGGGCAGAGAGGGCAAGGGCACGAGAGGTTGAAGGGATGGGCGTCGAGTTTCCCCCCCACGGAACCGACCCCCGACCCCGGGGAAACCCCCGTTGGGCCCCCGGCCGGGAAACCCCCCTAGCGGAAGAAGCGGAGGAAACCCTAAGAGGCCTGGCTGGAAAGGGAGGAGGTCCCCAGGATGGAAGAGTGGCTTCCCCAAAATAAAACTTGGGCGGCGCAACCCCTTTATGAAGTGTCTGTCCCGGAAAGGTGGGGATTTCTGTAGAGGATCCGGCGGGATCCACCCCTTGCAAATGTGATGGTTGCGTTGTCGGGGAGGCACCTTTCCTGAAAAAAATCTGCCCCGGCAGCACCCGATCCCGTGTCCCCCCCGCCCCTGAACAGAAAAAGGGACCCCCGTCCTATGGAGGGGGCCCCGGCAGGACCGGGTTTTCTACCTGTCTGTCCCGGGAAAACCCCCGACTGTATCGTTCCAAGCCGGCTGCTTCCCCCGAGGTGGCGCGCCAGGAGGGGGGCGCAGGGGCCCGAAACCCCGGACATCAAAGACGTTTGATGGGGGACAGGGAGATGTGGAGAGAATTCAACCGGCCCAGGGAGGTGGGGGTTTGGGGAGCGGAAGGAGCGAAAAAGGGAGCAGGAGAACCAAAAAACTTCGGAAGTCACCTGGAGAAGGACGGGAGATAAGGACCGGATGAGAAAAGAAAAGGAATGGGGGACCCTGGGAAAGGGTGCAACGGAGTTTTAAAATTGAAAGTGGTTGGGCTTCACCCAGGAGCCTGGACTTTATTTGAATTCTTTGTGCCCCGGGGGGTGGAACCACCCCCCAAAAGGACACCCGGGGAGGGCCCCTTTTCCCAAAGGACACTGGGGTTAAAATGGGGTCGTAAATGCCCAGGGGGACCCCTACCCCCAGAGTGTAGGAACTGTGAGCCCCTGGACCCTTCAGCCCCCCCAAAATCCGGGCCCTCGCACAATGCCCCCCCCACGCCCTAAATCTCCCCCCCTCCCTTGGGGTCTTAGCACCCCAGTAGGAATGATAAAAATAGCGGGCCCTCCGGGGTGTTTGGGCCCCCCTGGGTCGTTCGCCGGGACATGGGGGTCCGCCCCAGGGAGAAAAAAGAGGGGGCCACACAAAACCAGATAGGGGTCAGACTTGACTGTAAGGCCACACCTCATCAGGTCCTGGTGGTCTTGGTGTCTCGGATGTTTGGAAAGCATCAAAGAGTACCAGGGGGTATGGCCCCTGCCAAAAAAATATAAAAAACCCGGGACGGGCCCCTGTATGAAATAGTTAAATTGTTGAGTCCCGGAGGGTAATGCAATAAAATTTTTTTAAATTTAATAAAAAAAAAACCAGTTTTCTTACTTTTTTACAGTCTCATCCTGCGACCCCAACGCCCCTTTAAAAAAAAAGAAAAAAAAAACGCGTATACCCCTTTCCCGAGCACCCATAGAACGAGGTCCCACGACGCCCAGCTTGCTACTCAGAATGCAGGAAGTGTATCCCGGCGCGCACAGCTGTTACCTGTTTCCCCCGGGGGTGACGCTCGGATGAGTTTTACGGCGGGAAATACCCAGCAGTCACTGCGTTATGGGGGAAAAAAAACTGAGTGACCCCCAGGGAGAAGATAATGGGGCCATAAACAGTCCAGGACGGCCCGCGGAGATTTCGCCGGAAAGTGCCGCTGCCCCGGGACAGACCGCCGAGGGCACTCACAGGACAGTGAAAAAACCGTTCCCGGTATGGATATGACAAAAATACGGTTTTGAATCAAAAGGCCGATACGCTAATATCGGCCGATATCCGATTTTTGCAGTTGTATCCCAACATCTGAGGGTTAAAAAGAAGAGGAAAAACGGGGCGGGAACAGAAAATGGAAACCCCCATAATTAACCCCCTTGAGGGGCAAAAGGGAGGCAAACGAAAAAACAGGAAAGGGGAAAAATTTTTTGGCCCCAAAAACGAAAACTTGAAAAATTTTAAAAACCCAAGGGGGGAAAAAAACAAATGGGGCCCCCAAAACGAACCCCCCAAAGGAACCTTTAAAAAAAAAAACCCTTTGGGGGTTTTCCAAAATAAAAAAAAAACCCCCTTTTCCCTTAAAGGAAAAAAAATTTTTTAAAATTACAAAAAACCACTGTTCTAGCTGTACCTAGTGTTACCCCACTTTTTTCCCCTCTTTTTAAAATTGTCCTTTCCCCTTCCCTAAACTTGAGCCCCCTTTGTCCCCCCAAAATATCTACGGTTTTTTAATTTACTAACACGTTCTCGTGTACGCATGATTATTTCCTTTTCAAAAAATTTCAGTTTGGGTTTGGACCCTATGCCCCCTGTAGGCGGTTTTACCGAAAAAGTATCCTAAAATTTCCAGAATTTCTTCCCTTTCAGGTGCACGTTCTGATACATTCATATATCTGCTGTTTTTTTGGGAACATTTTAAAAAATGGTAGGTATGGTTCCACCCCCCATAAAGGTGGGGGGGGGGGCCCAGCTGTACAGATGGTGGGGTGGTGCAGTGTGTATGCCAAAGCACATAGTCTAGGCAGAGGTCTTGACGGCAGCATTGTCTGGTCCACAGCTCTCAAGGGTATCTTTTTGGAGTAGGTAAACCCTTTTAAAAGCTGGGAAAAGGGGAAAAAGGTTTTGTTTTACTTGCTAAAGCAGGTCCAGCTTTGTCATCTCTTCTCAAGTTTCAAAAGATTGAAGCACTCAGCCCCATTTGGTGCTTCTGGTCGGGAAAAACCCCTTTCCTTTATCCTTACCCCAAGTAAGTGAAGGATGCGACAGCCCACAGTGTTGGTGAATACCCCGGGAGCTGGTTTTCACATCCATGCCCGGATTAACAGTCAAACTGAATCCCCAGTCGAGATGAATCTGCCATGGAGTGCACTGTTTGCACAGCACTGATAATGATCTGTGGTACATTCCCACAGAGCACAACATTGCCTTGCAGTGCCGAGCCAGAAGTGACCCTTTATGAAACTCAGGTGCCCTTCCCGCATCATAGCACCGAAGGTCACACAGAGGAAGGTGCAATAAAATTTAAGGAATGGGTTGACCCGTTTGATCAGATTGGCATCCAGTGGGAAATTGAGGGTTTGGGAAAATATAACTACAAGCTGAGGAGGTTCCCAGCAGTTGTCGACATCGCAGCCAGGTTTATCTTGAGTCCCGCAGCTGTAAAAAAAAAACCCTTTTTACAATACCCCAAAAAAGTGGCAGGAAAGTTGACGACGGCCCAGTACACAAGGTGAAAGCTCTGGAAAATTTATAAATAGTAGGAAAGTGCAGTTTGGCCTTTTTGAGCAAAACCCTATTGATGATGTCAATTACTGAAAGAAGGCGGAAGGAACTTTAGCATAGGAAAAAAAGTCAAAATTTATCCCATTGCATGCTTAAATTTAAAATCCCATGCATTTCAAGAGGGAAAAAAAAAGTCGTTACCCAAAGGAACCTGTGATAAAATTAGCCCCCAAACGCCCCACCTTTCCCCCATGAACCCCAGGGTTGGGCAACCAGCAGAACAAGTTTGGGTGTCAGCGCAGGCCAAAGCAGTAGGGAATCAGGTTTTTAAAAACGAAAGAGGACAACCCCTGCCACCCCAGAAACCCAAAACACAAATCAAAACCCCCTCTCAGTCCAAAAGCCCCCCTTTGTTCCCCCCATATGCAGCTCTTAAGTACAGCTACCCTACAGACATATAGTAGGTCCAAAAAGTTTCCCCCGTCCCCGCGCAACTGCTTTGAACGCCACATGGCAAATGATGCTTAGAGATATGCCCTTCCCCGTTTAGTTGAAAGGCAAATTCGGGGCCCGGGGTAGTGTCCCGCTTGCCACTATGGCACTTCTTTTCTAAAAAAGCCATCCCTCCCCTCCCCCCAGCATGTGAAAGCCCGCTTGTCTATTACAAAAAAAATCAGTGAGTGGAAAGGTAAAACTACAAGGGCAGGTCCAGTAAGCAGGGGGGCTTTACGTGTCCATATGGGGCAGGGGGACTGGAAGGGGTAAAACGGGGGCAGGGCGGGGGGAATCTCCTAGCCCCGGTATAGAAAATTGGCGTGGGGCGTACACCCCCCCTCCTCCAAAAACCCCTTCCCCTCCAAAAGGGGAAAAGTCAGATTGCCCGATTCGCCCGAAACTCCATCTGCAAGGTTGCAGCGACGCTACACCTCCCCAAAACACCGCCCAATCAGATGTTGCAACAAGGTGGAACTCCCCCAGCCTGTTGAAAGGTGTGCGAAAGAGGCGGCTGTAAGATTTGTGGGAGGATACAGGGGGGCGTACGAGGAGACATGGAGTTTGTCGGGGTGTGCAGTAGTCAACTCAAAGATCTCTGTAAAATCCCGCAGTTTTTTTTAGGAATGCCACGGCTGGGGAAACGCAGACGATCCTCATAAGTATGAGATCCCAATTTTGGCCTTTTTTATGCAAAAATTTTCGCCTGAAGGTTTTAGGGGATCTGCAGAAGGGGGAAGAGGAGGGGCAGGAGGGAAGCCTTTATTGACTCGCCATTGTCTTTTCAGGGGAAAAGTCAGGACGGTGGGGGGGTAGAAAAGGACGAGGGGAGGGGGATGAGGGGATGATTATTTGAGGAAGAGGAACCTTCTCGGGGGGAAGATCAAATGTTTGGGGGGCCAAGTCAGGGACAGGGTTTGTGCGGGACGGGGGATGTGGATATTTTAGATAGGGTCCCCCACCCCCCATGTCTGCATCATTACACCTGGAACTTGGCCCCTGTGTGATTATGCCTTAATCCCCAAAAAGGGACCCCCCCCATTGCCAAATGATAAGGATGAGACTACTGGTTGGCCAGACCTTGATCAATATAAAGGAAAATTCGAAATCAGCCACAGGGAACCCGAGCTAAAAATTGGTGAACAAACAAGCAACTGTTTTAAACCCTTTTTTAGGGTTTTCCCCAACACAGCGTTGTGGTTTACCATGAGCCCCAGTGGGGGATGGAAGAGGTGTTGGACACACAGCCGAAAGGGGGGGGAGAAGGGGGTTTTAGCCTTTTGGATGATTTTTCAAGTCTGCTCAAAAGGGAAAGGCATTTCAGGAATCTACGGGAAAGAAGGAGCAGCAGTTTCACTATGGTAAAAAAAAATATTCTTATATTTTGTTTTTCCCCCACGGGTCATTCCCCCTTTAACTGGGCCCCGTAAAAAGGACATGGCCTGAATTGGCCAATTTGCCCTTTCAGGGGCTCGCCCTTTTTGGTAGTGTTATCTGAAAAGGGGGTTTAGTGGCGGGGCAATCCTGAAAAGAAAGAAGGCCCGTTTCCACCAAAATTTTGGAAAAATCTTTCCCTTCATTAAAAAAGAACCAGAGGATTTAAAAAGTTTTGTCCCCCCTTTCCCCCTTGCCCTAGGTTGGCGCATAATGGCCCCTTTTTCTCCCCTCTTGTGTCCCCCCAAATTTTTATTCCAGCTGCAAAACCTCCAGCCTAAGGTCAACATATCAATTTTTTTTGGAAACCAGCCAAAAACTGTTTTTAAACCCCCCCCGGTCTGGAATAAACAACTTTGCCCCCTGCCAAGTGCGGTGCCCCTGGCGGGGGTGGGGCCATGTTGGGCGTGGACTGGATAGACCCCCTCTAGTACAAAAAAGTGTGTCTGATGGGGGGTGTTTGGTTAAAAATTTTGTTTTTTGGGGGTTTTGGGGGTTTGGGGGTTTTTTTTGGGGTTTTGGGGGTTTTTTTTTTTGGGTTTTTTTTTTTTTTGTTTTTGGTTTTAAATTTTGGGGGTTTTTTTTGTGTATTTTTTTTTTTTTTGTTTTTTTTTTTTTTTTTCCTTTTGGGGGGTTCTGGTTTTTTGGGTGAACCCTCAAGTTTATTGGCCCCGTTATTGGTCATTTTTTTTTTTTCCCCGTTTTTTCAGCGGTGCGGCTTGGTTTTTGTTCACCTGAGATTGATTTATTATGGTGAGGGTTGTGATTCTTTTTTTGTAATTAGAATTTTTGGATTTTTTGGGTTTTTGGGTTGAGAAAATAAATTTTCCCGCCTACCCTTTTTAAACGTTGTGGCCCCGCGTTTGCTCAGTTTATTTTTCTGCTAGTTTTATTTTTATCTTGTTAACCCCATTTAGTATGGGGGCTTCCATTTTTTTGGGGATCTGTGGGAGATGCTTTCATCTTTCTGCCTTAGGGTAGTTTATCTCTCGGTGTGACGAGGCTTAGGGTCAACTTAGGAACGTCCAGGTACCCTGTTGGTGTTTGTTTGGAAATTGAACCCCCAAATTTCCAAATTCGGGGTTCGGCTGCCCCGCTGTTGTTTTTCCCCCAGTACCGAAACAAAAAGTTCCCGGCCAACTGAAAATTTATGTTAAAAACCCGAAGGGGAAAAAAATGTGGAAAGAAAAAGTTTTCAAGGGTTTTCAGAATTTATTTTTTTTTTTTTTTGGGCTGTTGCATTTTCCCCCTTTTTTTGGGTTTGGGTGAGGTTTTTTTTTTTTTTTTCAATGGGTTTGCAAGTTGTCTGGGTGTTTATTGCTTGCTATGAGGTTCGGGGGTATTGTATATCTTGTGGGTTGCCGGTTTTGGGAACCCAGGATTCCCCTGCCCAAATTTTTTTTTGGGGTCGGGGAAAATTTTGAAATTTTAAAAATAAATGTAAGTTGTTTTTTGCCTTTGCCCAAGTCCCCAGGGAATGCAGACAAAGGTTAAAATTGTATTCTCTCCTGGCAGCGATCATCGGATTGGGGTTTTTCCCCCGAATGGGGGTCCCGTTTTTTAAAAGATATTTATGCATTTTTTGTTTGGGGGTTTTTGTAGATGAAAATAATGTACTGTCAAGTGAAAAAAAACCTTGTTGTATTAAATAGGGTCTTGAAAACGCTTATTGTACTGTCGAAAATTTGAAAGTGGGAGTCCTGACCAATAATGATAGCTTTGGCACCCTTTTTCGGGGAAAGGGCCCCTCAGAGATGTTAAAAAAGGGGGATGGTGGGGGTTCCCCCGTCCCCCTGTCTCAAAGATTTTTTTTGTCCTTGGCTATTAAATTTACAGACGTTTGCGTGAGGCAAAGGGACTTTTAGATGTTTTACCGTAGCCCGTTTTTGAGCCCTGCATTTTGTGGTGATTTGGGGTCAGCGTATGGTTTTTGAAAGCGCAAGGGTTATGTTTTATGTGTGATGCCTTCATGTATTTCGTCTGCCCCAAGCGGGGGAAAAAACATTTGCCCCTCATTTTCTTGGGGAGGTTTTAGACTAAAATTTTGTTGATTTTACCCCGATTTGTCCCCTCCACATTTTTGTCAGGTTTTGCTATTCGGAGAGCTATTAAATGATGGATTTTGACTTTGTAAACTTTTTGGGTTTCCCTGATACCCCGCGGGGTTTTTCCCCCATGGGGGATTGATTTACCCCTTTGGGGAGAATAAAATTTTTATCGGTGTAAGGGGTTTTAACCAGATCCAGGGAGTTGCAAATTTCGGTGTGATAATCGATGAATTTTTTTTTTACTAGGTTTGTTTGGTTTCAGCTATAAACCTTTTTGGATTGGAAATTTTGTCTGGACAGTTGGGGGTGCCAATGTGTTTAAAGCCGACACTCCTTTTTTTTTCGCCCCTTAAGTTTGGATGTTCCTGATTTTGAGTGATTTTTCGGATGTATTTGTGAAAGTAAATCTGATTTTTCTCCTACAGGAGCTACATTGCGTATGAATTGTGCCGGTGGTAAATTTCCCAAAGGGCGCCTTTTTAACTTGTCTGTACCTGACACGGTATGCGTTTTAAACAAGCAGTCATTGGAGAAGGGTCATATAGACCACCTCTTTCCCCCTTTGGGGGGGGTTTTTTTTTTGTGGCCAAAAAGGGATCTTTATTGGGGTGTATTTATTATGCTCTTGAAAAGATCCTGTGGTTCAAAATTCGTTCCCTTTTTTTGACCGTTTTTCCCGGGAAAAGTGTACTTGGTTTACCAAACTTGTCAGGGGGGGTATAATTTTTCTTAAGCACGGGGTAATGGAAAACGGGTTTAATACCCCCGAAGGGCATTTGAGTACCTATGATGCCCTTTTGGGACTAATGCTCCTTCCCCTTCCAACCTTATAAAAGATTTTTCGGGATTTTGTGGTAAATTTTTGATTGTTTATTTGGGTGATATCTTGTTTTTTTTTAATGATGGGAATCCATGTGAAACTGTTCAGATGGTTAGTTTTGAGAGAGAATGTCTTATTGAAGGGAAAAGTGTCTTTTGGGCTTTACAGGGATTAATTTCTGGGATTCATTTTTGTCCCTTGTTATTGAAAGGGGCCCGGGGTCAAGGTTGGATCTGTGATTGGGTCCCCCCCTACTTCATTAAAGGCTTTTCAGGTTTTTTGGGGTTTTTGCCAATTTTTTATCGTAAATTTATTGGAATTTCCCGGTATTTTAAACCATTGTTTGATTTGCCCAAAAGGGTTTTGATGTGGTGAATTGCTCCTGAGCAGTCTTGCGTTTCAGGGAATTAAGCGAGATTACTTTGCTTGTTTCCCCCCAAAATGTTTTCCACCGTTTCGGTGGAGGTTGATGCCCTGAATTGGGGGGGGGTTTTTGCCCCAAAGAGCCCCCAGATCCCTTAAGAGCCCTTGTCCTTTTTTTCTAAACTTTTTCTCCAACTGAGTAATTATGACGGGGAAAATCGGGAGTTATTGCCATGAAGTGGGCCCTTTGAAGAGGGAGTTTTGACGGAAGGAGATCATAGGTGGGGGTTACGGACCATAAGAATTAGTTTACTCGAATCAGCCAAGCGATTAAATTGACAGGCCCGGGGGGCTTTTTTTTCCCCGTTTTAATTTTTGGTTTTTTTTCTCCCGCAAAGAATTTAAGGCGGAGCCCTCTCGAGGAGTTTCTTTGCGGACTCTCCCGAGGGTTTTTGGTCTTATGTTATTTTGAAAGAGGGTGTAGTTCTTTCGCCCTCTGCCCAATTTGAGAGGCCCTTGGGAAAGGGTGTCAAGGATAAACCCGAGCGCGGCCCCTTTTTGGGGGAAAATTTTTTGCCCAGCCCGTGGGGAAAAAGAGTGTGTGTTGATTCATTGTTGTTTGGTGGGCATCCCCGGTTTTTGGTACCCGAGTTGGTTTAGTCGGCCCCTTTTTGGGGGCCCGTTAGTTTCGGGAGCTGAGGAGGCAGGGAAAAAAGGGAATACAAGAGTTTTGGATCTATGGATTGCAGTCCTGACTAACCACCACAACTAGAGGGACCCCGGGGGCGTTCCTACTTTGGGCCTGACGCCCCGTCAAGTAGAAATAATCAACCCAAAAATAGATTAGGAAAGTATTCCCCGGGGCAGAACCCCCAAAAAAATAGAAAGCCCCCAAAAATGTAATGGCGGTTAGACGTGAAATAGAAAAGAAAGAAATTAGTTAGAAACACGGGGCCCCCAAAATAATAAATAGAAAAAGGGTAGGAAGGGTATTATGCAATCCCGAAAACCCCGAAAAGCACCACTTACTAAATTTAAAAAAACACCTGAGATCACACGATCTTCCACCTAAATTTGTTTCGGTGTAACAAAATCAAAACAGCGCCACTGAAAAAACTGGAAAAAACAAAAGTAAAAAAAACAGTGGCTGGAAAAACTAGAGGGCAAACCCCCGGGGGGGACCCCGAAAGGCCCCCACGAGTGAGGACAAATGCAAAAATATAGACAAAAAAAAAGAAGAAAAATTTTTTATCTGTTTGGGAGATGCAGCACGACACAGCAGGTACAAGGGGAAATGGAATAAAGGATTTAGACCCAAAAAATTGATCACGGCAACCCTGTGGGAAGGTGACCCCCATATAAGACCTCAGTAACACCCGTTCCCTCCCCACAAACTTCACTGGGCAGACCCGCCCGCTTGTAAACCCCAAGGGGCCTTAGAATCATTAAAAAACCCTTAAAAACTACCCCCCCTTTAGGAGGGGGCACCGAACCCCATTTGAGCAACCAGGTCGGTCAGGATGGTTTATTCGGGATAAATTCCTAGCAGGATGCCGAAAACACCCAAGATTTTCTTCCCGACCCTAACCTCTCCATTTAACCAAATAGAGTTTCGTTTAGAAAAAAAGAGAATTTATTTTTCAAAACCCCCAAAACTCCGATTTCCCTCAAACCCAAAAGGGGGGGGGGACAGGCCGGAACCCCTGGTCAAAAAACCCTTCAACAAGGCTTGCGGAACACGTTATGGATCTTAAAGTCCCCGGAAGAAGCAAACAAAAGAAAAGGGTTAAAAAATCTCCCTGTCTTATAAAGGCCAATGAACCTAGGCTTAAAAATTTTGGAGTGCTACTCTCAAGGAATTTCTTTTGGGGAAAAACCAACCCGTCCCCCCTCTAAACCCAAGACCATCGTCCATGGGTTAGCAAACCGTGGGGCCCCCCTTTGAGGAGGGACAACCTTCCATACTGATCCAATCTTTTATAGTCCACAACAGGTAACCCTGGCGAAGAAGCCCCCTTGTCCCGAAAAAAATCGGGGTGAAAAACCCAAAATTTAAAAAAACGGAGCATAAGAGCGAGTGCCCTATTAAGAGCAAAATAGCCAAAGGCAAAAAAGGACCCCGTCATCCTGATCGCAGAAAAAGCTCTTAGATAAGTTCCAAGTCTGGGTTTGTTTTCCCCGTTGACCCTTGGTTTAGGGTGAAATGCCGAGGGGAAAAAAAATTGAAACCCATTTAGACAAAAGTCCCCAAAATTGGAAACAAACTGGGTCCTCTGTCAACACAAGTTTCAGGAATGCGTGTAACGAACCCCGTGCGAAGGAACCGGCCAATTCAGGGAGGAAGGCAATTTGGTAATGGGACAAGATGATATTTTGGAAAAAATATCACAAATTACCCAATTTGGGCATTTTTGAGAAAGGAAGGGCGGAAATAAAAAACCATTAAAATATGGGTCCATGGTCTTTGGGGGACGGCAAGGGTCAACAAACCCCTAAGGGGAGCAAGGCTTGGAGCGAGAGCGTCCCCCAGGAGCCAAAATTCCTGCTAGAGACAGGGAGGCACAAAAAAAACGACTAACCAAGTCTCGGACAAAAAAATTTGGGATGCCCCGCCCAACCCCGGAAAAATGAATCTCAGAATCACAACCTTTTCCACTGGGCCGGAACAAACAATTTTCAAAAAGGGACACTCGGGCCCACCTTGACACCCCTCCAGACAAGTCTCAAAATTTTGGGAGATGGCGGAAAGAAATACATCTTTCAAAAAAAACCAAAAGGGTCAGATAATCAGGGAGTCCCCAAGGAAATCCTGGAGGGCATGCCTTAACATTCTTAGTGCCGGAAAAAAAAGGGAAAAACAAAATTAAAACGTGTGAAAAACAAGGCCCCCCTGGCCCGTTAGGATTTAGTCGTTGGGCTCCAGATAGACCCGACTTATGGTTTCCCTAAGGACACCACCTGATGTTTGGTCCCCCCGCCAAAAGTCTCCCCTTTCAAAAGCCCCCTTCAGGCCAAAATCCCGATTCCCCCGTCATAATTCGTTCAGAGGAAAAGGG
>JARQOD010000001.1:109047444-109069040 GCA_033576555.1 Oophaga sylvatica
TAAAGTGCAATAGCTCAAAAACCGCCAAATCCCGCAGCACACAGTACAGACTGGACAGTACAGTCCCCATACAATATTATGGGCACCACATAGTCTCCCCCTCATCACCCATATAATCCCCATGCAGGATGTGACCCGCATCCCCCATATAATGCTCATACAGAATACTGGACCCAATATAATGCTCCAATACAGAATACTGGACCACATATAATGCTCCATACAAAATATGTGCTTCCTCTGCCTGTGCTGTGTTCTGCACTGTTACGGCTCAGGAAAGGGCACCGTGGAAAGACTCCCATCACATCATTGCCTTCCCATTATCATCATCATTGCCTACCCATTACATCATCATTGCCTGCCCATTATCATCATCACCCCCCCATCATTATCATCGCCTGCCCATCATCATCAATGCCTGCCCATAATCATCATTGCCTCTCCCCATCAATATCACTGCCTCCCCATCATCATCACTGCCTCCTCATCATCATCACTGCCTGCCCATCATCATCAATGCCTGCCCAAATCATCATTGCCTCCCCATAAATATCATTGCCTGCCCATCATCATCACTGCCTGCCCATCATCATCAATGCCTGCCATAATCATCATTGCCTCCCCATCAATATCATTCCCTGCCCATCATCATCACTACGCTGCCCCTCATCATCATCAATGCCTGCCATAATCATCATTGCCTCCCCATCATCATCACTGCCTGCCCTCATCATCACTGCCTGCCCATCATCATCACTCCCTGCCCATCATCATCAATGCCTGCCCATAATTCATCATTCCCTCCCCATCAATAATCATTGCCTGCCCATCATCATCAATCATCTTGCCTCCTCATCATCATCATCACTGCCCTCCCCCCACCACCATCACACATACAGCACACACACACACGCACACACACACACAAAGCAACGCACTACACACACACTGATACACACAGAGACACAGACACACACACAAACATCTCACCTGCCTGGTATCCACGCGCTCATTGCACAGTCGGCCGCTGAATGATGATGTCTTCAGCGGCGCTGCTGTGAGAGGAAGTGCCAGCCGGTCCTGCAGGCGCCCCCTGGAGCCCGGGCTGCCGAGGCACGGGGAGAGGTGAGTATTATTGCGCCGGCTGCTGCCGGGGCCCTGAGCAAGCGGGGGGCCCAGTGGAGGCGCTGACACCGCTAAAGGCGCCGGGGTGCCAGACAGCGATGGGCCCCTCGCCTGCTCAGGGCCCCGGCACTTGCCCAGGTGTGCCGGGGTGCTGACGCCGGCCCTGACAGCAGTGATGGGGATGACCAACTCAGTGAGATCAAATGTCTATGCTGATAACCTCATACCAGCTGAAGCTGAAGCTCTGTTTAGATATACAGATGATGAGGAATCCAGTGACTGAAGGATATTAACTCTTGTGTTTAAGATTGGTTGCTGATTGAGCTAAGGTTTTTGTACTTTTTAAGTTATTGTTGTTACCATATTGCTTTTGTTGACCCACTTACAGTGCTTGTTTAATGTTTTTTTTTAAATAAATATTCAAAAACATTTAAACTACTGATGTCTCAATTAATTTTACTTTTATTGTATCTATTTTTATTTTTGAAATTTACCAGCAGCTTCGGCATTTCCCACCCTAGGCTTACTGTATACGCGAGTCAATAAGTTTTCCCAGTTTTTTGTGGCAAAATTAGGGGTCTCGGCTTATACATGGGTCGGCTTATACGTGAGATATACGGTACTAATATTATTATTACACCTACTACATATTAGGATAGGATCCTGGAGATGGGAATGCTCCTTTAAATTTCACTTGTAGTACAGAAGACATCATTGCATACCATTTTTCAAACCAGACAATACCATCTGTGCAATGAAATTAAGAGGATTTTAGAGGGAAATTCACACTGGTCCTAATCCTAGAGTTATGTGTGGTGTAGTGCATAAATGGAAATCTAACTCCACGCCCTTCATCCCACATACACTAACAGCTTGGCATTTGTGATGGAATCAGTGCTTCTGCCATATCTCCAAAGTCTCTTAGGAGCCATTTTTCAACATAAAAATGTAAGGCTACATTTTGCACAAACGCTGTCAGCAGCCTGCGTGGCCTAAACCTGTTACTATGGCTTGCAGTGTTTTAAATTTTTCCCCCATCGAAACAAGATGTCAATGTTCAGCAATTGCAAAGCCAGCAGTCAATGTTCATGATGAGAGCAAAGTGCAGTCAGTGTGGCAGAACATTCTCAGACAACTATTAATAATTTAATTGATAGTATTGTAAGGAGGTGAAGGGTATTAACCTTTTAAGGTTTCATCCCCTTTAATTGTGCAACATGTGTAAATGTATGTCTTGTATGATGTAATGTATTAGTGTCATGTCTAGTATTGGGGTTGAGTTATAGGTAGATAGTGCATCCTTGGGTCATTAGAGGAGGGCACAGAAGGGTAGTGTAATATATTCATGGGTTAAGTGTATTTACGAGGGGTCACTAATGGGGGCATGTTAGAAATCTAGTTAATTGTTAAAAAAAGATGTCAGTGTAGTATTTGGGTTTGAACCACAGATGGGGGCATAGAGCACATCCAGCCCAATAGACACAAGAGGTTAGGCATTTTTTGCCAGGGAAAGATTGCCTCCAAGCAGGAAATCTGTCAGGAAGGTTTCTCTTAGCGGAGATCAGTCGTGTTATGAATTGATAGCTGAGGAGGACAGGAGCAAAAAACAGCAGAACACCAGAGAGGTTGGAACTAATGGGTTGCAGATCCCTAAACTACCGCACAACTAGAAGAAGCCGTGGAACGTACCTACGGTGACCTAGACGCCTCCGCACAGCCAGAGAGCTAGCAACACCTAAAGATAGAAACAGGAAAGCTAACTGCCCCGGAGTAGAGCCACAAAGGAATAGGTAGCCCCCACACATATAATGGTGGTTAGACAAGACGAAATACAGGCAGAAAATAGATTGAGCAAACGCTGGGCCAAACACTGCCTAGTTAGGACAGGACAGAATAAATCTGCAACACAGCAAAACCCTAGTAAAACTTCCAACACTTCTGATGTCAAAAATGCTGAATCACACGATCTCGCCACCCGCTAAATCACGTCTCCGGTGTGAACAAGCTGCTAACCCGCAGCCCCTCAAAAGCAGGTGAAGAGCAAATGGAACAAATAAACAGTGGCTACTGAAAAACAGAGAGTAGCATAGGCCCCTGGAGGGGAAACCGGCTAACCTCCCACAAAAGTGCAGACAAAAAATGGAAATAGCAAACACGACAGAAACAAGCAGAAAATATCTTATCTGAAAGTAGCAGACGAAGGCAAGACACCAGCAGACTTTAAAATGAACCAGGAAACAACAATTGATCACCGGCGAGGATCATGGGAAGGCAGCTCACTTTTATCAGTCTCTCCTGATTGCCAGTCATCGCTCGCAGGTGATGGACTTCTACTATTCAACACAGGTTCAATACCCTCAGCAATCACCACAGGGAGCCCCAAACTCAGAAGTCATTTCCAACATGCTCACAACAGTACCCCCCCTTGAGGAGGGGTCACCGAACCCTCACCTGCGCCACCAGGCCGATCAGGATGAGCTCGGTGATAGGCACGAACCAGTCTCTCTGCATGAATGTCAGAAGCAAACACCCAAGAATTGTCCTCCTGACCATAACTTTTTGACTTAACCAAGTGCTGGAGTCTCCATCTAGCCAAACGAGAATCCAATATCTTCTCCACTTCATACTCCAGATTGCCCTCAACCAAAACAGGCTCAGGAGGCGAAGCCATAGGAACCACTGGCTCGACAAACCTTTTCAATAAAGATTTGTGGAAGATGTTATGAATCTTAACCCCTCTCTGCCTTTGGACGTACTATCCCGTCCTTAAAACCCGTGACAATCTGACCATGTATGGGATAGTACGTCAAAGCGATCAGCTGCGCTCCCGGTGGGAGCGCAGCTGATCGCCGCCGGATGTCAGCTGATTATCACAGCTGACACCCGGCACTATGTGCCAAGAGCGGTCACAGACCGCTCCCGGCACATTAACCCCTGGCACACCGAGATCAGACATGATCTCTGTGTACCAGGGATACAGGGGAGCAGTGCTCCCCTGAGGCCCTCAGAACAGAACAAGAAGGCTGCAGGGCCCTTCAGGGAGGCGGCTTACTCAGTGCCTGCTCAGAGCAAGCGCTAAAGAAGCGTCCTGCACTGCCTGTGAGATCGCTGGTCTCATAGAGTGCTGTGCACACTGTGAGACCAGCGATCTGACCCTATACTGTAATGTCCCACCCTGTGACAAAGTAAAAAAGTAAAAAAAATCAAAATCACAAGTGTAAAAAAAAAATTTCAAAATAAAAGAAAAAAAAATATTCCCCAATAAATTAATTTCTTCCTGTAAATAAAAAAACCAAAACAATAAAAGTACACATATTTGGTATCGCCGTGTCCGTAACAACCCCCCTTATAAAATTGTCCCACTTTTTAACCTCTTTAGTGAACCCCTTAAAAAAAAAAACAAAGCAAAAAATCTATGCTTTATCATCATACCGCCGAATAAAAAGTGGAATAACAAGCGATCAAAAAGACTGATATAAATAATCATGATACCGCTGAAAACTTCATCTTGTCCCGCAAAAAACGAGCTGCTATACAGCATCATCAGCGAAAAAATAAAAGTTATAGCTTGCAGAATAAAGCGATGCAAAAATAATTATTTTTTGTATAAAATTGTTTTTATTGTATAAAAGCGCCAAAACATAAAAAAAATGATACAAATGAAGTATCGCCGTAATTGTACAGACCCGAAGAATAAAACTGCTTTATCAATTTTACCACACGCAGAACAGTATAAAAGCCCCTCAAAAGAAATTAATGAATTGCTGATTTTTGTTCATTCTAACCTCCCAAAAATCGAAATAAAAAGCAATCAAAAAATTTCACGTGCTCAAAAATGGTACCAATAACAAAGTCAACTCGTACTGCAAAAAATAAGACCTCACATGACTCTGTGGGCCAAAATATGCAAAAATTATAGCTCTCAAAATGTGGTGATGCAAAAACTATTTTTTGCAATAAAAAACGTCTTTTAGCGTGACAGCGGCCAATCATAAAAATTCGCTATACATAGTAAATAAACCCCCCTTTATCACCCTTTATCACCCCCTTAGTTAGGGAAAAATAATAAAATAAAAAAAATGTATTTATTTCAATTTTCACATTAGGGTTAGGGTTAGGGTTGCACCTAAAGTTAGGGTTAGGGTTGCGCCTAAAGTTAGGATTGGGATTGGTGTTAGGGTTAGGGGTGTGTTAGGGTTAGGTTTGTGGTAGGGTTATGGTTAGGGTTGGGACTAGGGTTAGGGGTGTTTGGGGTTAGGGGTGGAGTTAGAATTGGGGGGTTTCCACAGTTTAGGTACATCAGGGGTTCTCCAAATGTGACATGGCGTCTGATCTCAATTCCAGCCAATTCTGCCTTGAAAAAGTCAAACGGTGCTCCTTCACTTCTGAGCTCTGCCATGCGCCCAAACAGTAGTTTACCCCCACATATGGGGTATCAGCGTACTCAGACAAATTGCACAATAACTCTTGGGGTCCAATTTCTTCTGTTACCCTTGGGAAAATAAAAGATTGGGGGCGAAAATATCATTTTTGTAAAAAAAAAAATATTTTTTTGTTTTTACGGCTGTACGTTATAAACTTCTGTGAAGAACTTGGGGCTTCATAGCGCTCACCACACATCTAGATAAGTTCCTTGTGGGGTATATTTTCCAAAATGGGGTCACTTGTCGGGGGTTTCCACAGTTTAGGCACATCAGGGGCTCTCCAAATGCGACATGACACCCGCAGACCATTCCATCAAAGTCTGCAATCCAAAAGGTCACTACTTCCCTTCCGAGCCCCGACGTGTGCCCATACAGAAGTTTTCTCCCACATATTGGGTATCAGCGTACTCAGGACAAATTGGTCAACAACTTTTGGGGTCCAATTTCTCCTGTTACCCTTGTGAAAATAAAATATTGGGGGCGAAAAAAATAATTTTTGTAAAAAAAAAAAGATTTTTAATTTTTACGGCTGTACGTTATAAACTTCTGTGAAGCACTTTGGGGTTCAAAGTGTTCACCACACATCTAGATAATTTCCTTGGGGGTCTATTTTCCAAAATGGGGTCACTTGTGGGGGGTTTCCACTGTTTAGGTACACCAGAGGCTCTCCAAATGCGACATGACGCCCGCAGACCAATCCATCAAAGTCTGCAATCCAAAACGTCACTAATTCCCTTCCGAGCCCCGACGTGTGCCCATACAGAAGTTTTCTCCCACATATTGGGTATCAGCATACTCAGGACAAATTGGACAACTTTTTGGGTCCAGTTTCTCCTGTTACCCTTGGGAAAATAAAAAGTTGGGGACTAAAAGTTTTCATGTTTGTGGAAAAAATATGTTTTTTTTTATTTTCATGCTCGGGCGTTATAAACTTTAGTGAAACACTTGGGGTTCAAAGTTCTCACCACACATCTAGATAGTTCCTTGAGGGGTCTAGTATCCAAAATGGTGTCATTTGTCAGGGGTTTCCACTGTTTAGGCAGATCAGGAGCTCTCCAAACACGACATGGCTCCCAACCAATTCTGCGTTGAAAAAGTCAAACGGCACTCCTTTCCTTCCAAGCTCTGCCATGCACCCAAACAGTGGTTTACCCCCACATATGGGGTATCAGAGTACTCAGGACAAATTGCACAATAACTTTTGGAGTCTTGTTACCCTTGGGAAAATAAAAATTGGGGTGAAAAGATCATTTTTGTGGAAAAAATGTGATTATTTAATTGTACGGCTCTACGTTTAAAATTGTGTGAAGCACTTGGGGGTTCAAATTGCTCACCAAAGATCTAGATAAGTTCCTTAGGGGGTCTAGTTTTCAAAATGGGGTCACTTGTGGGAGGTTTCCACTGTTTAGGCACATCAGGGGCTCTCCAAATGCAACATGGCGTCCAATCTCAATTCCAGCCAATTTTGGTTGGAAAAAGTCAAATGGTGCTCCATCCATTTCGAGCTCTGCCGTGCGCCCAAACAGTGGTTCCCCCCCACATATGGGGTATGAGCGTACTTAGGACAAATTGGACAACAACTTTTAGGGTCAAATTTCTACTGTTACAAATGGGGAAAATAAAAAATTGGTGACTGACAGATAATTTTTGTGGGAAAAAAATAAGATTTTTATTTTCATGCCCGGGCATTACAAACTTGTGTGAAGCACTTGGGGGTTCAAAGTGCTCACCACAGATCTAGATAAGTTCCTTATGGGGTCTATTTTATAAAATGGGGTCACTTGTGGGGGGTTTCCACTGTTTAAGCTCATCTGGGCACTGCAAACGGAACATGACCCCCATCAATGTCTGCATTCCAAAACGTTATTACTTCCTTTCCAAGCCCTGCCGTGCACCCAAACAGTTTCCCCCCATATATGGGGTATCAGCGTACTCAGGACAAATTGGACAACAACTTTTGGGGTCCAATTTCCTTGGGAAAAATAAAAAATTTGGGACTAAAAAATCATTTTTGTGTAAATTTTTATTTTTTTTTTCACACCCAGGCATTATAAACTTGTGAAACACTTGGGGGTTCAAAGTGCTCACAACAGATCTAGCTAAGTTCAATAGGGGGTCTAGTTTTCAAAATGGTGTCACTTGTGGGGGGTTTCCACTGATTAGGTGCATCAGAGGCTCTCCAAACATGACATGGCTTCCAATCTCAATTCCAGCCAATTTTGGTTTGAAAAAGTCAAACGGCGCTCCTTCTCTTACTATCTCTGCCGTGTGCCCAAACAGTGGTTTTCCCCACATATGGGGTATTGGCGTACTCAAGAGAAGTTGCACAACAACTTTATCTGTCCATTTTCTCCTTTTACCCTTGTGAAAATAAAAAAAAAGTTTGTAAAAGATCATTTTAGTGACTAAAAAGTTAAATATTATTTTTTTCCTTCCAAGTTGGTTCAGCTCCTGTGAAGCACCTGAAGGGTTAATAAACTTCTTGAATGTGGTTTTAAATACCTCGAGGGGTGAAGTTTTTAGAATGGTGTCACTTTTGGGTATTTTCTACCATATAGACCCCTCAAAGTTACTTCAAATGTGAGGTGGTCCCTAAAAAAATGGCTTTGTAAATTTTGTTGTAAAAATGAGAAATCGCTGGTCAAATTTTAACCCATATAATTTCCTACGAAAAAAAAATGTTGGTTCCAAAATTGTGATAATGTAAAGTAGACATGTGGGAAATGTTATTTATTATTTTGTGTGACATATTTCTCTGTTTTAAGGGAATAAAAATTCAAATTTGAAAATTGCAAAATTTTCAAAATTTTCGCCATATGTGCATTTTTTTCAAAAATAAACGCAAGTTATATCGAAGAAATTTTACCACTATTGTGAAGTACAATATTTCTCGAGAAAACAGTCTCAGAATCGCGAAGATCCGTTGATGCGTTCAGAGTTATAACCTCATAAAGAGACAGTGGTCAGAATTGTAAAAATTGGCCCGGTCATTAACGTGCAAACCACCCTTGGGGGTGAAGGGGTTAAACGTCCCTGGAAGAGCCAAACGAAAATAAACTGGATTAAGTACTTCCAAGATCCTATAAGGTCCAATGAACCTTGGCTTAAATTTGGAGACGCAACCTTCATAGGGATATTCTTTGAGGACAACCAAACCAAGTCATCCACTTTAAACTGAGGACCATCAGTCCTATGCCGGTTGTCAAACCGCTGGGCCCTCTCCTGAGAGAGAGACAATTTATCCACTACTAGATCCCAAATCTGCTGCATTCTCTCCACCATATAGTTAACACCCGGACAGACAGAAGCCTCCACCTGCCCCGAAGAAAACCGAGGATGAAACCCGAAATTGCAGAAAAAAGGAGACATCAAGGTGGCAGAACTAGCCCTATTATTCAGAGCAAATTAGCCAAAAGCAAAAAAGAGACCCAGTCATCCTGATCAGCAGACACTAAACATCTCAAATAAGTCTCCAATGTCTGGTTTGTTCTCTCCGTCTGCCCATAGGTCTGAGGGTGAAACGCAGAGGAGAAAGACAGCTGAACTCCCAGTTTAGAACAAAATAGCCTCCAAAATCTGGAAACAAATTGGAGTCTTCTGTCAGACATAATGTTTTCTGGAATGCCGTGCAACCGAACCACCTGCTGAAAAAACAAGGGCATCAACTCGGAAGAGGATGGCAACTTCGGCAGTGGCACAAGGTGGATCATCTTGGAAAACCTATCACAGATCACCCAGATAACGGTCTTCTCTGAGAGACAGGGAGATCGGAAATAAAATCCATAGAGATATGGGTCAAAAAAGTTCCTGACGTCAAGAGGTAAAGTAGGCCACGAAAAGGACCGATTCACCAAATCTCTAGTACCAAAAATACCGGGATGACCAGCCAACGCAGAGCAATGGACTTCAGACATAACTTTTTCTCTCCATTGTTCTGGGACTTATAATTTCCCCGCAGGGCAACGTTCAGGTTTACCCCCCTGAAATTGTTCCAGGGCCAGTCTCAAATCGGGTGAGATAGCGGAAAGAATGACACCCTCCTTCAGAATGTCCGTAGGCTCAGTCACACCAATAGAATCTGCAAGGAAACTCCTAGAGAGGGCATCCGCCTTAACATTCTTAGTACCCGGGAGGAAGGAGACCACAAAGTTAAAACGTGTGAAAAACAAGGCCCACCTGGCTGGTCTGGGATTCAATCGCTTGGCTGATTCGAGATAGATCAAGTTTTTGTGGTCAGTGAGGACCACAACTTGTTGTTTGACTCCCTCCAACCAATGTCTCCACTCTTCGAACGCCCACTTCATAGCCAATATTCCGATTCCCCACATCATAATTACGTTCAGCTGGGGAAATGTTTCGGGAAAAGAAGGCACAAGGGTTAATCTTAGAGGTTACAGGATACCTTTGGGACAAAACGGCTCCTGCACCAATCTCAGAAGCATCTATCTCCACCTGAAATGGTAGAGAAACATCAGGTTGCCGTAGAACAGGAGCAGAAGTGAATCTCCGCTTGGCTCCTGAAATGCAGAAACTGCCTCAGGAGACCAATTCACCACATCAGAACCCTTTTTGGTCAAATCAGTCAGTGGTTTCACAATACCAGAGAAATTACTTATATATTTACGGTAGAAATAAGCAAAACCCAAAAATCTCTGAAGAGCCTTCAATGAAGTTGGCTGAACCCAATCACAAATGGCCTGAACCTTGACCGGGTCCATTTCAATAGCAGATGGAGACAAAATGAATCCCAAAAACGAAACCTTCTGTACGCCAAAGAGACATTTCATCCATTAACATACAAAGCATTCTCTCTCAAAATCCAGAATACCATCCGAACATGTTCCACATGAGAATCCCAGTGTTAGGGTTCAAGTTCCCACTCCTGCACAAGGGGAATCTCGACCTGTTCCCGCTGCGGTCCCCCATCCTCTCCGGCTGCAGTGGTTCCTGCTCAGCAGAGACGTCGGTCCCAGCGTCTTGCCCGGCCCAGTACTGTGCAGAGACTTGCTGCTGCAACCAGTGTTGGAGCAGGCAGATTTGGGACTAAGTCCTTTGTTGCTTCATCTGAGCATACCCAGGGCAAGATCTCCCATTGGAGATCAGGGGTCACATGCTCAGATACAGCTGCCACTCCTATTGGTCCTTCAGGAAGGTCCTGTAACTGTTGATTTTCTGAAGCAGCTTCCCATTGGTCCTTCTTGGAAGGTCTTTTTCTCGTGGCTGCTATAAAAGGCTGTCCTTACCGCACGGCCGTGCGCTAGTATCAACAGTTATATGCTTTGCGCCAGTATGGTCATGCATGTGTGTGGTTAGGGCGGCTGAAATATGCCATTACAATACCGACCTAATCGATGAGGAGCTTGTTATGCTAGCTGGTCAGGGTCGGTGTCTTAGATGCCTTAGATTACAAGCATAACCGGTGAGGAGTTTAATTGACGTATTCAGGGCCTGGCGTTCAGACGCCATAGATTGCGGGTGAGTCCCGCGAGGACATTAGCGCATGATCACTTTCTATGTTCGCTTAGCAGTCAACTGTGTACCTGGGTGCCTAACAGGACACAGAAGTTTGTCTCAGCGGCTCTGTGATGCAACAGGGCTCGCTTTCAACGCTAGACAGCGCCTCAACGTGTTTACTTTTCGACTCAGTGGTGTTAACTGAGTTCGCACACATCGTCTTATAGCGCTGCGGCACTCCTTCTAGTGGCTCTGTGGAATAACAGAGTTCGCACATATTGCCACAGCGCGTTACGGCATTTATTTTGGTGACTCTGCGGGTCTGGCTAGTTAGCGGTTACAGATGTACATCCAGCAGCTGGAGGGTAGGTTGGCGGCTCTTGAGCTCACAACCTCAGCTGTGGATATTACCGCAGTCGCTGTTCAGGCTGCTAGCATAGCTGCAGCCAGTTTGTCCTCTGCCACCTCTGTCCCTACATTGTCCCACTTCCCGCTTCCAGACAAGTTAGCTGGAGACAGCAAGCAATGTCGGGGATTCGTGAGTCAATGCTCCATACACCTCGAGCTTCTGGCTGCAAGTTTCCCCACGGATGGGGCACAAGTGGGCTTTGTGATAGCTCTTCTGTCGGGCAGAGCGCTGGAGTGGGCAACCCGCTGTGGGTGCGTGACGACCGTGTGGTGCAGAGCGCTTCTCGTTTTATGGAGGCTCTGAAAAAGGTTTTTCTAGGACCTCAGGTCACCCACGATACGGCGCTCCAACTGCTGGCAAGTACCCAGGGTTCGGCTTTGGTCAGCCATTTTGCTGTCCAATTTCGGACTCTGGCCTCGGAATTAGAGTGGCCAGATAAAGTCCTCATTCCCGTGTTCTGGAGAGGACTGGCGGGTCATGTGAAAGACGCCTTGGCTACCAGGGAGATTCCTGCCACACTGGAGAAACTTATCGCTATTTCCATCCACGTCGACCCATTTCCACGATCGGAGACTGGAACGTGCCCAGTGTAGGCAGAGGGTACGGTTGGCTCCTACCTTCGCCACCTCTCTGGAGTCGCTCGTTCAGGCGCCCGACCTCCAGGAGGTTGCTCTTGCGGGATCTAAATCTCGGGTCACTCGTCCATCCCCGATTTGTTATATTTGCCAGCAGCAGGACATTTTGCCAACCGATGTCCACAGTGGCTTAGTAAACGGTCGCGCCCAGTAACTGTAGGAACAGGGTCACTGGACGCCATGAGTTTTGCCCCTAAGTGCTCCTCAAGGGGATAATTACCCACGGTTCTACCACCCTACCCGTCAAGCTGAGTGTGGATTCTGGGGCAGAGGGGAATTTTATGTCGTCCTCCTTTGCTTCTCGCCACACCAAACCTTTGGTGTTGCTGGCTGAACCAGTGTCGGTACGGGTGTTGAACGGAGCAATTCTGCCCACACAAATCACCCATCAGTCTGTCCCACTCACCTTGTCTATTCTCCTTCCCATCAGGAGAATATAAAATTTTTTGTCCTCCCTGAGGGTATAGATGAGGTTTTGTTGGGTTTACCCTGGCTCCGCCACCACTCTCCCAATCTTGAGTGGTCTTCAGGGAGAATTTTGGGTTGGGGTAATTTATGTAAAGGCAGATGCATTAGGGACAGCGTGCAGGTCACCACCACTGAGATACCCATAGACCTCTCTCCTCTTCCCAAAGTCTATTGGTCCTATGCCGACGTTTTCTCGAAGAAGGCTGCAGAGACTCTATGCCTCATCGCCCCTATGACTGTCCTATCGACCTCTTGCCTGGAGCTGAGCCTCCTAGAGGAAGGGTTTATTCCCTCTCTCTTCCTGAGACAGAGGCCATGTCCCAATATATTCAGGAGAACTTGGCAAGGGGATTCATTAGGAAGTCGGTGTCACCAGCTGGAGCGGGGTTCTTCTTTGTGCAGTAGAAGAATGGAGAATTACGTCCGTGCATTGATTATAGGGGTCTCAACGCTATCACAGTGAAAAATAAGTATCTTTTGCCGCTAATCTCTGAGTTTTTTGACAGGCTTCGGGGAGCAAAGGTATTTACTAAGCTAGATCTGCGGGGTGCGTATAACCTGATTCGCATCCGTGAGGGGGACGAATGGAAGACGGCATTTAACACCAGGGATGGGCATTACGAATATCTGGTAATGCCCTTTGGGCTCTGTAATGCCCCAGTTGTCTTCCAAGACTTTGTGAACGACATCTTCCGGGATATGTTGACCACCTCGGTGGTAGTCTATCTGGATGACATTCTCATCTTTTCTCCAGATATGGCCTCCCACCGGATAGATGTCTGCAAGGTCTTCGACCTCTTGCGAGCAAATTCCTATATGCGAAGTTGGAGAAGTGCATGTTTGCGCAGGAGTCTCTACCTTTCCTGGGCTATATCATCTCCATCCAGGTATTGGCTATGGATCCTACCAAACTACAGGCTGTAATGGATTGGCAAGAACCCCACTCCCTTTAAGCGGTGCAGCGCTTTATGGGGTTCATTAACTACTATCGCCAATTCATTCCCCATTTCTCTACTTTGGTAGGTCCCTTGGTAGCCCTCACCAAGAAGGGAGCTAATCCCGAGTTGTGGTCAGAGGAGGTCACAAAGGCATTCTCCTCCATCAAGTCGCATTTCGCCAGTGCTCCTATCTTACATCGCCCTGATGTTGATAAACCGTTTATTTTAGAGGTGGATGCCTCTTCTGTTGGTGCTGGAGCAGTCCTTTTTCAAAAGGATGCCCAGGGTCGGAAGCATCCCTGCTTCTTCTTTTCCAAGACCTTTACACCAGCAGAGAGGAATTATTCCATCGGGGACAGGGAGTGTCTGGCTATGAAGTTGGCCTTCTCCGAGTGGAGACATCTTCTGGAGGTGGCTCGCTTCCCCTTCCAAGTATTCACGGACCACAAGAACTTGGTGTATTTGCAGACAGCCCAGCGGCTAAATTCCCATCAGGCCAGATGGTCCTTGTTCTTCTCCCGGTTCCATTTCACCCTCCATTTCCTCTCCAGTGAGAAGAACATTCGCGCCGACGCTCTATCTCGCTCCGTGGTGTCCTCTGAGGAGGTGGAGGAGGAGCCTCGGCTTATTGTCCCCACTGAGAGCCTAAGAACAGTGGCTCTGGTTTCGCTTGAGTCTGTGCTCCGGGCAAGACTTTTGTGCCCACCAATTTGTGACCGGCAGTACTATCTTGGGCACATTTGTCCAGGGTGGGAGGACATTTTGGGACAAAAAGGACTTCTGAGTTGCTGGCGAGGACATACTGGTGGCCGCAGATGGCCCGTGACGTCAGGGAGTATGTTCAGGTGTGCGTCTCCTGCGCCAAGAATAAATCCCCTCGACAACGGCCGGCTGGGCTACCTTTCCCTTTGCCGGTGGCAGACAGGCCCTGTGAGATGGTGGGATGGATTTTGTGGTGGGCTTACCCAAGTCTCGGGGCTGCACCATCATCTGGGTAATAACCGACCACTTCTCTAAAATGGTGCACTTGGTGCCGTTACCACGGTTACCGTCTGCATGGGCCTTGGCAGCATTATTCATTAGGCATATTTTTCGCCTACATGGTATGCCAGACAAAATTGTCAGTGATCAAGATCTCCAGTTTGCGTCTCGGTTCTGGAAAGAGCTGCGTCGTTTACTCAGCATTGAGTTGAATCTCTCCTCTGCATACCATCCTGAGACGAATGGGTTGGTAGAGAGGACCAACCAGACCTTGGTCACATACTTGCGACATTTTGTCTCTGCCAGGCAGGATGACTGGGCATCCTTGCTACGGTGGGCTGAGATCGCTCTAAATAATGCTGTGGCTGACTCCTCCGGACAGACCCCATTCCTCCTGAACTACGGTCAGCATCCTCGGGTATCAGTGCCCATGCCCGTGTCTTCCGCCGATTCCAGGGTGGCAGACTGGGCTGTGGAGGCACAGGACATTTGGGACTGCACCCAGGATGCCATTCCGGCCTCCAAAGAGAGAATGAGGTCTTCGGCCGATGCTCATCGGCACCCCGCTCCTACATTTGCTCCAGGTGACCTAGTGTGGCTCTCTTCCCGAAACATCAGGCTACGTGTAGAGTCCACCAAGTTGGCACCTCGCTTTTTGGGTCCTTTTAAATTTCTTGAGTAGGTGAACCCGGTGGTTTACCGCCTAGCCCTTCTGCATCGCCTTGGTATCACCGACACCTTTCACATGTTCATCCTGAAACCCGTGGCCATTTCCCAATTTTCCGAGTCATCTGCTGGGACGTCAGGTTCATCTACCGACGATCATGAGGTGAACGCCATTGTTAGGTGCAAGGTGGTACGAGTCAAAAAATTTTATTTGTTGGATTGGAGGGGTTATGGGCCTGGTCCTGGGAGCCTGCCGAGCATGTTCATGCTCCGCAGCTCATCGCTGCCTTTGAGCGCAGCGAGGCCCAAAGAAGGGGGGCCCTAGGAGGGGGGTAATGTTAGGGTTCGAGATCCCACTCCTGCACAAGGGAATCTCGACCTGTTTCCGCTCTGGTCCCCCATCCGTCTCCGGTCGCAGTGCTTCCTGCTCAGCAGAGACGTCAGTCCCAGCATCTTGCCGGCCCAGTACTGTGCAGAGACTTGCTGCTGCAACCAGTGTTGGAGCAGGCAGATTTGGGACTAAGTCCTTTGTTGCTTCATCTGAGCATGCCCAGGGCAAGATCTCCCATTGGAGATCAGGGGTCACATGCTCAGATACAGCTGCCACTCCTATTGGTCCTTCAGGAAGGTCCTGTAGCTGTTGATAATCTGAAGCAGCTTCCCATTGGTCCTTCCTGGAAGGTCTTTTTCTCGTGGCTGCTATAAAAGGCTGTCCTTACCGCATGGCTGTGCGCTAGTATCAACCGTTATATGCTTTGCGCCAGTATGGTCATGCGTGTGTGTGGTTAGGGCGGCTGAAATACGCCATTACAATACCGACCTAATCGGTGATGAGCTTGGTATATTAACTGGTCAGGGTCGGTGTCTTAGATGCCTTAGATTACCGGCATAACCAGTGAGGAGCTTGATTGCCATATTCAGGGCCTGGCGTTCAGACGCCATAGATTGCGGGTGACTCCCGCGAGGACATTAGCGCATGATCACTTTCTATTTTCACTTAGCAGTCAACTGTGTACCTGGGTGCCTAACAGGACACAGAAGTTTGTCTCAGCGGCTCTGTGACGCAACAGGGTTCGCTTTCAACCCTAGACAGAGCCCTAGCGTGTTTACTTTGCGACTCAGTGGTGTTAACTGAGTTCGCACACATCGCCATATAGCGATGCGGCACTCCTTCTAGGGCTCTGTGGAATAACAGAGTTCGCACATATTGCCACAGCGCGTTACGGCGTTTATTTTGGCAACTCTGCGGGATAACAGAGTTCGCTTCTTGCGCCATCTTACTAGCAGCAGGCTCCGCCTGCACCGTGGACCCGGACTGCGAACGCACCTCTCTACATCATATATTTGGTGCGTTCCGCAGACCCTAACACCCAGTCATTGGAAAATATCAAAATATCGTCCAAATAAATGATCAGAAACTTATCCACCAATTCCCGGAAAATATTCGTTCATGAAATACTGGAAGACTGAAGGGCCATTAGTGAGCCCAAAAGGCATCACTAGGTACTCAAAATGCCCCTCAGGGCTATTAAACGCCGTCTTCCATTCATCTCCGTGCTTGATGCGAATAAGATTATACGCCCCCTAAGGTCAAGCTTGGTAAACCAACTGGCACCTTTCACTCTGGAAAATAAATCAGAAATCAGGGGTAAGGGATACTGATTAGAGTTGAGCGAAACAGGTCGGACACCTTCAAAAATCGCCGACTTTCGCTAAAGTCGGGTTTCGCAGACCGAAACCCGACCATAGCGTGAGGTCGGCCACGTGTTCGGCAACTTTATCGCGCCAGTTGGTTTCCCTGAATACTAAAAGCGCCATATTTGATAATGAAGGGCGCACACTGTGGGCAACGTGATGATGCGCGCAGTCGCCACCACCATCTTATTGAAGGGCATTGCAGTGATTGGCTGGCTTTCTGTGGCGTCACAGGGCATATAACGCCCTCACCGCCGACCACCATTTTACTTCAGCCGATCTTAGCGTAGGGAGAGGTGGTTGCCGCTTGTTCTCATGAGGGAGAGCATTAGGAATGCTGAAAAAAGACAAATCTGTGCCTGTGCTGATAGCGATTGTGCTGCCCAGTTAGTGTGCAGTCACAGTGGTGCTTTTCTGTGTGTGCAGCAGCACTGGTTCTTAGGTTGGCAGCCACTGACAGGGGAGGTATTGGTAGTGTGGAGCAGCAGTGCTGATTCTTACTGTGCACTCTGCTCTTTGCCATTGAGAGAGTAGACGTTTTTTCAGTGCAGCAGCATATCCAATTTGTAGGCTGCCTGCTAGCTGTATAGCTGTGTGGACACTGCTGTGCAGACTGCTTTTTTCAAAACAGCTACACAGCACCAGCAGTAATACTGAAATAATAATTTTCTGCACAGTTACTGAGCCTTCATTTTGGCCCACACCATATAGAGCTGTACGCTCCTCACACAGTCCATGTACCGGCTGGTATCACGTAGAAAAGCCTGCTATCTGTGTGTGAGTCGTAAAACCATACTGTTTTTTTGACCAAAAGTGTATACAACTGGTATCTTTGAAACAGTTGTGTTTTATGCATCTGTATTACGTGCAAATCAATACTGAGCGGCGTCTTTGTGTCATACGGATATTATACAGTGATTACAATACCCCAGCTTTGTATACAGCTGTGCTCTACGTTATAGTACACTTATCTGATTCCTGATCTTACTATTGTGGTGTACCCATACTGCGGCTGTGGCGTGTGTGTTACCCAGAAATATTTAGGGAGATTAAATTACACCCACATGATCGCAGTACGCTACTTTATAGTACAGTTTGCTATTTAAAATTCATGTCTCCTCCTATAGGAAAGATGCGTATCTTGTACCGGTTAGCCGTAGTGGACTCTGTACCAATATCTACGGATATTTCAAATTACACAACATGTTCTCAGCTGTACGCTAGTGATTATACACAGTTTTCCTCATTGTAAAATTGGGCCTACTCCATCTGGACTCTGAGCACTTTGTTCCTCCCCAAATATCTACGGATATTTCTAATTACACCAACACTGTTCTCAGTTGTACGCTAGTGATATACCCAGTTTTCTCATTTTAAAATTGTGGCTGCTCCTTCCTGAGACTAGAGCACCTTTGTGTCTTGTATAGTGTTACAGTTCCTATAGGTCTGTGCTTGGGTGCGGAAAACACGGAGACATAGGTTGAAATGAAAATGACTTGTATTACTTCATACAAGCATGCTGCAAAGTTCACACAGTTGCTAGGAAATGCGACAGGACCACAGCAGGCCAGAGTAACTTAAGTCACTACAAATATCTCAACAGGTTCAGTACTCTTCTCATGTACGAAATTCCATCTGCACTGGTTCCATACAGGGTAGTCCGAATCCAAAAGTTTCCTATTCTGTAAGAATTGGAGCTCATCAATTTCCTGGACTGAGCACTGGTCAAGATGATAGGACTGATTCCAGGAACGATTGTGTCGCTTGGGCGTAAGAAAGACAGAGGAGACTTAGGTCTGGAAATGAAACTGAAACTGCATATTAACTTCATAGCAAGAGCTGAAAAGTTCACACATGTTTGCAGACAGCGAAACTGAGCAAGGACACAGCAGAGCCAAGTAACTTACAGTAACTTACAAGGATGACCTCAGACCAGGCTTGTCAGGGTACCTCTGATGAAACTGGCGGAGCAGGCGAGGAGCATTTACATTATTGACTGGTTCCCATGAGTTGTCCTCCACTGGGTAGCCCTGCCATTTAATCAAATATTGCAACTGATTTCTGTACAACCTGGAATCTAGAATCCTTTCCACCATAAATTCTTCCTGACCATCGACCAGCACTGGGTCAGGGCAAGGAGAAGAACGTCCAGGAAACGTATTGGGTGTTGCAGCCTTTAGTAGGGATACATGAAAGACAGGGTGGATTCTCATAGTTCTGGGCAGTTGAAGACGACAAGCAACAGCACTTATAATCTTATTGATCTTATAAGGTCCAATGTACTTATGTCCCAATTTAGACGATGGAATCTTTAATTTAAGATTTCTGGTTGACAGCCAGACCAAATCTCCTACCTTGAAAGCTGGTGCAGGTTTACAAAATTTATCTGCTGCTTTCTTGTACCTTTCCTGAGCCAATTCTAGATTTTCCTTTAGAAGATCCATATTCTTTTGTAAAGAAGTGATTCTTTCAGCCACTGCCGGCAAGGGCGTATCTATGGGAAATCGAGGAAGAATGTTAGGATGATAACCTAGATTGGAGTAAAAAGGAGACTGCTTAGTGGAGGCGCTCTGAGAGTTGTTATAAGAGAACTCAGCCAGTGGAAGTAGATCCACCCAATCATCCTGTAGGTGGCAGATAAAACAGCGGAGATACTGCTCCAGGGTCTGATTGGTTCGTTCTGTCTGTCCATTAGTCTGGGGATGAAAAGCAGAAGAAAGGTTTACTTTAATGTCCAATGCTGCACAGAAATTTTGCCAAAACCTTGAAGTGAATTGCACCCCTCGATCCGAAATGACCTCATCCGGTACTCCATGTAAGCGAAACACATTCTTAATCATCAAGTCTGATGTCTGTTTTGCAGTGGGTAAGCCGACACAAGGGATAAAATGAGCTGCCTTTGTTAGACGGTCAACCACCACTAGAATGGTGTTCTTCCCTTGAGAGGTTGGTAACTCCACAATGAAGTCCATAGAAATGGATCCCAGGGCGGGACGGGGTGGGAAGAGGTTGCAACAGACCAGTTGGTGAGGAGCGAGGTGTTTTGCATCTTGCACAGACTTCACATGAAGTGACATAGTTTAAGACATCTTTCCTGTAAGTGGGCCACCAAAAGAAACGAGAAAGAAATTCTTGTGTCTTTAGAATTCCCCTATGCCCGGCTATCTTGGAATCGTGGATGAGTTGCAATACTCTCAATCTGACTGTTTCAGGTATATACAGACGTTGTCCCTGAATCCACACACCATTCTTAAAGACAAGACTTACGTCCCTTGGGGGTTGAGCCAACAAAGAATCCGCATAGTATGCTTCCTTGATGTCCTTAAGTAGGTCTTGATTATGAATCACTCCAGGAATCTAGAGTCAGGAAGAATAGTCTTAGGAGGAGTAAGTGGACGTGTCTCTGCTGAATGAATCCTAGAGAGTGCATCAGCCTTTCCATTGCGCATCCTGGTCTATAAGAAATGACAAAATTAAATTGGTTTAGGAAAAGATTCCAGCGAGCCTGGCGAGGAGTCAGGCACTTAGCCGACCTGATAAATTCAAGGTTACGATGGTCTGTCAGGAAGACTATTTGCTGTGCAGCTCCTGAAGAAGGTGTCTCCATTCCTTGAAGGCGGCAATAATGGCCAACAATTCTCTATTGCCCACATCGTAGTTCCTCTCAGCCGAAGACAACTGCTGGGAAAAGAAGGCACAGGGATGCAAGACATTCTTCTCACCTGTTCTCTGAGAGAGTATAGCTCCAACGGCACAGTGTGAAGCATTCACCTCTATTATGAAGGCAAGCTCGGGGTTGGGATGTACTAAGATAGGTGCGGTGGTAAATTTATCCTTTAAACAGGAAAATGCTTCCTGAGCTTGCGGGGTCCAGGAGAACCTAGACTGTTTCCGGGTAAGTTGGGTGATAGGTGACACTACCTCAGAAAAATTCTTAATGAAACGTCTATAGAAGTTGGCAAACCCGATGAAACGCTGCACCTCCTTCACATTTCTAGGAATTGGCCAATCCTTGATGGCTTGGGTCTTGCTTCCATCCATACTAATCCCTTGCGTAGATAGTACATACCCCAGAAATTGAATTTCGGTCCTATGGAATTCACATTTTTCAAGTTTGATGTAGAGATGGTTTTGTCTTAGGCGTTCTAAGAACATTCTCACATGTCCATGATGTTCCTCTGTGGAGTTAGAAAAAATTAGAATATCATCCAGATAAATCACCACAAATGTATCTAGGAGATCCCTGAAGATATCATTCACGAAGTGTTGGAAAGTGGCTGGGGCGGTACTCAGACCAAAAGGCATAACTAGATATTCAAAGTGTCCATAGCGTGACCTGAAAGCAGTCTTCCATTCATCCCCAGGTCTAATACGGACCAAGTTATGCCCCACGGAGATCCGTTTAGATAAATTTTGGCATGCCCCACTCTCTCCAACCCAGGGGTTAAAAGGGAATGGTAAAATGTTTCTAATAGTAAACCCTTTTTGAGTTTTCCCTTTGTCTAGCAGGGTTTGAGATCCATCTTTCTTCTTCACAAAGAAGATGGGGGCACCTGCGGGGGGATGAAGAGGGGGGATGAAGCCCTTTGGGTAAATTTTGTTATATAATCCTTCAAATTTTAGTCGGGCCCCCCAGGGGTAAAATCTTCCAAAGGTTCTGGGTCCAGGCAATAATTAATTGGAAAATTTTGGCGGGGAGGAGGAAGCGATCCCGTTTCTTTTTCACATAAATTCCCCTATCCTGGTTAAAAAGCGGTAGTTAGGGACTGACATGGTTCCTTTAGGAACAGAGCAAGGCCCT
>JARQOD010000001.1:109069140-109235160 GCA_033576555.1 Oophaga sylvatica
CCGGGGTCCTTGGCATGGGCTGCTGGGGTCTTGTACCAGGTATCCCATCATCTAGCACTAGCGCGGGGGTCGGGGGCTCCGGGGTCCCCCACATTTTACACTGGGCTGCGTATCTGGGGCCCGGGGGGCTCCCATCTTGGCACGGGTCTGCAGGGGTTTGGCTCCAGGGGTCTCCGCAGTCTTAGAAACTACTGCAGAGGCTTTTGGCCACATTATTATAGCTGCAAATAAATAATACCATCATTGACCCCGAACCTCCCCAGGAAACCCAAGGGGGAAAATTTATAATGGGTCGGGGGACTGGGGGATTTTTTTTTAAACACTTTTTTTTCTGCTTTTGTGGGGATAGTAAAAAAGGGGGAAAAATTCGCAATTTTTTTCTATTGGGGACTTACGCCCCCTTCACACACCGATCATGTTTTTCCACGTCCCCACATCCTTATTTGACCTAGGTTTCCTCATGCCGGTTTTCCCCACTAGCAAAGATAAAAGGGGCCAATACAATCTGGGGCCGTTAAACATCTGCGTGTGCCGTACATGGGCCCCGGTGCTCCCATCAGTGTGCCGCCCATTTTAAACAAGGAAATTAAGAAACTTTGAAATTTTTTTTCCATCATCAAAGGGAAAAACAGATGGCACATGGAGGGCACCTAAAAACACTGGGCACAGATATCGATGAAAACAGTACTTTTTATATGGACACGGGGGCCCCACTTTGAATTTTGCCTAGGGCCCCAAGTTGTCTAAAACCGGCCCTTGCCTATGTGGTAACTACACTACTTAGTATCGTTATTGGTGTTTGATTTAAGAATGAACAAACAAGACTGCAGCATCTATATTGATAATGATTTAAAAGGTCTGTTTATTTATGAGGATTTCTTATTATCTAGAGCAGTTAAGCAATTCAAATTTCATGTATTTCATGTTTACATACTGCAGCGCTAAAGAGTGCAACTTTGTTTGTTGTGCATAGAGATGGCTACTCTTTGTTTGCACCAGTACACACGAGTTTTTCTGCCTGGAAGTGATGATCCGTCTTTTGTTATTTGTTTATTGGCTTTCTGGACCAGCACTTCACCCACCAGCCTTTGGCAATTTTATTTGCAGCAGATACCTACCTATAAATGCAGGCTTTAACCTAGGAGAGTATTCACAATAGAAAGGTTTTGGGCTTTCTCCTTCTTTCATTTATTCTCTTAATTTGTCTATTCAATAGCAGTTTATTACAATTCCTAGGTTTTTTTCAGCCTGCATATATATTAATTAACTTCATTTGGGATATTTCTAATAATAACATGGACGGCGCTTTTTTATAACATGCGTACAGAATTTGTTAGCAAAAAAGATTACCTATTTTTGCTTGAGCAACTATATTAATGGACTGAGGCACGCTTGATTCATTATTGGATATCCCATGTGCATTCCTTTCTTTACTAACATCGACAACCCTTTATCAGTGAGTAGAAACTATTTGTGTTCTCAACCATATTAAGGATCATCTATGTATATAGAGTATTATATCCCATTCCATTTGCTGTGCGCTAGAATCTATTGTATAGATTTTTTAATTGACATCTTATCTTATGCAACTAATTTATGCTCTGTGACGATATTTGTATGTGCATAGTATTTCCCTGTTGCTATAGTTATAGCCAACAATATAATCTATTTTTTTGCTCTGAGATATTGTACAGTGCGCAGGCGTGATATATTGTTCTTCCACACCGGAACAGTAGTAATCGTACTATGCTCCTTCATATATCTATTTCCTCTTCTGCGCATATACTGGGTTTACTATCCTGATTTACGTCATATGATGGATTCTTTCTCTGATACGCAACTCCATTCTTCAACTTCTCTGCTTGTTGCAGTGCTCTTGTTCACTGGTTAATCTCGTACTAAATTCCTTCCCTTGCCAGGACTTTGTGCTCTTGCACACTTGATTCTTCTGGTAATCATTATCTTTAATCTACCTCATTAATTGTGCATATATATGGAACAGACTCTGGTCACACCTCTACCACTACCGCTGAGGAAGCCACACCTAATGGCAATATGTGTGTGTGGTGTCTCTGCTCTCCGCATCATGGTTGCTATATACAGTTCCCAGCTTGTATTATTGTGTGCTAGTCATTTTTTTAATTTTTACCCTGGATTCTGCTACTGCATTTGGATTTATTGGATCTACATATCTACTACTATTAAGTTTTCATCAAGGTCATGTTTTGAATTTTTTTTGTTATTTTTTTATGCTTGGGAATATCACATGGTGTTTCCTTTATTGGATTAGTCCATTGTCATCTCTTTTCAGGTTTTTCAAATTATTATATCCTTTTTTGGGTTATCTCAAATGTGTACATAGGAGGAGGGGTGTTTTATTTTTTCCTTACATGGATGCACCCATGGTTGAATACAAGTCTTTTTGGCTTTTTAAATATTTTTATCATGTATGTCTTTATCTGTTTTGTGAATAAAGATTGGTTATTTAACAAACTGTTGTGATCCTTACTACCGTGCACACTTCTTTTGTCTTGTCCATTTCTCATTATTACATATAACTTAATTTATGGACATCTAAGTTTTGATTTCTTCTTCTGTTTGGATTGGATGGGTTCTTACCAACATCTGGTGAGAATTTCATGTCAGTAGAAAATAAATATTTAGCAATGTTCAATAGCAAAGAAATATATTTATTTTAAAAATTGGTGACGTGATCAATTCCTTTTTCACTTGCTGTGTATGTTTATATTTCCAGCTTTAAACTGACCAAATACTTGTAATGCTATAGGCATATTACTTTCTAGAAAACTAAACAAATATTAGAAAAAATGTATTATTAATCCAGAAGCCAGCTAAAATTAAATCTGCCTGCATCACATCTAAAGAAAGGATCCAAGCAATGCACTTTTGATATGTTGAAATGTGACCTTTCAAAGGTCATTAATAAACACATTTTTTAAACTCTAATTTTCCTACTTCTCCCCAGTGCAGTGGAAGTAGAAGGTTTTAATCAGCGATTTGAAAGTGGTCGACTTGTAACTGGCCTGTAGGGAATACATGTTTTCATCTCAGTGATGTCGCTATTTCTCAATTGTCGTACCACTAAGTAAAAAGTTTAGGGTTTTATAAAGAATAATCCCAGGCTCTGTTTTGTTACACACCCTTCTGTTTAACATTTAATTACAGTAATGGATAAAACTGGAAATCCTAAGCATATCAGTAATGCCCTTGACACTAATTGTGGAATATTACTTTACATCAGCTGAATGTTAAATATATTGCCTTTGGTTGTGCTGGGCTGTTATGATTCGAGTTAAAATATGAATTCAAATGCTATCAAGCAAAAATAAAAGAAAGCAGTCTAATAATTCATATTTTAATTCTCTTTTAAGTATATTAGAAGTGACAAAATAGATGATAAAGATATGGATTCATGTAGGTCAGGTCACATTTCAAAGCTACTTTGTATCTTTCTGTGGAATCACATAAATGATCCAGATTGCTAAGAAGTATAGGAGAAGTGACAATTTTACATTCCTAACTAACCTGCCTTTAGCATAATTCTTATTAACTGTAAATACAAATTGGCTTGTAAATAAAAATGGCAGGAGATGTCAGATGTAATTAGTCTTTAGCTAGTCCAAGTCTGACGTATAGCGTGTAATGAGACCTTAAAATAATTAAATATACCAAGAAATTATAGGCAGTAAACTGATTTTCCTTTGCAATACATTGTTATGCTTGCATAATATATTTTTCAAGGCAAGTTCGGATTATCTTAATTTCCAAATTTAAAATTCTCTAGGAAAAATTAAGAAAAACTTGTTTAACTTATCTATTCTGTCATATAAAGACAGAGGAAGCACATTTCCTCCTACTACCATTTTGTCAAAATGTATTTTTCCTCATTAGTGATGAGCGAGTATGCTCATTGCTCAGGTTTACCCGAGCATGTTCGGGTGGTCTCCGTGTATTTTGGCGTACTTGGAGATTTAGTTTCTGTCCCTACAGCAGCATGATTTGCGGCTACTAGACAGCCTGAATACATGTGGGGATTGCCTGTTTGTTAGGGAATCCACACACGTATTCGGGCTGTCTAGCAGTTGCAAATCATTCAGCTGCGGCGACAAAAAAGAAATCTCCGAGCACTTCCAAATACTCAGAGACCACCCCAGCATGCTCAAGTAAACCCGAGCAGCTAGTATATTCACTCATCATTATTCCTCATGTATCTGGGGGGGGTGGGGGTAATAGTGCTATTTTTCCTGTTAATTGCTGTGGTGTAGTAATAGCTGTTAGGGTTTGTGGATCGCACCAAATATAAATTATATTAAGGTGCAATCGCAACCCGGGTTCCACCGTGCGGTGATGGAGAAACTGCAGCTAGTAAAGATTGGTGGAGTGAAGCTTCGAGCAAGCACCATAAACACACCGAGTTAAATGTCACTCGGTGTGAACAGAGTGTAAAGCACCGGACTCTGTAACTTCACAGAGCAGTACCAAACTGAGAGCACTCTAAGCTGTGCCTTGTTAGACATCACAGGTGCACAATAGTAATGACACTAGTTGGGGTCCCTATAACTCATCCCACACTATGCTGGTGATTGAGCCTGCCCTGTCACATGTTTTATGTAACTCGCACATGCGACAAAGTCGCTAGATGCAGATGCTAAGCTCAAGCGGGAGTTCCCAGCTACACTGCCTAATGAGAACCACACTCGCAGTGCCAGTAGCAGCATACGTTCATGCAGGGTGGTAACTGTCCCACCTACACACACAGCAATAAAGTATAAATGATCCTAGAGCACCAACGGGTGCCCCAAAGTTCTTTTTATAGACAGCACCTAAATCCAGTGAGACAGGACCTTGCTCGTGGACCAATCCGGAGCCAACGCAGGACCTGAGCAGCTGACGACCGACCACCAATGAGAGGTCTCCACCTCACGAGCATGTTCAGTAGAGTGAATCCTGGACTTAGCCTCAGGTATAACTGCTCGCCGCTGTCTTTTGCTAGTTACCACAGCTGAACCTGCACAGCCAGAGTCTGAGCAAGACGCTGAGACCAACGTCTTTGCTGAGCAGCATCCACTGCGGTCAAGGCTGAATTGGAGACTGCAGGAGAAGATTAGGCTTGGGATCTCCCTGCGCAGAGGGAGAATCCCGAGATTTAACAATAGCACTGTCACAAGGCTTTGCATCGCTGTAGGGATTTTGTATAATCTTAAAGGAAATCTATCAGATTTTGCTATGTAATCTGAGACAGCATGATGTGGGGAAGACACACAGATTCCAGAGATGTAGCAATTACTGGCTGCATGCTGTCATTTTGATGCAGAGCTAACAATTTTCTGAATCGTGAGTTCTGTATAACCTCACCCTCACCATTCATTGACAGTTTTTGTAAGTAGGTTATGCATAGTCAAAAAGTTCCAATATTGTCTTAGAATTATAGAATATTATAGTTGAAATGGTGAAAGGACCTCCAGGGTCGTGTCCAAACCCCTGCTCAATGCAGGATTCACTAAACCCTCTTAGACTGATGTCTGTCCAACCTCTATTTGAAGACTTCCATGAAGTAGAACTCACCACTAGAAATGGGTGAATCCGAATAGTAAAGTTCAGCGTCCGTACCGAACACCTACTGTTCGGGCACAGACATCGAACACGGACTTTACCAATTAGTCCATGTTACTGTTCAGGTTCGGCTGCCTGAACACCGGGTGTTTGTCGCGCTGTCATGTGTTATGTTTCGGTAACTGAGGAGAAATGGCAAAAAATAGCAAAAGCGGTAATACACCAGAGAGGCTGGAACCTATTGGATTGCAGTAACCTGAACTAACCACACAACTAGAGGTAGCCGTGGAGCGTTGCTACGTTGATCCTAGACGCCTCGTCACAGCCTGAGAGATAACTACACCTAAAGGCAGAAAGATGAAAGCTATCTGCCCCGGAGCACATCCCCAAAGAAAATAGGAAGCCCCCTAACATGTAATGGCGGTTAGACAAGAAGAAAGCACGGACACAGACAGAAAATAGAATGAGCAAAGGCTGGGACCCAATCTGTCTAGACAGAAAAGTACAGGAAAGAATTCTGACTGCAATCCAACAAAAAACCCTGACAAAAATACAACACTTCATTGCCAAAAAACCTGAGATCACACGACGTCTTCCACCTAAATCAGATCTCTGGTGTAACAAAACGCTATTCAGCAAATTAAAAGTAACAAAAGAGCAAAGCAAAAGTGCAGACACAAACGGAGCATAATTGCAGTGCCAGACCCCCAAAGGGGACAGGCTGCAGTCCACTGCAGGCAGCAAACCAGCAGAGAAAATCAAACAGAGAAAAAAAAACAGCAAACACTTATCTGAAGGAGAGCAGGAAACTAGCAGTGCTTCAAGCAAGACCAGAAGAACAATTGATAACCGGCAAGGCTGCTGGGAACTCAGGCCACTTATATCCTACTATTCAGCGCCAGCTGAAGGCCATTCATTAATCAGTTCATTACCCTCAGCAACCACCGGAGGGAGCCCCAGTTCAGAAGCCGCCTCCAGCATATTCACAACAGACATGCACATGACAGCGCGGCAAACACCGCTTCTGATCGGTGGAGAAATCATCCCCGTCGGTCAGAGAGACACTGTTCCCATGCTGTCAAAAGACAGGGTGAGCACTCAGCTGAGATCGGAGGTATAAAAGGTTACCTTCAGTCACTTGTGTCAGCTGATGGGACTATAGCGAATAACAGCAAGTGCAGGAGCAGCTGATGGGTGTATTCATTAGCTGGCTCCTGCGTTGCAAATAAATAATAAGGAAAAAAAACGGCGTGGGTTCCCCTGTATTTTTGATAACCAGCGAGGCAAAACTCACAGCTCTCAGCTTCAACAAGGCTGGTTATAAAGAACAGACTGGTCCCCACGCTGTTTTTTTAAATTATTTAAATAAATAAATTAAAAAAACAGCTTTGGGTCCCCCCAATTTTTGACAACCAGCCTTGCTAAAGCAGACAGCTGAGAACTGGTATTCTCAGGTTGGTAAGAGGCCATGAATATTGGCCCCCCAGCCTAAAAATAGCAGCCCGCAGCTTCCCAGAAAGTCACATCAATTAGATGCGCCAATTCTGGTGCTTTTCCTGGCTCTTCCCACTTGCCGTATAGCAGTTGCAAGTGCGGTTAATATTGTGGAGTTGATGTCACCTTTGTATTGTCAGGTGACTAGTGTTGAGCATTCCGATACTGCAAATATCGGGTATCGGCCGATATTAGCTGTATCGGAATTCCGATTCCGAGTTCCGATATTTTCGTCTTATCGGATACCGGAATCGGGATGTCACTGTCACTGTCAGTGTCCGTCGGTCGGGTCTGTCAGGAGTCAGCGGCACTTACCCGGCAGAAGATCTCCGGCGGTCACGGCCTGGACTGCTTTATGGCCGCCATCATCTTTCCCCGGCGGTCACATGCAGTTTCTCGCGATAACTGCAGTGACTGCTGGGTAATCGCGGCCGTAAAGCAGTCAGTCCGATGACGTCACAGCCGGGGAAGCAGGTAATCAGCTGTGCTGCGTTGCAATGACAGGCTCTGCCTGTCATTGCGATGTAGCAGAGCTGGATCGTCGTGGGACTATCGTTATAGACTGCGTCGGACAGGTGGTATACTGTTGGTTTGTTTTTTTTCTTTTTTTACAGGAGATCGATGGCGTCGCAGGAATGAGTGTATAATAAAGAAATGAAAACTGTGTTGTCTCTTTTATTTCATTAAAATACTTTTTTCTTGCTTTGTCTTTTTTTTACACATTTAATAACTTTGGGATTAATAATGGATCGGTGTCTTATTGACACCTCTCCATTATTAACCGGGCTTATTGTCACCGTGCAATCAACGGTGACATTAACCCCTTATTACCCCGCTTGCCACCGCTACAGGGCAAGTGGGAAGAGCCGGGTAAAGTGCCACAATTGGCACATCTTTTGATGCGCCAAATGTGGGGCTGCTGTAGCCTGGTATTATCAGGCTGTTGAGGGCCAAAATCCATGGGCCTTGACAGTCTTTTAATACCAGGCCGCAGCAGTCTGCATTTTACTTGGCTGGTTAACAAAAATAGGGGGGATCCCCACGCCGTTTTTTTTCTCGAGGGGATCCCCTATTTTTGTTAACCAGCCAAGCTAAGCAGACTGCTGTGGCCTGGTATTATCAGGCTTGCAAGGTCCATGGATATTGGATCCTTACCAGCCTGAAAAACCAGGCCTCAGCGGTCTGCTTCATCTGGCTGGTTAACAAAAATATGGGGGGACCCCACGCTAATTTTTTCGAGGGGATCCCCTATTTTTGTTAATCAGCCAAGATATGCAGACTGCTGTGGCCTGGTATTATCAGGCTGGCAAGGTCATGGATCTTGGCCCTTAACAGCCTGAAAATCCAGGCCTCAGCGGTCTGCTTCATCTGGCTGGTTAACAAAAATAGGGGGAACCCCACGCCAATTTTTTTCGAGGGGATCCCCTATTTTTGTTAATCAGCCAAGATCAGGACTGCTGTGGCCTGGTATTACAGGCTGGCAAGGCCATGGATCTTGGCTCCTTGATTAATTAATCAATTAAGCTTTCCACTTAAGGGCCCGTCTCACATAGCGATATCGGGTGACCCGACATGAAATGACACTTGGTGTACATAGGGTTAACCATGTCTTTCTCAGTCCTTTGCTATCTAATTTGCACAAACAATTAAATCAGACTATGTGTGCAAAATTTCACACCTCTAGGGGTTAATTAAAGGTGTAAATTCGTAGCAAAAAAGTCCGTTTTTTTTTACAACGAATTTACACCTTTAATTAACCCCTACAGGTGTGAAATTTTGCACCATAGTCTGATTTAATTGTTTGTGCAAATTAGATAGCAAAGGACATGAAAAAATTGTTTAACCCTATGTACACCAAGTGTCATTCATGTCGGGTGCTTCTGTCTTTTCACTGAAGCCGGCTTTACCGGCAATTGAATCAAAGGATATTTTACTATGTAGAAGTGTATAAACTATACATTATGTTATATAATGTCACAATGACATGTATATATATATATGTTATTCTATGTGTGTATATTTAGTGTTTACAAGGAAAGAATGGGGTTTTTTAGTTGCGAATATTTTGTTCCCAATAGACTTACATGGGACTTCCGGTATCGGTATCGGATATCGCCGATATTTTAGTGATATCGGCGATACCATTCCGATTCCGATACTTTTAGCATATCGGAAAGTATCGCTCAACTCTACAGGTGACATCAAGCCCACAGATTAGTTTTGGGGAGGCGTCTATGAGACACCTATCCATTACTAATCCTACAGTGGTGTGGTAAATAAAGACTGCCAGAATAAAGTCATTTATTAAGAATAAAACATGGCAAGGATTACTAGTCCTCTAGTGATAATTTTCTGATAATGAAAAAAATTATTTTATCAAAACTACAAAAATCAGGACAGTAAATGATGTGCCACTAAAATCAGGGTCTTAGTCTCTGCATTATGTTGCTATCAGATTAATGGCAAAAATTTGTTGACAGATTTCCTTTAAATGGGGAAACAAAATATGATATTTACCTGTGGTCATAGGGTCCTATACATCAAAGTGTTTATAAAATAAAACTGTCTTAAAGAAACACTCCCATCATTTTGCCTTTCTACTCAGTAAATTCTATGTAGAAGCAGGAAGCTGCTATTCCCTGCAAAAATCATTCCCCTCTTTAATTTCTGACCCAGCTGTTCTGCTCCTTCCCCCTGCCAGCCTCTTTTGCAGGGACTTATGACTCATTCTGGAAAAAATTACTTTCTGTTAGTCAGTTTGTATTCACTTGATGTCATAGACCTAATGGAAATGAAAGAATTATCTGGGTCGAGGGGCAAGCACAGATGAAAAATACTGATGAAACAACCACTCAAATAAACATACCAATACATGGAGGGGTGGTTTACTAGTATTACAAATTCACAAGCGTTGGGGTTGGTTGGATTAATTGGGATGTCTTTCTTGTAGGGAGCACTTATATAGTACTGTGTAGCCCGCCTGAACTAATAGTATGGATGTCAACCAGAGATGAGCGATCCAAAACAGTAAAGGTTGTTTCACAGAGTACCCATACAGAGATGGATGCAGAGGACCTCAACAAAGGCTGTTTTGCAGAGTGCCCCCACAGAGGCTGTTTTGCAGGAGTTGATCTGAAGTTGGAAGGACTGTTTTTTTCTGTGATTTTTTCTTTAATTTATAACTTGCAGATTATCATGAAATCTGCAGAATATTAGCTTTATCTAACGTAATAGATTCCCTTTAATGTTTTCTATTGAAAGAAAAATTAGTCTTTATGCATCTATTGACATATCTCCATTATCCAAACTCCTGATCCTCAACCATTTGAGCAGCGGATTTTCAGTGTGATGTGCCACGTATTTACATGTGGATTAATCCCAATTTACTCCATATCTACATACCATGAAGAAACCCAAGATAAAAACAATAAAAATATACTCTCCAGTAAATAAATAAACAGAAAGTGCATGAAAATAGTATAGAGTACTTAGTTGACATAATTTTGATGTAAAGCCACCCACCCCATCACAGTGACCTAATTTGGGACTGTCTTAACCTCTAATATTGAAACCTTACCATTTGTCAAGTGACATGCATGTGGATAAGGGCTGAGAGGACAGATTAGGCTAGTAGACACACAGCCATGGAGAAACACAATGAAGAGCTAAAAAAAAGGCAGGTCACTCCCTTTATATGCACAGGGTGCAACCAAAATGAAAAACCATAAAGGGATGAACTGGAGAATGAGTAGGTGTGCATGTAGTATGTAAGCGCATGTTCACACTGGCCATTAAACAGACAAAACCCAAGATAAAAACATAATAAGCAAATACCCTGCAGTGAATGGATGAAAGAATAAATACATTAATTAATGAAATAAACAACACTAGTGCATAAAAAGAAAAAGGGATGCTTAGCTACCAAAATTTTGATAAAAAAAATTTAAAAGTCATCCCATTTATTATTTATTTATTCACCAGATGGAGGCACAATGCTATAGCATCGGGAGGGCAGTAATGTCACGATGGGGGCAGGCTTTGCAGCTTCTTATCAATTGTTTCATGGTTAATTGCTCTTATTTTAGCTGACATAACATTGATTCCAGAAAATATAATAAGGCTGACAAATTTTAGTATTTTGTGTGAATGAATACATTTTGATTTTTGAGCCTACATTCTAAGGTCTGAGGACTTAACCTTTTAACCCCTTCCCGACCCATGACGCCTACGTCAGCGTCATGAAAACCTGTGCCATCCCGACCCATGATGCCATCATGCTATAAATCCCGTTCCTGCGGGTCAGGTGACCGGGGTCACTGAAAGGTCACCTGACCCACAGGCACAAGACCCTTTGTGCTTCACCACAGGGGAATTGGCTTAACCCCCCACGTGGCTACGATCGCTGTGATTGGCTGTTAAAAGTGAAATAGCCAATCAGAGCGATTTGTAATATTTCACCAATGAAATCTGGTGAAATATTACAATCCAGCCATGGCCAATGCTGCAATAGCATCTGCCATAGCTTGAGATCGAGATCCAACCCCCCCACACCGAGTGACGGCGGCGATCGGCCGCCGCCACCAATTGATGGCGGCAATCGTTTGCCGCCGTCACTATCTGCTCCCGTCCCCTCCGGCCCGTCCCCCCACCTTCCGATCCTGCCCCCGGCTTCCGATCCCACCACTAGGTACCTCCATAGTCCCCGTGTTCCTCCCGGCGTCTCTCCTGCCAGGTCCATGGGTGCCGCCATCTTCCAAAATGGCTGGCGCATGCACAGTGCGCCAGCCGAATCTGCCGGCTGACAGATTTAATAAATGAATGAAAGTAATTTTTGATCACTGTGATAGACCCTATCACAGTGATCAAAATAAAAAATAACCCCCCCCTTTATCACCCCCATAGGTAGGGAGCAAAAATAAAATAAAGAAAATATTTTTATTTTTATTTTTCCATTAGGGTTAGAATTACCGTTAGGGTTAGGTTAGGGTTAGGACTAGGGTTAGGGTTAGGGTTAGGACTAGGGTTAGGGTTAGCATTAGGGTTAGGCTGGGTTCATATTGCGTTATGGCAGTCCGTTAGACGGACTGCGTTATACAGAAAAACAGGCACAAAAAAACAAATATCCAAAATGAAATAAAAAATCTTTTTGCAAAAATGCATGAAGGTAGTATAATAATAAGGGTATTTAGTAAACATAATTTTGATCAAAATAATGTACAAGCCATCCCGCCACGTCAAGGCAACCCTCTGTGGGACAGTCCTACTCTAATATTGAAAACCTTTCCACTTGTCAAGTGACTTAAATGTGAACAAGGGCAGAGGGACTGAACCCACCAGTTGAAGCTCTGGCCAGACAGGATGGATTTTCTCAACTCAGAAAACAGGGCGGTCACACCCTTATATGCACGGAATGCACTATGAACTACATAGAAAACTAGATCTGAACTGAAAAAGTAAGTTAATGTGTATGCAAAAATACAGCGGTATAACGCGGTGTAACGCAATCCGTTAACGCTGCCACTCATTCCCATTTGCGGGCGCATCGCGACACATGCGGTTAAAGCGGCATGTGTTTGCGACGTGCCGTCATTCAGTGACGGAGTCTCGGACGCGGGCTACAGCGTCTGGGCTCCGTCACCGCTAGCACAGATGAATCATCTGCTGATTCATCTGAGCTATCGGGCATGGCATAGCGCTATCGCGTTATGCTATACCGTTACCTGCCCGTCAATGCTATGTGTTGAACAGGCTGGTAAAACGTAATGTGAACCTAGCCTTAGCATTAGGGTTAGAATTAGGGTTAGGGTTAGAATTTGAGTTAGGGTTGGAATTAGGGTTAGGGTTGGAATTTGAGTTAGGGTTGGAATTAGGGTTAGAGTTGGGATAAGTGTTAGGCTTGTGGTTAGGGTTAGAGTTAGGATTAGTGTCAGGGGTGTTTTGGGGTTAGGGTTGGGATTAGGGTTAGGCTTGTGGTTAGGGTTGTGGTTAGGTTTGGGATTACGGTTAGGGTTTGTTGGGGTTAGGGTTTGGATAAGGGTTAGGGGTGTGCAGGGGTTAGTGATGTGGTTAGGGGTGTGTTGGAGTTAAGATTGGAGTTAGAAATGAGGGGTTTCCACTATTTAGGCACATCAGGGGGTCTTCAAATGCGACATGGCGCCACCATTGATTCCTGCAAATTTTGCGTTCAAAAAGACAAACATTGCTCCCTTTATTCCGAGCCCCGACGTGTGCCCAAACAGTGGTTTACCCCCACATATGGGGTATCAGCATACTCAGGAAAAATTGCACAACAACTTTGGGGGTCTAATTTCTCCTGTTACCCTTGGGGAAAAAAAAATTGGAGACTAAAATCATGTTTGTGGAAAAAATATGAATTTTTTATTTTCACGGCTCTGCGTTATAAAATTCTGTGAAGAACTTGGAGATTCAAAGTGCTCACCACGCATCTAGAGTAGTTCCTTGGGGGGTCTAGTTTCCAAAATGGGGTCTCTTGTGGGGGTTTCTACTGTTTAGGCACATCATGGGCTCTGCAAACGTAACATGACGCCGGCAGACAATTACATCAAGTCGGCATTACAAAACGTCACTACTTCCCTTCCGAGCCCCGACGTGTGCACAAACAGTGGTTCCCCCCCACACATGGGGTACCAGCGTACTCAGGAAAAACAGGACAACAACTTCTGGGTCCAATTTCTCCTGTTACCCTTGTGAAAAGAAATAATTGTGGGCTAAAAAATAATTTTTTGAGGACAAAAAATAATTTTTATTTTCATGGCTCTGGGTTATAAACTTCTGTGAAGCACTTGGGGGTTCAAAGTGCTTACTACACATCTAGATAAGTTCCTTGGGTGGTCAAGTTTCCAAAATGGGGTCACTTGGGGGGTTTCCAAAGTTTAGGCACATCAGGGGCTCTGCAAACGAAATATGACGCCCGCAGACCATTCCATCAAGTCGGCATTTCAAAACGTCACTATTTCCCTTCCGAGCCCCAACATGTGCCCATACAGTAGTTTTCTCCCACATATGGGATATCAGCATACTCAGGACAAATTGGACAACAACTTTTGTGGTCTAATTTCCCCTGTTACCCTTGGGAAAATAAAAAAATTGTGGGTTAAAAAATCAGTTTTTGAGGAAAAAATATTTTTTATTTTGACGGCTCTGCATTATAAACTTCTGTGAAGCACGTGGGGGTTCAAGGTGCTCACCACACACCTGGATAAGTTTCTTGGGGGTCTAGTTTCCAAAATGGGGTCATTTGTGGGGGTTTCTACTGTTTGGGGACATGTTTGTGGAAAAAATAAGATTTTTTTATTTTCATGCTCGGGCATTATAAACTTCTCTGTAGCCCTTGGGGGTTCAAAGTGCTCATATCTATATAAGTTCCTTTTACGGTCTCGTTTCCAAAATGGGGTCACTTGTGGGGAGTTTCTACTGTTTAGGCACATAAGGGGCTCTGCAAACGTAACATGACGCACGCAGACCATTCCATCAAAGTTGGCATTTAAAATGGTCACTACTTCCCTTCCGAGCCCCAACGTGTGCCCGAACAGTGGTTCCCCCCACATATGGGGTACCAGTTTACTCAGGGCAAACAGTACAACGACTTTTGGGGTCCAATTTCTCCTGTTACCCTTGTGTAAATAAAAAATTGTGGGTTAAAAAAATCAGTTTTTGAGGAAAAAATTATTTTTTATTTTGACGGCTCTGCATTATAAACTTCTGTGAAGCACGTGGGGGTTCAAGGTGCTCACCACACAGCTGGATAAGTTTCTTGGGGGTCTAGTTTCCAAAATGGGGTCATTTGTGGGAGGGTTTCTACTGTTTAGGCACATCAGGGGCTCTGCAAACGTAACAAGATGCCCGCAGACCATTCCATCAAGTCGGCATGTCAAAGCGTCACTACATCCCTTCCGAGTCCTGACGTGTGCCCAAACAGTGGTTCCCCCAACATATGGGGTACCAGCGTACTCAGGACAAACTGGACAACAACTTTTGGGATCCAGTTTCTCCTGTAACCATTGTGAAAATAAAAAATAGGGGCTAAAAAATAATTTTTTGAGAAAAAAAATGATTATTTATTTTCACCGCTCTGCGTAATAAACTTCTGTGAAGCACCTGGGGGTTCAAAGTGCTCACTGTGCATCAAGATAAGTTCCTTAGGTGGTCTAGTTTCCAAAATGGGGTCATTTGTGGGGGAGCTCCAAAGTTTAGGCACACAGGGGCTTTCCAAACACGAAATGATGTCCGCTAACGATTGGAGCTAATTTTCCATTAAAAAGTCAAATGGCGCTCCTTCCCTTCTGAGCCCTGCCGTGCGCCCAAACAGTGGTTCCCCCCACATATGGGGCTCCAGCGTACTCAGGAAAAACTGGACAACTACTTTTGGGGTCCAATTTATCCTGTTACTTTTGGGGAAATAAAAAAATAGCTGGCTGAAAAATGATTTTTGAGGAACAAAAATTATTTTTTTATTTTCATTGCTCTGGGTTTATAAACTTCTGTGAAGCACTTGGGGGTTCAAAGTGCTCACTACACATCTAGATAAGCTCCTTGGGGGGTCTAGTTTCCAAAATGTGGTCACTTGTGGGGGGTTTCTAAAGTTTAGGTACATCAGGGGCTCTGCAAACGGAACATGACTCCCGCAGAACATTCCATCAAGTCTGCATTCCAAAATGGCGCTCCTACCCTTCTGAGCTCTCCATGCGCCAAAACAATGGTTCCCCCCACATATGGGGTATTGGTGTACTCAGGACAAATTGCACAACAAGTTTGTGTGGTCCAATTTCTCCAGTTACCATTGTGAAAATAAAAAATAGCAGGCTAAAAAAATCATTTTTGAGGAAAAAATGTTTTTTTTTATATTCACTGCTCTGCGTTATAAACTTCTGTGAAGCACTTGGGGGTTCAGAGTGCTCACAACACATCTAGGTAAGTTCCATAAGGGTTCTAGTTTCCAAAATAGTGTCACATGTGGTTTTTTTTCACTGTTTAGGCCCACAGGGGCTCTCCAAACGCCTCATGGTGTCCGCTAACGATTGGAGCTAATTTTCCATTCAAAAAGTCAAATGGCGCTCCTTCCCTTCTGGGCCCTGCCGTGCGCCCAAACAGTGGTTTATGACCACATATGAGGTATCGGTGTACTCAGGATAAATTGCCCAACAAATTTTAGGATCCATTTTATCCTGTTGCCCATGTGAAAATGAAAAAACTGAGGCTAAAAGAAAATTTTTGTGAAAAAAAGTACTTTCTTTTTTTTACAGATCAATTTGTGAAGCACCTGGGGGTTCAAAGTGCTAACTATGCATCTAGATAAGTTACTTGGGGGGGTCTAGTTTCCAAAATGGGGTCACTTTTGGGGGAGCTCCAATGTTTAGGCACACAGGAACTCTCCAAATGCGACATGGCAACCGCTAAATATTCCAGGATATTTTCTAGGAATGGATATTTTTCATTCAAAAACTCAAATGGCGCTCCTTCCCTTCTGAGCCCTGTCGTGTGGCCAAACAGTAGTTTATGACCACATATGAGGTATCTGTGTACTCAGGAGAAATTGCCCAACAAATTTTAGGATCCATTTTATCCTGTTTCCCATGTAAAAATGAAAAAAATGATGCTAAAAAAAATTTTTGTTGAAAAATTAAAATGTTCACTTTTTCCTTCCACGCTGCTTTAGTTCCTGTGAAGCACCTGAAGGGTTTATATTCTACTTGAATGTAGTTTAGAGTAGCTTGAGGGTTCAGTTTTTATAATGGTGTCATTTTTGGGTATTTTCTGCTATATAGACCCCTCAAAATGACTTCAAATGTGAGGTGGTCCGTAAAATAAATGATTTTGTAAATTTTGTTGTAAAAATTGCTGGTCAACTTTTAACCCTTATAACTTCCTAACAAAAAAAATTTTGTTTCCAAAATTGTGCTGATGTAAAGTAGACATGTGGGAAATGTTATTTATTAACTATTTTGTGTCACATAACTCTGGTTTAACAGAATAAAAATTAAAAATTTGAAAATTGCGAAATTTTCAAAATTTTGGCCAAATTTCCATTTTTTTTCACAAATACTGTAAACGCAAAAATTATCGACCTAAACTTACCACTAACATGAAGCCCAATATGTCACGAAAAAACATTCTCAGAATAGCTAGGATCCGCTGAAGCATTCCTGAGTTATTACCTCATAAAGGGACACTGGTCAGAATTGCAAAAAATGGCAAGGTCTTTAAGGTCAAAATAGGCTGGGTCATGAAGGGGTTAAATAATACAAAACAATACAATATACAGTATGTACCTCAAAATGTTAACTTTAACTTTTACATGTAAACCCAACAAGAATGGGGCTTTAGAAGCTGGCTATCAAGGATTTAACTAGGTAGTGACAAATATAGTCACATCCCACAACAGGGATCTGGCCACTTCAGGATCCATAATGCTGATGGACATTTAATATTTATCTTTGTTCCCACTAGATTTGATTCGATTAACTCCCCTGATGAATCCCCGTGACTGGGGAAGAAACGCGTATGAAACATGTTAAGGCTATGTGTACACATTGCTTTTTTAAACTTTTTTTCCGTGGCGTAAACAATTATAAAAACTCTAACAAAACACATCCAATGCAATCCTATGGGATTCCGCAATTGCTTTGCCCATGCTGTGTATTTTTCCGGAGCGTAATCGCATTGCGGTAAAATACGCAGCATGTTCATTATTTTAGCGTAATCGTGGTGATTACGCCACCATAGGATTGCATTGAAATGCTCACACTACGCATGTGGCTATGCCCTCTATGCGTAAAGTGAGCGCTTCATGTGTGGTTGGTACCCAGGGTCTGGAGGAGAGGAGACTTTCCTCCATGCCCAGGATACCATATTCCTGTAAAAAATAGAAATAAAATAAAAAGTAGGGATATAATTACCCTCTGGCGGCACCCGGAGTCCTCCTGCTCATCAGCAGCGTTGCCGGCAAGTTCCATTCCCAGGCGTGCTTAGCGAGAATGACCTTTGTGAAATCGCGGTCGAGTGAAGTCGCCGCTGAGGACCGGTATCGCCACTGAGGAGATCGGGGGCCGCCAGGAGGTGAGAATATCCATATTTTTTATTTTTTTTATTATTTTTAACATTCCTCAATAGTAAAAAGGAGGTCACACTTGTCAAGCACAATGTGTGACAAGTGTGATCAACCTGTCAACCTGTCAACCTGTTACCTATCTACTGGCTAACACGGTACAAAGATATACATCTTTACTGTATCAACCTGTCAATCACTTTTCCAAGCGATGCTTCAAATCACTTGGAAAAGCACGAGCATTCTGCAAGCTAAAAACGCTTGTATTTTGTGGGAAAATACATACGAATTACATATGCGTTTTACTCGCGGCGCTGAGTTGTGCAAATGCTCCAGAAAATTACGGAGCATTTCTGCAAGTATGCACATAGCCTGACAATTTTCATTTGGTTGGCGGATTGTCCATAGCAGGGTTCACTTGGGGCCTGTCCTTGTCAGGACTGGAATATTGCAAGGGGCACGACAGGGAGTTTTAGCAAGAAATTAAATATCCCTCTTCATGCCCCCTCTCCAACTTTGAGTGCCTGCTACATCTGTGACACGTAAAGGATAGCCTTCTGTGGAAGTCTGTCCATCTTTATAGGTGAGATCAAGCCAATTTTTATTATTGAGCACTGGTTTTTGCACAAGCACTTTATTTATGTCAATTATTTGTCATGTTTTTGTCCATTTTATCAATATGATTAAAGGTTAAGTTTTATTATTGGGAGACTCTCCTAGCACTCCTAATATATCCCTGAGGGTACTCAATAGTGTGATATATAGCACACTTTGCTAATTTTCATTCTACACTTGGTGCCTTCAAGGTTATATGGATTACCCTCTTTATAATTTTTTTCTGGCTTTGTACTTTGTACAAAGCCTTCATGAGTGTACAAGTACAGCAAGTACACTTTTAAAATATTTGAATTTGGCCTACCAGTTGTTACCTTTCAGAGGTCTATGGATAACCCTCCTAATAATTTTTCCTAGCTTTGCACTTTCTGCAAAGCCTTTATGAGTATAAAAGTGCAACAACTACACTTTCAAAATATTCGCATTAAATACATTTTCTGGACTCAATTAGTTATTCATACAGTTGAAAGTGTTTATTGTTACTTAATGGTGGCATGTAAAACTACAAAAAGCATTGAAAAATGTTTCAATTACACATCCATAGAGTATTATGTAATCTGGAGTAATTTTCAATGGTATATAACCCTCCAAAAAATGTTCCAAAATTTATCTGGATTTAATTACTCGTCCACATGCTATTACATACTCTGAGGTACATTTTGGTGTTATATAACCCTTCAAAAAAGATGATCAAAAATGTTTTGGTATAAAATTACTTATTCATATACCATTACATGCTCTGGAGTACATTGTGTTGGTATTAGGGTTGAGCATTCCGATACTTCCGATACTTCCGATACCTGAAATCCAATGTAAGTCTATGGGAACAAAATATCGAGAAGTATCGGAAGTACTTCCGATATTTTGTTCCCATAGACTTACATTGGATTTCAGGTATCGGAAGTATCGGAATGCTCAACCCTAGTTGGTATATAACTCTCCGAAAAAGCATTGCAAAACTTATCTGGATTCAATTACTTATATTTATACTATCTAACCTTCCCAAAAATTGTTAAACATTTTTTCACTGTTATATTGCTCATTCATAGAGTACTACATGTTCTAGGGTACATTTCGATTTTATCAAAGCCTCCAAAACATTGTTTAACTTTTTTGGTGTTCACTTGCTCATCATTAGAGTATTATGTATTCTTGGGTACATTTCGGTGGTTTCTAACCCTCAGAAAATGTGTTAACTTTTTTTGGTGTATTATTGCTTATCCATAGCACATTAAGAGTTCTTGGGTAAATTTTGGTAGTTTCTAACCCTCTAAAAATTATTAAAAATATTTTCGGTATTAAATTCCTCATTCATAGAGTATTATGTGTTCTTGTGCACATTTCATTGATACATAAATCTGAAAACAAGTTGTCATTTTTTTCCAGTATTATATTGCTCATTTATATAGTATTACATGTTTTTAGGTTCATTTTAGTGCTATATATGATGGGCATTAAAGATTTCCCCTGACCCACTTCTCTTTATCACAGGACGCTGAAACAGCACGTGTAATAATATAAGTCTTTATAGATTATGTGCCAATTTGCAACTCAGAACTGATAACTGTCTTGATTTTGCAGGTGATAAAGTGGTGTGATAATGGACCCAGTGGAATACAGAGCAGTAATCAAGTTCCTTTACTTGAAAGGCCACAGACAAAAGGAGACACTAGATGAGATGAAAGATGTTTTTGGTGATGATTCCCCATCATATGATGTAGTCAATAACTGGCATTGTAAATTCAAATGTGGCCAGACTTTGGTGCAAACAGCTCCAATTCCAGGGTGACCCCACTCTGCTATTGATGAACACCATCCAGCAAGTGGAGGAAGTCATTTAGGAAAATTGCCGGGTAACATTTGCCATCTAGCCCAAAATGTCAAGATTAGTGTGGGGTCTGTGGAAAAAATCATCCAAGACCATCTTCACATGCATAAGGTATCTGCTCACAGGGTTCCTTGCCTGCTCATACCTTTCCAGAAGCAGGAACAAGTCAAATGCTCTCATGCTCTATTGACGATGTGTCATGGAAACCAGGAGGACTTTTTTAATAGACTGATCACACAGGATAAAAGCTGAGTCCATCACTATGATCCTGAGACTAAAGTCCAGTCAATGCAATGGAAGTATCATTAGTCAACGCCTCCAAAGAAGGCATGTGTCCAACCCTCGGCAGACAAGGTCATGCTCACAGTATTTTGTGACCAGCACAGAGTAGTATTGATAGATTTCCTAGCAAAGGGCACCATGATTACTGAGGCATACTATGCTTCACTGCTACAGAATTTTCAGGAGTCCATCAAAACTAAGAGACATGGCATGCTCACCAAAGATGTCCACATTATGCAAAAGACATTACACCAGTTCAGAATTGACATGTTGCCCAAATGGAACCATAATACTGTGGCTTTGAAATTCTACTGCATCCTCCTTGTTCACCCGACCTCGCAACATCGGACTTCTACCTCTTGCCAACAATGAAATAATTTTGGAAGGTCAAGCATTTTCCCGATGATGAGCCTCTGATTTCTGAAGTTACAACGTGCATTTAGAAGCAACCTGTTGACTTCTACAAGTGAGGTGCTTACAGTTCTTTAAAGAGATGCTAGAAGTGTGTGTCCCTAGGTGGCACCTAAGTAGAGAAGGACTAATATCTTTGCCAAGTTTCATTGCACTCAATCCACAGGAAGATGGTCAGGGAAATCTTTAATGAACGCCACTTGTATAACACTACAAAAAGCAGTGAGAACTTTGTATTCAATTACTCATTCATAGAGTTTTACAAAACTCAAACAAACCTTGAAAAAATGTTTATGGATTCAATGATTCATCTATACACTTGTAACGCTGTTCTTGCTATATTTCATAGGTATATTAAATTCCAAAAAACTTTCCAAAACTTTTAATGGATTCAAGGATTTATCCATATATTGTAAAGTGGCTCTTGTTACATTTATACGATACGATACACTTTATTGATCCCGGGGGGAAATTACAGTATTACAGCAGCAATACAAACAGCAGTACATAAATCTGATATATTAAACTCACAAAATCCTTTCCAAAGCTTCTTAGGGATTCAATGATTCATACACTGTAATCCGGGTCTTGTTGCATTTTGCTGGTATATTAAACTCTAAAAAAAATTTCAAAATGGATTTATGGATTCTATGCTTCATCAGTACACTGTAACGGGGTTCTTGTTACATTTCGCTGGTATATGAAAATCACAAAAACCCTTGCAACACTTTATAGGGATTCAATTAGTCATCCATACACTCTAACACTGTTCTTGTTACATTTCGCTGGTGTATTAAACTTTTTAAAAAAGCTTCCAAACTGTTTATGGATTCACGGATTCATTGTTACACTGTAATATGGTTTTTGTAGTAGTGCCGTAGTGCCGCAGTGCAATATGGCGATGTGTGCGAACTCACTGAACACAACTGAGCGAACCCTGTTACGTCACAGAGCGCTGAGAAAAAGTTCTGTGTCCTGTCAGGCACCCAGGTACACAGTTAAGTGCTAAGCGAACATAGAACGTGATCATGCGCTAATGTCCTCGCGGGAGTCACCCACAATCTATGGCGTCTGAACGCCAGGCTCTGAATACGGCAATCAAACTCCTCACCGGTTATGCCGGTAATCTAGGGCATCTAGGACACCGACCCTGACCAGCTAGCATACCAAACTCCTCACCGATTAAGTCGGTATTCTAGAGGCTTATTTCAGCCGGGCCCTAACCACACACACGCATGACCACACTGGCGCAAAGCATATAATGGTTGCTACTAGCGCATGGCGGCTCAGCATTGCCACCCTTTTATAATAACAGCTACAGGACCTGCCAGAAACAAGGACCAATGAAACTTGTTCCAGAACACCAGTAGTCACAGGACCTTCCTGGCAGACCAATAGGAGCTGCTGAAGTACCTGAGCATGTGACCCCTGATCTCCAATGAGAGATCTCACCCTGGGCATGCTCAGAAGGGAAAAACAAGGACTTTGTCCTAAAGACGTCTGCTCGCCGCTAACCAGTAATGGCCACAATAGCAGATTCTGGAGGAGCAGCAGTAATCCTCTGCACACTGCCAGACTGGGCGAGATGCTGGGACCGACGTCTAAGCTGAGCAGAGTCCACTGCGGCCAGAAATGAATGGGAGACCGCAGCCAGAATGGCTCGAGATTCCCCTTGTGCAGAAGTGGGAACTCGACCCCTAACACTGCAGAGCCTGCTTTGTGTGAAATTTTGCTGTTTTGCAATAAAAAACAAAATTGGTCTGCTGTTGTGAACATTTTGGAGACGACTTCGGAGCTGAGGCTCCCTCTGGTGGTTGCTGAGGGTATTGAACCAATGTTGAATACCAAGAACCCTACACCTGTAAATAACGAGTGGTGGTCAGATGGTAATGACTGGCCTGATATAAGTGAGCTGGACTCCCATGATACTCGCCAGTAATCAATTGTGCTTCCTGTTCTAGGTTGAAATTCAGCTTGCTTTCCTGCTGTCTCCTGCTTGCTTTCAGATAAGTCTCTTTCAGTTTTTTTACTGTGGTTTGAATTCCTTGCTTTTTTGCTGCATTGCTTTTTGTATTCAGCCGGGTCCCCTTTGGGGGACTTTGGCTGGTCTCCGTTTGTTTTTTGTATTTGTTCATTTGCTCAATTCTTGTGATATCTTGCTGCTGGGTAGCTACGTGTGCACACCAGAGATCTGATATAGGTGGTTGAGACCCTGTGGTCTCAGTGTTTTTGGATTCAGAAGTGTTGGAGTTTTTCCTAGGGTTTTTCTGGGTTGCAGACAGTATTCTCTCCTGTACTATCATATCTAGACAGTTTTGGGCCCCAGCGTTTGCTCAGTCTATTTTCTGTCTGTGTTCGTGTTTTCATCTTGTCTAACGCCATTATATGTTTGGGGGCTTCCTACTCTTTTGGGGTCCATTCCGGGGCAGTCAGCTTCCGTCTTTCCATCTTCAGGGATGGCTATCTTTCCGGCTGTGCCGAGGAGTCTAGGACCACCGTAGGTACGCTCCACGGCTGCTTCTAGTTGTGCGGTTAGTTTAGGGGTCTGCAACCTATTAGTTTCCAACCTCTCTTGTGTCAGGCTGCCTATGCGGTTTTTTGCTCCTGCCTCCTCAGCTACCAAAACATAACAGTCTGCTAAAGGTTAACAGTTCTTAATATTTTAATGATGCTGTCCAGTTGTTGCCTTCAAGGGTGTACGGATGACCCTGTTTGAAATTTTTGGAAGGCTTTTCACTCTACATAACTTTTATGAGTGTAGGAGTAACACAACTATAATTTACTTATAATATTTGAATGATGTACTACAGTTGTTGCCATCAACATGGTATGATTGACCATGCTTCTAATTGTGGGCAGACTGTGCACTATGTAGAACTTTAATGAGTGTAGGAGTAACACAACTATACTTTGCTAACAATATTTGAATGAGATCCTACAGTTGGTGCCTTCAAGTGTCTATGGATGATCCTGGTGGCAATTTTTGCAAAGACTTTGCATTTAGTGCATAGATTTTGAGTCTAGGAGTACCACTCCATGACAATTTGAGCATAACGTGTATGAGGTCCTCCTTCATGTCTAATAAGGGTGTATCTGAGTCCCCCTTACACTACATTTTTGGCAGTTCTTGCTTCCTTCATAAATTATACTGACATTTCCATTTTATTACTAAACATTTCAATTTTGGTTTACTTATATTTTTTTTAAAAAATCATTTAAAAATTTCCCTTATATAAAAGCCATTTTACAGGAAAAAATGTTTCCTAACTTTTTTCATGCAAATTCCAATTTTGTTTTAGTTTTGGATTTTTTTGTCAATCCGTAAAGTGAAGTAAAATTGTGACACCATAGTTCTCAGCAGTGATCTGGTAGTCAGAGATGCTTCCAGGTGTCTTAATTATCCTGTTTTTTATCCATTCAGCACCTTTTCCATCCATTTCAACAATTTCACTGCCCCAAGACCTTTTTTGTACGGTCTGCCAGAAAATGCTTGGATTTCCCATTATACTCATTACTTAAAACAAGCAGTCGAGCATTAGGAACTGCTTGGTTCGAGTAACAAGCTTCTGAGCATTTTAGTGCTCTCTCATTTTTCGCAAAGGCCATCCATAAACTAAATAAGTCCCTTGTTTATACATGTAGAAACAAAATTATACATTTTTTCCTCTAAAGTAAAAATTGTCCTTTAAGATTTCTTTAAGAACAGTTCCTATTAAAGAAAATACTGCTGAAAGCAACAGTTCTTAAATGACAACTAATAAAGATGACCATTACAGAGCCTATGGTGTATGTCAACTCCTTTCCATATACGTACCTTGAGAGTCAGATAAACTCTTTGTCTGGTTATTGATTTTCATAATAGTTTTGTTTTTTTTCTGAAACTGATGCATCACTGCACCTGTGGCTGTAATATATAGGGGTGTATTGGAGTAACTTTATATAAAAGTTTATATATTAGCAATCTTAAAATTTAATTCAATTATAACATCAAAACTATATTGGAAAAAAGCTACACATTCAACAATGTAATATTGTTAAAAGCATAGATATTTATGGATTAGACGTCTCTAATGGCAGATGGAAATTAAATCCAGCATTGCAATTCTTCAGAGATTACATATTACATTTAAACTATTTATAATAGAATAAATGGAAATAAGCACAATTTTAAGTAGATGTAATTTAACTCAGATGCAGTATGATTCAATCCCTTAAATAATGAGCAGTATGCAAAAAAATGAAGCTTGTCTGGTACATTTTAGCAGTTCAATATGTCTGAAAACTTGTCTGCAACATATTAGCACATTGAAATATATTTCTTCCTCGTTTTCTCAGTCTCCAATAATTTCATTACTTTGTCCTCTCTTTTTCAAATTGTGATTAAAAAGTGAAATTGATATGGTGATTAAAATCTTAGGTATCGAGCAAGTGCAACCAATGTATTGAATAATATCTTAGAAATGTGTAAATTGTTCATAAAGAAATAGATTAAATATTTTTTTAAGGTGTTCCAAGAGGCAATCATATCAATGATGATGAAAATAATATTTTTGTTTGTTTGTTTTTAATATTTGTTTTTATTAAAGCAATTTTGAAGCATACAAATCAACAAAAGAAAAATAAAGAAAAAACATACAACATTTTTAAAGAGCAATAAAACTCTACACTCGCATAATCCTTCACATCACAATTTGTTCTCATCAATATTCTGGTTATATATTTAGATGTGCCTCCTGTGCATAACTGGTTTATCTTTAATTTTTTAGGGTGATGAATCAAACTTCATTGAAATATCTCTATTGTGTAATTTTTAGTTTTTTTTTTTAAATCCCATGTATGCAGGATAGAAATAGCGTATGCCATGCAACATTAACTATTTAGAGTAATCAATCTGTTAGCAGCAGTTTTGCAAATACCAAACCAAATGTGATGGTCCTAAGCTTTGCCTCGATCAACAACTTTACATCTGATACAAAGCTTATAGCATTTTTCAATAATGATACAAAATGACTTTTCTGAGTTTTAAAGGTAAGCTCACCAAATAAATAGAAAAAAAACTCGGATGATCAAGACAAAATTTACCCAATTTTTGTTGTTTAATATGAATGCATACTGTTGTGAACGTGTTGGAGACAATTTCTGAGCTGATGCTCCCTCTGGTGGTTGCTGATGGTACTGAAGCTGTATCGAATGACAGGGCCTCCTCACTGCCAGCGATGACTGGCAATCAGGAGTCACTGACTGGGCTGATATAAGGGATTTGCCTTCCCATGATCCTCTCCGGTGATCAATTGTTGTTTCCTGGTTCATTTGGAAGCTTGCTGGTGTCTTGCCTTTGTCTGCTACTTTCAGATAAGATATTTTCTGCTTGTTTCTTTTGTGTTTGCTATTTCTATTTTTGTCTGCACCTTTGTGGAGGTTAGCCAGGTCCCCTCCTGGGGCCTGTGTTACTCTCTGTTTTTCAGTAGCCACTGTTATTTTTTCAATTGCTCTTTCCCTGCTTTTTGAGTGGCTGCGGGTTAGCCTTGTTCAAACTGAGATCTGATTTAGTGGGAGGCGAGATCTTGTGGTCTCAGCATTATTGTAATCAGAAGTGTTGGAAGTTTTGCTGGGTTTAGCTGGGTTGCAGATAGTGTTCTGTCCTGTCCTGTCCTATTTAGGCAGTGTTTGGCCCCAGCGTTTGCTCACTCTATTTTCTGCCTGCATTTGTGTTTTGTCTTGTCTAACCGCCATTATATGTTTGGGTGTTGCCTAATCCTTTGGAGCTCTACTCTGGGGCAGTTAGCTTTCCTGTTTCTATATTTAGGTGTAGCTAGCTCTCCGGCTGTGCCGAGGCGTCTAGGACCACTGTAGGTACGCTCCATTGCTGCTTCTAGTTGAGCGGTTAGTTTAGGGATCTGCAATCCTTTAGTTTCCAACCTCTCAGGTGTTCAGCTGCCTTGATGTTTTGCTCCAGTCCTCCTCAGTTACCAAATCATAACAGAATCACTGGCCTTACTGAAAATTCTATGGTACTCAACAGAAGGGAAAAATAGTAAAAAATAAAAGGGTTGTCAGAAATATTTTTTTTTATATATATACATTTTTCCCTGAGGCTGAGGAAGAATTTTTTTCTTCAATGGAAATCAAGCATTTGTCCGAGTGTGTGGAGCAGCTTACTGCTGAAGTTCGGAGTATGGCAATCTATCTCACTCGGATGCCTGCTGTAGAACCTAGGATTCCTACTTCCGAGTTGTTTTTTGGGGATCGCTCTAAATTTTTAAATTTTAAAAATAACTGTAAGTTGTTTTTTGCATTGAGGCCTACGTCCTCGGGGAACTCTGCACAGCAGGTTCAAATTGTCATCTTCCTGTTGCGCGGTGACCCTCGGGATTGGACCTTTTCCCTGACACCTGGGGATCCTGTCTTGACTGATGTCGATGTGTTTTTTCAGGCTCTGGGTGTTATGGTTTGCGTTCCCACTCCTGCACAGGGGGAATCTCGAGCTGTTCCCGCTGCGGTCCCCCATCCGTCTCCGGCTGCAGCTTCCCATTGGTCCTTCCTGGAAGGTCTTTTTCTCGTGGCTGCTATAAAAGGCTGTCCTAACCGCACGGCCGTGCACTAGTATCAAATCTGTTACGTGCTTGCGCCAGTGTGGTCATGTATGCATGTTGTTAGGTCTGGCTGAAATAAGCCCCTAGAATACCGGCACCTCCGGTGAGGAGATTGCATGCACGTGTTCAGGGCTCGGCTGAAAACGCCATTAGAATACCAGCTACTCCAGTGAGGAGATTATTGCTTGGGTTCTGATTGCATGACCACAGACTGCAATCCGCTTAGCAGTCATCTGTGTTCCCTGTGAGTCTAACAGGACACAGTCTTTGTTACAACGGCTCTGTGAATTAACAGAGTCCGCTTATATCGCCATATAGTGCTACGGCGTTTACATCTGCGACTCTGCGGGATAACAGAGTTCACTCATACTGCCTATTTACGCCATTTACTAGCAGCAGGCTCTGCCTGCACGATGGACCACGTGCTGCGAACGCACCTCTCCTTAATATCTATTAGGTGCGTTCCACAGGCTCCTAACATAATACTAGCGCCAGGGTCTGGCTAGTAAAATGGCGGATGACCAGCATCTACCGCAGTACATCCAGCAGCTGGAGGCTAGGTTGGCGGCTCTTGAGCGCACAACCTCAGCTGTGGATGTTACCGCAGTCGCTGTTCAGGCTGCTAGCGTGGCTGCAGCCAGTTTGTCCTCTGCCACCTCTGCCCCTGCATTATCCCACCTTCCGCTTCCTGACAGGTTTGCCGGTGACAGCAAGCAATGTCGGGTTTCGTGAGTCAGTGCTCTATAAAGCTCGAGCTTCTGGCTGCACGTTTCCCCACGGATCGGGCAAAAGTGGGTTTTGTACTGTCTCTACTCTCGGGCAGAGCATTGAAGTGGGCAACGCCGCTGTGGGAGCGCGACGATCATGTGTTCCTCGTTTCCTGGAGGCTCTTAAAAAGGTCTTTTTAGGACCTCAGGTCACCCACGATACAGCGCTCCAACTGCTGGCATTGGCACAGGGTTCATCTTTGGTCAGTCAGTTTTCCGTCCAGTTTCGGACTCTTGCCTCAGAGCTAGACTGGTCGGATAAAGTTCTCATTCCAGTCTACTGGCGAGGACTGGCTGACCATGTTAAAGACGCTTAGGCTACCAGGGAGATTCCCGCCACACTGGAGAAGCTTATCTCCATATCTACCCGCATCGACCTCCGTTTTCACGAGCGGAGGTTGTAGCGGGCCCAGTGTTAGCAGAGGATTCGGATGGCTCCCACCTTTGCAAAACCTCTCAAATCCCCCGATCTGGCGTCCGAACCCCGAAAGGCCACAGAGGTTCCTCGTGCAGGACCTAAGTCTCCGGCCGTCCGAGTATCCGTGATCTGTAACCTTTGTCAGCAGACAGGACACTATGCTAACAAATGTCCACAGCGATCGGGGAAGCGATTAGTTTAGTTGCCCTGGGAGGAGGTTCACTAGAGACAGCGGCATTTTCCTCCAAGATGACATTTAAAGGGACAGTCACTGTAGACTCTTCCACACTTACAGTCGAGCTTTGTGTGGACTCAGGAGCAGAGGGGAATTTCATGTCATCTACCTTTGCTCGTCGCCACGCAATACATCTGGTAGCGCTCGACAAACCAGTGACTGTCCGGGTTTTGAATTGGTTGACATTGCCCTCGCCAATTACACATCAGACTGTCCCTTTTAATTTGTGTGTACCCCCTTCCCATCAGGAAATTATTTCCCTTCTCATCCTTCCCGAGGGAATAGACAAAATCCTACTGTGAGTACCCTGGCTCCGTTCCTACTCCCCTCATATTGACTGGACCTCAGGTAGGATACTGGGATGGAGTGAGTCATGTAAGGACAGATGTGTCAGGGAGTGCATTCAGATTACCATTACAGAGATACCCGCAGATCTTTCTCCTCTTCCCAAGTGCTATCAGTCATATGCAGACGTGTTCTCTAAAAAGGCTGCGAAGACTCTACCGCCCCATCGTCCCTACGACTGTCCTATTGACCTCTTGCCTGGAGCAGAACCTCCTCGGGGAAGGGTCTATCCCCTCTCTCTTCCTGAGACGGAGGCTATGTCTCAATATATCCAGGAGAATCTGGCAAGAGGGTTCATTAGGAAGTCGGTGTCACCAGCAGGAGCGGGGTTCTTCTTCATGCAGAAGAAGAGTGGAGAATTACGTCCGTGTATAGATTACAGAGGTCTTAACGCCATCACCGTTAAGAATAAGTACCCGTTGCCCCTGATTTCTGAGATCTTTGATAGGCTCCGGGGAGCAAGGGTATTTACTAAATTAGATCTGCGTGGTGCTTATAACCTGATTCGCATCCGTGAGGGGGATGAATGGAAGAAGGCTTTTAATACCAGGGATGGGCATTATGAATACCTGGTGATGCACTTCGGGCTCTGTAATGCCCCATCCGTTTTCCAAGACTTTGTCAATGACAACTTCTGGGATATGCTTTCCACCTCTGTAGTAGTCTATCTGGATGATATTCTCATCTTTTCTCCAGATATTGACTCTCACCGGAGGGATGTCTGCAAAGTCTTCGACCTGTTACGGGCGAACTCCCTCTATGCAAAGTTGGAGAAATGCATGTTTGAGCAGGAGTCTTTACCTTTCCTGGGCTATATCATCTCCGCCCAGGGATTGGCTATGGATCCTGCCAAACTACAGGCTGTGATGGATTGGCAAGAACCCCATTCTCCTAAAGCGGTGCAGGGCTTTATGGGGTTCATTAATTACTATTGCCAATTCATTCCCCACTTCTCCACTTTGGTAGCTCCCTTGGTAGCCCTCACCAAGAAGGGAGCCAATCCCAAATTGTGGTCAGAGGAGGTGTCCAAGGCCTTTTCTTCAATTAAGTCCCATTTTGCTAGCGCTCCCATCTTACATCTCCCCGAGGTTGATAAGCCTTTTTTATTGGAGGTCGATGCCTCGTCCGTTGGTGCTGGAGCAGTCCTTTTTCAAAAGGATGCTCAAGGTCGGAAACATCCTTGCTTCTTCTTTTCCAAGACCTTCACACCAGCGGAGAGGAATTATTCCATTGGGGATAGGGAGTTGCTAGCCATGAAGTTGGCCTTTTCCGAGTGGAGACACCTCCTGGAGGGGGCTCGCTTTCCCTTTCAAGTTTTCACTGACCACAAAAATTTGGTCTATTTACAGACCGCCCAGCGGCTAAATTTTCATAAGGCCAGATGGTCCTGTTCTTCTCCTGGTTCCATTTCACCCTCCATTTCCTCTCCGGTCAGAAGAACATTCGGGCCAATGCCCTTTCTCGCTCCGTGTTGTCCTCTGAGGAGGTGGAGGAGGAGCCTAGGTTGATTGTCCCCACAGAGAGCCTAAGAACTGTGGCCCCGGTTTCACTTGAGTCTGTGCCTCCAGGCAAAACTTTTGTGCCCACCAATTTGCGACCAGAGGTACTCTCTTGGGCACATTCGTCCAGGGTGGGTGGACATTTTGGGCAAAAAGGACATCTGAGTTGCTGACGAGGACATACTGATGGCCACATATGGTCCGTGACGTCAGGGAATACGTTCAGGCGTGCGTCTCCTGCGCCAAGAATAAGTCCCCTCGACAACGGCCAGTTGGGCTACTTTTCCCTTTACCGATGGCAGACAGGCCTTGGGAGATGGTCAGGATGGATTTTGTGGTGGGCTTACCCAAGTCTCGGGGCTGCACCATCATCTGGGTGATAATCGACCACTTCTCCAAAATGGTGCACTTGGTGCCCTTAGCACGGTTACCGTCTGCACGGGCCTTGGCAGCATTATTTATTAGGCATACTTTCCTTTTACACGGAATGCCAGACAAAATCGTCAGTGATCAAGGTCTCCAATTTGTATCTTGGTTCTGGAGAGAGCTGTGTCGTCTACTCAGCATTGAGTTAAATCTCTCCTCAGCATATCATCCAGAGACGAAGGGGTTGGTAGAGAGTGCCAACCAGACCTTGGTCTCATACTTGCGACATTTTGTCTCTGCCAGGCAAGATGACTGGGCATCCTTGCTACCGTGGGCTGAGTTCGCTCTGAATAATGCTGTGGCTGACTCCACCGGACAGACCCCATTCCTCCTGAACTACGGTCAGCATCCGCGGGTACCAGTGCCCATGCTCATGTCTTCCGCCGATTCCAGGGTGGCAGACTGGCTGTGGGGGCACGGGACATTTGGGACCGCACCCAGGATGCCATTCAGGCCTCCAAAGAGAGGATGAGGTCTTCAGTCCATGCCCATCGGCGCCCTGCCCCTACATTTGCTCCGAGTGACCTAGTGTGGCTCTCTGCCCGAAACATCAGGCTACGTGTAGAGTCCACCAAGTTGGCACCTCACTTTTTGGGTCCCTTTAAAGTTCTTGAGCAGGTGAAATCGGTGGTTTACCGCCTAGCCCTTCCGCCTCGCCTTGTATCACCGACACCTTTCACGTGTCCCTCCTAAAACCCATGGCCATTTCCCGGTTTTCCGAGTCATTTGCCATGACGTCGGGTTCATCTACCGACGATCATGAGGTGAACGCCATTGTTGGGTGCAAGGTGGTGCAAGGCAAAAAATTTTATTTGGTGGATTGGAGGAGTTATGGGCCTGAGGATAGGTCCTGGGAGCCTGCCGAGCATGTTCATGCTCTGCAGCTCATCGCTGCCTTTGAGGGCAGCGAGGCCCAAAGAAGGTGGGCCCTAGGAGGGGGGGTAATGTTAGGGTTCGAGTTCCCACTCCTGCACAGGGGGAATCTCGAGCTGTTCCTGCTGCGGTCCTTCATCCGTCTCCGGCCGCAGTAATTCCTGCTCAGCGGAGACGTCGGTCCCAGCGTCTTGCCCGGCCCAGTACTGTGCAGAGACTTGCTGCTGCAACCAGTGTTGGAGTAGGTAGATTTGGGACTAAGTCCTTTGTTGCTTCATCTGAGCATGCCTAGGGCAAGATCTCCCATTGGAGATCAGGGGTCACATGCTCAGATACTGCTGCCACTCCTATTGGTCCTTCAGGAAGGTCCTGTGGCTGTTGATGTTCTGAAGCAGATTTCCATTGGTCCTTCCTGGAAGGTCTTTTTCTCGTGGCTGCTATAAAAGGCTGTCCTTACCGCATGGCCATGCGCTAGTATCAAATCTGTTACGTGCTTGCACCAGTGTGGTCATGTATGCATGTGGTTAGGTCTGGCTGAAATAAGCCCCTAGAATACCGGCACCTCCGGTGAGGAGATTGCATGCACGTGTTCAGGGCTCGGCTGAAAACGCCATTAGAATACCAGCTACTCCAGTGAGGAGATTATTGCTTGGGTTCTGATTGCATGACCACAGACTGCAATCCGCTTAGCAGTCATCTGTGTTCCCTATGAGTCTAACAGGACACAGTCTTTGTTACAGCGGCTCTGTGAATCGCCATATAGTGCTACGGCGTTTACATCTGCGACTCTGCGGGATAACACAGTTCGCACATACTGCCTATTTACGCCATCTTGCTAGCAGCAGGCTCTGCCTGCACGGTGTACCCTGGGCTGCGAACGAATCTCTCCTTAATATCTATTAGGTGCGTTCTGCAGGCCCCTAACACTGGGGTTGTTGTATGATGAACCTAATGTTATTGATCAAGCTGTGAAAACCTTGTTGGCATTGAAACAGGGTCAGGAAGCTGCAGAGCTATACTGTCAGAAATTCCAAAATTGGGCAGTCCTTACTAAATGGAATAACGATGCCCTGGCAGCTCTTTTTGGAAGGGTCTGCCAGAGTCTGTAAAGGACATTATGGTGGGATTTCCTGTTCCCTTTGGGCTCAATGACTCTATGGCATTGGCCATTCAAATTGACAGACGTCTACGTGAGCATAGATATATGTGAGAGGTGGTGACACCTTGTGAGCCAGCCCATGAGGCCATGCAGTGTGATGGAGTGGCTTCTGGGGCACAGTATCATGAGTTTTGTAAGCATAATAAGTTGTGTTTCTACTGTGGAGACGCTTCTCATGCTATTTCCATCTACCCCAAGCGGGGAAGATGTTTTGCGTGCTCAGTTGTTTTGGGTAGCATTCAGACTAAATTTCTTTTGACTGTTACCTTGATTTGCTCCGTGTCCACATTTTCGGCTCATGCTTTTGTTGATTCAGGAGCAGCTCTAAACCTGATGGATTTTGATTTTGCCAAGCGTTGTGGATTTCCCATGATACCCCTGCGGAAGTCTATTCCTTTGCTGGGTATTGATTCTACCTCTTTGTCGGAGAACAAATCCCAGTTTTCGACCCAGGTGATAATGCGGGTTGACCCGGACCACCAGGAGAATTACAAATTTTTTGGTGTTACATAATTTACATGACATTATTGTACTGGGTTTTCCTTGGTTACAGACTCATAATCCTGTTTTGGATTGGAAGGCTGTGTCTGTGACCATTGGTTGTCAATCTTTTCGTAGTGACACTCCTGTTTTTTCTGCCTCTCCCAAGTCGGAAGATGTCCCCGACTATTTGGCTGATTTTTCTGATGTATTTAGTGAGAGTAAATCTGCGTCCTTGCCTCCTCATAGGAGTTATGATTGTGCGATTGAGTTGGTACCCGGTTGTAAATTTCCCAAGGGTCGGCTCTTCAATTTATCTGTAACCGAGCATGAGGATATGCGATCGTATATCAAAGAGTCTTTGGAAAAGGGTCATATCAGACCATCCTCTTCACCCTTGGGCGCCCGCTTTTTCTTTGTGGCCAAGAAGGATGGTTCATTGAGGCCATGTATTGACTATAGTCTTTTTAATAAGATCACGGTTAAATATCAATATCAGTTACCCCTGATTTCTGATTTGTTTTCCAGAGTGAAAGGTGTCAGTTGGTTTACCAAGCTTGATCTTAGGGGGGCGTATAATCTTATTCGCATCAAGCACAGAGATGAATGGAAGACGGCGTTTAATACCCCTGAGGGGCATTTTGAGTACCTAGTGATGCCTTTTGGGCTCACTAATGCCCCTTCTGTCTTCCAGTCTTTCATGAACGATATTTTCCGGGACTTGGTGGATAAGTTTCTGATCATTTATTTGGACGATATTTTGATATTTTCCAATGACTGGGATTCTCATGTGGAACATGTTCGTAGGGTATTCCGGATTTTGAAGAGAATGCTTTGTATGTTAAGGGATCGAAATGTCTCTTTGGAGTACAGAAGGTTTCATTTTTGGGATTGATTTTGTCCCCGTCTGCTATTGAAATGGACCCGGTTAAAGTTCAGGCCATTTGTGATTGGGTTCAGCCCACTTCATTGAAGGCTCTTCAGAGATTTTTGGGTTTTGCTAATTTCTACCGTAAATTTATGAGTAATTTCTCTGGTATTGTAAAACCACTGACTGATTTAACCAAAAAGGGTTCTGATGTTGTAAATTGGTCCCCTGAGGCAGTTTCTGCATTTCAGGAGCTTAAGCGCAGCTTTACTTCTGCTCCTGTTCTACGGCAACCTGATGTTTCTCTACCATTTCAGGTGGAGGTTGATGCTTCTGAAATTGGGGCAGGTGCCGTTTTGTCCCAAAGGGATCCAGAGACCTCTAAGAGTAACCCTTGTTCCTTTTTCTCTCGAAAGTTTTCTCCAACTGAACGTAATTATGACGTGGGTAATCGGGAGTTATTGGCCATGAAGTGGGCCTTTGAAGAGTGGAGGTTGGAGGGAGCCAAACATCATGTTGTGGTCCTCACTGATCACAAAAACTTGATCTATCTCGAATCAGCCAAACAATTGAATCCCAGTTTTAACTTTGTGGTCTCCTTCCTCCCGGGTACTAAGAATGTTAAGGCGGATGCCCTCTCTAGGAGTTTCCTTGCAGATTCAATTGATGTGGCTGATCTTACTGCCATTCTGAAGGAGGGTGTCGTTCTTTCCGCTATCTCACCCGATTTGAGACTGGCCCTGGAGCAATTTCAGGGGAATAAACCTGAGCCTTGCCCTGAGGGGAAATTGTATGTCCCAGACTAATTGAGAGAAAAAGTTATGTCTGAAGTTCATTGCTTTGCGTTGGCTGGTCATCATGGTATTTTTGGTACTAGAGATTTGGTGAGTCGGTCCTTTAGGTGGCCCACTTTATCTCGCGATGTCAGGAATTTTGTGAAGTCCTGTGGGACTTGTTCTCGTTCCAAGCCCTGTTCTCGCTCTAGTGGATTGTTAATGCCACTGCCGGATCCCAGGAGGCCATGGACCCATATCTCTATGGATTTTATCTCAGACCTCCCTGTCTCTCAGAGAATGACAGTCATTTGGGTGATCTGTGATAGATTCTCCAAGATGATCAATCTTGTGCCACTACCTAAGTTGCCATCCTCTTCCGAGTTGGTACCCTTGTTTTTTCAGCATGTGGTTCGTTTGCACGGCACGGAGAACATTGTGTCTGACAGGGGAGTCCAGATTGTTTCCAGATTTTGGAGGACATTTTGTTCTAAACTGGGAGTTTATCTGTCTTTCTCCTCTGCGTTTCATCCTCAGACCAATGGGCAGACTGAGAGAACAAACCAGACCTTGGAGACTTATTTGAGATGTTTTATGTCTGCTGATCAGGATGACTGGGTCTCTTTTTTGCCCCTGGCTGAATTCGCTCTTAATAATAGGACCAGTTCTGCCACTCTGATGTCCCCTTTCTTCTGCAATTCCGTGTTTTATCCTCGATTTTCTTCGTGGCAGGTGGAGGCTTCTGTCTGTCCGGGTGTTGACTCTGTGGTAGAGAGAAAGCAGCAGATTTGGGATCAAGTAGTGGATAAGTTGTCTTTCTCTCAGGAGAAGGTCCAACGGTTTGCCAACCACCATAGGACTGATGGCCCTCGGTTTAAAGTGGGTGACTTGGTTTGGTTATCCTCAAAGAATATCCCTATGAATGTTGCGTCTCCAAAGTTTAAGCAAAGGTTCATAGGACATTATAGGATCTTGAAAGTCCTTAATCCAGTTTCTTCGGCTCTTCCTGGGACGATAAAGATTCATAACATCTTCCACAAATCTTTATTGAAAAGGTTTGTTGAGCCAGTGGTTCCTATGTCTGCACCTCCTGGGCCTGTTTTGGTTGAGGGCAATCTGGAGTATGAAGTGGAGAAGATATTGGATTTTCGTTTCGCTAGACGGAGACTCCAGTACTTGGTTAAGTGGAGAGGTTACGGTCAGGAGGACAATTCTTGGGTGTTTGCTTCTGACATTCATGCGAAGAGACCGGTTCGTGCCTATCACCGAGCTCATACTGATCTGCCTTGTGGCGCAGGTGAGGGTTCGGTGACCCCTCCTCAAGGGGGGGTACTGTTGTGAATGTGTTGGAGACAATTTCTGAGCTGAGGCTCCCTCTGGTGGTTGCTGACAGTACTGAAGCTGTATCGAATAACAGGGCCTCCTCACCTGCCAGCGATGACTGGCAATCAGGAGTCACTGACTGGGCTGATATAAGGGAGCTGCCTTCCCATGATCCTCGCCGGTGATCAATTGTTGTTTCCTGGTTCATTTGGAAGCTTGCTGGTGTCTTGCCTTCGTCTGGTACTTTCAGATAAGATATTTTCTGCTTGTTTCTTTTGTGTTTGCTATTTCTATTTTTGTCTGCACCTTTGTGGAGGTTAGCCAGGTCCCCTCCTAGGGCCTGTGCTACTCTCTGTTTTTCAGTAGCCACTGTTATTTGTTCAATTGCTCTTTCCCTGCTTTTTGAGTGGCTGCGGGTTAGCCTTGTTCACACTGAGATCTGATTTAGTGGGTGGCGAGATCGTGTGGTCTCAGCATTTTTGTAATCAGAAGTGTTGGAAGTTTTGCTAGGGTTTTGCTGGGTTGCAGATAGCATTCTGTCCTGTCCTATTTAGGCAGTGTTTGGCCCCAGCGTTTGCTCACTCTATTTTCTTCCTGCTTTGTGTTTCGTCTTGTCTAACTGCCATTATATGTTTGGGGCTACCTATTCCTTTGGGTCTCTACTCGGGGCAGTTAGCTTTCCTGTTTCTATCTTTAGGTGTAGCTAGCTCTCCGGCTGTGCCGAGGCGTCTAGGAACACCATAGGTACGCTCCACGGCTGCTCCTAGTTGAGCGGTTTGTTTAGGGATCTGCAACCTATTATTTTCCAACCTCTCAGGTGTTCGGCTGCCTTGCTGTTTTGCTCCTGTCCTCCTCAGTTACCAAATCATAACAGCATAGACAAGAAAATTGTCTTAGGCCGGAGTCAGACACAACGTATAAAAATTGGTCCGATTTTGTCTGCCAAGAATCGCGCAAATTTTCTCCTTATTGTAATCCGTATATAATCCGTTTTCAATGCGATGATGCGATTTCCTTGCATCTAAGTATCCATGTGACATCCGTATGGCATCCGTATGGCTTTACATTTCTCATTGCTTTTCCCCTTTGAATTTAATGGCTCAATGAGCTGTAATGAGGAAAATGTTTGCGTATTTCTCGCAAGTCACACTGATGGTCTGTGTGGTGTCCGTTTTTTTCTCGCACCCATAGACTTGCATTGGCGAGACTCGGCCGATATATGCTGCAAATCGCAGCATGCTTGTAATTTCACTCGCACGTATAATATGGATGAGAAAAAAACGGATGATGGGAGCTGCCCCATAGATTAATATTGGTTCGAGTGCTATGCGATTTTTTCTCGCATAGCACTCTTCCGTATTCTACAGTAGTGTGACTCCGGCCTTAAAGTTTAAGTGATCATAGATTTTAATTAACAAATGAAAGCTAAAATGCTATCTTTTGGCTTTTCTCTAAATACCACAATGCTAATTTTCTTTAAATTCAACATATCCCTATTTCATTTTTGCATTTTCGTTATTTTCGTCTCCTTTCATTAGCCATAACTTTTTTAAATTTTTCCATCTACATAGCCCTATGAAAACTCGTTTTATGCAGGATGATTTGTAAAAACTTGTTTTATGCAGGATGATTTGCAATTTTGACTGAAACCATTTATTCTATCATGTGATGTACTAGAAAATGGAAAAAAAATTCCAAGTGTGGCAAAATTAAGAAAAATTGCCCAGTAACATGATTCTCTAAGTCAGCACAAATATAACGATACCAAATATGCAGTTTTTTTAAGTGATGAAAAAACAGGAATTTTAAAAAAAATTAAAAATCTGAGACCTGTGATATTTTACATTTTCGATTTATGGGTTAGTCAGAGGGCTTGATAACATTTTTACTGATACTAGTTTGGAGTAGGTATAATGTTTTGCTTGCCTGTTATTGCATTTTTTTGAAGTGTTGCAGAGGTCGAAAAAACACAATTCCAGCATTTTACATTTTTTTCTCATTACGCCATTTTACCAATCAGGTAAATTAATTTTATATTTTGACAGATCGGACTTTTATGGACATAGCAATACCACATCTGTACTTACATTTATTATTTTTTTTAATAGCTTAAAAGGGTGCTGATTTGAATTTAATATATTTACGTTTTTTTCATATTGTTATAAAATATTTTTTCACTTATCACTCTGTTTGACCCCTTGGAGGACTTGTGATCATCTGATTGCTTGTGCTATAAACAGCAATACCACAGAAGGCTGTGTTCATAGAAATACCATTATGACAGGCACAAGTGTCTTCATCAGACCCCTTGCCATTATAGTAACTCATTGGCTCCCAACAATTCCATCATGGAGATGCCAATGTGTGCAGAGGATGAGGCAGCCCACAACCCACTGGCGTGCTGTAAATTCCACTGTCTGCGATTGATCATATCATTTATTAAGTTAACAGCTGCAGGCTTAGCTCCGCTCCTCACGCAATTGACAGAGACAAATGAAGGCTGAGATATTCAGTACCTGCGCCTGCATCAAAGTCAAGGTGCAGGAATATGATGTACTAGTATGTCATGTTGTTAATGGATTAAATGATATATAGTACTGTGCAAAAGATTTAGGCAGGTGTGTAAAAACTGCTAAAACGTAAACATTCTTTAAAAAATACAAGTGCTTATAATATTGATCATGTTACAGCAAAAAAAGTAAAGTAACAAATGAGTAATCTAAATCAATTCTTTATTTTATCCCTCTGCCTTCAAAGCTGTGTCAAAGCATCAATTCTTCTAGGTACACTTTTATGTAGTTTTTGAACAAACTTGGCTGAAAGGTTGTTTCAAGTATCTTGTTGAGCTTACTACAGATCCTCTCTGGATGTATTCTTGCACAAATCCTTCTGTTTCTTCATATAATCGTAGATAAATTAAATGCTTAGATCATGATTCCATGGAGACCATATCATCACTTTGAGGACTTAATGTTTTTCTTCATGTTGAAGACAGTTCTTAATGAAATTGGCTCCATGTTTAGCGTTATTTTCCTGCTGCTGCAGTCCAATCTAATGATTCTCTGATTATGTTGCAAAATGGATAATTATCTGACTATAATTAACAACACTAATGACACTAAGAAATGGACAACTTTTACGACCATAGACATAGTGGTCAACCAAGGAAACTTAGTGCAGCAAAGGAAAAACAGACCATCTTGCTTCTCTTTGAAATAGCATTGTCATCAGTTGAAAATTACTTAAAATGAATAGTCTCAAGATACGCCATTCTACTGTTAGGAAGTCTGGACAAAAGTGGTCATCATAGAATAATTGCAGAAAAAAAAACTTCAACATGGAAGCAAAGCTAAGCGACTCAACTATGCACAGAAACATAGAAGCTGAGGTGCAGAAAAATGTTAGTCGGTGCGTAAGAATTTGAAAGATTTGGCAGTAACACAAGGCTGTTTTTTCATTGAAGAAATGAATAGTGGTACAATAATGAGTTTCTGCAGTGAATCATGGTGGAAAGAGATGAATGGATCACTCTATGAAACCCCGGTCCACAGTCCAGGTCAGTGTTCTGTGGTGGTGGAGAGTAACTGTGGGAATTTTTTGAGCCACTGGGATCCCAGGCTTGACTTATGATTATGATCATCTGGGTGGCCAAGATGCAACTTGTACGCCACAATCAAATGCCAAGCCAGGAAATTTGCTCAGATCCTCTCCACAACCAGAGAGCACTGATCTGGATTGTGCTTCAACTAAGCATTCTTCTTATCTCTAATGGTGGAGTTTCCTAACAAGTTTTAATTGCATTTCAGCTATTAAAGTCAGGAATTTGGTCAAGATTTATAGTGTCCTCAATGATGGAAAATACAGGCAGATACAAATCCATCATGCAATACCATCAGAGAGCTATCTAATTGCAGTAAAAAAATATACAGTCAATATAATTAAGAACTGTCTTCAGCATAAAGAGGAGCAAGGTATCCTGGAATTTATTCCCTACAAAGTCCTGATCTCAATATTATTAAGTCTGTGTAAGGTTACAAGGAGAGAGAAAATAAATTACGTAAACATTATCAGCAAAAAATGTGTGGTTAATTCTCAAAAATAATTGGAACAACTTCTTTGTCAAGTTCCAACTAATAATTTAAGTTTCCTGGTAACTTTTTATTCGGGAGATAATGTCTGTTCAGTTTAAAAGATTATTCCGTTTACCTCACTTGCATGTCTACAAATATTTGCTAGGCCATGAGCATGAGCAGCACATATCCAGCACCTGACCTACTAATAAATAGGACAGGTGCAAGATACCTGCTACTCACACACATGCCCTGGGAGATGAAGGTAGAAATAATGTCATCAGCCCACTCATTTTCTGATGCCGAAGGGAGCAGAGCTGCATTACCTCTTTAAATCAAATAGCATTTTTATTTTAGTAACCAGAATTATAGTAATGGAAGCTACGCTTGTAACTTCCATATGTAACAGAAACCACAACAGTTTAGAGGATCCTTTGTATGATGAACATCACTGAATCTAGCCTTAATGTTACATGGTCTACCAGCTCTAAGTAGAGCTTTCAAGGCTTGATGTAAACTGCTTTGCTGAATCAATAGATTATTTAAATGCAATAATATTCATCCTAAACATGGATATGGCCTGTAGAAATGAAGTAAAATGACGATTGATATTAAGCAAGACAAGTCAGTACCAAAAAGACAGGGACAATAGCAACACTAGTAGCACAAGGTATGATGAGATAAAAAATTTGGGTCAAATCCAAGGGTCAGGTGCCTTATAGCGGAAGTAAGCGGCATTGGAATTTATTCACGTGAGAATGTTACACTTCTGATGAAGTTTATCAAGCTTGAGATTGAAGCAAAAAAGGGTGAAAGAAAAAATTAGTAGCCAAGAATTGGTCTGGTGAATAGTGTAAGTCAAGCATAACTGTTCAAACAAAGAAGTTAGGTGCCTGATAGTGGAGGCAAGTGCTGTTGGAATGAAGTCAGCTGAGAATTTTTCACTTCAAATGGAGGTTGTAAATTACTGTATTGAAGAACTATTTTTCTCGTCATAAATAAGAAATTGTGCTTTTGAGTCTGCAATGAAAATATGAAGTCAGTTATTAATATTTATTTGCATTATATTTAACCAGTTGTTATTGCTACATTAAATAAATGTGTTTTTTAAAAGTTTTTTATGTTAGTGCATGAGCACATAAAAAATATTTTTAGAATAAATTGAATATTAAACACGCAATTGTAATATTGTTACTCTACCAGAGGGAAGGGCCTCCACAAAAGCTTTTTCGACTACTTTAAATAAATGTGTACATGCATACATACTTTTATAATAAATACCTTATTGTATCAGGCAAAGAGCAAAGTGCAGAAGTTTTGTTAAACAGTTTTCAAATGGCTCTTACGAGTAATTTCATTTTTAAGTCTGTAAGAACATAACAAGGATTACAAGTGATATATACTGAACTGTGAAGAATCATTTGACTTATATTTTACAGCACTGAAAAGAAATATAATTAAGGGTGAGATCTTCAGACAATTTAATAAGCATATTTTAAATAGGAATAAAGCATTTCATTCATGTTTCACATTATAAGCATTGAAAAATGAATTACAATTGTGTCTATCAAAATCTAAGAAACTGAGCTAATAAATGGGACACCTTTAATATATTAATAAATCCTCCTAAATAGTTGTGATGAACTGCTAAGACTGAAAAAAAAATAAGTTATTATCTTAAATACACACTTAATTAAATTTATTGATTCTGAAGGTTTTTCTGTCTTTCTTTAGGTAGTCAAGTGTTGGATGTTCATAACTAACATTGTCATTTCCTGCAGATTTTAACATATTTGAACATTTTTTATATTTAACATCATTGGATTTCCAAACTCTCATTGATTTATAACAGCATAATGCGATGTCACTTAAAATGGTCACTTAGCATGGTCGAAAAACTCCTGCTCATACACTTGATTCATTTTCTTGACATAGGGGTTAAAGCGAAACCTAGAAGTAGTTTAAAAAAGTAGAGAAGAGGAATCCTGGATTTATTTTGAAAAACAACATCAAAACAGCATGTATGAAACCATCCTTAAATAAAGGGTTATAGGGTAGCTAAAATTTAAAGTTAGAGAGGTATTCCCATCTTCAAGATCCTATCCCAATATATAGTGTCATGACTTTGGACAGGATGGTGCCGCCTCCATCCTGGTCAGGTCATGGTTAGTGTTGAGCGATACTGCTCGATATCTAAAAAATATCGTATCGGAATGGTATCACCGATATCACTAAATATCGTCGATATCCGATTCCGATACCGGAAGTCCCATGTAAGTCTATGGGAACAAAATATCGCAACAAAAAAAAACCCTTTCTTTCGTTGTAAACACAAAATATACACACATAGAATACATATATATATATATATACATGTCATTGTGACATATATATATATACATATATTTATAGTTTATACACTTCTACATAGTAAAATAGACTCTGATTCAATTGCCGGGTAAAGCCGTGACATACCCCATAGAAGTTGACGGGCTCGGTGCCGAGTACCCCCAAAACCTCTGGCTCTGTGCGACTCAACTTGGGCGTCACGAACAGGATTCTGTAGCTCGCAATAAGCGAGTCCTGTGTGCCTGAATTGAACTGGTTTTGTGCTTGAGAATTGCTAAAATCATCAGAGAATGTATTTGCCATTTTTCCGCTATATCTGCGTCACGACGAGGCACTGGTGAAGAAGAAGGGCGTGCTCTTCGTGGGTGTACACTCACTCAGTGGCGCGAAAACGATGTTCGACCACTCTAAATGGTACTGCAATGTAAGATCGTGCCCCACAGCTCTTGAGTTCCGCCTCCTCATCCTCCTCAGTGTGCGGAAACTAACATGAAGGTCCCGCCTCCCTACAAAAGAGGGGCCCTCTCCAGATGCTAATGACACATGTGACTTGGCAGAGATGGCTAATGGACACGAGCAGAAGTGTGAAGGGATGGAGCAGTCAGAGCTCTCCCCCCACGGAAGCGACCGATCGCCACGGAACCACCGTTGGGCACCCGGCCTGGAAACCCTCCTACGCTGCAAGAAGCGGAGGATACCCTAAGAGGCCTGGCCCGGCACCGGGAGGAGGTCGCCAGGATGGAAGCCAGCTGGCGTGCCCTAAAACTAAACTTGGAGCGGCGCCAATCCCTCTTACCTGAAGTGTCTGTACCGGAAGGTGAGGCACCCGTTCTAGTAGAGGAGTCCGTGCGGGCATCCCAGCCCTTGCAATGTGATCCGGTTGACGTTGTCGCAGTGGAGGCACCCGTTCCTGCAAAAAATGCTGCACCGGCAGCACCCCAGATCCCGCTGTCTGCCCCCGTCGCTGAGACAGAAGAAGCGACACCCGTCCTCATGGAGGAGGCCGCGCAGGCACCAGAGGTCTACCTGTCTGTACCGGAGCCCCGACCTCATCTGTTCCAGAGCCGGCTGCTTCCTCCGCAGGTGAGCAACGCCAGGACTGGGGGGCGCCAGGAGAGCTGCCGCAAACCGGACATTGTAAGCTGCAGTTTGATGGTGGAGACATGGAGATGCTGGTGGAGGAGAATTCCAACCGGCATCAGGAGGAAGAGTGGAGACGTTGGGAGCGGGAAGCAGAGCGACAAAGGGAGCAGCGAGAATCCCAAAAGCTTCGGCAACGTCACCTGGAGAAGGACCGGGCAGATAAGGACCGGATGAGAAAAGATAAAGGAACCCTGTGGGAGCCGCGGCGTAAGGGTGCAGTACGGAGCTTTAAATTGAAAGGTGGTTGGGGCTTCATCCAGGAGCCTGGACTTTATTTAGAAGTCTTTATGACCCGGCGGGACGTGGAGACTCACCTCCCAGAAGGACACCTGGGGAGGGACCTGTTGCCAGGAGACTTGGTGACTTACACCCGACACTGGGGTTACAATGGATGGTACGCCCTAAATGTTACCAGGTGCGACCCCTACTCCCCAGAGTGTCAGGAACCTGTGAGACCCTCGGAGCCTTCAGCCTCCCACATCCAGGCCTCTGCACAAGTGCCCACCCCACGCCGTAAATCTCCCCAGCCTCCCTCAGTGGTCTCCTCAGCAGCCCCATCTATGGACATGATAACTATAGCTGGCTCGTACCCGGCGCCTGTTAGGCCCCCTGGGGTTCGTTCAGTCCGGGACATAGGGCTCCAGACCCGGAGGGAGATGAAAGAGGTGGCCACACAGACACAGATAGCGGGTCACGACTTGACTGTACAGGCCACACGACGTCATCAGGTCCTGGTGGTCCTTGGTGTCTCGGATGTTTGGCAAGCATCAGAAGAGTACCAGGTGGTACCTGGAACACCCCTGCCAAAGAATTATAAATAACCCGGACAGGGTCCCTGTATGTAAATAGTTAAATTGTTGATGTATCCGGACGGGTGAATGTTCATAAAAAATTTTTTTAATTTAATAAAAAACACAACACAGTTTTCATTACTTTTATTACAGTCTCATCCTGTCGACCTCCTGTAAAAAATGAAAAAAAAAACAGCAGTATACCACCTGTCCTACGCAGTCCATAGTAACGAGTGTCCCACGACGATCCAGCTCTGCTACATCAGAATGACAGGCAGAGCCTGTCATCCTGGCGCAGCACAGCTGATTACCTACTTCCCCGGCGGTGACGTCATCGGACTGGTTTACGGCCGGGATTACCCTGCAGTCACTGCAGTTATCGCGAAAAACTGCATGTGACCGCCAGGGAGAAGATAATGGCGGCCATCAAGCAGTCCAGGACGTGACCGCCGGAGATCTTCTGCCAGGTAAGTGCCGCTGACTCCTGACAGACCCGACCGACGGACACTCACAGTGACAGTGACAAATCCGATTCCGGTATCCGATATGACGAAAATATCGGTACTCGGAATCGAAAGCCCGATACAGCTAATATCGGCCGATACCCGATATTTGCAGTATCGTATCGCTCAACACTAGTCATGGTTAATTTTAGTTCACCTCTCTTTGGATCTGGGGTGGCTATTTAATGTTTGAAGTTCCTGGATTGTGTGTCGGTGATGCTTCCGTATACTCGGCTTGTGGTTGCTGATACAGGTTTACTCGTCCATAAACTTTTCGCCTCTGTGCATGTGTGTCTTGCTGTGTATGACTCGGTTCTGTTCCCTGACTTAAGCCTTTGCATTCTGCTTTGTACTGTTCTGTCTCTCCTGGTAATCAGACCCTGTGGCTTGTCCCTGTTTACTCTGTGTCTTATCCTTAGGTACTTCGCTCCCTCCTGGCTTTGACCCTCGGCTATGTTTTCTGTTTGTACCCTGTACCCTGTGTGCTCAGTGTCTTTCCCTGCATTCACGTACGGTGGCTCCGCCCCCTGGTCACATGACTGCTCAGTGCCAGGTCCTGCACTGCATTAGTTTAAGGTAGGTACTTGAGCTCAGTGTGTCTTTTCTCTGCACTCCCTACATTTATTAACGTGCCCCCTGATGGTGTCAGTCACACCTTAGGTGTCACGACATTATCACAGACCCATACAATTTTCAGGTTTTTTTTGTGTATTTGTTATGGACCCACTGAATGCTCTGACAGATCAGGTATTTAAGATGACTAAGATGATGCAGAATCTATCTGTTGAGCAAAGGGCGTTGGTTGCCTCTCACCAACAGGTACAGAGGGAGCTGGCAGATACGGTTAAGGCTTTTCGGGTACGTCTTCCTCGTCTGGCAAAGGAAATGGTACTATGTCTGATGTTTCTTTATCCTCTCTTGAACCCTTTATCAAACTTCAGGATACCTTTTCTGGGGATAAGAAAAAATTCCAGGTATTTAAAGAGAGCTGTAAACTACTTTTTTCTTTGCTGCTGAGAGTCAAAGGGTGGGGATAGTTATTTCTCTGTTACATGAGGGGCCGCAATCCTGGGCTTTCTCCCTATCTCTTACCTCCCCAGAGCGATTGTCTGTGCATCGGTTCTTCGAGGCCTTGGATCTTATATACAATGAACTTGATTGTGTGAGACTGACAGAGGACAAGGTTATGAGTCTTACTCAGGGAAAGCGCTCAGTTGAGTGGTACTATTCCGAGTACAGGCGATGGGCATCCAAGGTTTGCTGAAATGATTCAGCACTCAGGGGGCTATTCCAACAGCGTCTCTCTGAGCATTTAAATGATGCTTTGGACCTGCACCCACCACCTGACTCTCTGGAGGAGGCCATGACCCAGGCTGTCCATATGGACCGCAGGCTGAGAGAAAGAGGTGTTGTGCAATGAGATGCTCCTCTGTTGCCCGTGAAGTCGGAGAATTTGCGGTCTGTTGAGCCCATGGAGGCGCCGCAGAGAGATAAAACTCTGCTTCTATTGTGGAGAGCCAGGTCATTGGATGAAGGACTGTCCCTCCTGTCCCTCAAATTCCAAGGTCTCAGGAAACAATTAGGTTTGAGTAAAGGTACTGCCACACTTAGTGATCTCGTTAGCGATCTCAATAACGACGCAAGCTAATGAGATCGTTTTTGTGATCGTTTTAATGTCTCTAGTAGCTGCCACACTTAGTGATCTCGTTAACGACTCAAAAGCGGTTAGCGATCTCATTAACGACTTTAACGGTCATTGCGATGTAAAAAACAGCGCACATCGCTCACAAAAGGTGCCAGACACAGCGATATAGGCTCACCAGCGGGACGCCAACGATCTAAATACGGTCCAGAACTCTAGTGAACGATCAGCGAGATCACAGCAGGGGCCACGTCGTTGCTACATGCCACACACGTTAGCGTCACGAACGAGATCGCTAAATAGTGAGTATTTTAGCGATCTCGTTAGCGACGCTGTTTAGTATGGCATACCCTTAACTGTTGAGGAGGTTACCCAGACCCACAGGTACTTTTTTCTCAGCCTTCAGACTACTGTTAAAAGGTGAAGTAGGTGTGAACAATTTTTTTTTCCTCTTCTGCTTTTGTGGATGGCGGGTCTTCAGTGAACTTGATTGACTCGAGGTTGGGGGCCCACTGTGAGATAGGGACAGTCAGGTTGGACAAACCCATGAAAGTGGTGGCTATTGACTCAACCCCATTCAACAAGGACAGGATCCACTCTGTTACTAATGAGTTTGTCCATAAGGTGGGTTCTGTTCATCTGGAGCATATAGCCTGCTTCATTCTGACATCCTCCCTGCTGTTTGGTTTTGGGGTTTCCTTGGCTACAATGTCATAATCCGGTCATTAACTGGGAGGCCTGGGAGATTGTTAAATGGGGATCAAACTGTGAACACAAATGTCTGAAATCTGTGTTTGTGTCGTCCGTCGGTCTGAAGGGTATTCCGGAGTACATGAAGGACTTCAAGCTTGTGTTCTGTGAAAGTCAGGCTGAGGGATTACCACCGCACCACCCTTTTGATTGTGCCATTAATCTGATTCCTAGGGCTAAATTGCCAAAAGCCCGGTTGTTTAACCTTTCGACCCTGCATGTCTCCTGTTGCTGCAGGGTTCTTTTTTGTTAAAAATAGATGGTGGTTTCCACCCATGCTTTGACTTTCAGGAACTAAATAAGATTACTGTAAGAAATACATATCCCTCAAACTCATTCCTGATTTGTGTAATCAATTGTCCGGGGCCAAATGGTTTTCTAAACTTGACTTGCAGGGGCCTATAACCTTATCTGGGTATAAAGGGCTATAGCTAAAATTGAAAGTTAGAGAGGTATTCCCATCTTCAAGATCATATCCCAAAATATAGTGTCATGACTTTGGATACCTAAGATCCTGCAATAACAGCACATGAGGAAAAAAAAACTATACTACATTTCTAGTTGAAGGTATTTGCTACAATATATTAAGATAATATCTTGGAGATGGGGATACCCATTTAATCTCTATTCAATGTTATCCCTTATTCTAGTGATCCTAGTGATGGGCAACATGGTGGCTCAGTGGATAGCACTGTATGTTCTCCCCGAGTTTGCGTGGGTTTCCTCCGGGTTCTCCGGTTTCCTCCCACACTCCAAAAAAAAAAACTGATAGGGAATCTAGATTGTGAGCGACAATAATGTGTGCAAACTGTAAAGCGCTGCGGAATATGTTAGCGCTATATAGAAAGAAAAGATTATTATTATTATTCTATGACTGATGCTCCCCAAATCCGCACCTTGAATGGAACAGAGGTATGCAACTCTTTGGGTCTTCCAGCTTTAGTTGCGTGCTATTCTCAAATTTCTCTGACAGTCCAATGTGCAACATTTTTATAGTCAACATGATCTCTGCAGAGCTCCATCCTTGAAATTCAGAGCTCTTTTCTAAGGATTGACGCTTGTTTTTGCAATTAGTACATTATATACGTTTTAATTAAAGTATTCTTTCAATAATGCAATTTATAGAATGCTGAATATAACAGTAATGCAATGTATTATGCAATTCAGTTATGCAATGTGGGTTCGCTATTAGTGATGAACGAATAGTGAAATATTCAAATTCGGGAAAATTGGCCAAATACTTTCTAATATCCATGTATTTGTACCAGATAACGGATCCAATGCAAGTCAATGGGAAAGCCGAATATTTTTCTGCTGCACCAAACAAGCAGGTCAGGGGCATGGGAAAAAAGCTGAAACGAACGGGAAAGTGCTAAAACTAAATGTGAACAGCATGGAGAAGATGCCTGCATGCCTTTCTAACTCACAACATGCAATAGATGAAAAGCCAGCAATTCATATGCCGCACACAGAACCCGACAGGATTGAAAAGACAGATTACATACAGTAAATACACATATAATAGGTACATATATAGATGTCTGTGACACACACACATATTATATATATATATACAGTACAGACCAAAAGTTTGGACATACCTTCTCATTCAAAGATTTTTCTGTATTTTCATGACTATGAAAATTGTAGAATCACACTGAAGGCATCAAAACTATGAATTAACTCATGTGGAATTATACATTACACTTTACAAAAAAGTGTGAAGCAACTGAAAATATGTCTTATATTCTAGGTTCTTCAAAGTAGCCACCTTTTGCTTTGATTACTGCTTTGCACGCAGATAAGGTGAACGGCTGGACTCTACATGCCTAGTTCCCACCGTGAAGCATGGAGGAGGTGGTGTGATGGTGTGGTGGTACTTTGCTGGTGACACTGTTGGGGATTTATTCAAAATTGAAGCTGTGAGCGGTCCAGCTCACCCCAAACCATCTCGATTGGGTTCAGGTCTGGTGACTGCGGAGGCCAGGTCATCTGGCGTAGCACCCCATCACTCTCCTTCTTGGTCAAATAGCCCTTACAGAGCCTGGAGGTGTGTTTGGGGTCTTTGTCCTGTTGAAAAATAAATGATGGTCCAACTAAATGCAAACCGGATGGAATAGCATGCTGCTGCAAGATGCTGTAGTAGCCATTCTGGTTCACTATGCCTTCAACTTTGAATCAATCCCCAACAGTGTCACCAGCAAAGCACCACACACCATCACACCTTCTCCTCCATGCTTCACGGTGGGAACCAGGCATGTAGAGTCCATCCGTTCACCTTTTCTGCATGCAAAGCAGTAATCAAAGCAAAAGGTGGCTATTTTGAAGAACCTAGAATATAAGACATATTTTCAGTTGTTTCACACATTTTTGTAAAGTGGTAATGTATAATTCCACATGTGTTAATTCATAGTTTTGATGCCTTCAGTGTGATTCTACAATTTTCATAGCCATGAAAATACAGAAAAATCTTTGAATGAGAAGGTGTGTCCAAACTTTTGGTCTGTACTGTATATGTGTATATATACAGTGCCCTGCGAAAGTATTCGGATCCCTGAAAATTTTCAACCTTTTCCCACAAATCATGCTTCAAACATAAAGATACCAAATATTAATTTTTGGTGAGAAATCAACAACAAGTGGGACACAATTGTGAAGTTGAACGAAATTTATTGGTTATTTAAAATTTTTGTGGAAATACAAAAACTGAAATGTGGGGTGTGCAATATTATTTGGCCCTTTTAACTTAATACTTTGTTGTGCCACCTTTTGCTGCGATTACAGCTGCAAGTCGCTTGGGGTATGTCTCTATCAGTTTTGTACATCGAGAGACTGAAATTCTTGCCATTCTTCCTTGGCAAATAGCTCGAGCTCAGTGAGTTTGGAGGGAGATTGTTTGTGAACAGCAGTTTTCAGCTCTTTCCACAGATTCTCGATTGGATTCAGGTCTGGACTTTGACTAGGCCATTCTAACACCTGGATACGTTTATTTGTGAACCATTTCATTGTAGATTTTGCTTTATGTTTGGGATCATTGTCAGGTTGTTAGACAAATCTCGTCCCAGTCTCATGTCTTTTGCAGACTCCAACAGGTTTTCTTCAAGAATGGTCCTGTATTTGGCTCCATCCATCTTTCCATCAATTTTAACCATCTTCCCTGTCCCTGCAGAAGAAAAGCAGGCCCAAACCATGATGCTGTCACCACCATGTTTGACAGTGGGGATGGTGTGTTCAGGCTGATGAGCTGTGTTGCCTTTATGCCAAACATATTGTTTGGCATTGTTGCCAAAAAGTTAGATTTTGGTTTCATCTGACCAGAGCACCTTCTTCCACATGTTTGATGTGTCTCCAAGAAGGCTTGTTGCAAACTTTAAATGACACTTTTTATGGATATCTTTGAGAAATGGCTTTCTTCTTGCCACTCTTCCATAAAGGCCAGATTTGTGCAGTGTATGACTGTTGTCCTATGGACAGACTGTCCCATCTCAGCTGTATATCTGTGCAGTTCATCCTGAGTCATCATGGGCCTCTTGACTGCATCTCTGATCAGGGGACAGCCGGGTCTTGGTAGATTTGCAGTGGTATGATAATCCTTCAATTTCAATATGATCGCATGCACAGTGCTCCTTGGGATGTTTAAAGTTTTGGAAATCATTTTGTATCCAAATCCGGTTTTAAACATCTCCACTACAGTATCATGGACCGGCCTGTTGTGTTCCTTGGTCTTCATGATACTCTCGGTGCTTCAAGCAGAGCCCTGAGACTATCATAGAGCAGGTGCATTTATACGGAGACTTGATTACACACAGGTGGATTATATTTATCATCATTAGTCATTTAGGACAACATTGGATCATTCAGAGATCCACAATGAACTTCTGGAGTCAGTTTGCTGCACTGAAAGTAAAGGGGCCAAATAAAATTGCACGCCCCACTTTTCAGTTTTTGTATTTCCACAAAAATTTAAAATAACCAATAAATTTTGATCAACTTCACAATTGTGTCCCACTTGTTGATTCTTCACCAAAAATTTACATTTGGTATCTTTATGTTTGAAGCATGATATGTGGGAAAGGTTGAAAAGTTCCAGGGAGCCGAATACTTTCGCAAGATGCTGTATTACATAGAAGAAATGCCGGCAATTCAGAACCATGTACTGTAAAATCACAGCAGGAGCCGTCAGGAAAGAATATATGGATCACATAGTGTAAATACACATAAAATAAATAAATATATAGCTAGCAGTGACATATACAATTAGTACAGTCAGTGTGTGTGCAGCTTACTGTACATGTATTTATTAAAATATTATTTTTCTGAAAAAGAATGGCTTGGGCTCCCACATAATTTACTTAACCAGCAGAGGGAAAACTGATGGCTGGGGGTTGATGTTTATAGCCTGGGAAGGGGGTAATACCTATAAAGCTTCCCAGGCTATTACTATCAGCTCACAGCTGTATATTTAGCCTTTACTGGCTGTTAAAATGGGAGACTCTAAAAAAAAGACGAATAGTTCCCCTATATTTAATAAACAGCATAGACTATACAGACTGCTGTGGGCTGAAATTAATAGCCCAGGAAGGGTCCGTGGATACTGGCCCACCCAGGCAGAAAACATCAGCTGTCAGTCACCCCAAAAAAGGCGCATCAACAAGATGCACCAATTCTGGCACTTAGCCTCTCTCTTCCCGCTTGCCCTGTAGCGGTGACAAGTGGGGTAATAGTTGGGGGGTTGATGTCACCTTTGTATTGTCAGGTAATATCAAGCCCCGAAGTTAGTAATGGAGAGGAGTCAATACGTCCTTTACGTCCTCGGCCCCTTCTTCAGGCTCTTCTGGTAGAACATGCTTAGAAGCCGTACCGTCAGTCTTACATTCTACCTCTTCAGTCACATCACTATGGTATCCAATATCTCCATTTATTCCAGCTTTCAAGTTCTCCTTGATAGCTGCATCTGTATACTCAGAACCCGCCGGATTCTTCTCTTCCACCACGTTCTGCATCCCATCTGAGCTCCCGTGTGTCTGCAGCGGCAACGGAGTGACACACGCTTTTCCCATTTGTTGGGACGTGGCTCCGATGTAGACTCCATGACAGTGCGCTTGAGCTCACCAATGCCAGCCTGATGTCTCAAAATCTCATCTTGTGATTTATCCAGATCCTTGGTATCACTCGGGAACACTGCTGGGGCTCCGGGCGCCGAACTTCCAGCCTGAGCTTCACGAGTTTCAGCTACTGATCCGGACCGTAACCCGTCCACGCCGCTGTCTTCGGCAGAAACAGATTCCTGGACAGAGTCAGTCCCCATATCTTCAGTCTTGTTCCTCACAGCTTCACTTGAGACCTCAGCTTCTGATGAGGCATCTGGCTTGGTGACCACCACTTCCATGGCTTTTTCCACCTCTGCAACATTACCTTCAGAGTCCTGGGCATGATGCAGCTCCATACCATACATTGATAACTTCTCATCTTCAACAGCATCCACTTGTGCTGTGTTCAGTTTCAGAGTCCTGCCTTTAAAGCTCAGCTCTCCTCCTTTCACCCAAGTCTTCGCCAGGGAACCGGCCACTGTAAAACATCTTCAGATGCCATCTTCTGTCCGGCTGTAAGGTCAGCATCAGCTTTCTTCTCAGGACTCTCAACCTCCTCTGCTACCATGCCTTCCTCATTTGCACTGGTTGCTTTATGTTCATCAGATGATTCACTATCACTATCCCTGTCTGACCCCTTTTTCTCAGCCACATCCGGCTCACCTTCAGGGTTATACAATTCATTCTCATTCTCATCCTGCTCACTGTCAGGGTTATACAATTCATTCTCATTCACATCCTGATCTGGAACCTTAGTTAACATGTCATCCACAACATTAACTTCACCATCTGGTCCCTCAAGTATGTGACTATGTGACAACCCCAGCACTATACTTCTATATAGCTCAGGTACTAGGAGCTGGCTCACGACCTCTCCCTGGACTTCAGTGTCCCTATACAACAGGTGAGTGTTTATGGCAACATGAGGAAACCTCTCCTCATAGCCAGGCTCTTGGGAAACCTCATTTAGAACATTTATATTTTCCTGGGCCGTTTTAAGAGAGGGGTCTCGCCACTGCTCACTCTCAAAATTGTCACAGGACACAGGTAAGTCAGGGACACTCGGTTCCCGAGAACCACCATCCTCGTCTCCCAACATCACCTGCAAAGGAATTTCATCACTATCACAGTCATCATTATTATCAATATCATTATCATGATTACGATCAGTATCATCATCATTATCATTATCAGCATCAGCATCATTATCATGGTCATCATCATTATCATGATCATCATCATCATTATCATCATCATCATCATATAAGTTTAACGGCCCACTAGCATTGTGTTCCGCCCCTCGGGACTGCGCACCCTCAATAGGAGCTTCTTAACACTGTCCATCAGAAACATTTTTCCCCCAGAGATCCTTAGACCGGGGAAAGTCATTACCCAATATGACAGGGTGCACCAGGTTCTTCACTACCCCCACTTCACATGAAACCTCCCCGCGTTTGGGGATCAAGTCCACGACAGTCTCTGGGTAGACTTTGGTGTCTCCATGGACGCACACCACACTCAGGTGCTTATCAGGGATGAAGTCCCTATCAATCAGGCTGTCACATACGGAAGTCACTGGACTCTCTGAGTCCAAGAGGGCCTGTGCTGGGCAGTCATTTACAACCACTGTGCACACCTGTGGTCCAGTCTCTTCTGCTGAGGTGGACACACACACAGGTTCTGCGCAGAGAGAGAGGGATCTGCCAACACCACAATACATAGGCTCCCCCTCTATTGGACAGTTGGCTGCAATTTCACGACATCTCCAACCCTGTCGATCACACTTTTCCACCCACATGTCCCCTCGGGCCTGAACCCGCTTATCAGCATACCCCATGTCCCCAACAGCTGGAACGCTCTTACCGCGAGAGTTCAGCGTCCGGGAACTCTGAAGTGACGACCTCTCAGACGGCTGGTCACGGAGACAGTCTTTGCTGGCGAAGGCCTTCTCCATCAGGCTGACCAGACGATTAGCATCCTGGTGGTCTCCTTGTCCGACCTCTGGCTGTACCTCAGGAGGACATGCTCGGGTGTAGCGGTTCACTATCACCTTTCCAACTCCATAATCAGGTTTGCTGACTGCAGACTCCCAACTGCATCTCCAGTCATGAACTCCCCTGGCACGGGCTGTCACCGTAACACCCAGCCGGGTAAGAATCTCCGCTTTCAGCTTGGCATAGACTTGGCTGTCCTGCTCGCTCAGGTCAGCATAGGCCCTTTGGGGTTCTCCAATCAGATAGGGTGCGACCATCATGGCCCATTCAGATAGGGGCAGATTCTCCTTCTCTGCCAGTTCCTCAAACCTAGTGAGATATACCTCCACATCATCACGAGGTGTCATCTTTTTCAGGGACCGTCTTACCTCCTTCTTTACAGCGGACAACGTAGGTGCCTTCACAACATTACTCTGGGACAAGGTGCTGAGAGCTGCAATCTGCTCCAACAACCGGTTATTCTCCTGCTGCTGCTGCTGGTACTGCAGTTGCATGCTCTGCTGGGCCTGTACCAGGTACTCAATGAGCTCCTCCATACTGCCGGACTTATCTGTCTCAACCACGGCAGTCTTATGTTGCACATTAACTTGCGCCATTTGTTCAAACAGCACCTCCATGCTGTCATCCATGCTGTCAGACTTCTCTGTCTTAACAACGGCAGTCTTCACACAAGACATACACACTCCACAGTCTTTTCCACAGAAAATTCAGCTCTGCTGTGCAGACACTTTTTTTTTTTTTTTCTCTGCAAACTCTATTAGGGCCACTGTCTCTTTAAGACTGCTCCAATAGACGTTTCTCTTTGCTGCTGCACACTCCACAGTCTTTTCCACAACAAGTTCAGCTTTGCTGTGCAGACACACTTTTTTTTTTTTTTCTTTTGCAAACTCTATTAGGGCTACTGTCTCTTTAAGACTGCTCCAATCAGACGTTTTTGCTGACACACTTTTTTTTTTTTCTGCTGCTACTTCAACAGACTTCACCTTTATTGCTGTCTCTAAGCCACTGTGCTGCACGCACATTCCAGCACCAATTGTATCAGCCACTGTGCTGCCCCAGCATTCTCCGCCAATTGTAAGCTTTTCAGGGGATATAGCTCTGGGATCGACGTCTGGGTAGACAGAGTGGCACGGAAACAGTTCATTCAGACAGCAGTTCTGGTGAAAACTGGCCGCAACCAGCTTTATTAAAGTCCACAGCAAACAGATATAAAACAAATCATAAACAGAAGACCTAGGCTTGTCTAGCCACTTACTACACTTAGATAGATTTCCCTATCTATCCGGGTCCCGACTCTACCAGCCGGGGCCAAAACAACACATATGTTCAGCATTTACCAGCATTGAGGTTCACAGAGTCTCCTCCTTGTGTCTGAAGGCACCTTCAAACGTCCAGACTTGAGAGAGCTCCCCTCCTATTCAGCAGCTATCCGCATGGATTCTCACAGAGACTACTCCTGTGTCCGGGGTACATCGAGCACCCAGACTGAGATAGCTCAAACTCCTGGAGACACCTTCTGTGCCTGGACCCCTCATGTGTCCAGACTAAACGAGCTCTCTGTCTGTGTTCGCAGACACCTACTTCTGGTCTCCTAATTAACACCTGAGTAGTTTCAGGCCTGAGCTGCAAGTGTGTAATGAACGTTTACAAAGCCACACATTTCCCCTATACCAGTCAGCAAAGTATCCAGGCGAAATGTACACCCCATTCATCACACATACCCTCACTGTCTCACAATATATATATTTTATATATATATATATATACATGTCATTGTGACATATATATATATACATATATGTATAGTTTATACACTTCTACATAGTAAAATATCCTCTGATTCAATTGCCGGGTAAAGCAGGCTTCTGTGAAAAGACAGAAGCACCCTACATGAAATGACACTTGGTGTACATAGGGTTAACCATGTCTTTTCATGTCCTTTGCTATCTGATTTGCACAAACAATTACATCAGTCTATGTGTGCAAAATTTCACACCTGTAGGGGTTAATTAAAGGTGTAAATTCTTTGTAAAAAAAACAGACTTTTTTGCTACGAATTTACACCTTTAATTAACCCCTACAGGTGTGAAATTTTGCACACATAGACTGATGTAATTGTTTGTGCAAATCAGATAGCAAAGGACATGAAAAGACATGGTTAACCCTATGTACACCAAGTGTCATTTCATGTCGGGTTCTGCATTTTCACAAAAGCCTGCAATTGAATTAGCGGCTATTATACTATGTAGAAGTGTATGAACATATAAATATATATATATATGTGTCACAAATTCAATGACATGTATATATATTAATATATATGAGGTGTAAAATTGTTTAAAAAAAATGCGTGGGCTCCCGCCCTATTTTCGCAACCAGACAGACAAAGCCAGCGAATGGGGGCAGATAATAATAGCCCAGAGAGGGACCATTATTTTTGGCCCCCCCTGGCTACTAACATCTGCCCCCAGACACCCCAGAAAAGACAAATCTATAATTAGATTCGCCCTTTCTGGCACTTTGCCCGTCTATTCCCATTTGTCATGTGTGCATTACCACGAAGATCGTCGCGGTTGCACATGTTGACTTCTCACAGCTGAGTTGCTGTTTCTTTGTGTTTGGCAGCTAGGGAGTTAATTCTGTCTGTGCTCGGTGCTGGGACTGGGTGCAGTTTCTCCCGGCTGCAATTGATTATTTGTTGATTGGTTTCCTTTAAATTCCTGGTTGTCTGCTTTGGGAGTTGCCAGTGAAAACCTTCATGCAGACCACAGATAGGAATGAATCTGTATAGACTTAAGTTGAGAGCTCCTTAGCTGTTTTAAGCTCAACTTGATTATAGTTTATTTCCCAGACCATTTATGTTCCTTCGGTGTTTGAGTGTGTATGCAAGTGAGTGCTATCCTGTCTGTCTTATATGTCTAATCTGTGTAGTTAGCTGAGATCAGCCCATATCCCTTTGGTGGTAATCAGGATCCTTCTTAGGACTGATTACAGGGTTCAGGGTCTGACAGGAGACAGGGTTAGGCTGGAGACTTGGACCTCTGAACCATTATCAGTACCTCCAAGGTAAGGGATTAGTTAGGACCCCAGTGCAGGGTCAGGTTAGACCCCGGTCCTCCTCTTTCCAGTTACAGCTCATCAAGTCCTCAAGATTAACCCTGAGTTCAACTATATCGTTTCTGCACATCTAGTCCTCAAGATTAACTCTAAGTTCTGCAGAGATTGTGTCAGGTAAATCTATTTTATACTTACATTCTGATGTTGCTAAACTATATGTTGTATAGAGTGTGGTTCCTGTATAAATAGTTTACTGACATTGTATTCATATCATTAGACAGCGTGACACCATTGCCCTGTAGCGGTGGCGAATGGGTTAATATGGGGTTAAAGCCACATTGCAATTGAAAGGTGACCTTAAGCCAGGTTAATAATTGAGAGCTGTCAATTAGACAACTATCAATTATTAATCCTATTGCATGAAATAAAAATAAAACACACACACTTTAATTAAAAATCATTTTAATGAAATAAAGACACATGTTTTTGACCATCTTTTATTTGACTGCAAAAACCATTTCCTGTAATAAAAATAAAATAAAAAAGCAAAATTATTCTTACCTATCCCATGCACAGTCAGGTCCCACGATGTAATCCTTCAGAAAGGGTTAATGTTTACTGCAGGGACCGCAGCTAATGCTGCAGCCTCACAGTAAACCCCCAAATGAATAAGTTCCTCTCCTGGCTGACAGGAGAGGAAGTGGAAAGCTTAATTGATTGCTTTCCACTTTCACTTCAGGTCAGCCAGGGACACAATCAGTGACGTCAGAGGGAACTGATTAACAAAAATAGGGGTTCCCTTCGAATAAAAAATGGCGTGGGGTCCCCCCTATTTTTGTTAACCAGCCAGATGAAGCAGACCGCTGAGGCCTGGATTTTCAGGCTGTTAAGGAGCCAAGATCCATGGACCTTGCCAGCCTGATAATACCAGGCCACAGCAGTCTGCATATCTTGGCTGATTAACAAAAATAGGGGATCCCCTCGAAAAAAATTGGCGTGGGGTCCCCCCTATTTTTGTTAACCAGCCAGATGAAGCAGACCGCTGAGGCCTGGTTTTTCAGGCTTTTAAGGATCCAATATCCATGGACCTTGCAAGCCTGATAATACCAGGCCACAGCAGTCTGCTTAGCTTGGCTGGTTAACAAAAATAGGGGATCCCCTCAAAAAAAAAACGGCGTAGGGGTCCCCCTATTTTTGTTAACCAGCCAAGTAAAATGCAGACTGCTGCGGCCTGGTATTAAAAGACTGTCAAGGCCCATGGATTTTGGCCCTCAACAGCCTGATAATACCAGGCTACAGCAGCCCCACATTTGGCGCATCAAAAGATGTGCCAATTGTGGCACTTTACCCGGCTCTTCCCACTTGCCCTGTAGCGGTGGCAAGCGGGGTAATAAGGGGTTAATGTCACCGTTGATTGCACGGTGACAATCAGCCCGGTTAATAATGGAGAGGCGTCAATAAGACACCGATCCATTATTAATCCCAAAGTTATTAAATGCATAAAAAAAAGACAAAACAAGAAAAAAGTATTTTAATGAAATAAAAGAGACAACACAGTTTTCATTTCTTTTATTATACTCTCATTCCTGCGACGCCATCGATCTCCTGTAAAAAAAGAAAAAAAACAAACCAACAGTATACCACCTGTCCGACGCAGTCCATAGTAACGACTGTCCCACGACGATCCAGCTCTGCTACATCACAATGACAGGCAGAGCCTGTCATCGCAACCCAGCACAGCTGATTACCTGCTTCCCCGGCGGTGATGTCATCGGACTGACTGCTTTACGGCCGGGATTACCCAGCAGTCACTGCAGTTATCGCGAGAAACTGCATGTGACCGCCGGGGAAAGATGATGGCGGCCATGAAGCAGTCCAGGCTGTGACCGCCGGAGATCTTCTGCCAGGTAAGTGCCGCTGACTCCTGACAGCCCCGACCGACGGACACTGACAGTGACAGACCCGACCGACGGACACAGACAGTGACAGTGACAATCCCGATTCCGGTATCCGATATGACGAAAATATCGGTATTCGGAATCGAAAGCCCGATACAGCTAATATTACTGCATTCCAAAAGTGTGAAAATGCAAAATTTCGGGCTAAATCAACATGTTTGTGGCAAAAAGTTGAGACACTGGAAAAATTCTTTCCCACTTCATTGAATTTACAGAAGGAACAACTACCACATCTGAATGTACCAAGAGACCTTCTATCCAACCAAGTTCCCTTTTTAGGTATTGGTGTATAGTTGCTATGTACCAGCTGATCTCCAATTGATCTCCCTCTCCTGTATGTTATGGCTGGTGAGCCTGGTAGAAAATTACAGACTTCGCTATCAGCCTCAATAATTCCCCAATGTTTTTTAATTATTTTACGAACATCCCATGAGCATTTGTCATAATTTCCAATGATGCGTACAGCATTATCTGAAGTTTTTTGTTTCGGGTGTAGGAGGCTACTCCTTGTACGGAATTCTGCCTCCTTAAAGGCATCTTGAAGAACATCCATAGGATAGCCCCTGTTACGAAACCTATCTCTTAGTTCTCTGGCTTGTCCATAAAATACTGATGAACTGGAACAGTTTCTACTCACACTGAAGTATTGCTCCTTAGGGATACCCTTTCGCAAACTCAACGGGTGATTACTGTTCCAGTACAAAAGATTATTGGGGGAAGTTGGCTTCCTGAATGTCTTGTTCTCCAACAGGCCATTAACACCCTTCTGGATATTAATGTTCAAAAAATTGATAGATTTCGAATCGGCCTCCGAAGTAAACTTGAGGCCTAAATTGTTCTGATTCAGATCACAGACAAAATTGTTAAAAGACAGGACATTCCCCACCCACAAAATCAAAATGTCATCTATGTAGCGCCCACAGAAAAGAATCTGGGGACATCACCAGGCTGTCTTATCATCACCAAAAACAATGGTGTCTTCCCACCAGCCCAGGAGCAGATTTAAATATGTAGGTGCACAAGGGCTAGCCATCTCAGTGCCCCTGAGCTGGTGGTAATAGACACCATCAAAAAGGAAACAGTTATGTGTTAACAGGAATTTCAAAAGTATACTGATGAATTCACTATGGGCATTGAAATGAACTCCCCGAGATTTAAGAAAGAATTCAATTGCCTTCAAACCTATGTCATGAGTGATGCTACTGTATAATGCCTCGACACCGATTGATGCCAAGAGAATATTATCATCTAAAGACATGTCCTCAATTTTTAACAAGAAATCAGAAGTGTCTCTGATATATGATGGTAATACCGTGACAAAATGTCATAACACCCTATCTATGTAGATGCCACAGTTTTGTGAGATAGAGTCATTACTAGTGTTGAGCGATACTGCTTGATATCTAAAAATATCGTATCGGAATGGTATCGCCGATATCACTAAATATCGTCGATATCCGATTCCGATACCGGAAGTCCCATGTAAGTCTATGGGAACAAAATATCGCAACAAAAAAAACCCTTTCTTTCGTTGTAAACAAAAATATACACACATAGTACAATATATATATATATATAATATATATATATATATATACGTCATTGTGACATATATATATATATACATATATTTATAGTTTATACACTTCTACATAGTAAAATAGACTCTGATTCAATTGCCGGGTAAAGCCGTGACATACCCCATAGAAGTCGACGGGCTCGGTCCCGAGTACCCCCAAAACCTCTGGCTCTGTGCGGCTCAACTTGGGCGTCACGAACAGGATTCTGTAGCTCGCTATAAGCGAGTCCTGTGTGCCTGAATTGAACTGGTTTTGTGCTTGAGAATTGCTAAAATCATCAGAGAATGTATTTGCCATTTTTCCGCCATATCTGCGTCACGACGAGGCACTGGTGAAGAAGAAGGGCGTGCTCTTCGTGGGTGTACACTCACTCAGTGGCGCGAAAACGATGGCCGACCACTCTAAATGGTACTGCAATGTAAGATTGTGCCCCACAGCTCTTCAGTTCCGCCTCCTCATCCTCCTCAGTGTGCGGAAAGTAACACGAAGGTCCCGCCTCCCTACAAAAGAGGGGCCCTCTCCAGATGCTAATGACACATGTGACTTGGCAGAGATGGCTAATGGACACGAGCAGAAGTGTGAAGGGATGGAGCAGTCAGAGCTCTCCCCCCACGGAAGCGACCCGATCGCCACGGAACCACCGTTGGGCACCCGGCCTGGAAACCCTCCTACGCTGCAAGAAGCGGAGGATACCCTAAGAGGCCTGGCCCAGCACCGGGAGGAGGTCGCCAGGATGGAAGCCAGCTGGCGTGCCCTAAAACTAAACTTGGAGCGGCGCCAATCCCTCTTACCTGAAGTGTCTGTACCGGAAGGTAAGGCACCCGTTCTAGTAGAGGAGTCCGTGCGGGCATCCCAGCCCTTGCAATGTGATCCGGTTGACGTTGTCGCAGTGGAGGCACCCGTTCCTGCAAAAAACTCTGCACCGGCAGCACCCCAGATCCCGCTGTCTGCCCCCGTCGCTGAGACAGAAGAAGCGACACCCGTCCTCATGGAGGAGGCCGCGCAGGCACCAGAGGTCTACCTGTCTGTACCGGAGCCCCGACTGTCATCTGTTCCAGAGCCGGCTGCTTCCTCCGCAGGTGAGCGCCGCCAGGACTGTCGGGCACCAGGAGAGCTGCCGCAAACCGGACATCGTAAGCTGCAGTTTGATGGTGGAGACATGGAGATGCTGGTGGAGGAGAATTCCAACCGGCGTCAGGAGGAAGAGTGGAGACGTTGGGAGCGGGAAGCAGAGCGACAAAGGGAGCAGCGAGAATCCCAAAAGCTTCGGCAACGTAACCTGGAGAAGGACCGGGCAGATAAGGACCGGATGAGAAAAGATAAAGGAACCCTGTGGGAGCCGCGGCGTAAAGGTGCAGTACGGAGCTTTAAATTGAAAGGTGGTTGGGGCTTCATCCAGGAGCCTGGACTTTATTTAGAAGTGTTTGTGACCCGGCGGGACGTGGAGACTCACCTCCCAGAAGGACACCCGGGGAGGGACCTGTTGCCAGGAGACTTGGTGACTTACACCCGACACTGGGGTTACAATGGATGGTACGCCCTAAATGTTACCAGGTGCGACCCCTACTCCCCAGAGTGTCAGGAACCTGTGAGACCCTCGGAGCCTTCAGCCTCCCACATCCAGGCCTCTGCACAAGTGCCCACCCCACGCCGTAAATCTCCCCAGCCTCCCTCAGTGGTCTCCTCAGCAGCCCCAGCTATGGACATGATAACTATAGCTGGCCCGTACCTGGCGCCTGTTAGGCCCCCTGGGGTTCGTTCAGTCCGGGACATAGGGCTCCAGACCCGGAGGGAGATGAAAGAGGTGGCCACACAGACACAGATAGCGGGTCACGACTTGACTGTACAGGCCACACGACGTCATCAGGTCCTGGTGGTCCTTGGTGTCTCGGATGTTTGGCAAGCATCAGAAGAGTACCAGGTGGTACCTGGAACACCCCTGCCAAAGAATTATAAATAACCCGGACAGGGTCCCTGTATGTAAATAGTTAAATTGTTGATGTACCCGGACGGGTGAATGTTCATAAAAAAAAAATTTAATTTAATAAAAAACACAACACAGTTTTTATTACTTTTATTACAGTCTCATCCTGCGACGCCATCGATCTCCTGTAAAAAAATGAAAAAAAAAAAACAGCAGTATACCACCTGTCCGACGCAGTCCATAGTAACGAGTGTCCCACGACTATCCAGCTCTGCTACATCAGAATGACAGGCAGAGCCTGTCATCCCGGCGCAGCACAGCTGATTACCTGCTTCCCCGGCGGTGACGTCATCGGACTGGTTTACGGCCGGGATTACCCTGCAGTCACTGCAGTTATCGCGAAAAACTGCATGTGACCGCCAGGGAGAAGATAATGGCGGCCATCAAGCAGTCCAGGACGTGACCGCCGGAGATCTTCTGCCAGGTAAGTGCCGCTGACTCCTGACAGACCCGACCGACGGACACTCACAGTGACAGTGACAAATCCGATTCCGGTATCCGATATGACGAAAATATCGGTACTCGGAATCGAAAGCCCGATACAGCTAATATCGGCCGATACCCGATATTTGCAGTATCGTATCGCTCAACACTAGTCATTACCCAAAACAATGGGGCGTCCCCTCAAGGGTGACAACCCCTTGTACACTTTTGGCAAGGCATAAAAGATTGGGACAGTCGGTGTCTTTTGTAGCATAAAATCTCTTTTTTTTAAAATAATGTTGGATTTCCAAGCCTCATCGAGTATCAATTCAAGTTCACCATTGAAATCCTCTGTAGGGTCCCTCCGTAATTTGCCATAGGTAGATTTATCATTTAAGATCCTATTGCACATGCCCCTGTAAATATCATGACTCATGATCACTATATTGCCCCCCTTGTCTGAAGCCTTAAAAATCAATTCTTTATTAGAAGAAAGGTCATCCAGCTCATTTATAGCGGTCTCTCGGCCAAGAAAATTGCCAAACTGCAGTATATGAGTGCAATGACAGTTGAATGAATATGAAATGAAAGTTGTCCATCCATTAAAAAGCCAAGAATGGACGTCCAGGCAAAATATCTGAGTCAACAAGTTGGCTCATCACAAGGTCAATCAGCTCTGGTGCGACAATTAAGGCAGTGAAGGTGGCTCATATACTTCTTAACAATGAGATCACAGACATCCGTGCAAGCACTGTGCAACGCACATTACACAAGTCTGGAATAATGTCCCCAAAAAGGTAAAGAAGCCTCCACTTTAATATCATCATAAGAAGCATCAGCTTGAGTTTGCAAAATAGTACGAAAAGTGAACAGCTGAAGATTAGAAACGGGTGACTAGAAGTGATGAGACAAAAGTCAATAGACTTAGGTTCTGATGGGTTCAAACAGAAACAAGGTAACACGATAAAACACAGCTAAAACCAAAACCATGAATAAGACCTGCAAGGTCGAAACGCGTCGGTTTCAGACCACCAGGGACCCCCACTTGTATATGTCTTTTTTCTATCAAGATGGATTTTAATTTTATCCAATAAAAATTGAATTTTTATTCATTTTTGCGCTGGAGATTTTTTTTCTACATGTTTTGCTGCAGCCAAAGCCTCTAATCAAGGTGGCTCCGTGCGCATGAGGATTCTGATCTACTGCTGAGAATGAAAATCTTCTGGACTACTGCTGAAACTGGTGAGCTGACTATTTTCCTGCTTTTTCCCTGCTTACAAAACACAGCTAATGGATCAAGAAATTGAAAATACTATCAAGTTCAGTAAAGGAAGCCTTATGATATGTGGTTGTTTCACAGCCAAAGGTGTTGGATACTTTATCAGGATCAATGGTGGTCTCAATGCCGAGCTACATGTGAGTGTCCTACAAGACGAGTTACTTTGTACCCTCGAGTATTATGGATATGAAAAGGACAACATAGTGTTCCAGCAGGACAACGGCCCGAAGCCTACGTCAGATTGGGGAAGAAATGGTTCAATGACAATAAAGCAGAGGTTCTGGATTGGCCCCCCACAGTCCCCAGACTTCAATCAAACACTTGTGGGTTGAGTTGAAGCAAAAAGCTGTATACATACCCTGGTGAGTAGACCAATATGCACCAACTTTGGGAACCTGTAGAAGAGACCTGGGATCAAGTTTCGGTCAAGATATGTTTCAATTTGATCGAGGAAATGCCCAGAAGGCTTCAGGCAGTGTTGAAATCCAAAGCTGGAATCTAAAATACTAACAAAATTAAAAAAAATCGAATTTTTAATTTTAGGAGTAAAGCAGTGAAATGACCAGAATCTGCATAACTAATCATATGTTTCATAGTTACATTTATATATGAGATAGCCAAGATGATTGTCTGTAAGATGACAGTAGTCTTTAATTTTAAGAAAAATTACACACTGAGTAAAGCAAAAAAGTGACAAGTATCTTGCATAGTGTCAGGACACAATTATTATAGTAATACAGGCGGGCTTGCTTTAAGGAATAAAATGGCAGATTTATCGGAAATATAAATATTGCTATTGAGAAAACTCCAAACAAATTGGTCAAGAAAAATGATATTACATTTCAATAATTTTAGATGATAAAATACAAATTTTATTGAGAAAAAGAAGGGAGAAGGGGTAAAGACACGGTGCAGGGGCGCGTTCCTGCCTGCATCACTGTGACCATATAGGTATCTATGCCCTGTAATAACTAGTAGTTTAACTTACATATATGGCCATAAATGTCATTTTTTGTACTTATACTATCGGTAACTTCTGACCTATTATAACCATAGTATCCACTTGGGTATGACATTGATTTTCTATACTATGCGCCTATTTTAGCACACATACAGTACAGACCAAAAGTTTGGACACATCTTCTCATTCAAAGATTTTTCTGTATTTTCATAAATTCCCAACAGTGTCACCAGCAAAGCACCCCCACACCATCACACCACCTCCTTCATGCTTCACGGTGGGAACTAGGCATGTAGAGTCCAGCCGTTCACCTTTTCTGCGTGCAAAGCAGTAATCAAAGCAAAAGGTGGCTACTTTGAAGAACCTAGAATATAAGACATATTTTCAGTTGTTTCACACTTTTTTGTAAAGTGTAATGTATAATTCCACATGTGTTAATTCATAGTTTTGAAGCCTTCAGTGTGATTCTACAATTTTCATAGTCATGAAAATACAGAAAAATTTTTGAATGAGAAGGTGTGTTCAAACTTTTGGTCTGTACGGTATGTGATTGCAGCTGCTACTTTACATCCTTATATGTATTATTTATTAATTTATAATACTGTTCCACAACATTATGGTCTCATATTAATACATGCACAAGACTGTCTTTTCTTATACTGTGCAGTCGTCCTTACACAGTCTTTTGAGGCCTTTTTGCTCCAGTGTAATGGTCAAACCTAGGGCACTTGCCATGCTGACACTCTATTTTTCTCTTCATTTTTAAATGGACACTCATGCACTTTATTATTGACATTTATACTATTTATATATACTGTATATAATTTGATTTCAGTTGGATATTGTACATTGATGTATTCATTAGTGTTCACTTGATTTTTTTAGCATGCACTCCTTGCATATTTCTTTGTCATATATACACATTAACATATATGTGTATATCAAAACCAAAAACAGTAAGGGAATAGCAAATAATATCCCTATTGTGGTTAAATTGACTAAAAATGTTCAAGAGTCGAAATAGCTGACGAAGCCGAGTGTGGTGAAACGCGCGTCGGGGCCCTTCAACACGCCATCCCAGCAATCTCTGGAGCGGTTCTCATAATGTCGCAAGGTAATCCTGAACTTTGAAGCAATGCCATCCTTGCTTATACGCCATTCAGAACGTTCTTTCTGACTGCCATGCTTAGCCTTATATATTTATTTATACTTTGACCAGACTCCACTTCCCTGTATATGACTGGGGATTCTGTGCACGTCACCTCAGTCTATTTAGTGAGTGGTTTCCATTGTGGCTGCAAGGCAATCTCTAATTAGACTCTTGGTTGCATTTATTCACAATTTTGCTGGCATACCTCTTGCCAGATTTTCATGCTGAACGTATTATACATCCTATTAGCATATTATTGGGTATTCCTGCTCCTCATTCATCATGTATTTTACTTGTATTTTTTATTATGCTGGATGACGTCTGTTTCTCTATGGCTGTAACCTTTCCGGTATGCAGCATTTCATTATAATTTACACCTTGTTTGTCCTCCTTATACCCTGTCTATTTATAAGATGTTTTGCTATAATAAAAATGACTTTTTTGTAAAGACCCCTCCTCTGTGGTTTATATAGAGTATTTTGACTCTTGAAAATTTTTAGTCAATTTAACCACAATAGGGATATTATTTCCTATTCCCTTTCTGTTTTTGGTTTTGATGTTTATATATTGGCTGAGGGGCATGTCCCGACTGGCCATGGTGACAATGGTAAAGGTTTAGATATATGTGTATATATTTGCATAGATATAGCTTTCACATTTTATATATCCACTCATTTAATACCTCTATATTAATATATATTTTATCTCTGTACATGTATGCATTGTCCAGTGTGCACTTGCTACTACAGAGATTTTGCATGTGCTTTCTTCTTCTGTGTCAGCTATTATTGGTCTCTTGTATACTTGGCAGGTATACACTAGTTGTCATTAGCAACGTGTTTTTACCCCTTCTACCTCCTTTGTCTCAATAAAATTTGTAATTTATCATCTATAATTATTGGTATTTATTATCATTTACTTGACCAATTTGTTTGGTATTTCCTCCATAGCAATATTGCATTTGAAGCAGTAGTGGATGGTGAGATATGGAACCTGAATGTCAAAAACTTTGCTACCCTTTTGCTCGTCACTGTAAAATACTGACCAAATACTGAATATGAGGGACAGCTTTACAATTAGATGATTACAAAGTGCATTCCGTAATTATTTGTAATCTGCAATTTAGCTACAAGCCTTTAGATTTCCAGCAGAGGAAGAGATGCATTATTGGGGCAGCACCGTGGCTCAGTAGTTAGCACTGTTACTTTGCAGTCTTGGGCTCAAATCCCACCAAAGACACCATCTGCAATGAGACTGTATTTTCTCCCCTTGCTAGCAATGGTTTCTTCCTGTCACTCCAGTTTCTTCCCACAATCTATATATGTACTGATTTAGATTATGAGCCCCAGTGGTTAAAGTGATAATGATGATGATGTCTGTAAAGTGCTGCGATATATGATGGTGCTAAATGAGAAAATAAATTCAATGTACAAGTATTTTATTAAAATATGAGAAGAAAGACGAGAGTATAGTAGCAAAATTGTTCAACAATGTATCCAAACAAACAAAATGGCACTTCAATACTTATATTAGACAAAAAAGGTGACAACAGTATTGTGTGCCCACCCAAAAGGAAGCGAACCAATACATTTAAATTATTCTCTTCATTAGAAAATTAAACATATTTAAAAGGACCACATGTTCAAAAATTCATAAAAATACCCCATAAGGGGGCAGCAATGGATTGACACAAATTTAATGAGATTACCACACAGAGGTATAATCAGAATTAGTAAATCTCCTAGGTTCAATTACCCATATATCATGTGCAAAAACCCGCATCATTTGTATTGAAATCTCCATAAGAACCGAGATATTAAATATGTATAACTAGACACCTCTCATGGAAGAGCTCACTATGGTAGCAAAAAATCAAAACACTTATAGTTGGGCAGGAAAAAACTCCAGAAATTTGCCCAAGAATTAATAAAGCAATTTCTCCAGAAAATGCAATGTATTAATATAGATAGTAATCAATACTGGATCGGGATCTAAACAAATATACTTAATGAATGGGCAAAAGAAGCTCTATTCCTAATCATAACGGGACCAAGTCACAATGTACTATATACCGTATATACTCATGTATAAGCCGACCCGTGTATAAGCCGACCCCCATAATTTTGCCACAAAAAACTGGGAAAACTTATTGACTCGCGTATAAGCCTAGGGTGAAAAATGATTATGCCCCCATATGATGCTCCACAGATTTTACCCCCATATGCTGCACAGATTATGCCCAATATGCTCCACAGATTATGCCCAATATGCTCCACAGATTATGCCTCCATATGCTCCAGATTATGCCCAATATGCTTCAGAGATTATGCCCCCATATGCTCCAGATTATGCCCCCATATATTCCACAGATTATGCCCCCGTATGATCCACAGATTATGCCCCCATATGCTCCAGATTATGCCCCATATGTTCCACAGCTTATGCCCCCATATGCTCCAGATTATGCCCCATATGTTCCACAGCTTATGCCCAATATGCTCCAGATTATGCCCCTATATGTTCCACAGTTTATGCCCCCATATGCTCCAGATTATGCCCCATATGTTCCACAGCTTATGCCCCATATGCTCCAGATTATGCCCCCATATGTTCCACAGTTTATGCCCCCATATGCTCCAGATTATGCCCCCATATGCTCCAGATTATGCCCCATATGTTCCACAGCTTATGCCCCCATATGCTCCATATTATGCCCCCAAATGCTCCAGATTATGCCCCCATATGCTCCATATTATGCCCCCATATGCTCCAGATTATGCCCCCATATGCTCCATATTATGCCCCCATATGCTCCAGATTATGCCCCCATATGCTCCAGATTATGCCCCCATATGCTGCACAATTATGCCCCATAGTATAGGCCTCATATGCTGCTGCTGCAAAAAAAAAAAAATGACATACTCACCTCTCGTCGCTGGGGGCCAGGTGCCGGTGTCCTGAGCAGGCGGTGACAGCGGCGCGCTATGGGGGACAGGTGCCGATGTCACCGCTCGCTCAGGACCCCGGCACCTGAGATATTTACCTGTCCTCTCTGCACCGCTGCGTCGTCTGACTCCTCTGACTGTGAATGGCAGGGGCGGGGCGCGCACTAACGACGTCATCGCGCCCTCTGCCTGAACATCCACAGCCAGAGGAGTCAGACCGAGGGAGCAGTGCGCAGCGGTGGACCGGGGGACAGGTAAATATAGCTATACTCACCCCTCCGCCGCGCGTCCCTGCAGCCTCTCCTCTTCTCCCGGAGCTCTCCGCAGCGCTTCAGTCCTGCAGCGGTCACGTGCTACCGCTCATTAAAGTCATAAATATGTGCATATTCATGACTTTAATGAGCGGTGCCATGTGACCGCTGCAGGAAGGAGCCGGAGATCGTGGGAGAAGCAGGGGGGCTGCAGAGACCGCGCCGGCGGAGGGGTGAGTATGATCCGACACCCCCGCTCCCCCTTTCCCCGCCGATCCCCGTATTTGACCCTCGTATAAGCCGAGAGGGGGACTTTCAGCCCTATAAAATGGGCTGAAAATCTCGGCTTATACATGGGTATATACGGTAAGTGAAATACGATGCATAAAGAGCTAACCAAAGGCATAAAAGATGTTTACCTAATAAAGTGCTGCTAGTGCATGCTCCATTGCTGTCCCCTGCGCCCCGACGTGTGTTTCGCCCTGCTGCTTCTTCCGGGGGCGTGATATATTATGATAGCAAAATGTTGTGAATGTGGAATGTCACAAGATTTCTGGAGGCAGACTTTACTGAAATTCTATTAGTGTCCTGTTAAGTTCTGTGCTATTTTGCTCATTCTTGCCTGTCTAATTTCAAATATATTAATCAATATGTCCATTTTTTTCTTGATAAAACTTCTTTAATAGGGTGATTGATGTCTGCTTACTCAGACCTGCCTATACATTATATTATGCGGATCTCATGCTGTACTCATGTTCCTTTGTTTTCTGTGAGCTTGTTAAACTCTTTTCAATGTTTTATAAAAGAATACAAAGTGCAATACGATCTTATTTGGGCATTATTTAACTGAAAGCTGCTCACCTGTGAGGGCTGTGTGTCACACAACCACTGTCATAGCCTAGTTGTCACCCGCTGCAACGTCCACAGAGTTGTATAAAATATAGAGACGTAATAAGTGGACTTCAAGTGTGCTGCCGATTCAGGAACGAATCATAAACAATTTAGTTGTAGGTGGTTTGTTTGTCAATGCATTTCAGAGTCAAATTTGATTCCTTTCCCAGGACAACCACACGGCATATAACACAACATCCATGTGGTTTAAACCCTTTGCGACATGTGCTGTACTAGTACAGCTCTGCGGGAGGTGCAATTGTGCCCAGAGCAGTACTAGTATGGCGGCACGATTGCGTGGCACTCACGCTGAGCATCGCGGCGATCGCATACGTGTGTCAGCTCTATGTGACAACCTGACACCTCGCAGCAATATCCACGATTGGTGCTATCATTGATCGTGTGCATTTAACCCCTCTAATGCCACTGTCAGTAGTGACGTTGGCATAGAGAAGCATCGCGCAGGGAGCTCCCACCAGGACATTGCGATGTGATCACGTTGTTCTTGTGGTCTCCATGGAGACCCCCGGCTACAAGATGGCCACAGGTTCCTTCCGGGTCCCGCAGGAAAGGTGGCTTGTTAGTGCCTGCTGAGAGAAGGCGCTGGCATGCCTCCTTACCTGCCTGTCAGATTGCTGATCTGATATTCTGCAGTGCATATCAGCGATTTGATGTAAAATAGTAATGTCCCATACTGGGACAATGTAATAAAGTAAAAAAAAGTATAAGGTGTATAAATATTTTTTTAAAAATCCCCCAAAAAAGAAAAAACATATTTTTCCAATAAATACATTTATTTATGTAAATAAAAAAAAATTAAAAGTGCACATATTTGGTATCGCCACATCCGTAATGACCCGCTCTATAAAACTGCCCCACTAGTTAACCCCTTCAGTGAACACCGTAAAAAATAAAAAACGAGCCAAAAAATAATGATTTATCTTCATACCGCTGAACAAAAAGTGCAATAAAATGCGATCAAAAAGAAGGATGTAAATAAAAATGGTACAGCTGAAAGCAACATCTTGTCCCACAAAAAAAGGTGTCATACAGCTACATCAGCAGAAAAATAAAAAAGTTATAGCCCTCAGAAATAAGCGATGCAAAATAATTATTTTTCTATAAAATAGTTTTCATTGTGTAAAAGCGCCAAAACATAAAAAATACAAATAAATGATGTATTGTTGTAATCGTACTGACCCTAAGAATAAAGCTGTCTTACCAATTTTACCACACATATAATATTATAACAAAAAAAAAATTCCTGAATTGATGATTTTTGTTCATTCTGTCTCCCAAAAATCGGAATAGAAAGTGATCAAAAAAAGTCATGTGCCCGAAAATGGTACCAATAGAAATGTCAGCTCGTCCCGCAAAAAACAAGCCCTCACATGACTTTGTTGGCTAAAATAAAGAAAAATTATAGCTCTCAAATATTGTGATGCAAAAACTACTTTTCGCAATAAATAACATCTTTTAGTGTGTGACAGCAGCCAAGCATAAAAATCCGATACAAAATCTGGTATTGCTGTAATCGCACCGACCGAAGAATAAAGTTGCCTAATCACTTATACCTCATGATGAATGGCATAAAAGATAAATAAAACCAATTCTTCACCTGCTGTTGATTTTTTTCATTCTGCCTCTCAAAGATCGCAGTAAGGCTTGGCGCACATTTATTCTGCGGTCTACGCTGAGTGCTTACACTGGGGTTTCCCTGTAAATCTCTGAAATACATAATTCAGACAGAACCCCGGCAGAAAATTTCCTATAGTGAGGCAGATGGAGGCACTAAAGATGCCATAGGACCTGTTATGCGGGGTGTTTGTCTTTTTAGGATTGCATAAAAGTGCTGCTGGCAACAGTTTTGTGCACTTCTGAAAAGAAGTAAACCACTAAACAGAGGAGAGACAGACTCCAGAGAGACTGCCTCACTATAGTGAATGGATCCATCGGGGATTTCATCTGAATCACGTCACTAAGAGATTTAGATGGAAACCCCAAAAGAAGTGGTCAGCATAGAGCTCGGGTTAACTGTGATCCCAAATGTTATGTAAAATGTTCCCAAAAAAAACTTCAAATCAATCCACAAAGAAGGCAAATCCCCACTCTGGTCCATCATCTGTGAATGAAAATATAGGGGCTTCCACGTTACTGGTAGCACAAAGGCTCTGGAAAAGCGAAATGGCTCTTCACCCACCAAATGATATTCAGTAAATTCTCCACTTCCAAATCCAAGTGCCCCCTCCCTTCTGATCACCAGTATGCAGAAACCACATATAGCACATACATGTTTGGCATTTCTGTAGTGATGGGAGCCCACCTAATTTACAGGTGCAGGTCTCCAGAAGCATGAGATGGGCATAATGTACTGGTTACTACAATGGCACTTTGCAATTTTCACTCACCAACATCCACTGCTACCTGTTTCTGGAAAAAATCCATGGAGTCAAAATCGTCACTACATCTGTAGATAAATTCTCAAAGGGTTAAAATTTCCAAAATGGGGTCCCTTATGGGGGGTTCTGCTATTCTGGCACCTCAGAGGCTCTGAAAATGTAACATGGCACCCTCAAATAAGAGCAGCAAAATCTGAACTGTAATATGGCGCTACTTCGCTTATGAACTTTGCACTGTGCCTCAGAAGTACAGTACAGACCAAAAGTTTGGACACACCTTCTCATTTAAAGATTTTTCTGTATTTTCATGACTATGAAAATTGTACATTCACACTGAAGTTATCAAAACTGTGAATTAACACATGTGGAATTATATGCTTAACAAAAAAGTGTGAAAACATGTCTTATATTCTAGGTTCTTCAAAAGCAGCCACCTTTTGCTTTGATGACTGCTTTGCACACTCTTGGTATTCTCTTGATGAGCTTCAAGAGGTAGTCACTGGAAATGGTCTTCCAACAATCTTGAAGGAGTTCCCAGAGATGCTTAACACTTGTTGGCCCTTTTGCCTTCACTCTGCGGTCCAGCTCACCCCAAACCATCTCGATTGGGTTCAGATCTGGTGACTGTGGAGGCCAGGTCATCTGGTGTAGCACCCCATCACTCTCCTTCTTGGTCAAATAGCCCTTACACAGCCTGGAGGTGTGTTTGGGGTCATTGTCCTGTTGAAAAATAAATGATGGTCCAACTAAACGCAAACCGGATGGAATAGCATGCCGCTGCAAGATGCTGCGGTAGCCAGGCTGGTTCAGTATGCCTTCAATTTTGAATAAATCCCCAAAAGTGTCACCAGCAAAGCACACTCATACCATCACACCTCCTCCTCCATGCTTCACGGTGAGAACCAGGCATGTAGAGTCCATCCGTTCACCTTTTCTGCGCGCACAAAGACACTGTGGTTGGAACCAAAGTTCTCAAATTTGGACTCATCAGACCAAAGCACAGATTTCCACTGGTCTAATGTCCATTCTTTGTGTTCTTTAGCCCAAACAAGTCTCTTCTGCTTGTTGCCTGTCCTTAGCAGTGGTTTCCTAGCAGCTATTTTACCATGAAGGCCTACTGCACAAAGTCTCCTCTTAACAGTTGTTGTAGAGATGTGTCTGCTGCTAGAACTCTGTGTGGCACTGACCTGGTCTCTAATCTGAGCAGCTGTATACCTGCGATTTCTTAGGCTGGTAACTAGGATAAACTTATCCTCAGAAGCAGAGGTGATTCTTGGTCTTCCTTTCCTGGGGCGGTCCTCATGTGAGCCAGTTTCTTTGTAGCGCTTGATGGATTTTGCAACTGCACTTGGGACACATTCAAAGTTTTCCCAATTTTTCGGACTGACTGACCTTCATTTCTTAAAGTAATTATGGCCACTCGTTTTTCTTTACTTAGCTGCTTTTTTTTGCCATAGTACAAATTCTAACAGTTTATTCACTAGGACTATCAGCTGTGTATCCATCAGACTTCTGCACAACACAACTGATGGTCCCAACCCCATTTATAAGGCCAGAAATCCCACTTATTAAACCTGACAGGGCACACCTATGAAATAAAAACCATTTCCGGTGACTACCTCTTGAAGCTCATCAAGAGAATGCCAAGAGTGTGCAAAGCAGTCATCAAAGCAAAAGGTGGCTACTTTGAAGAACCTAGAATATAAGACATAATTTTAGTTGTTACACACTTTTTTTGTTAAGTATATAATTCCACAAGTGTTAATTCATAATTTTGATGCCTTCAGTGTGAATTTACAATTTACATAGTCATGAAAATACAGAAAAATCTTTAAATGAGTAGGTGTGTCCAAACTTCTGGTCTGTACTGTAGTTTTTGACCACATATGGGGTATTGGTGAACTCAGGAGAAATTGCACAACACACTTTGGAGTCCATTTTCTCCTTTAGTCCTTGGTAAAATACAAAATTTGTAGCTAAAAAAGATTTGTGTGGGAAAAATGTGATTTTTTTATTTTCACGGCTTAAACCTGGGGGCTCGAGGTGCTCAATACACATCTAGATAAGGTTCCAAAGGGGCCACTTGTAAGGGGGGGGTTCTAATTTTTAAGCACATCAGGGGCTCTTCAAATGTGACAAGGCATCCACTAATTATTCCATCAAATTTTGCATTCCAAAAGTCAAATGGTGCACCTTCCCTTCCAAATTGTATGGAGCAATTTCTCCTGTTACGCTTACGAAAATGCAAAATATGGAGCTAAAAAAGATATGGGAAAATTGTGATTTTTTTTATTTCCATGGCTCTACATTATAAATTTTTGTGAAGCACCTGTGGGTTCAAGGTGCTCAATACATACCTAGATAAGTTCCCTAAGGGGTCTAGTTTCCAAAATGGTGTTACTTGTTGGGGGTTTCCATTGCATAGGCACATCAGGGGCTCTCCAAATGCTACTTGTCAACTGCTAATTATTCCAGCATATTTTCCATTCAAAAAGTGAAATGGCGCTCCTTCCCTTCCGAGCCCTGCCACGTGCCCAAACAGGAGATTTCCCCCCATATGGGGTATCGGCATGCTCAGAAGAAATTGCACAACAAAACGTATGGTCCATTTTCTCCTTTTCCCATTGCAAAAGTAAGAAAAATTAGGTCTAAACGAAAATTTTTGTGAAAGAAAAGTAAATATTTATTTTTTCCTTCCACATTCCAAAAATTCCTGTGAAGCACCTGAAGAGTTAATACTCTTCTTGAATGTGGTTTTGAGTAGCTTGAGGGGTGCAGTTTTTAGAATGGTTCTATATTTGGATATTTTCTGTTATATAGGCCCCTCAAAGTCACTTCAAATGTGAGGTGGTCCCTAAAAAAATGGTTTTGCAAATTTTGTTGTAAAAATGAGAAATCGCTGGTCAACTTTTAACCTTTATAACTTCCTAAAAAAGCAAATTATGTTTTCAAAATTGTGCTGATGTAAAGTAGACATTTGGTAAATGTTAATTATTAACTATTTTGTGCGATATGACTCTGATTTAAGGCATAAAAATTAAAATTTGAAAATTGCAAACTTTTCAAAATTTTCAACAAATTTCCATTTTTTCACATATAAACACAAGTTATATCAAAGAAATTTTATCACTGTCATAAAGTACAATACATCACGAGAAAACATTCTCAGAATCACCAGGCTTCGTAGAAGAGTTTCAGTGTTATGACCTCATAAAATGACAGTGGTCAGAACTGTAAAAATTGGCCTGGTCATTAAGGTAAAAACAGGCTTCATCTCAAAGGGTTAAATACAAAAAATGTTCAAAGAAGAGAGCCTAAACACATGAATCTTTTAGTGCCTTTTATCATTGTAAATTTCTTCTCCTGTTCTTATTTCCTTTTTTACATTTTTTATTACTTATTATCATAAATAAATACAACAGATTTATATGAAGATAATACATGTGATCTTCCCCCCGTTTTTTTCCTTTTCCTCATCCATATTTGTTTTGGCCTTCTTATTTAAAAATTTCTTGTATTTAAACTGCATGGTTGTTATGTTGTCACTTTCACATGTTTTTGTCCTGGGGAAGGGGTTGGATTTGACTCTGAAATGCTTTGACAAACAAAACCACCTACAACTAAATTGTTTATGATTCGCTCCTGAATCGGCAGCGCACCTAAAGTCCACTTATTCTGAAGCTCTATTTTTCTATATTTTGAGAGACTTATTTGACAGCTTGTAGTGTGGAAGGCAAGTATTGAAAATATTCTCTGATGAATCGCTCTGAGGCATTTGGTCAGTTATGTAGAACCGTATATTAATGTATGTAGAGGATAGTGCTTTTTATTATTTTCTGTTTATTTTCTCCATAGTGTAATTTTTTTTGCTCTTTTGACTTTAGTTTGCTTATGTAATGTAAAAATATGTGAATCTTCTTCGTCTTAAATGCATGCAAAGTGCTTTACACAGTGTACACCCAATCTATATAAGTGACGACTTAATTTGAGTTGGTGATCATTATAAGCATCAATGAATATCTATAGTCAATCATAATAGCAAAAAATGCAAGGCTGGAGTCAGAGCTGTACTGATTAATGTCAGGTATGGAAACTTCAGCAGTCTGAGTTTTAATATCTGCTCATGTGTTGACAACATTAGTTCAAACTGCTTGCCATTCCTGATGACACCAAAACTTAGTCCAGGAAGAAGGAGAGATAACGAGGTGACAACTAATGCTACCATTATGAAGTCTCTCTATCCTGGAGACTGGTAATCGTGGAAGTCATGTGGGTGCATACCATTTATGTGTTTGATTTATGTTTTTTGGGATATATTTTTATTTTTATGTCTATATGCAAGCTTCCATTAGTGCAGATGGTACTGTAGTTTTGAATCCATGCGGATGAGTCCAAAACCTAGCTTTTAGACTTATGTAAAGGGAATCTGTCTGTAGAGTTTTACAACATCATCTGGGAGAAACATGACATAGGGGCATGATTCTAGTGATGTATCATTTACTTGGCTGCTTGCTGCCATTTTGATAAAATCACTATCTGCTGATCCACAAGTTCTCTGAATTCTGTAAAACCCCACCCACACCTCTGATTGACATCTTTCGGAGAACACAGTACAAAGCCATAAAGAGCCAATCAGTGGTGAGGATATACAGCGCTAGTGAATATGCAGGATTACATGGCACTAGTCCTCTAGTCATAATGTCTTTGTGATAAAACTGTGATTTTATTGAAACTACTGCAAACAGCCCAATAATCGACACATCACTGAAAAGAGGGTCTTTGTTTCTAAATGATCATGAACTCAGACTGGCTAGCAAAAACCTGGTAAATGATTCCCTTTAAATGAATGAGTTCTCTATGAAAGGCAATATTGGGCAGAAAGAAGGTCATGTGTAAGTCTATGTTTCATCAGTTGTTTTGCATAAGTGTATAATTTGTAGAAATGTTTGTGTTTGTTACAATCTGTTCAATAAACCTGATGTATATCTTTGAAAACATAAAAGATATATGACATTTACAGGAAACAGACTTTTTGGTAGTTTATCATTTTTATTTCATTTTTAGAAATTTTTAAACCAAAGTCTTCTATGCTTTTGGCTGCTAAGTAGTGTTGAGCGATACTGCTCGATATCTAAAAATATCGGATCGGAATGGTATCGCCGATATCACTAAATATCGGCGATATCCGATTCCGATACCGGAAGTCCCATGTAAGTCTATGGGAACAAAATATCGCAACTAAAAAAACACTTTATTTCCTTGTAAACACAAAATATACACACTTAGAATAATAATATATATATATATATATATATATATATATATATATATACGTGTCATTGTGACATATATATATATACATATATTTATAGTTTATTCACTTCTACATAGTAAAATAGCCTCTGATTCAATTGCCGGGTAAAGCCGGCATTTGTGAAAAGACAGAAGCACCCGAGGGTCCAGTCGCCACAGAGATGTTGCATCGCACCCAGCGAACAGGATTCAGAAGCTCGCTATAAGCGAGTCCTGTGTGCCTTAATTGAACTGTTTTTTTGCTTGAGAATTGCAAAAATCATCATAGACTGTATTTGCCATTTTTCCGTCATATCTGCGCCACAGGCACAGGTGAAGAATAAGGGCGTGCTCTCGTGGGCGTACACTCACTCCGTGGCGCGAAAACGATGTCCGCACACTCTAAATGTTACTGCAATGTAAGATCGTGCACCACAGCTCTGGAGTTCCGCCTCCTCATCCTCCTCAGTGGGCGTAAACGAACGCGAAGGTCCCGCCTCCCTACAAAAGATGTCGCCTCTCCTGATGCTAATGACACATGTGACTTTGCTGAGATGGCGAATGGACGTGAGCAGAAGTGGGAAGGGATGGAGGAGTCAGAGCTCTCCCCCCACGGAAGCGACCCGATCGCCACGGAGCCACCGTTTGGCACCCGGCCTGGAAACCCTCCTACGCTGGAAGAAGCGGAGGATACCCTGAGAGACCTGGCCCGGCACCGGGAGGAGGTCGCCAGGATGGAAGCGAGCTGGCGGCCCTAAAACTACAATTGGAGCGGCGCCAATCCCTCTTACCCCCTGAAGTGTCTGTACCAGAAGGTGAGGCACCCGTTCCAGTAGAGGGGGCCGTGCGGGCATCCCAGCCCTTGCAATCTGAACCGGTTGCCAGTATCTCAGTGGAGGCACCCGTTCCAGTACAGGAGGCCGTGCGGGCATCCCAGCCCTTGCAATCTGAACCGGTTGCCAGTATCTCAGTGGAGGCACCCGTTCCAGTAGAGGAGGCCGTGCGGGCATCCCAGCCCTTGCACTCTGAACCGGTTGCCAGTATCTCAGTGGAGGCACCCGTTCCAGTACAGGAGGCCGTGCGGGCATCCCAGCCCTTGCAATCTGAACCGGTTGCCAGTATCACAGTGGAGGCACCCGTTCCTGCAGAAAACGCCGCACCAGCACCCCAGATCCCGCTGTCTGCCCCCGTCGCTGAGGCAGAAGAAGCGACACCCGTCCTCATGGAGGAGGCCGCGCAGGCACCAGAGCTCTACCTGCCTGTACCGGAGCCCCGACCGTCATCTGTTCCAGAGCCGGCTGCTTCCGCCGCAGGTGAGCGCCGCCAGGACTGGCGGGCGCCAGGAGAGCTGCCGCAAACCGTACATTGTAAGCTGGCGTTTGATGGTGGAGACATAGAGATGCTGGTGGAGGAGAATTACAACCGGCGTCAGGAGGAAGAGTGGAGACGTCGGGAGCGGGAAGCAGAGCGACAAAGGGAGCAGCGAGAATCCCAAAAACTTCGGCAACGTCAGCAGGACAAGGACCTGGCAGAGAAGGCACGTATGAGAAGGGATAAAGGAACGCTGAGGGAGCCGCGGCGTAAGGGTGCAGTACGGAACTTTAAGTTAAAAGGTGGTTGGGGCTTCATCCAGGAGCCTGGACTTTATTTAGAAGTTTTTGTAACCCGGCGGGACGTGGAGGCTCACCTCCCAGAAGGACACCCGGGGAGGGACCTGTTGCCAGGAGACTTGGTGACTTACACCCGACACTGGGGTTACAATGGATGGTACGCCCTAAATGTTACCAGGTGCGACCCCTACTCCCCAGAGTGTCAGGAAACTGACAGACCCTACGAGCCTTCAGCCTCCCCAACCAGGCCTCTGCACAAGTGCCCACCCCACGCCATAAATCTCCCCAGCCTACCTCAGTGGTCTCCTCAGCAGCCCCAGCTATGGACATGATAATGATAGCTGGCCCGTACCCAGCGCCTGTTAGGCCCCCTGGGGTTCGTTCAGTCCGGGACATAGGGGTCCAGACCCGGAGGGAGATGAAAGAGGTGGCCACACAGACCCAGATAGCGGGTCACGACGTCACTGTACAGGCCACACGACGTCATCAGGTCTGGGTGGACCCTCCTGTCTCGGATGTTTGGCAAGCTCCAGAAGAGTACCAGGTGGTACCTGGAAGAGGCCAGCCAAAGAAGTCTAAATAACCCGGTCAGGGTCTCTGTATGTAAATAGTTAAATTATTGATGTACCCGGACGGGTGAATGTTCATAAAAAGAAGTTTATTGTTGCCGTAATATACCCAGGTTGGGTAATGGTTTGATGTACCCGGACGAGTGAATGTTCAGAAGAACAAGTTTATTGTTGCCTTAATATACCCAGGTTGGGTAATGGTGTTTCACTGTAATGAAAATGTTGAACTTTGAAGCCATGAACTGTACTGGCTCACAAACTTTTCTGTAAATAGTTGGCACTTCGGTGCTCCATCTTGGTTTTACAAAAAACTTTACTACCTCAGAAACTAAAAACCCGTTTGGTGTGGCCGAAAGTGAGGTCTGCTCAAGGAAAGTCTTGCAGCCCATCCAAGACCACAGTTGGAGGTTTGGAGCGGGTCCTCCACAAGCACAAGTAAAGGACACTGTGAAGTTACCCCGGTGGGGGTAGTCCTAAGAAGTCTCCACGAACTTCGGCACTAATGCTATTTGCACTTTTGTTGAATATGTATTTATTAACACACATGTATAACACATATCAAGGGTATGAACAGTAACAAAACATGTCACATAATATAAGCCATTTGCACTTTAGTAATGTTATTAAAAATTTTATTATGCAACGTTTTACTTGAAGTGTTTCCTGCTTTCTTACTACGTCACATAGTCCACTCTGCTACATCACTTTGCACCATTGCTCTATCTCACATCTATCTGCCCTGGAAGGATAGCGTGTTACCTGTAGAAGACTTTTCACCTACCTGCACTACACCATCCCTTCCAGAGGACCTGCACAGCAGCGCTGGACACCCTGACCAGGTACTACAGGTGGCGTCACGACAAACTACACGAACATTCTATCATCCCCTGGAAATATCCCACATTCCAGTGATCGCCCAGGTCACGGACCGAGCTGTGCTACTCGTGACATCCCCCATAGAAGTCGACGTGATCGGTGCCGAGTACCCCCAAAACCCCTGTCTCTGTGCGACTCAACTTCCCTCACTGTGCTGGCACTTTACATTTACAAATGCCTCTGGGTTTTTTTTTTGGGGGGGTGGGGAACATTCAGACTTTTGCTATGGGGCCCCATGATTTATATGTACGCCCCTGCTGCTGAGGCATGGTATTTAAGGCTGTTAAGGAGCCAACATATATGGACCTTGCCAGCAGCGTCGGACTGGAGTACCTTGGGCCCACCAGAGAAAATATATTCTTGCGGCCCAACATCATACTTCCCAACCTTTGAATAAGGGAAAGAGGGACAAAGGCTGTGTCACGCTGTGCATGCTGCAGAAAATTTTAGGCCATGCCACGTTGCACCACAGACTGTCCAGGAGTTGGTGGATGCTTTAGGCCAGGTGTGGGAGGAGATCCCTCACGAGACCATCCGTCGCGCTCATCAGGAGCATGGCCAGAAGTAGGGAGGTCATACAGCATACCTCCCAAATTTGGAAGACAGGAAAGAGGATTAAAGGCTGCGGCGCGTGTTGCACGCCGCTGAAAATTTTAGGCCACGCCCCGACAACACCCATTTCACAGCTAATCACACCCATATCCTCGCCCCAAGCGTAACCATTTAGCACTGCTGATCACACTGACTGGTAATGAGGGCATAGTGGCTGGTACTGAGGAAAAGAAAGAAAGAGCAGCGAGAGAGAAAGAACAAACAGAGAAAGTAAGAGAGGAAAGAAAGAAAAGAGAGAGAAGAAAGAACAGAGAGATAAAAGAACAGAGAGCGAGAAGGAAAGAACAGAGAGCGAGAAAGAAAGACTAGAGAGAGAGCCATAGGCGTAGCTAGGGTTTTGGTTTAGTGGGGCAAAACTTCTGAGTGGGCCCATCATCAGAGAACCTCAGCAAATGACCGCGCTGTTGGCCAAAATAATCTATATATAAAAAGACCAATATTGATATTACCGCCATATGGTCTGTGTTAAATAATACCAGTCCTACAGAACATATAGATTACAGCACAGGTACAGATAATGACTTACCGCTGATGTTCTTTGTAATGGAATTGTTCACTTTTCATGTCTTTTCCATCTGGCCCACACCGACATGACGACTTCTCCAGCCAGGACTCGACTGCACCCCCATTAAAAAAAAATTAAAAAAAAACTCACCTCCCGGCTCCTGTGCTGCTCACTGTTCTCCCTCTCAGCGTCTGACAGCGGGCGCCGGCAGGTGATGTTATTGCGCCCGCTGTAATACGCTGAGAGGGGGATTATGGGAGAGAAGGAGCGCTCGCTCCTTCTCTCTCCATGCGTTCAGCTTTATCGGCTGGATGCCGATACAGCTGACCCTCCGATGACGGGTGGGGGGCCCACTGCTGGCACCGGGCCCGCCCAACGCCTGTTCAGGCCCCATAGCTTCCGGGCGGCAGAGCAGAGAGAGCGATTCTCCCTGCTCTGCCGCAGAATGTAACTGTATCGTAGCTCCGGGTGGGCCCCCTCAGAGCGCGGGCCCCGGGGCCACCGCCCCCTCTGCCCCACGACCTATCCTTTCAAATCAGGGCCCACCACGCAGGAGCTGGGGCCCACCATAGGTTTCTCCGGTGTCCCGGTGCCTCAGTCTGACCCTGCTTGCCAGCCTGATAATACCAGGCCACAGCAGTCTGCTTAGCTTGGCTGGTTAACAAAAATAGGGGATCCCCTCGAAAAAAAAACGGCGTAGGGGTCCCCCTATTTTTGTTAACCAGCCAAGTAAAATGCAGACTGCTGCGGCCTGGTATTAAAAGACTGTCAAGGCCCATGGATTTTGGCCCTCAACAGCCTGATAATACCAGGCTACAGCAGCCCCACATTTGGCGCATCAAAAGATGTGCCAATTGTGGCACTTTACCCGGCTCTTCCCACTGCCCTGTAGCGGTGGCAAGTGGGGTAATAAGGGGTTAATGTCACCGTTGATTGCACGGTGACAATAAGCCCGGTTAATAATGGAGAGGTGTCAATAAGACACCGATCCATTATTAATCCCAAAGTTTTTAAATGTATAAAAAAAAAGACACAGCAAGAAAAAGTATTTTAATGAAATAAAAGAGACAACACAGTTTTCATTTCTTTTATTATACTCTCATTCCTGCGACGCCATCGATCTCCTTTAAAAAAAGAAAAAAAACAAACCAACAGTATACCACCTGTCCGACGCAGTCCATAGTAACAAGGGTCCCACGACGATCCAGCTCTGCTACATCGCAATGACAGGCAGAGCCTGTCATCTCGACGCAGCACAGCTGATTACCTGCTTCCCCGGCGGTGACGTCATCGGACTGACTGCTTTACGGCCGGGATTACCCAGCAGTCACTGCAGTTATCGCGAGAAACTGCATGTGACCGCCGGGGAAAGATGATGGCGGCCATCAAGCAGTCCAGCCCGTGACCGCCGGAGATCTTCTGCCAGGTAAGTGCCGCTGACTCCTGACAGCCCCGACCGACGGACACTGACAGTGACAGTGACAAATCCGATTCCGGTATCCGATAAGACGAAAATATCGGAACTAAGTATCGAAAGTCCGATAGAGCTAATATCGGCCGATACCCGATACTTGCGGTATCGTATCGCTCAACACTACTGCTAAGACATTTCAATGCAATGAGATTATGCCCTTGAAGTGCATGTACAAAATGTGTTTGCAGGATATATATTCATATATATATTATTTTTTATGTTACCAAATATGATATTTACTACATAACATAATGTGTGAAAATATAAATGAGTAACACGATAACAGCATTTAATTTTGAAGGCAAACAGGATAACAATTGTCTTCATTGCCTATTCGGGCTTCCTTAGTTTAAAATGCCATGACATCTCTGTGATCCGGCTTTTTCTGCCATTTGTGCATTCTACAGGTGCTGCTGAGGTCTTTCTCCTTTGAGATAATCAATTATTAAGCAGGAAACATTGATTTATGACCCCTTTGGGTATGTTTCCAGGGATTTCAGCACAGGAATAGTTTACAAGAGCATCTGACTGGAACAATGCCATGCATACTGTTCTGCTTTATTCATTTTATATTAATATTTAATGTTGTTAAATAGTCATCTTTGACCCCAATGTGATTAAAAACGTGTAATGCAGCATGTTTAAATATATTACCGACAAAAACATTTTCTGAGGGTTGGAAATAAAAATATATAACAGCAAATCTAATATTATCATTTTCTAATAGATTGCAGAATTTTGTAAAGAATATAATTTGTAAATCCAGTCAAACATCCTATCTTGATTGTATTTTGGAATTACCATATTTTTTGGGTTTTAAGATGCACTTTTTTTCCCCAGCGTTGCTGCAGGCCACAGGCTGGGATTAGCGGGTATTTAGATGTGCGGTGTGCCGCTGCCAGTGTCAGGTGCTCTGGGTATCAGGTGCAGTGGGTGCTCTGCTGGCTTCTTGTGAAAGGCCAGAGCCCCCACAGTTCCATGGTTTCCTATGTGGACTACGGGAAAATGGCTGCCGGGGCCGGCGCATGTGCAAATGGAGATCTCAGCACCAAAATCTCGGAAGATGTGATCTCAGCGCTGAAAAAGCTTCTGAAAATTAGCATAAAAACGCAGCAAAAATGACCAGTGTGAACATACCCTAAACATGCATTTTTGCCGCACTTCTTTCCTGACAAAAAAATCAGGTTTTGCTGCAGAAAAAAAACACAGCAAAAAACGTGTTTTGCAGTGTTTTTTATGCTAATTTTCAGCTGCTTTTTACAGTACCAGCAAAGCCTATGAGATTTCAGAAATCTCATGGACACACATTGTTTTTTGTCATCAGGATTTTGTGCTTAGCAGCGGTTTTTTGATGTGCATGTCACTTCTTTTAGCTTTTTTTCAGCGTTTTTGCAGCGTTTTTCACCCATTGACTTGAATGGATGGTGAAAAAATGCTGCAAATATGCAGGTTGACTTTTCATGTAGCGTATGTGCTGCATAAAAGTCAAGGACAGCTGACTGTGACCTCACAGTCAGCTCCGCTACATCTAGATGGCAGGCTGCTTGATGCGTCCATACAGCCTGTCATCCAGCTGAGTGGACCCGAACCCCATTCACTTGAATGGGGGGCCTCACAATACAGTGTTTGACACGCTATTATATGCATGACAGCACGCCAAACATCGCTTCTGATTGGCGGTGAAACCATCCACGCTGCTCAGATAGCCGCAGTTCCCATGGCACGGTTCCATGCTAAGCTATGATCGGAGGTATAATGTTTACATCCGTTCACTGTTCTCAGCTGATGGGACAACCGCTACCATCATCCGACACCTGCTGCCACTAATACCAGTCAGAGCAGGAACAGATGATGAGGGTATTCATCAGCTGCTCTTGCATTGTGAATAAGTAATAAAATAAAAAAATGACATAAGTTCCCCCTAATTTTCAGCCTGGACAGGCGCATTGTGTCACCATCCAGGTTGAAAACTGTTTATCCCCCAGACATGGATTACGGCGTGGGACAGAACGATGGACAGGTATGGTATATTGTTGTTTCATTATTTTACTTTTATTACATGAGATCAAGGGCTTCACTGGAATTAGACGTTTAAGTATCAACGGAAAACTGTGTTTAGGCTTATTTTAAATAAGGGACTTTATTCTGGCTGTGTCTTTATTTACCATACAACTATAGGATTAGTAATGGATAGGTGTCTTATAGACATTTCTACATTACTAATCTGTGGGCTTGATGTCACCGGACAATACGAAGGTGATATCAACCCCCCCAACTATTACCCCACTTGCCACTGCTACAGGACAAGTGGAAAGAGTGAGGCTAAGTGCCAGAATTTGCCCATCTTAGAGATGCGCTTTTTCTGGGGCGGCTGAGAACTGATTTTTTAGGCTGGGGGCTAGCATCCATGGCCATTTCTTTGGCTATTAATATAAGCCCGCAGCTGTCTGCATAGTCTTTGCTGGTTGTTAATTATAGAGGGACCCTAAGTCATTTTTTTAGGGTCCCCATTTTGATAGCCAGTGAAGGCTAAGTATACAGCTGTGAGCTGATATTAATAGCCTGGGAAGCTCCATGGGTATTACCCCCTTCCCAGGCTATAAACATCGGCCACCAGCCATCAGCTTTCCCTCTATTGGTACGAAAATTACATGGCATGGGAGCCTATGTGTATATATCTATTATATATATTCTATTCTAACCTGTCACGCTGTGATTTTACTAAAAACAGCACATGTATTGCTGGCTTTTATTATATCTTTTACCGAATGTTACCGACTTTTTCCGATTTTAAGAAAAATGCTCTTGTTACCTATCACGAATCCGAATGTACCTTATTCATGCCGAATTTATGTTTGCTGATCATTTTCCGAACATATTCGCTCATCTCTAGTCCTGTACCCCCTCCATTCATTTGAAGTCCTTGATGGCATCATAGTGAAATTGAGGGTGGGAGAAGACTCTATCAGGTACTGAGCACACTCCGCCACCTCCCAAGTCCCTGACAGCGCCTTCTTCCACCTTTCAGTTCCTTGTAAATGGTCCTAGGCATCTTACCTCCTCCTCTCCCACTCCCCAATAAATTTTAAGTAGCCAATAATGTGACAATGGATTGTGAGATGGGAAGGATGCTATCAAGGGCTTAGCACCCTCCTCCACCACACAATTCATTTCACATCCATATCTAATATCCTCCTCCCCGTCCTCCTGTTCATAAGTCCATTAAAAGTCCCCCTTACTACCATCCCAAACCCCCACATCCCTCATTGTCCTTTCCCCTACATCCATCATTGTCCTCTCTACCACCCCCAATATTACCCTCCTCATCACCCCAATCATTGTTCTCCACCACTCCATCATTGCCCTCTCCACCACCCCATCATTGTCCTTTCCACCAGCTCCATCATTGCCTTCTCCCCACCACCCCTACTATTGCTCTTTCCATCATTTTCATCATTGCTTTCTCCCCCAACACCTGCATCATTGCCCCCTCCACCACCTTCATCATTGCCCTCTCCACTGCTCCAATCATTGTTCTCTCCCACCACCTCCATCAATGCCCTCTCCAACACACCAATTATTGTTCTTCCCCTCCACCCCCATTATTGCCCTCTCCACCACCTCCATCATTGTCCTTTCCACCACCCCAATTATTGTTCTCCCCACCACCTCTATCATTGCTCTCTCCAACATCCCAATCATTGTTCTCCCCATTACTCCCATCATTATCCTTTCACCCACCCCATCATTTTTCTCACCACCACCACCCTTATCATTGTCTTTTCCACTTCCCCCATCATTGCCTTCTCCCCAACCACCTTCATAATTGCCTTCTCCCCCACAACCCCATAATTGCCCTTTCCACCATCTCCATCAATGCCTTCTCTCCACCACCCCATCATTGCCCTTTCCACCACCTCCTTCATTGAACACTGGCAAAGTTCTGGGACAGTTTTCTAAGACCCTTCTATCGCCCATGCACTGAGGCGCGTGGTAATCCCACAACTAGTGATGAGTGAGTATACTCATTTCTCAGGTTTCCCTGAGCATGCTCGGGTGATCTCCGAGTATTTTGGCATGCTCGGAGATTTAGTTTTCGTTGCCTCAATTGTATGATTTGTGACTGCTTGACAGCTTGAATACATGTGTGGAATGACTGCTTGTTAGGGAATTCTCACATGTATTAAGTCTGTCTACAAGTCGCAAATCATGCAGCTGAGACAACGAAAACTAAATCTCTGAGCATGCCAAAATACTCAGAGATCACCCAAGCATGCTGGGGAAGACCCGAGCAACAATGCTTCTCGCTCATCACTACTCACAAGGAAAGCAATCTTCTCTATGATGCTGAGTGAGTACCTTGCTGACTGTACCAACGTCCTCCGTGATTCCTCTGTGCCTTTTAATTATTGAGTATCCAAGTTGGACATGTGGCATAAGCTGGCTCTCTACGCCTTGGAGGTCCTGGCCTACACTGCCACAAGTGTTTTGTCCGAGCGGGTTTTTAGTGCTGCAGGTGGCTTTATCACAGATAAACGCATTCGCCTTTCTATGGAAAATGCAGGCAGGCTCTCAGTAGGACAAGAAAGTACTCATCCTCTCATCCGCATAAACTGGCTTTGAACGCCTACATTTCCAAACTGATCTCATTAGAGATGATGCCCTTTTGGGGGTCCTGGCCTACACTGCCACAAGTGTTTTGTCTGAGCGGGTTTTTAGTGCTGCTGGTGGCTTTATCACAGATAAGAGCATTCGCCTTTCTACGGAAAATGCAGGCAGGCTGACTAGCAGACACTCTGAGTAGGACAAGAAAGTACTCATCCTCTCATCCGCATAAACTGGCTTCGAACCCCTACATTGCCAAACTGATCTCATTAGAGATGATGCCCTTTTGTTTGGTTGAAAGCGCAGCATTCCAAGAGCTCATGGCCTACGCTGTCCCATGCTATGACCTACCCAGTCGGCACTTCTTTTCTAGAAAAGCCATCCCTGCCCTGCACCTGCTTGTGAAAGACCGCATTGTCCATGCACTCAAACAATCAGTGAGTGGAAAGGTGCACCTCACAACAGATGTATGTGCCAGTAGGTATGGCCATGGCCGTTACGTGTCCATCACTGCGTACTGGGATAATGTGGTGGATGCAGGGTCCACAGGGGACAACGGCGGTGGGACAGTGCTGCCTAGCCCACTGTATAGGCAATAGTTGGCTATAGGCGTTTGACCCTCATCCTCCTCCTTCAGAAGCGAAAGCTCGTCAACAGAGCGCAGTCGCATGAGCACTCCATCTGCAGCAGCCAATATTGCACACGAGGTGTCCCACTGTCGAACAGCTAGTGGTAAGCATCAGCAGGCTGTTTTAAAGATGATGTCTTTGGGCGACAACAGACACACCGCGAAGGTACTGGCCGACTACTTGCAGCGAGAAACTGAGTCATGGCTGGGCCATCTACATCTTGAACCAGGCAAGGTAGTGAGTGATAACGGACGTAATTTTGTGGTGGACATAGCCATGGCAAAACTCAGACACATACCTTGCCTTGCTCACACCTTGAACCTGGTGGTGCAGTGCTTCATAAATAATTATCCTGAGTAACCAGCCCTGCTCCATAAGGTGCGAAGACTGTGCTCGCACATCTGTCACTCGCCCATAGACTCCAGTCATATGCAGAGGCTGCAGCAATCGCTCCACCTCCCCAAGCACTGCCTAATCATGGATGTTGCAAAAAGGTGGAACTCCACCATGCACATGGTTGAGAGGCTGTGCGAACAGAGGCAGGCTGTAATGCATTTGTGGGAGGATACACGGGCAGGCAGTTTGAGGGCAGACATCGAGTAGTCGGGTGTGCAGTAGTCAAAGCTGAAAGACCTCTGTAAAGTCCTTCAGTGTTTTGAGGAATGCACACAGCTGGTAAGCGCAGACGACGCCATCATAAGCATGAGCATCCCACTTATGCGTCTGCTCATGCCAACTTTGACGCACATTAAGGATCAGGGGTCTGCAGCGGAGGAGGAGGAGGGAAGCCTTGATGACAGTCAGGCATTGTCTTCTCAGAGAAGTGTCCAGAACGAGGTGGAGGAAGAACAGGGAGAGGAGGATGCTTCTCAGGGGGCAAGAGAAAATGTTGGCTTGCCAAGGTCAGGTTCAGGGTTTGTGCGTGACTGGAGGGATGTGGATTTGGCAGAAAGTGCTCCTGCACCCACCACTGTCAGTGCATCATTGACACCTGGTACATTGGCCCACATGTGTGATTATCTCTTGCAGATCCTAGCATTGCCAAAATTATCAAGGATGATGACTACTTGTTGGCCAGCATCATCGATCCATGCTATAAAGACAAATTACAGAACATCATGCCACAGGACAACCTAGAGCTAATATTGGCAAACAAACAAGCAACTCTGGTAGACCATTTGTTAGAGGCATTCCCAGCACACAGCAGCGGTGCAGGTTCTGCCACAAGCCGTACTGGGCCAAATAGAAGATGTGTTCGTGGTGCACACAGCCGAAGTGGCATTGGAGACAGGGGTTCCATTACCATGTTGTGGACTGATTTCTCGAGTACCGCTCACACGACTTGTAATACTGAATCGATTGCAATAGACAGGAGACAGCAGTTGTCAACTATGGTTCAAAATTACCACTCCTCCCCATCGATGTTCTTCCTCACAGTTCATTCCCCTTTGACTACTAGGCCTGTAAACTGGACACCTGGCCTGAATTGGCATAATATGCCTTACAGGAGCTCGCTTGCCCTGCTGGTAGTGTGCTATCAGAAAGAGTCTTCAGTGCTGCTGTTTCAATCCTGACAGAAAGAAGGACCCAGCTGACGACCCAAAATGTAGGTGATCTCACCTTCATTAAAATGAACCATGCCTGGGTTTCAAAGGATTTTGTACCACCTTCCCCTGATGACACATAGGTTGCCGGCAAAATGGCTCGCTTTGTCCTCCTCTTCCTCCGACTTCTCCAATTCCTCCATTTGCAGCTGCTGAATGTCCAGCCTACACCTCAACATATGCCAGTTTTTCCACCTCCCTAACTGGGCTGTACCCCCCAGGGCCGGCGTCAGCACCTGGCGCACCCGGTCAAGTGCCGGAGGCCCTGAGCAGGTGGGGGCCCGCTCGCCATCAGAGACACCAGCGTACTGTCAGGGGCACTGTGCGAGTGTCAGCACCCACAAGTGTGCCCCCCCTGCTTGCTCAGGGCCCCAGCACTTGCAATACTTACCTCTCCCTGCTCCAGCACTGTGACGTCTTCCGCGTTTCCTGACAGTGACATTCAGGTCAGAAAGCGCGATGACATCACATCTGTGCACACTCTGCCTGAAAAGTCTGTGCACCATCTGCCTGAAAAGTCATAGTGCAGAGAGCTGGATGATGGCGATGCTGAGGAGTCCAGAGTAGAGCAGTGCCCAGCGAGGAGATGTATTTCATTTTTTTTAATGTTTGGAGCAATATATGGGGAGCATTATACACTGGAGAATTATATATGGGGCCCATCATACACTTGAGCATCATAGATAGGGCCCATTATACACTGGAGCATTATAAATGGGGACCATCATACACTGGAGCATCATATACAGGGCCCATTATACACTGGAGCATCATAAATGGGGTACATTATACACTGGAACATCGTCCATGGGGCCCATCATATACTGGAGCATCTATATGGGGCCCATTATATATGCCACATCATATGGGACACATTATATATGGAGCATTATATATGGGGACCATTATATATGGTTGATTATATGGGGCTCATCATACACTGGAGCATCATATATGGGGCCCATCATATACTAGAGCATCATATGGGGTTCATTATTAATGGGACATCATATAGGGCCCTTTATATATGGAGCATCATATGCAGAAGATATGGGGCCTATTCTGTATGGAGCATTACCGTATTTTTCGGACCATAAGACGCACTTTTTTTCCTCCAAATTTGGGAGGAAAGTGTGGGTGCGTCTTATGGTCGGAATGTAACATGTGGGGAGGGGGGCAGGGGGCAGCAGTGGAGTGGGATCGCAGGAGGCAGGAAAATATCCCCTCCGCTGCAGGAATCCAGCGCTGGGGAAACCACTGGTCCCAATACTTAAGTGCAGTGAATATTAATTAGCCGCTTCCCCGCCCAACTATCAGCTGAGCAGTGAGCGGGGAGCAGCAAATGACAGAGCCACATGGTTCCCCAGTGCCTGATTCCTGCAGCAGCTGGGGATCTGTGTGGGAAGTAGAAGGAGGCAGCAGGAGCAGAGTGCAGCAGGAGGCATGGCATACCTGACAGCCTGGGGGCTGTGCTGATGCAATGCTGAATGCTCCTGTGGAGGACCTGTGATGAGGTCATGAAGAGGGCAGGCTGGAGAATCACATGACCACACAAAGCCCTGCCTCTTCATGATGTCATCACAGGTCCTTCAGACACACTGTACAAGAAAAAAATAATTAAAAGGTTAGTAAATACAGCATATTAAAAAGCACTCTGCCATCCTGTGGTGGACTATAACTCCCAGCATGCCATAGGATCTGCAGGACATGCTGGGAGTTATAGTTCTCCCATGGGATCTTAAAGCAGCACTCCAGTGTTATCAGTGCTGGAGTGGTGCTTTAAATATAAGCCCCGTGCCCCCATTCTTAGGCCATATTCACACATGCGAGAAATTTGCACGATTTTTGTGCGAATTTCTCGCATGAACACCCAGTACTGCCGCCGGCACTCGGACCGGAGCGTGCGGCTGCATGTATTTCAATGCAGCTGCACGCTCCAGTCTGAGTGCCAGTGGCAGTGCCGGGTGTTCACGAGAGATTCGCACAAAAATTGTGCAAATTTCTCACATGTGTGACCCCGGCCTTATACTCACCCTTCAGCGTCTTCACATAGGAGTTTACAGACACCACAATGGTCCCGCAGCACCATCTTCTACCAGTAGCTTCCTACATAATAACATGCTATTATTTATAATAACACCACATATAATAGTATGAGGTGAGAGTCCTCAGTGGTTGATACCTTTTAATGGCTAACTGAAAAGATGGTAACAAATTGAAAGCTTTCGAGACTACTCAGGTCTCTTCATCAGGCTAAACTAATGCAAAATCTGAAGAGTCACATATTTATACACCGCACAGCAATATGTGACTCTTCAGATTTTGTATTAGTTTTGCCTGATGAAGAGACCTGAGTAGTCTCGAAAGCTTGCAATTTGTTACCATCTTTTCAGTTAGCCATTAAAAGGTATCAACCACTGAGGACTCTCAACTCTAAATATTTTGCTATCTACTGGCTAACACGGTACAAAGATATACATCTTTACTGTATCACATAATAGTATGTTATTTATGTTATTAAATATTTTACCACATTTTTTGCTTCAAATATATTTTTCCCTAATTTCCACCTCTAAAACCTGGGTGCGTCTTATTGTCCAGTGCGTCTTATAGTCTGAAAAATACGGTATATGGAGCCCATTCTGTATGGAGCAATATATGCGGCCCAACATATACTGTATGGAGCTTTATATGCGACTCATTATACTGTATGGAGCAATATGTGGGGCTCATTATACTCTATGGGGACCGTCCTATACTGTATGGTACATTATATGGGGACCATCATATACTGGAGCATTATGTGGAGCTCATCATATACTGTATGAAACATTATATGGGACCATTTATGTATGGAGCAATATATGGGGCTCATTATTCTGTATGGAGCAATATATGTGGCTCATTATACTGTTTGAAGCATTATATTGGGCCCAATATTCTGTATGGAGCATCATATATGGGACTCATTATTCTGTATGGAGCAATATATGGGGCTCATTATTCTGTATAGAGCAATATATGGGGCTCATTATTCTGTATGGCGCACTATGTGGTGCCCATAATACTGTATGGAGGACTATACTGTCCGGTTTTTGAGCTATTGTGGAATTTACAATAGATATCACTCATGTAATGTAAGAAGTGACGTATTTGGCATTGGACTATACCTATATTTCTCTGCCGTATCTGAGCATCATGAATTGTGGTATGTGTTAAAGGGGCCCACTGACACTCTTTCGCCCGGGACCCACGAAAACCTGGAGCCAGCCCTGCGCCCCCCCCACAACTTTAGCCAAATAACCCCCAGTTTTCAATGCGTTACTATTATTATAAAGTTAATTAAGGTTGACAAGCTTAAGTAATAAGAATTGATGTCGTTGGCATTGAAATGGGCACTGTAGGTGTGTTTACTGTCCTCCACTCCCTGACGACTTTTATTCCCCATTGACTTGCATTGTGGTTGGGTCGGGTTTCGGTCGGAAAACCGAATTTTGCTGATAGTCGGCCGATTTCGTTCGACTCGACTTTTGATAAAGTCGCGTGGTCCGAAACCCGACTCGACCCTCCCGGAGGCAAAGTCACTCATCTCTAGTCATAAGTATTCAGACCCTTTGCTCAGTATTGAGTAGAAGCACCCTTTTGAGCTAGTACAGCCATGAGTCTTCTTGGGTATGATGCAACAAGTTTTTCACAATTGGATTTGGGCATACTCTGCCATTCTTCATAATAAACAGCAAACAAAAAGGCAGCAACACTCACCTGCCCAGATCTCAGAACAAATGCACTACAGGGTGCAGCCAGCCAATAAAGCAAGATGTTAGCAGCACAGGTGCAAAATACCAGATCAAACAGCCACTCTCCACATACCCATTCAGGGAGGGGATGACTGCCCAGTATACAATTGCACAATAAAGGCCCGCATAGGGGGCAGTTCACACAAGGATACTGCATAGTGTCGGGTTCACAGCCTATTAGTCACGCCCCTACTATTCGACTAGGCGGGCTGGCCAGTACACTCTCAATGCGCACCAGTGTGAACACCCCTCATGCGAGACCAAACGTGCTTGGGCTTGGCTGCACCCCGAAAAATAAAGTGCAAAAAATACAAAAATAGTTGGTTATTAGTTGATATTTTGGCCAAAATACGTAAGCTTGTAACCTGCACCAAAGGTCCCCACGCTTACATGTCCCTACACTACACTATCCAGCAAGGCCACTAAAGGAGACTCAGGTCTCCAAAAATTCAATATAAACAGCAAACAAAAAGGAAGTAATACTCACCTGCCCAGATCTCAGAACAAATGCACTACAGGGTGCAGCCAGCCCATAAAGCAAGATGTTAGCAGCACAGGTGCAAAATACCGGAACAAACAGCCACTCTCCACATACCCATTCAGGGAGGGGGTGACTGCCCAGTATACAATTGCACAATAAAGGCCCGCATAGGGTGCAGTTCACACAAGGATACTGCATAGTGTCTGGTTCACAGCCTATTAGGCACGCCCCTACTATTCGACTAGGCAGGCTGGCCAGTACACTCTCAATACGCACCCCTCATGTGAGACCAAACGTGCTTGGGCTTGGCTGCACCCCGAAAAATAAAGTGCAAAAAATACAAAAATAGTGGGGTATTAGTTGATATTTTGGCCAAAATACGTAAGCTTGTAACCTGCACCAAAGGTCCCCACGCTTACAAGTCCCTACACTGCACTATCCAGCAAGGCCACAAAAGGAGACTCAGGTCTCCAAAAATTCAATATAAACAGCAAACAAAGAGGCAGCAACACTCACCTGCCCAGATCTCAGAGCAAATGCACTACAGGGTGCAGCCAGCCCATAAAGCAAGATGTTAGCAGTACAGGTGCAAAATACCAGATCAAACAGCCACTCTCCACATTCCCATTCAGGGAGGGGGTGACTGTCCAGTATACAATTGCACAATAAAGGCCATTCTTCCTTGCAGATCCTCTCCAGTTCCGCCAGGTTGGATAGTGAATGTTGATGGACAGCCATTATCAGGTCTCTCCAGAGATGCTCAATTGAGATTAGGTCAGGGCTCTGGCTGGGCCAGTCAAGAATGGTCACAGAGCTGTTCTGAAGCCACTCCTTTGTTATTTTAGCTCTGTGCTTAGGGTCATTGTCTTGTTGGAAGGTGAATCTTCGACAAAGTATGAGGTCCAGAGCACTCTGGAAGAGGTTTTCATCCAGGATATCTCTGTACTTGGCTGCATTCATGTTTCCTTTAACTGCAACCATTCGTCCTGTCCCTGCAGTTATAAAACACCCCATAGCATGATGCTGCCACCACCATGTTTCAGTGTTGGGATTGTATTGGGCAGGTGATGAGCAGTGCCTGGTTTTCTCCACACATAGTGCTTAGAATTATCACCAAAAGGTTCTCTCTTCATCTCATCTGACTAGAGAATCTTATTTCTAATAGTCTGGGAGTCCTTCATGTGTTTTTTAGCAAACTCTATGCGGGCTTTCACATGTCTTGCACTGAGGAGAGGCTTCCGTTGGACTACTCTGCAGTGATAGTTGACTTTGTGGAACTTTCTCCCATCTCTCTACTGCATCTGTGGAGCTCAATCACAGTTATCTTGGCGCTCTTCTTTACCTTTCTCACCAAGGCTCTTCTCCATGATTACTCAGTTTGGCTGGATGGTCTGGTCTAGGAAGACTTCTGGTGGTCCCAAACTTCTTCCATTTAAGAATTATTGAGGCCACTGTGCTCTTAGGGACCTTGAGTACCGCAGAAATTCTTTTGTAACCTTTTCCAGATGTGTGCCTTGCCGCAATTCTGTCTCTGAGCTCCTTGGCCAGTTCCTTTGACCTCATGATTCTCATTTGGTCTGACATGCAATGTGAGCTGTGAGGTCTTATATAGACAGGTGTGTGCCTTTGCAAATCAAGTCCTTTCAATTTAATTAAACACAGCTGGACTCCAGTGAAGGAGTAGAACCATCTCAAGAAAGATCTCAAGGAAATGGACAGCATGTGACTTAAAATTTATTGGGGATTGGGGAGAGGAGGGTGTATGGTGCATAGGACCCGTTATAATGAACTGAAAGGTGGGAGAAGATGCTGTCAGGGACTTGTAATGAATTAGGAGGTGGCGGAGGATGATCAGTACCTGATGGCATCTTCTCTTACTCCCAAATTAATTTTGATACTATCAAGGACTTATAATGAATGATTGGGGCACAGGACAGAATTTGAGGGAGAAATTTCTGCTGCATACCCTAATGTGTGGCAGAAAGAAAGTTGGGTAAAATACATATATTTTTCTCCACATTTTTGCCATGCTTTTGTTACGTATTTTCCCCTACTCATTAGTATGCGTGAAATACGCTGCAAGAATTGACATTATGCAGATTCTAATCTGCTGCAAATCTGCAAGGAAAAAATAAGCAGCATGTGCATGAGACTTCAGGGATCTCATTCAATTTTCCTGTGCTGTAAAACCTTGCATATATTCTGTGTGCACATAATCTTACAGTTAATTGGGGAGAGTCAAAGACTGAATAATTTATATTATTGTGAGACAGAGATTATAGTTAATGGGGGACACAGTGCTGCTTATCACTTTATATTTTTAATGATGTGTGGCTAATAGTATATTAATGGTGGGGTATATATCTGTGCTTGGGGGAGACACATGTATGCATACAATGTATGTGACCTTGTTATTTTCAGGGCTGCAAAGATATTCATGGCAAGACGAGATGTGGCTGGGAGATGTCGACATGACGGTCTGACCAGATGGAGAACAAACATGAGAAAGCAGCTCTAATCAGACAAGACGTCAGCGGTAAGTGCCTGGATGTAGATATTATTCTGTATCTGCACTATGTGACGTGGAGTGATAATGTTTTTTGTAAAATCCCTTATTCTACGTTCTCATATTTTCTTATTACACAGTATTAAGAAATGGGGTATGTGAACTTTTGATCAGGGTCATTTGGATGTTTTGGGTTGTCATTATAATTTAAAAAGCGAAAACAGTAGTTTGAAAATAAATGGCTTCACCCAACCTCTAACCATGAGTGGAGAAAAAGTTTTGGTGTTATCATTCATATTCTCAGAAAAAAGGCCAAGAAAGCAAAAATTCTGCCGGGGTATGTAAACTTTTAAGCACAACTGTACAGATGTTGGGGAGCAACGTGTTGATCATCAGGGAATATTTCCCTCTCCCAACATTCCAAAAACAAGTTAGCATAAGATGATGCATACGCCACTTGCATTGCTGTACCACGTCTCAATAATGAACCGATCTTTCAATGTAAAAAAGTTATGTGTCAAAATAAACTGAAACAGTTCCAACTCAATGTCCTTCATGTCTGTATCTAAGTTGCTAAACTCAAGAAAAAAATTGGGCTGCTTCCAAACCGTCTCATGGCAGATGCTGATGGACAGCGATTCATCATCCACTTTAATGAGAAACATATCAAAATTTAAATGTAGTCCATTCAATCATCTCAGGATGTCAGCTATGTCTCTGACATAGGAGGGTAGAGTTTCAACCTGTAGCTGCAGGTAATGTTCAATTAATTTAAAGATAGGCTGGCACAAACCTCCCATGCCAGAGACCATTGCATGTTTTGATGGGTTGATTGGATCTTTGTGGACTTTGGGGAGAAGATAAAATGTAGGGACTACTGGAGAATTAACAGTCAGTACCTCAACGATATTTTTTAGGAATGATCTCTTTCTCACATGCCATCTTTGTATATTAATCAATTTCTCTTTAATTGAGAGCAAATGATTTTGAGGAAGGGACATATACAGTACAGACCAAAAGTTTGGACACACCTTCTCATTCAAAGATTTTTCTGTATTTTCATGACTATGAAAATTGTAGAATCACACTGAAGGCATCAAAACTATGAATTAACACATGTGAAATTATACATTACACTTTACAAAAAAGTGTGAAACAACTGAAAATATGTCTATATTCTAAGTTCTTCAAAGTAGCCACTTTTTGGTTTGATTACTGCTTTGCGCGCAGAAAAGGTGAATGGATGGACTCTACACGCCTGGTTCCCACCATGAAGCATGAAGCATGAAGGAGGTGGTGTGATGGTGTGGGGGTGCTTTGCTGGTGACACTGTTGGGAATTTATTCAAAATTGAAGCGGTGAGCCGTCCAGCTCACCCTAAACCATCTCGATTGGGTTCAGGTCTGGTGACTGTGGAGGCCAGGTCATCTGGCGTAGCACCCCATCACTCTCCTTCTTGGTCAAATAGCCCTTACACAGCCTGGAGGTGTGTTTGGGGTCATTGTCTTGTTGAAAAATAAATGATGGTCCAACTAAACACAAACTGGATGGAATAGCATGCCGCTGCAAGATGCTGTGGTAGCCATGCTGGTTCAGTATGCCTTCAATTTTGAATAAATCCCCAACAGTGTCACCAGCAAAGCACCACACATCACACCTCCTCCTCCATGCTTCACGGTGGGAACCAGGCATGTAGAGTCCATCCGTTCACCTTTTCTGCGTGCAAAGCAGTAATCAAAGCAAAAGGTGGCTACTTTGAAGAACCTAGAATATAAGACATATTTTCAGTTATTTCACATTTTTTTTATCAAGTGTAATGTATAATTCCACATGTGTTAATTCATAGTTTTGATGCCTTCAGTGTGATTCTACAATTTTCATAGTCATGAAAATACAGAAAAATCTTTGAATGAGAAGGTGTGTCCAAACTTTTGGTCAGTACTGTATGTGTCTTTGTTTAAAACTGTTTAAAGGTCTCCCTCTCCTATTTCTCCACCATATGACCACATTTCCCCCCTTTTCCGCTGGTTTGATGACAATGTCATCAAGTGATTTTCATTCATCCAACACTTGTCATTGCTGAGAAGTAAGGTTATCTCTCTTTCCAGCATTTTACAGTCTACTCTATCAAAACATAAAAATAATTAACCCAATCGGTAAACAAAATAAACAGAAATAAATTGAAAACGTCAAATTTTTTTTGTACTACAAAAAATGCTGTAAGAAATTATCCAAATGTTGATCTGTGGATCTTTCTAAAAATAGAATTGTCTCACCCTGCAAAAAAATAAACCCTCACTTAGCTCTATCCAATGAAAAATAAGAAAATGTTATTTGTCTCAAAAAATGAAAACACAATTAAAATTTTTTTGTTAGCTCAAACATATGATTTTTTTATCTCTGGTATCGCCATAATCATACTGATAAGGAGAATCATATTGCCTGGTCTTTTTTACCTCAAAATGTACGAAATTGTAAAAACAATTCTCAGAAATGTATTTTTTTTGTCGCAATTTCTCCGCACTTGGAATTTTTTTCAGGTTTTCCAGTATATTATGTGATAAAGTGAAAGGTATCATTCAAAATTAAAAGTAAGACTGGTCCCACAAAAAAAAAAAACCCTCATACTTCTTCGTAGACAGAAAGATAAAAAAATATGGCTTTTGGAAGAGAATGAGGAAAAAAATAAAGGTGCAAAAATGGAAATTGGCCACGCCAGGAACAAATTAAAAAATAAAGAAATTTAAAAGAGGTGAGAAAGTTATGAAGAGTCTAATTAGTAATGTTCTTCTCCAGACAGATATTCTATTTGTTTTGGTTTAGAATTTTTCTCAACTTCTACTACTGCTCATATTTCATCCATTTCTGTTAGCCCGTTTCTGACCTACCATATAATATCAAGCTTCTGTATCAGTTATTTTCACCTGAATTCCATGCTGTTGTGGATTTGACAGCCGTTCATAAATAATAAAAAATATCTAGAAAATAAAATAGAAGCAGCAAAAGAAAATGCTTATAATAATTCTAATAATGACAATGATAGAAATGTGAGTTTTTATGCCTAGTCTGGTCTGCATTTAGAGTTCCCAACATTTTGGCTCAGCGCACAAATTCTGTTCCAACTATGAAACTGTCAGTGCTACAAATCCTCCAGACAGTTGTTTGACTCAGTAGTTGGTTATTTCCTTTTATGGCAAAACTACATAGGACAGAAGGAGCAAAGTTGAAATAAAGTAATTAAGTCTGGAGTCACAAGATTGAGCGTTTTTCTGTGGTATTTCACGGCATAAAAGAATATTTTCTTTTCTATATACCGTAATATGTCTGCAGTCTTTATTTTTTTCATGTTAATGTTTTTCTAACGTGCATTCCATGCAATAAAGAAAATAACCACTTCAATCATATTTTCAGTTAGATTTCAAAGCTTCATAAACCAAATGTGACTCAGGACCCAACAACCCAATTTTAAAACCTGAAGTTTTTGTTTATAAATTGCTTTTTTTTAAAACTATAATTTATAGGAGTTTTATGTTAAGAAATGAGAATATGGAAGTTCTTACTTAAGTAAAAAAATTCCCAGTTTTCTGTGTACTAATTCAGTCAGGGTCAGAAGCACAGGAATGTGACTGGGAGTAAAACTTTTAAGAAGATATTGCTTCTAAGAGGCAGCCAAGAGCATCATATACTGTATCATTATTTTGGTCATGCAGTCAAATGTGGGACAGCATCTATGATTGACAGCTGCACTCCAACTACATCGTCCAGTATAAAAAAAAATTCTTGTCATCTATCCACTTTCTAATATGTAGTATTAGGTATGGCATAAGGGTTCAAATCTCTTTATAGCAGAGGAAGGATCTGACAGTTGTCTACAAATATGCCTTGCTGCAAGGACATGCCTGTGGCTTAGCATGCTGTAGAAAATAATATTGTTTTAATCAAATATATTTTTAATTTATTAGATATTTTACAGTACAGTACAAGAGAAAAAAAACCCTCTCCTCCACCCACCCTCCTACCCAGATCCATCTCCACTCTACAAAACATGCACTAGTTTAATTACACAGAGCATTAATTTCTTATATTATGAAGGAAGCAGCAGCCCAGATATATTTTAGGATACAAGATTATGTTGTAAATCAACACAAATAAAGCCCATGAATAATTGATATAAAATAAACCTGCGCAACATATGATCCGCGGGCCTGCAGCCCGCCGAGAAATGATTTGCGGCCCTTGGGAGAACCATGAGATTTCTGTTGTCATCTTCCTATATTCAACTGTATTTGTATGTTTCAGATGTGAATACAGTTGAGCACTTCAGTGACAGGACAGGGGCAAAACGAACAGAGCAGTGCTCATCAGCTCCTGTCCCGACATGCAGCGGCATGATGAGGTTATCAGGCTGTGACTTCATCACACTGCTGATGTCACTGGTGCTGCAAGACAGAGGTTTTGAGGACTCAATGGGAAACAGCAAGCGCTCCATGGAGGTGCCAAAGATTAAATTTCCTATTATAGGAGTGGAGTTAGTGTTACTGTGGGGCAACAGAGGGAAAATTGCAAAAGTGGGAGATATTTTGGAGAGAGGCAGTGTGTGTGGGAATATTATGTGGAGGGGCAGTGTATGGGGGACATTAGGGAGAGGAGCAGTGTGTGGGGGGCAGTATGGAGAGGGGCTATGCGATTGAGATATTATGGAGAGATTCCATGTGTGGGGCCATTATTATGGTTAGGAACAGTTTGGGGGATATTATGAAGAGGGGCAATGTGTGGGAGGGAATTATGGAAAGGGCAGTGTGGGTGGGGATATAATGGAGGGGGCAGTGTGTGGGGGGATATTTTGGAGAGGGGCTGGGTGTGATTAAGGTGATGTATTCATGTACTGACAATGATTTTGGTCATGAATTCTTGTATTGTCGGTGGTCCTTCTGATTTATCCATTTACTGATGGTGGTTTCTTATGTTGTATTCATGTATTCATGGTGGTTGTGGTATTGTATTTATGAACTGATGGTAGTTCTGATCATGTACCAATCCATAAGCTGCTTCATGTTAAAATTGAAAAAAACTTTAAAACTAAATTTGGAGAGCATGAGGAGGATTTGATTAAGTTTCTGCTTAATTTTGGCTCCAAAAATTCAATGTAAGTTTGTGTGTGTTCACACAGATTTTTTTTTTATTAGGAGCTGAGCAGAAACTCTAAAACTTCTTGTCAAATACTGATTTTGATGATGTATTATTGTACTGATGGTGGTTCTGGTGATGTATTCATGCAAGCACCCCTTCAAATTTTTTTGCGGCCCTTCAAATTGGTTCAATATGACAATGCAGCCCTTGAACCAAAAAAAGTTATGTACCCCTGATATAAAATATCAAATCCCTCAAGAAGTGAGAAAAAGTTTGGCCATAAACACTTTAAGGTAATAGGTCTGAGTCTAATTGTCATCCTATGAAACACTCTCCAGTTCTCCCAAAATCTATAAAACTTATTCAGGCCTTTCTGTTTCCTGCAATATCCCTATTCTAACCTTACTACCAACTGTAATTTATCATTAGATTCAAGCATGTCTGGAGGTATGGAGTGAAGCCAACATGCAGCCTAACCTGGTAAAAAACTCTTTTAAGGCTACTCTTTCTTCTGGTAAGTCAACCACAAAACCCAGCTCGTATATCAGAGGATATGAAGGGACATGTACTGTAGTTCAAATACATTGCTTATACATAATAAAAATTTATTTGAAAGATGCCCCAATAGAAAACATGTCCAAAGCGTATGCAAAATATTAGTTGCTGCAACACCAGACTGGGGTCACATATCAACAATCAGGATACCTATCTTACAGAAGAAATCAGGGGTTCTATAGACTGGATGAAGTAAATATAGCTGATAAGATACAGAGACAAGACAAGCCTATAAAACATAGACATCAATCCTGTGACCCCACACACATAGATTTACATAATGAAAATAAAAGATTATTCTGCGCCTCAAGCTGTATGTGAATACATTGTCTGGTTGAGGTGTGCTGTAGTTGAAAATATTGACAGAAGTATCTGTGTGGTAGCAAAAATTAATTCTATATCTGCTGGAAACTTTTAAATACATTGGGCCTGATTGATTAAAACTGGTGTTGTTCAAACTAGTCTTGAGGAGGGGCCACGCTGGAGTCACAGGCACCTGATTAATGAAGCGGTGCACGCCTCTTCATGAGTCTGGAGCGTTGATTAGTGGTGTGCACATCCATGTGCTATGCCCAAAATCTTACTCCAGTAGAGTACTGGAGTGATATTTCTGATGAGGGGAAAGCTACAGCTCATCATGAATAAAGCTAGTGTCATTGTACTCTCAAAGTACTCCTCTGTGTCCTCCAAGAACAGGAAAAGTTTATTTATGTACATTGTTTGCATATTTATTATTAATTATTAAGCAAGTTGTATTTGAGAGGATTCTTTTTATTATTGAACAACAACTATGTTCTCAATCAACCCAAAAGACTCATAAATATCAAAGCTTTATGCTTTTGGAAGTTGGAGTGGTTTTTTTTTAGATTTGGCTATCTTAGGAGGATATCTGTTTGTGCAGGTAACTATTACTGTGCAGAATTATTAGGCAACTTAACCCTTTAACGACCAAGCCATTTTGTAGGTTAAAGACCAGGCCAATTTTTACAATTCTGACCACTGTCACTTTATGTGCTTATAACTCTGGAACGCTTCAACGGATCTTGGCGATTCTGAGAATGTTTTCTCGTGACATATTGTACTTCATGATAGTGGTAAAATTGCTTCAATATAACTTGCGTTTATTTATGAAAAAAATGGAAATATGGCAAAAATTTTGAAAATTTTGCAATTTTCAAACTTTTAATTTTTATGCCATTAAATCAGAGAGATATTTCAAAAAATTAGTTAATAAATACAATTTCCCACATGTCTACTTTACATCAGCACAATTTTGGAACCAAATTTTTTTTTTGTTAGGAAGTTATAAGTGTTAAAAGCTGACCAGCAATTTCTAATTTTTCCAACAAAATTTACAAAACCATTTTTTTTAGGGACCACCTCACATTTGAAGTGAATTTGAGGGGTCAATATGACAGAAAATACCCAAAAGTGACACCATTCTAAAAACTACACCCCTCAAGGTGTTCAAAGCCACATTCAAGAAGTTTATTAACCCTTTAGGTACTTCACAAGAATTGAAGCAATGTGGAAGGAAAAAATGAACATTTAACTTTTTTTCCCAATATTTTTCTTTCGACACAATTTTTTTAAATTTGTCAAGGTATCAGTAGAAAATGAAACACAATATTTGTTGTACAATTTCTCCTGAGTACAACGATACCCCATGTGTGGGGGTAAACCACTATTTGGGCGCATGGCAGAGCTCGGTAAGGGAAGCAGCGCCATTTGACTTTTTTGGCTGGAATTGAGATTGGACGCCATGTCGCATTTGGAGAGTCCCTGTGTGCCTAAACAGTGGAAACCCCCCACAAGTGACCCCATTTTGGAAACTAGACCCCCCAAGGAACTTATCTATATGTGTGGTGAGAGCTTTGAACCCCCAAGGGCTTCAAAGAAGGTTATAACGTAGAGCAGTAAAATTAAAAAATCATATCTTTTCCACAAAAATGATCTTTCCACCCCCAATTGTTATTTTCCAAAGGGTAACAGGACCCCAAAATTTATTGTGCAATTTGTCCTGAGTACGCTGATACCCCATATGTGGGGGTAAACCACTATTTTGACGCATGGCAGAGCTCGAAAGGGAAGGAGCGCCTTTTTCAAATGCAGACTTTGATGGAATGGTCTGCGGGTGTCATGTCACCTTTGGAGAGCCCCTGATGTGCCTAAACAGTAGAAACCCCCCACAAGTGACTCCATTTTGGAAACTAGACCCCCCAAGGAACTTATCTAGATGTGTGGTCAGCACTTTGAACCCCCAAGGGCTTCACAGAAGTTTATAACGTAGAGCCGTGAAAATAAAAAAATCATATTTTTTTCCACAAAAATGACATTTTTGCCCCCAAATTTTTATTTTTATAAGTGTAACAGAAGAAATAGGGCCCCAAAAGCTATTGTGCAATTTGTCCTGAGTACGCTGATATCCCATATGTGGGGGGAACCACTATTTTAATGCATGGCAGAGCTCGGAAGGGAAGGAGCACCGTTTTTAAATGCAGACTTTTATGGAATGGTCTGCGGGTGTCATGTCGCGCTTGGAGAGCCCCTGATGTGCCTAAACAGTAGAAACCCCCCACAAATGACCCCATTTTGCAAACTAGACCCCCCAAGGAACTTATCTAGATGTGTGGTCAGTACTTTGAACCCCCAAGGGCTTCACAGAAGTTTATAACATAGAGGCGTGAAAATAAAAAAATCATATTTTTTTCCACAAAAATGACCTTTTTGCCCCCAAATTTTTATTTTTATAAGGGTAACAGGAGAAATAGGGCCCCAAAAGTTGATGTGCATTTTGTCCTGAGTACCCTGATATCCCATATGTGGGGGGAACCACTGTGATCGCCTTACTGCGATCTTTGGGAGGCACAATGAACAAATCCACAAAAGGTGAAGAATTGGTTTTCTTTTTTGCGCCGTTCCTCGTGCGGTATCAGTGATTAGGCGACTTTATTCCTCGGATCGGTGCGATTACAGCGATACCAGATTTACATCCTATTTTCATGTTTAGCTTCTGTCATACACTAAAAGATGCTTTTTTTTGGAATAATTTTTTGTAAGAAATTTTCGCATCGCCGTATTTTGAGAGCTATAATTTTTTCCATATTTCAGCCGACAGAGTTATCTGTGGGCTTATTTTTTGCGGGACGAGCTGATGTTTTTATTTGTACCATATTCGGGCACATAACGTTTTTTGATCGCTTCCTATTCCGATTTTTGTTGAAGCAGAATGAACAAAAACCAGCAATTCAGGAATTGTTTTTTGTTTTTTTTTTCCTCCGTTCCGCGTGTGGTAAAATTGATAAAGCAGCTTTATTCTGTATATGTATGTATGGCATCGCTATACACCGTGGCACATGTTGTCATTATACCGAGCCTTCTGATGAGCCAAATGGGCGAAACGCGTTGAGGCGTTCTGATTTCTTTAATGAGGGGCAATGGGCAGATAAGTACCGCATATATCAGATCATGATACCTAAAAAAATGTTTTGATTGTCATTTCCTACTATATATATGGCTTTATGAATGCATAGCTCATACTGAGAAATGAATTTTGTGGATTCTCACTTTTTTCTCTTTTGGTTGACATAAGAGCTATATCAGTAGAAATATCTGATGGAATTGACAAAATGGAATTTATTTAAGGCATCTATTGCACTATTGTCATAATTTAATTCACCTGGAGTGATGACAACTTAAAGACGAATTATATGCAATACTGTTAAACTGTCCATTGTTGACATTTTCATTATCAATTGATTGGGTATCATCGGTAATTGTCATTAATGTCCCAATTTCTGCTCCTCATTATATGTTTTTAATTAAGGGGATTAGGGTCCTATTAGTGCCAGGAATCATCATTGTTTATCTAATAGGGGTCCCTTTAGCATCTGGGTAGAGGTACCCTAAGTGGCACTAGTATTCATCAGGGCACCTAGGGATAGACTACGTTGAGCGGGGGCGCCAAAACCATCGTTCCCCCTAGGGTGCCAACCTCCGCGGTAAGGAAGATATCAGCTTAGGAACCATAACAGGGATTTGATAGCCCATCCCCTAAGTTTTTATGGTTATTCTTTATGGTGATTGTACACTTTTTTTTTGCTTGGTGTGTGTTTTTTCATTTTGGGGTGTTTTACCTTCAATAGGTTTTTATTAATAAAGTTTATTTTATGAGGTTTATATATACATATGATTCACACCTTGAAATATGGCAAAACTGGAGGCAAATGGCATCTTAGCCGCTTCACGCTTGATTTTCCTCAATTCCTGGGCAGTTATTTTGAGCTTTTTTTTTATCAACACGCTTCTTGCGACCCTGATTTACATAATTGGCAGTTTGCTTTCAAGCCTATACAGCTTGGAGTGGGGCAACATGTATAAAAAGGATGATGTGCTCAAAATACTCATTTGCCTAATAATTCTGCACACAGTGTATAATGCCACCTTTTCACCAATACTCACATATGTAAACTCTACAATAGTGTCATTTGCATTAACTACCACAGTCAATAGCTCTTTATTAAGGGCAAAGAGTAGAGATGCCAGAGTAGCCATGCATTGTACCTCTACATAACGTAAATGAACTAGACGACAATCAATTCACTTTTAAGTTTAGCCCTGGAGTTAGAGCATAGCAATTTGTTTGATACAATTTAAAAAGTAACATCTTCCCAATGTCCATCATATGCATAACCAGCCAATAGTTAGACCCACTCTACTCTGTCGAAAGCCTTTGCAGGATCGAGCAAGAGCATTGCCCCCGCTTCAGATATTATCTGTGCTCAATTAAAAAAATGTGCTTCATTTTTATAGAAGTTGATTTTACAGTCAAAAACCTGTAGGTCATCGTGTTTGAGATGAATGACAACCCTGATGAGTGCAAGGCTACAGCATTTGCTAGAATTTCAAAATCAGATGTGAACAAAGAAAAAGGACCATTAGAGTTCGTATATAAAAGTCCTTTCCCAGCATAGGATTAACCATTATTACTGCTTCAGACCTTGAACATGGGCGCTTTCCTTTACTGATTCCTGCAGAACTTCATATATAAATTATTTCTATTCTATCGGAATATAACAATTATCAAGCCAGGTTTACAAATGCTATAAATGTCTCTACCATTTGAGATTGCAACATCATGGACTAAAGTGTTGGTACCCTTGAAGTTGTTCTAGAAAATAAAGTATTTTTCATAGAAAATTATTTCAGTTTAACATGCTTTGTTATACACGTTTATTTTCTTTGTGGGTATGGGAACAAAACAAAAAATAGAGGAAAAAAGGCAATTTGCATATAATTTCTCGCTAAACCCCCAAAATGGGCGGGACAAAATTGTTGGCACCCTCCACTTAATATTTGGTTACAAACCCTTAGTGCATAACTCTACCTAATGAAGGAGTCAACCTGAATTTGATTGAAATGCATTGTATGGTTTGAATATGGAAATACTAGAGCAATTGGAGTACATTCCATTCATGCAAAATTTATTTTATAACAAATTTTGGATAAAATTAATTCAGCCTGGCAAATTTGCAAATTTGAATTTCTAATTATTTGCTTATCTATAGCGCAACAAGCTTCGGTTCTTATTTGTACCATTTTGAGATTCACACAACTTTTTTATTTCTTTGTATGGCTTTCTTTATGGTGCTTATCATGAGGTACTGTCATGTATTGAAAAACTGAACTGCTATGATCAAGGTGATGCCAAATATTATTTTTAATTTAAAAGAGGGGATATTGACACTGGCATCTTAGGGGAAAACCATCATCTAGTTCCTATTTCTGCAGATATAGACAGGTCCCAGCTATGTAACACAGCTGTTGCATGTTCTGTATGAAGCCGCACCTGAATGGGCTAAAAAATTAGTCTTAAAAAATAACCCTTTTACAGAGCTGAACAATTTTAAATAGTAAAACCTCACAAAAAATATTCCAATCTCTGTTGATCACCCGGAGCATCATCAAATCCATTATCATGAAATGCAAAGAACATGGTACCACAACAAACCTTCCAAGAGAGGGCTGTCCACCAAACCTCTCAGCACCGGCAAGGAGGGCATTAATCAGAGAGGCAGCACAGAGAACAAAGGTAACCATGAAGGAGCTGCAGAGTTCAAATGCAGAGACTGGAGCATTTGTTCTTAAGACCACAATATGCCTTTATGGATGAGTGGGCAGAAAAAAGCCTTTATTTACACCCAAAAATTGCAACAATCATTTTGAGTTCACCAAAAGATATGTAGGAGTCTCCCCAAATATATGACGGAAGGTGCTGTGGTCAGATAAGATCAAAATTGAACTTTTTAGCCATCAAGGTAAACGTTATGTCTGGGGCCAAACAAGCACAGCTCATCACCCCAAGATAACCATCCCCATAGTGAAACATGGTGGTGGCAGCATCATTCTGCGGGGATGCTTTTCGGCAGCAGGAAAAGGGAAAATGGTCTGAGTAGAAGGGAAGATGTATAGTGTGAAATACAGGGATATTCTTGAGCAAAACCTGTTTCAGTCTGTCAGTGATTTGAGACTGGGATTGAGGTTCACCTTCCAACAAGACAATGACCCAAAGCATGCTGCTAAAGCAACACTCAAGTGGTTTAAGCAGAAGCGTGTAAATTTTTGGAGTGGGCAAGTCAAAGTCCAGACTCAGAGACTTATCCAAAGCGATTTGTATATATAATTGCTGCAAAAGGAGGTACTACAAAGTAATGTCTTTAGGGGATGAATAATTATGCACACTGAAGTTTTTAGTTATTTTGTCTTTGCTGTTTGCATTACAATTGGAGATGGGTGAACCCGAACAGTAAAGTTTGGGGTCCTTTCCGAACACCTACTGTTCAGGCACAGACCCTGAACACAGACTTTTCCAGGAAGTCCATGTTACTATTTGGGTTCGGCACCTCAATCATTTGGGTATTTCCCATGCTGTCATCTGCATGACAGTGCAAGAAACACTGGCGGCTTAGATGACAGCATGAGCCAGCAGCTGTGACTGGAGATAAAAAGTTTATCTCCTGTCACAGAGGAGTTGGATGATAATAGAGTACTACACCCATTAGCCTATGTATGCTGTCACTAATAACAGTGAAAGCTGGTGGCAACTGATGGAAGTATTCATTAGCTAGTACTTGCGTTATAAATATATAATTAAAAAAAATTTAATGAGCTCCTCTCTATTTTTTGATAACCAGCATGGCAAAACTGACAGCTACAGGCTACAACCCTCAGCTGTCAGCTTTATCATGGCTGGTTATCAAGAATAGAGGAGTGCCCAGACTATTTTTAAATTATTGGTATTCTGGGGACTGTTATTCTCTCACTGGCAGGCGACCATGGATATTGGCCCCCCCAAACCTAAAAATTTTAACCCGCAGCCACCCCAGTAAAGACATATCTATTAAATTTGCCAATTCTGGCACTTTGCCCAGATCTTCCCACTTGCTCTGTGGTGGTGGCAGGCGGGGCTAATATTTGTAAGGTTAATGTTAGCTTTTTTATGGCTGCTGATATCAAGCCCACAAGTTAGTAATGGAGAGGCATCTATAAGAAGCCTCTCCATTATTAACCCCATATTCAGATTGAATAAATTCCTTTATTTGAAATAAAAAATACAGACCATTTTACTTTTTTTTAAATTAAAAACAAAGTTATATTCACCTTACATCAGTTCCATTGAAGCCTTTGTTCCCTATAAAAAAATAAATTAATAAACAAAAATAATACTCAACTAAGGCCTATCCCATTGAAACACTGGTGTCCTGTAAAAAATAAATAAATAAATAAAATCAACCATATCCCTCACCTGTGCGACATATTGTCCCATGCCATAATCCATGTCTGCGACAAGTGGTATTTAACCTGGATGGTGGTAAGTTGTTAATACTACTGCAAGACACTGTTCCCGTTCTTGAGCATTTTCTCAGGAAATTTGATTTAAGTTATTCGCTGTGATTTTGATGTCACTTATTATGCTCTGGGCTTTGCAAGAAGCAAGATGTGAAAAACAAAAAAAATCCAAATACCTCAATACTTATCTCTCCATCTTCTCCCCCCACCCTGGTCATCACTGTCACCCATGCAGTCCTCATCACATCTTCTGACCGCCGCAAGTGCAGAAATCCCTAGGAGAGAAAAAAATCATGACATTCACCATGAACTTGTGCATGCTTGTGCAGATCCTTTCTAGGACTTATCAGAGTCAGACATTTTGGTCTAGCATGAGAAGTCATAGGACTTCAGCACTCATGGTGACAATCAGAAGATGCATGCAATGAGAGCCAGGCTGGTGAAGGTGAGGAGCGGAGGGTCGGGAGAGGTGTGTGGTAAGGTGAGTTTAAGCATCTTTTTTAATTCTTTAACCATTTGATGGCTCTATCCATTAGTAATTCATGCCAAATTGAAATACAAAAAAGATATCTATCCTGAGAATAAAGAGACCATGATGCTGTGGCCTCTCCACAATCTTTTCATGCTGCATAGCTCAATTTCAGTGAATAAAGGAAGCTCCAGGGGTCTATAGCCTGCTGTGCAGGACAAAAAAAATAACAGGACCTTTTCTTTATTTTCTTCAAAGGATCTCCCCTATTCTCAAAGTTATAGCATACCATACCCTATGCCATAGTTTTTTGGTATTTATTATTTCTTTAACTGTTATTAGCAGTAATTTATTTCAAGTAACATATTCTTTAATACAGGCCATAAAACTAAATATTTATGATTTGTGTTACTATTTTCAATCCCACTATAAAGTATATGTTTCAACTATAAGTCTAGATTTTCTACAGTGAATAGCACAAAAAAATATATTTCTTCATTTCTATGGTTTGACATGTTTGACACTTTTGCATCTTGTACCACAAAAGTGTAATCCAAGTCTGTACGCAGGGATTCTGTAATATTCCTGTGTTGTAGCTAGGTCAAGTGTTACAAGAGATCAGGTCTATATGCTGGAGCACTTTTATCAACATTTCATATTAAGTATAAGAGTGCAAGAGAAGATTTGTATTTCTTCTGAGTTCTCTTTCTTGAACCAAAGATTATTTGTTTAAGTCTTTTTTCTAACCATTTTTAACTGAAAATACAATATACGTTTCAATAAACTATTAAACTTCATTTGCACAGTAAATTGCTTTGTGAACACATATTCTCTTAAAGTATATGATTTTTTGCTTACATTTTAATGTGGTTATATATCTTTTTTTAGAAAGATATAATTTGGCTACAAATAGTGTAACATACCAACTACTATCCAAAATTAATTTCAACCAACTTGTTATTTACATTGGTCTTGAATCCCACTATGAGACTCATCATAAAATTCCTAAATACCATATGGACTTACTGCAGTGTGACATCAATTTTAACACTATCATAGTCATATCATTTTCACCAAACAGTGCCAAATCGTTTCAAAATAAGGGCTTGATTAAGCAAGACTGGCATTACATTTGCATTATTATCAGTTTTATTGAACTGTGTGCTACAGTAAAATGTGTCAAATTCATTACAATTCACCACCTTGACAGAAGATCAGCTCTCCACTCTCCTGTCAAGATCACACCTCACCACTTGCGCGCTTGACCCACTCCCGTCCCATCTCATCACTAACTTTGCCACAGTCTTCATCACTACTCTAGCACACCTCTTCAACCTTTCACTTACAAATGGTGTCTTCCCCTCATCCTTCAAACATGCTTCAATCACACCCATCCTCAAAAAGCCCTCCCTCGACCCATCCTCTGCGTCTAGCTATCGCCCGATATCTCTTCTCCCCTACGCCTCAAAACTACTGGAACAGCATGTATATCTTGAACTGTCCTCCCACCTCTCCTCCTGTTCCCTCCTTGACCGGTTACAATCAGGCTTCCGACCGCATCATTCAACTGAAACTGCCCTAACTAAAGTCACTAACAACCTGCTAACCGCCAAAAGCAAGCGACACTACTCTGTCCTCTTTCTCCTGGACCTGTCTTCTGCCTTCGACACTGTGGACCATTCCCTCCTGCTACAGATTCTCTCATCTCTTGGCATCACAGACTTGGCCCTATCCTGGATCTCATCATACCTAACAGACCGAACATTTAGTGTCTCCCTCTCACACACCACCTCCTCACCTCGCTCCCTGTCTGTCGGTGTTCCTTAAGGCTCAGTCCTAGGACCCCTACTCTTCTCCATCTACACCTTCGGCCTGGGACAGCTCATAGAATCCCACGGCTTGCAGCATCACCTCTACGCCGATGACACACAGATCTACCTATCTGGACCTGACCTCACCTCCCTACTGACCAAAATCCCACAGTGTCTGTCTGCTATCTCTGCCTTCTTTTCTGCTCGCTTTCTCAAACTGAACATGGACAAAACAGAATTCATCATCTTTCCCCCACCTCATTCTACCCCTCCACCAGACCTATCCATCAATGTCAATGGCTGCTCGCTTTCCCCAGTCCCGCATGCTCGGTGCCTTGGGGTGATCATCGACTCTGCCCTCTCTTTCAAACCACATATCCAAGCCCTCGCCACCTCCTGCTGCCTCAAACTCAAAAATATTTCCTGGATCCGCGCATTCCTCAACCATGAAACCACAAAAACACTAGTGCATGCCCTTATGATCTCCCGCCTCGACTATTGCAACCTCCTACTGTCTGGCCTCCCCTCTAGCACTCTGGCACCACTCCAGTCCATCCTACACTCTGCTGCCCGACTAATCCACCTGTCTCCCCCCTATTCCCCAGCCTCCCCCCTGTGCCAGGCCCTTCACTGGCTTCCTATTGCCCAGAGGCTCCAGTTCAAAACCCTAATCATGACATACAAAGCCATCCACAACCTTTCTCCTCCATACATCTGTGACATGGTCTCCCGCTACCTACCTACACGCAACCTTCAATCCTCTCAAGATCTCCTTCTCGACTCCCCCCTCATCTCTTCTTCCCACAACCGCATACAAGACTTCTCCCGGGCTTCCCCCATACTATGGAACTCCCTGCCGCAAAACATCAGACTTTCACCAACAACGGAGACCATCAAGAAAAACCTGAATACCCACCTGTTCTGACAAGCCTACAACCTGCAGTGATCCTCAGTCTACTGAACCATCGCACGACCAGCTCTACCCTCTCCTAGTGTATTCTCACCCATCCCTGCAGACTGTGAGCCCTCGCGGGCAGGGTCCTCTTTCCTTCTGTACCTGTGTGTCCCTTGTCTAGCACATGTTTATTGTACCTGTCTATATTTTTCCCTTTTCATATGTAAAGCGCCATGGAATAAATGGCGCTATATAAATGTGTAATAATAATAATAATTAAAATGAATTTGTCCCAGCCTTCAACTGCCATTTGACAAGATCAGAAATGTTACGCTAGTCATAGACATATTTCTGGCATAATTTATGTCACTTAAGTGGCATAAACTAACATGAATTAGTCAGACATGCTTAGTCACACCCCTTCCTGCCCAAGCTCTGCCAACTTTTCTAAAAATTAGCAGAGCTGAATGAGAGTGGTGCAAATATGCCAAAGTCTGAAAATGTTCATGCAACTTCAAGTTGTGCAAAAATTTTGCAACATTTTAAGGCTTTTTATGCCAGAATTCTGGCAAAAATATATTGATGAATCAATCTCATGGCTCTCCCTTTTGGGCTGTCCATTTTGTTTATTCAGCTTTCCACAGATGGGTTTCTGCACATTAGGGACCTGGTCATGCTCTACCCTTATCATTTGGATATCTGCTAACACATAGTGTGATGAACTACAACAGTTAGGTACTGTCTTGATTGAGTACACTTTGTCATGGTGAGATGGCTTTTATGCTTTTTTGATTAAAATACTGTTAACAAAATATGCTATATTATTTACATCTATTATTACAGGATATTTTATCATTTTGTTTTTACCTTCGGTTTTATCTGATAAATACCATTCTTCTTAAAGGAAGTCTGTTAGTAAAGAGCAGCATTCAACCATGTACAGGTGCTCCGTACACACTTGGTGTGGCCAAACATGCAAGTGCACTTTCCCTCCAACTTGTTTTCCATTTATTTCTACCCTTCTCTGACTCTATAAAGCCAGGGCTGTCAATCAAAGAGTATTTGGAGAAAACCATTAGGTTTGAAGGTGCATTTAAATGATTGAACCAGACATGGAAGAAGAAGTGATCAGGCTCTTTGCATCTTCTCGCCCTACTACTTGCACCAGTGACTGCATTCCCTCACATCTCCTTCAGGCCATTTCCCAAGCTGTCACCAATCACCTAACAAAAATATTCAACCTCTCTCTCTTCTGGTATCTTTCCATCCTCATTTAAACATGCCAGAATACAGTACAGACCAAAAGTTTGGACACACCTCTCATTTAAAGATTTTTCAGTAATTTCATGACTATGAAAATTGTAAATTCACACTGAAGGCATCAAAACTATGAATTAACTCATGTGGAATTATATACTTATAAAAAAGTGTGTAACAAATGAAATTATGTCTTATATTCTAGGTTCTTCAAAGTAGCCACCTTTTACTTTGATGACTGCTTTGCACACTCTTGGCATTCTCTTGATGAGCTTCAAGAGGTAGTCACCGGGAATGGTTTTCACTTCACAGGTGTACCCTGTCAGGTTTAATAAGTGGGATTTCTGGCCTCATAAATGGCGTTGGGACCATCAGTTGTATTGTGCAGAAGTCTGTTGGATACACAGCTGATAGTCCTACTGAATAGACTGTTAGAATTTGTATTATGCAAGAAAAAAGCAGCTAAGTAAAGAAAAACGAGTGGCCATCATTACTTTAAGAAATGAAGGTCAGTCAGTCTCAAAAATTGGGAAAACTTTGAAAGTGTCCCCAAGTGCAGTTGCAAAAACCATCAAGCGCTACAAAGAAACTGGCTCACATGAGGACCGCCCCAGGAAAGGAAGAACAAGAGTCACCTCTGCTTCTGAGGATAAGTTTATCCGAGTCACCAGCCTCAGAAATCGCAGGTTAACAGCAGCTCAGATTAGAGACCAGGTCAATGCCACACAGAGTTCTAGCAGCAGACACATCTCTACAACAACTGTTAAGAGGAGACTTTGTGCAGCAGGCCTTCATGGTAAAATAGCGGCTAGGAAACCACTGCTAAGGACTAGAGATGAGCGACTTTGCCTCCGGGAGGGTCGAATCGGGTTTCGGACCATTCAACTTCACCAAAAGTCGAGTCGAACGAGATCGGCCGACTAACGACAAAAGTCAGAGTTTCGCCCGAAAACGAAACCCGACCCCAATGCAAGTCAATGGGGAATAAAAGTAGGCAGTGAGAGGAGGACAGTAAATACACGTACAGTGCCCATTTCAATGCCAACGACATCAATTCTTATTACTTAAGCTTGTCAACCTTAATTTACTTTATAATAATAGTAATGCATTGAAAGCTGGGGTTATTTGGCTAATGTTGAGGGGGGTACAGCCCAGTTAGGGAGGTGGAAAACCTGGCATATGCTGAGGTGTAGGCTGGACATTCAGCAGCTGCAAATGGAGGAATTGGAGAAGTAGGAGAAAGAGGAGGACAAAGCGAGCCGTTTTGCTGGAAACCTATGTGTCATCAGGGGAAGGTGGTACAAAATCCTTTGAAACCCAGACATGGTTCATTTTAATGAAGGTGAGATCACCTACATTTTGGGTCGACAGCTGGGTCCTTCTTTCTGTCAGGATTGATGCAGCAGCACTGAAGACTCTACCAGCAGGGCAAGCGACCTCCTGTAAGGCATATTGGGCCAATTCAGGCCAGGTGTCCAGTTTACAGGCCCAGTATTCAAAGGGGAATGAACTGTGAGGGAGAACATCAATAGTGGGGGAGAGGTAATTTTGAACTATAGTTGACAAATGCTGTCTCCTGTCTGTTGCAATCGATTCAGTATTACCAGTCGTGTGAGCGGTACTCGAAAAATCAGTCCACAACATGGTCATGAAACCCCTGTCTCCAACTCCACTTCGGCTGTGTGCACCACGAACACCTCTTCCATGTTGCCCAGTACGGCTCGTGGTAGAACCTGCACCGCTGCTATGTGCTGGTGTCAGGTTGGGTCCAAGAAGACCCACTTAGGATATCAGATGATTGCCCAATTTGGGTGGAGCTTCGATTGAGGCAGGATGGTGAGATGAAATGGACACAGGAGACAAGTCTCTGGTTCCAAAGTCATCTATCTTTAATCAATTCCAGCCAGCTTATATCCACTGCTGGATTGGGTGTATACATGCATTAGGTCATCGTGTTTTCCAGAACATATTAGTAAATCATTTATTACAGTAAATACATCTTGTCACGCATTTCATAGGTCATGTCAGCTTGACCATTGGTTATCTAGTCACCATATGTTCCATTTGGTGGACCCCAATTATAGTCATTAGTAATTCTATCTTTATTACTCTATTGATTAGTCGCATACTTCATCGTCATTAGCTACAGTCATCATGGCGGTTCCTGTCATTAGGGTGATTATCTCATAGTCCTAAAGGCCATGTAGCCGTGTAGACTAACCTTTGAGATCATATGCTGCAATGTTGGTTAATCAGCAAATAATGTCATTTTAAAATACAGAGAGAAAAGACTTCTTAAAGGGATTTGTATATGAGGATATATAAAAGGGTATTATAATCTAGAAGGGTCTCCTAGATTCTATATCAGTTCCCCCTTTTGAGAACAGATATGATTCTATCCTGAACCTATAGGTACTTCAAAGTCCTAGTGCCAGTATCGGACTTCCTAACCATTTCTTCTTTCTTCGTGCCGAATTCCCCATACGATGAGGGAGATCATATTCTTTTCTCAACTACATTGGTTTGTCATGTGTAAGAAGAGGGTTTCAATTATGTGAGCATAATTATACTAATGAACACATGTGCTAGTCTTTGGAGGGGTCTTTTGGTGCTGTGTTCTGTTTTCTACTGTTTGTAGTAGTATCTGAGGAGAGTTGACCTTGCTGATCTATTATTTCTTGTACTGTACCTCCAGCATACTTTATGAATCTCTGTTGATTATAATAAATGTAATTTATCCAGTCCACATTTTTTTTCCCATAATCAAGTCTAAAATAAGCTACAGTCCCAGAAGTGTCACTTCGGCTTGTCTGAGCCGTCTGTCCTTTGTAGGGTAGAATTGGCAGTATCATCAGAAGCATGATCATCCCTCTTCCGTTCCATGGCTTTGCAGTGACTGGCATGGATCCAAGTTGGTCTTCCTTCAAGCCTTACTGATGTGGCTGTAGTGAGGAGGACTTGGAAGGGACCATCAAACCTTGGCTCCAATGGCTTCCTTGTATGTCTTTTGACCACCACCCAGTCTCCAGGCAGTAGAGAATGGGCTCCTTCTTGGCTTTCTGGGTCTGGAATAGAATCAAAAACTTGTTTATGCACAGAGGAGAGCCTCTTTTGCAGGTCCTGGACATAAGCGGTGAGATTGTCACACTGCAGTTGCAGTGTCTGTGGAAAGTACAGTCCTAACCTAGGGCTGACCCAAACAAGACCTCAAATGGTGAGAGTTTAGTTTTCCTATTGGGCATGTACCTAATGGAAAAGAGAGCTAAAGGCAGACATTCTGTCCAAGGTTTCCCCAATTCCTCACTTGCTTTCTGAATTTTTAGCTTAAGGGTACCATTTAGCCGTTCAACCTTCCCACTCGCTTGGGGTCTGTATGGGGTGTGAAAATCATGTGTCACCCCTAGCATTTGCATGGTATTCTGCATTACCTGTCCGGTAAAATGGGTACCTCTGTCGGACTCTATAGTTTCAGGTAGCCCGAACCTACAAAAGACTTCTGACATCAACTTCTTTGCAGTGGCCCTTGCAGTAGCTTTTGGCATCGGGAAGGCTTCTGGTCAACCTGAAAAGAGGTCAACACACACGAGCACGAATTCATACGTTCCTATTCTTGGTAATTGTATGAAGTCAATCTGCAGTCGTTGAAACAGATAGAGGGGCTTAGGCGTGTGTTTCTGTGGTACTTTCACTACGCTTCCTGGATTGTGTTGTGCACATATTAGACATGCCTGTGTAAATCTAGTAGCAACTGTTGTGAAACCAAGGGCGATCCACTGCCTCTCTACTAAAGCACAAATGGCATTTTTGGACAAATGCGTGGGGCCGTGACCCGCCTGAGCCATCATGGGGTACAAGGACCTTGGTAGGCAGACTCTCTGACCCACCATCCACAGACCTTCATGCTCCTGAGCTCCAGCTTTCAACCAAACCTTCTTCTCCTCCCCGGTTGCTTGCCCAGTCAGAGCCTGTAAGATATTGAAGTCTAATTGCTAGTGAAAAAATATGGGATAAGATAGCCTGACATCAGGAAAATGAGCATATAATATATGAGTAACCTGACGCTCAAAAATTCCAGAAGCGTATTTTATTGTGCATACATTATTAGTCATACAGACACTTTATTTCTGACGTTTCGGCCGGAGTGGCTTTATCAAAGAAAATTATCTAAGGTCAAAGAAAAAATAAACAAAAATAAAAATAAACACTTTTGTAGCAGAAAAGGGACTGTTTAGACAATAGTGTGAATAAGCATCCAAGCATTAAATCAAAATAGCATCTTTGTCAAACTGCGATTTTAGATAAGCTGAGGATTACATCATCCAGAATAGCAACTAAAAAGGAAATCATAATGATAAATATATCAGTACATGAGTTATATAATGCATAACATGAGCAAATAAGATCAAACTGTGATATCAATATTTAAGATATAGTAACAGAATTATAAGGATAAATGCAGTTTCTGGCACATCCAGGAGGGCAGAGATCAGGTATGTGAAAATGTGCGTAATAAAAGGAGTAATACCTGTATGACTTCCAATGTGCAGGGAAGAGCTATAGAAAAATAGATACAGAGAGAGAACCATGAGTGCCCAGAAAGAAATGTGAAGCTAGGGAACATAGATAATATCAAGGACCAAGTATGAGAAAACCGTGAGACATGAAAAAACATCTACCAACCTGTGAGTATAAAGATAGACAGGGGACTTGCCGCCGTTTGCAGAACAAATGCTCTAATGGCGGACTGATCGCTTTATAAAGTGTGAAAGAAGAAGGAGAAACAGGCAGGAAGAAGGTCAAATGTGTGAGGGACGCCTGCAGATGCGCAGAGCGTCATAGCAGGCTGGAAGTGGGGCAAAGCCATGAAGTACAACACTGCAGTTGCGCAGATGATGTGAAGCAAGGGGAGGAGGGATGATTATATGACCCCTGCAGTTAGGCAGAGTGCCCTGGAGGAAGGGGGATGTAATTTGTATACTAATAGCTTAACTCATTAGGAACCAGAAAGAGGGAATTTGTTCAACTATGAAGAAAGTGTACAACTATGAAAATTCCTGTATCAGAACACCTACTGGGCAGAAAAATAATAGATAATGTGATGTAGACATATGGAAAAGACTATGTGTGTTTTTTTTAAATATTCTGTATATCTCTCTATATATGTATATGGTATAAAGAATAAAGGTGTGTTGGATAAGTCTGTGTGCAATACCCAAAAAGATTAGGGGATAAGTAAGGAAAATTAGGAAAAGTTGAAGAGGTGAAAAAGGAGGAAAAATTAATAAATAAATAAATAAATAAATATAACATGAAAGCATAAAATGGAACAAGTGAAAAAAATGAAGAAAGTAAAAAATTTAAAAATGAAAAAAGGGGGAAAAATAAATAAATATAAAAATTAAAAAAGGGGATAACAAAGATGAAAAAATGAGGAGAAAAAAGGGGGGAAAAAGGGGGGGGGAATGGGAAAGGAAAATAAAAGGAATGCCATAGAGGAAAGAGAGTGACAGAAGAAAACACCTAGGGTGAGTACCTGAAATCCGCCTTCATGTCTGTGAAAAAAGGAAAAAGACAAAAATGAATAATTATACGTAAGCAATAATAAGAGACCATAGGATAAAAGACTGTCTACAACTATTCTATATGCAGAATTATATAAATATAGGAAGTCAATAGAAAACCTCATATTCTCTATTGATGCCTAACGGTTCAAGCGTCTGGAGTGCATGAATCCAGAATGCTTCTCTCTCCTTCAACTTTCCAATTCGATCTCCACCTCTCCGTTACATAGGTACATGGTCGATAACCTGGTATCGGAGTTGCGAAACATTCTGACTATTTGTAACAAAATGAGCAGGCACAGGTAACAATGTTTTTTTACACCGTATGGTGGACTTATGCTGTGAGATGCGGTCTCGGATATGCTGGGTGGTCTCCCCAACATATCCGAGGCCGCAGGGACACTTGATGAGATATACAACATAGGTCGAGTCACAGCTAAAATAGCCTTTGATGGAAAAATTCTTGCCTGAGCGAGGATGAGTAAAAACTTCACCCTTTGTGATATTGGAGCACTGAAGGCAATGTAGGCAGGGGAAATTGACATTCTGCTGTGACCTAAAAAAGGTTTGTGAATGACCAGAGATGCGTCCACCAATATCGGCTCTAACTAGAAGATTACGAAGATTTTGCAGTTTCTTATGGCATATTAGTGGTGGAGTCTGAAATTCTTGAATGTCAGGATAGGACTCAGAGAGTAGTGGCCAATGTTTCCGAATAATTTTGTGAAAAAGATGGGAAAAGGGATAAGTATTGACAAAAGCTACTCTTTAGAAGTAATAGATGTTGTTGAGCTAGAGGATGAAGAGGTTGTTAATACTGAAAGAGGGTAACTCCTGTCCAAAAATTTTTGTTTCATCTCCTCCAACCGTGATGTCCTTTTGAGATTGTCTGAGACAATCCGGTTAATCCGGCAAAATTGTGACCGGGTTAAGGATCTTTTGATGTGGTTTGGGTGACAACTCGTATAGTGCAATAGACCATTTCTGTCCGTAGTTTTCACAAATAGGTCAGTTGAAAGAGTACCTTCCTGGTCGACAAGGACCTTGGTATCCAGAAAAGCTAGAAGTTCCTGATTGTAGTGCATAGTGAACTTAAGGTCTGTTACCCTGGAGATGATATATTCAAAAAAAGTCTCAAGAGAGCCAATGTCGCCGGACCAGATCAGAAATATATCGTCTATGTATCTCTTCCAAAGTAGTGAGTACTGTTGGAAGAGAGGATTAGAGTATACAAACTCCGACTCAAAACGTGCCATGTAAATATTAGCAAACGGAGGCGCTACGTTAGAGCCCATCACTGTACCGGTCTTTTGTATGAAAAATCTATCTTCAAACATGAAAAAGTTATTCTTAAGCACATGAGTAAGTATGGCAATACAAAAAGAAATCATATCTGAAGTAAAGTCAGTATGGTCATTTAGAAATGTTTGTACTGCCTGTATGCCCAAGGTGTGACTAATGCTAGTATATAAACTAGTTACATCTAGCGTGACAAGGTAGCATTTAAGAGGAACTCGTGTGAGATTATGTATACAGGACAAAAAGTGAGAAGTATCCCGTAACCATGATGAAATGACAGGTAAAAGGGGAGACAAAATCTTTTCTAATACAATGGATAGTGGTGCTAGCAGAGAATTAGTTGAAGCCACAATAGGTCTCCCTGGTGGTTGTGTAAGATTTTTATGTATCTTTGGCAACGTATAAAAAACAGATATTACTGGGTTGAAGTTAATAAGGAATTCACTTAATCTGACATCAATTATGCCGCGACTTACAAAATCTTGAATGGTATTGTGAATATCCCTGGAAATAGAAGTTGACGGGTTAGTGAAAATAGGCAGGTAGGTATCAGTGTCATTCAATTGAGAATAGATTTCATTAATATAGTAGTCGCGGTCCATGATGACAATGGAGCCCCTCTTATCGGCCGGTTTTATAATCAGACGTTTATTACGGAAAAGGTTCTCTATGGCCATCCGTTCTGTCATAGTGATGTTGTGAACATTATAGTCTCCATGGTGGATACTTTGTAGAAGGATCTTGATATCTTTCTGGACTAATGAAACAAATGTTTCTATAGGATGATAGCATCTTGGGGAGAGAAATTGCTTGGTTTATACAGTTTTAACTCTTTTAAGGTAAACATGTTACTGGGTTCATTCCGTATGGGTTGTTCGCTAGGACCATCTCTAGAAAAGTGAACCTTTAGACGTAAGGATCTAAAGAACCGTTGGGTTTCCTGGTCCAATGTGAATTCATTAAATCTCGGTGTAGGGCAGAAAGAAAGGTCTAATTGCCGACACTCGGTGCTTACCATGATCAGTGGAGATACTCCAGAGGTCTTATCTTGCCTTGGCTTTCGTGCAGCTTCCTTGGCTGCCTTGTCCGCCTTGTCGTTGCCTCTTGCTTCATTGGTAGAGAGTTTTGTATGTGCCCTTACCTTAACTATGGCAACCTCCTTTGGGAGCAGAAGTGCCTCCATCAGTTGTTTGATAAGGTGCCCACGTTTGGCAGGGGTACCTGCTGATGTAATAAAGTCTCTCGCCCTCCATATGGGACCATAGTCATGGGCTATACCAAAAGCATATCTCAAATATGTGTAGATGTTACATTGTTTACCTGCAACCCCGTTAAGTGCTTCAATGAGTGCCGTCAACTCAGCCTCTTGTGCAGACAGGTGAGGGGGGAGTGGTTCTGATTTTACTACCTCATGCTGTGTGACCACTGCATATCCAGTGTTGAACCGTCCATCTTCACCGATGCTTCTTGAACCATCTACAAAAAGCTCAACATCAGGATTAGTGAGAGGTACATCAGAAACATGTGAGACCCCTGCAGTCTTTTGAGCCATAAGGGCTATACAGTCATGCTCATGGTATGCATCAAACAATTCATCCTCTGACAAATTTTGCAAAAACAGTGGTTTTCCTTGTCCATCCCCACCTTCTCCCCCTTTTGAATCTGCTACATCAATTGGAATGAGGGTAGCTGGATTCAGAGTCATATACCGTTTTAAAGTGACATTGGGAGGCATTAAAAGGGAACACTGAAGCTTAAGATGTCTGGCTACAGCAATGTGCTAGGGTTGGACCTGACTGAGGATGCTGTGTAGGTCATGTGGAGTGTAGACAGTAATTTTATAGTCCAGTACAATCTCTGAGGCCTTGCCTAGTAAGAGTGAGACAGCTGCCACTGCTCGGACACATGATGGGGCTCCTCGTGCAACAGGATCTAAACGAGCAGAGTAGTAGGCCACAGGCCTGTTGTGTTGGCCATGTTTTTGGGCTAGGACCCCTGTAGCATGTCCCAGCATTTCTGTACAGTAGAGTAGGAAAAGTTTTGCGTAGTCTTGGGTGCCAAGAGCTGGAGCAGAGACAATTGCCAGTTTGAGTGAGTATAAACTGTCTAGTGCTTCCTGATGAAGCTGGAAGGGTTGTGTGGGCAGACAATCATAGAGTGGCTGCATGAGAATGGATGCAGATAGTGTTGAGCGATACTGCCCGATATCCCAAAATATCGGATCGGATTGGATCGGCCCGATACTCAGAAAGTATTGGGTATCGCCGATCCGATACCGGAAACCCAATGCAAGTCAATGGGACAGAAATATCGTAATTAAAAAAGCCTCTTTCTTTCCTTGTAAACACTAGATATACACACATAGAATACATATAATATATATATATATATATATTATAATATATATTCATTGTGACATATATATATTTATAGTTCATACACTTCTACATAGTAAAATAGCCTCTGATTCAATTGCCGGGCAATGCCGGCTTTTGTTAAATTACAGAAGCACCCGACATGAAATGACACATGGTTTACATAGAGTTAACCATGTCTTTTCATGTAGTTTGATATATGGATTTCACTAACAATTACATGAGTGTATGTGTGCAAAATTTGACACATGTAGGGGTTAATTAAAGGTGTAAATTCGTTGTAAAAAAACACATTTTTTTGCTACGAATTTACACCTTTAATTAACCCCTACATGTGTCAAATTTTGCACACATACACTCATGTAATTGTTAGTGAAAACCATATATCAAACTACATAAAATGACATGGTTAACTCTATATAAACCATGTGTCATTTCATGTCGGGTTCTATAATTTCACAAAAGCCGGCAATTGAATTAGCGGCTATTATACTATGTAGAAATGTATGTACTATAAATATATATAATAATATATATAATATATATATAATTATATATATGCGTCACAAATTCAATGACATGTATGTATGTATATATATATATATATATATATATATATATATATATGAGGTGTAAAATTGTTGAAAAAAATGCGTGGGCTCCCGCCCTATTTTCTCAATCAGACAGACAAAGCCAGCGAATGGGGGCAGATAATAATAGCCCAGAGAGGGACCATTATTTTTGGCCCCCTCCTGGCTACTAACATCTGCCCCCAGACACCCCAGAAAAGGCAAATCTATAATTAGATTTGCCCTTTCTGGCACTTTGCCCGTCTATTCCCATTGCCCTGTAGTGGTGGCGAATGGGTTAATAAGGGGTTAAAGCCACCTTGCTATTGAAAGGTGACTTTAAGCCAGGTTAATAATTGAGAGATGTCAATTAGACAACTATCAATTATTAATCCTATTGTATGAAATAAAAATAAAACACACACACTTTAATTAAAAATCATTTTAATGAAATAAACACAGTTTTTGACCATATTTTATTTTACTGCCATTCCTTGCGAAGCCCTTGTTCACCTGTAATAAAAATAAAATAATAAAGCAACATTATTCTTACCTATCCGATGTTCAGTCAGGTCCCCCGATGTAATCCTTCTGAAAGGATTAATGTTTACTGCAGGGACCGCAGCTAATGCTGACAGCCTCACAGTAAACCCCCGACTGAATCATCTCCTCGCCTGGCTAACAGGAGAGGAAGTGGTTAGCATAATTGATTGCTTCCCACTTTCCCTTCAGGTCAGCCAGGGACACCGCACAGCATCAGTGACGTTAGAGGGAATCCCGGCTGACCTGAAGTGAACTGATTAACAAAAATAGGGGATCCCTCAAAAAAACAATGGCGTGGGGTCCCCCCTATTTTTGTTAACCAGCCAGATGAAGCAGACTGCTGAGGCCTGGTTTTTCTGGCTGGTATGGATCCAATATCCATGAACCTTGCAAGCCTGATAATACCAGGCCACAGCAGTCTGCTTAGTTTGGCTGGTTAACAAAAATAGAGGATCCCCTCGAAAAAAAAAATGGCCTGGGGTCCCCCAATTTTTGTTAACCAGTTAAGTAAAAAGCAGACTGCTGCGGCCTGGTATTAAAAGACTGTCAAGGCCCATGGATTTTGGCCCTCAACAGCCTTAAAATACCAGGCATCTAAAGATGTGCCAAATGTGGCATTTTACCCGGCTCTTCATACTTGCCCTGTAGTGGTGGCAAGCGGGTAATAAGGGGTTAATGTCACCTTTGATTGAACGGTGACAATAAGTCCGGTTAATAATGGAGAGGCGTCAATAAGACACCGATCCATTATTAATCATAGTTTGTACATTTTTTAAAAAATACACAGCCAGAAAAAAGTCTTTTAATGAAATAAAACACCACACAGTTTTCATTATTTTTATTGTACGCTCATCCTGCGACGCCATCGTTCTCCTGTAAAAAACAAAAATAACAAACCAACACAAATACTCCCTGTCCGACGCAGTCCAAAATCACGAGTGTCCCACGACGAGTCCAGCTCTGCTACATCTGGATGACAGGCTGAGCCTGACATCCACATAGAGCAGAGCTGCTTACCATAGCTGCTTCCCCGGCGGTGATGTCATCCGGACTGGTTTACGGCCAGCTGTCGCGAGAGTGCAGCTGGTCGAGATTACCCAGTACCCGGCAGTCACTGCAGTTATCGCGAGAGGCTGCACGTGACAGCCAGGGAGAGGGTAATGGCCGGCCTGGATGGATGGATGGACGTGACCGCCGGGGATCTTCTGCCAGGTAAGTGCTGCTGACACCTGACAGACCCGACCGACACTGACAGTGACACTTTCGGGAAGTTCCTGTGTCACGTACTTCATTCTGTGACACAGGAACTCCCCATAGATTTTAGAGGAAAACTCAGATTCCGGTATCCGATATGACAAAAATATCGGATCTCAGAATCGGAATTCCGATACAGCGAATATCGGCCGATAACCGATATTTGCAGTATCGGAATGCTCAACACTAGATGCAGAACGAATCCAAGGCCTACAATATGATGCTAGCCCCAAGAATGTGCGTAGGTGTTGAACCCCTGTGGGAGGTTGTAGCTGTTCAATTGCCTTCTTCCTATCCTCTGTCAAGTGGCGTGCTCCCTGTGATATGCAATGTCCCAAAAATACATTGAACAGCGACGCGTTTCAACCCCCAAGGTGCTTTGACAAAGACCCTTGGGGTCGAAACGCATCGCTGTTTTATTAGGTGCCACCCTCTCTGTTTGATGTACACTTTTGGAGGACACCATCTGTGATGTTTCATCATATTGGAAATAAAGAATTTAACCTCTAAGAAGCTGGACTGCAACTGCTTTTTCCTCTACGATTCCATGTCCTGGTCAGGACTTCGTGGCTCCGTGCTCCGGTGAAAGTTGGGTGAGCTGGCAGGGGCTTTGTGCCCCACACCTTCTATATACTTTTGGAGAGTTGTAAGCCCATTGTGGTAGCACAAGCCACATATATTGCCGCCCCCTGAACGTGAAAGCAAACAGGTATTGACAGTCAGGATGTAAAGGCACAGAGAAGTAAGCATTTGCTAGATCCATACAAGTGAAGCAGGCAGCTGTGATTGGAATTTGTGACAGAATTGTGTGCGGGTTGGGCACTACAGGTGTTAGTAGCTCAGTTACGGCAATTAGGCTCTGCGGTCATGCACCATTCTATAGGTAACTGGTTCCCCTTTCTTGCCCTTTTTCTTCACTGGAAATAGGGGAGTGTTGGCCACAGATTTTGTTGGTGCTATAGCCCCAGAGGCAATGAGAGCTGTTGTAAGGTTCTTTGTACATGTTCTTGAAACTCAGTTTTTCCGTCAGCCATTTTGCTTTCTGTCTTGCTGCAGCTATTTTGCCCTCAGTCAATATGGAGTTTTCAGCTTTCATGTTCCCGCCCTGATTCTCTCTCTCTTGCTTCTTAAGCAGCCACAGCTGAGCAATCAGTGCTTCTGAATCTAGCCTGCAGTGAACCTGTGACCTGACTCCTGAAGCCTTGGACCTTGTACTCCAGCTATTCCTACTGAGAAACTCTGAAACACTTGTGGACTCTGGAACCCTGCTCTTTGAAAGATCCACGTTTGCATGGACTTACGGTAACAGAGAAGAAGATCCTGAACCTGTTGTGGAGAGTGATTGCTGAGCTTAGATTACTCTGGCCTGCTGTGTCTCCTGCTTCTGTGTCTGCAAACTGTGTGACTATTTTTGCCAACTTGTATGAAGTAATACAAGATCTTCTATATCAAACCTGTGTCTCATGTATTTTCATCGCACCCAAGCACAAGACGCTATATGAACTGTACTACACACATTACAAGATTCAGAAGCCAAACGTTAGTGTCTGCTGGGTCTGGAAAGGCTGTGTCTGCTGTAACTGTGGATATCAGATGTCCGGTTGTACTTTCTGTGATGACAGTGGTTGTGACTTCTCACAACCATTCCAGGTGAGCAGTTCCCTTAAGTTTTTTTTTCTCTGCAGTGTTACCACAGGTAAACACTATTGTTTTTTTTCTCTTTTCTCTTCTCCTACCAGTACTCTTGTCTTAAAAGATTTGGAAGATGGAAGCCCGCATAAAGGAACTTTGCGGAGTGACTGATAATATCCTTGCAGATTTACAGACTATAAAAACCCGCTTTACAAACCTACAGGACCTCACTAATCAAAATTTGCAAGTGTTTGGACAGACTGCCCAGGATTTGCGAGCCAGGATTGAGGTTCTAGAGGAGCGAGTCCAGGCTCCTGCCGTAGCCCCGAGTTCTGGGATTCCCAAGTTGCCCCCTTTTCGTTTTGGCGGTGAACGTGAGAAATTCAGGGGATTTATTAACCAATGCAATCTTTTGTTTTCTGCACATGCTTCACAATTTCCCACTGAACGATCTAAAGTACTTACTATAATTATGTTGCTTACCAACAAGGCTTTGATGTGGGCAAACCCTCTGATTGAGACTGAGGATGAATGTTTGGATCATCTTGATGCTTTCATTTCAGCCATGGGGCAGGTGTTTGATGACCCCAATCGAGGTGCAACAGCTGAAGCAGCCATGTTAACTTTGCGCCAAGGTAAGCACTCGGTAGCCGAATATGCCTTGGATTTCAGGAGATGGGCCCTTGATACCACTTGGGACAGTTCCGCCAAGAAATCTATTTTTCGAAAGGGTTGTCTCCACTAATTAAGGATGAACTAGCTCGTGCCGACCCTCCCACTGCGTTAGGTGACTTTATTAATTACTGCATCCGTATTGATGCTCATCTGACTGAACGCAGGCAAGAGAGATGGTTCGAAAACAATCGCAATAACCTTTTCCTACCTTCCTCCCCAGCTAAGGAACCTTTGAGTAGGATCACACGGGAACCTGAACCTGAACCCATGCAGGTAGACACTTTACAAAGACGGGTTAGCGATGCACGCAAAGAACATCGTTTTAAGGAAAATCTATGTTTCTATTGTGGTAAGTCAGGGCACTTCATTATAAAACTGCCCCAGCCGTTCTCGTAAGACTACTGCAGCACTCATTCACTGTGAGTGTTGCGAGAGGAGATCTGTCAGGTCCGAGCCTCAGGCTCCAGAGAGATCTGCAGCAACAGATATTGATTTCTCGGACTTAAACTCCGTTACTTCTGAGGACGATGACTGTGTAAACGCTGCAATTTTTCAAGTTTCCTCAGTGGTGTCCCAGCTGAGTTGTAGGAAAAACAATTCTCATTGCTTCCTTTCCATCAAACTCTGGGTTGACTCAGTCTGGGTGTCTAGCTCTGCTATGATCGACTCAGGGGCAAGTGGGAATTTTATGGATGTCTCCTTTGCTCTGAAACAGGGGATACGTTCAGTGAAGAAGGCTACTCCAGTACAGATGGAAACTGTGGACGGCTCCCTGCTGACCTCTGGACCAGTGGATCAGGAAACTGAGCCTTTGAGGATCCTTATGGGTAAAGATCATCAAGAGAAACTGTCCTTTATGCTTATCTCTTCTCCCCACTTTCCCATTATTCTAGGGCTACCATGGCTGCAGGCTCAGAACCCTACCATTAACTGGGAGACCAAGGAATTACACTTTCCAGAGAAACAGATGACTCCAGAAGTTTCAGCGTGCTCTGTTCCTAAAGGAACCATGTCAGTCCCTGAACTACAAGCTGTATACCAGGACTATGTGGATTTATGTGACAAGAAGAACGCTGACCAGCTTCCCCCTCACCGTCCATATGATTGTCCAATTGAATTATTGCCTGGAGCAGAGATACCTTTTGGTAAGATCTACCCCCTGGCGGGGCCTGAGCTAAAGGCTTTAAAGGATTAAATAGACGAAAATCTAGCCAAGGGCTTCATACGCCCCTCTTCATCTCCTGCAGGTGCACCCATCTTCTTTGTAAAGAAGAAAGATGGATCTCTGAGACCCTGCGTAGACTATAGGGAACTCAATAAGGTTACTATTAGAAACCGTTATCCATTGCCTTTAATCCCTGAGTTATTGGAGAGAGTGCGGCATGCCAAAATTTTCTCTAAATTGGATCTCCGTGGGGCCTATAACTTGGTCCGTATTAGACCTGGGGATGAGTGGAAGACTGCATTCAGGTCACGCTATGGACACTTTGAATATCTAGTTATGCCTTTTGGTCTGAGTACCGCCCCAGCCACTTTCCAACACTTGGTGAATGACATCTTCAGGGATCTCTTAGATACATTTGTGGTGATTTATTTGGATGATATTCTAATTTTTTCTAACTCCACAGAGGAACATCATGGACATGTGAGAATGGTCTTGGAACGTCTAAGACAAAACCATCTTTACATCAAACTTGAAAAGTGTGAATTCCATAGGACCGAAATTCAATTTCTGGGGTATGTACTGTCTACACAAGGAATTAGTATGGATGGAAGCAAGACCCAAGCCATCAAGGATTGGCCAAGTCCTAGAAATGTGAAGGAGGTGCAGCGCTTCATCGGGTTTGCCAACTTCTATAGACGTTTCATTAGGAATTTCTCTGAGGTAGTGTCACCTATCACCCAACTTACCCGGAAAGAGTCTAGGTTCTCCTGGACTCCCCAAGCCCAGGAAGCATTTTCCCGTCTGAAAGATAAATTTACCACCGCACCTATCTTGGTACATCCCAACCCCGAACTTGCCTTTATAATAGAGGTGGATGCTTCAGACTGTGCCGTTGGAGCTATACTCTCTCAGAGAACAGGTGAGAAGAATGTCTTGCATCCCTGTGCCTTCTTTTCCCAGCAGTTGTCTTCGGCTGAGAGGAACTACGATGTGGGCAATAGAGAGTTGTTGGCCATTATTGCCGCCTTCAAAGAATGGAGACACCTTCATCAGGGAGCTGCACAACAAATAGTCGTCCTGACAGACCATCGTAACCTTGAATTTATCAGGTCGGCTAAATGCCTGACTCCTCGCCAGGCTCGCTGGAATCTTTTCTTAAACCAATTTAATTTTGTTATTTCTTATAGACCAGGATCACGCAATGGAAAGGCTGATGCACTCTCGAGGATTCATTCAGCAGAGACCCGTCCACTTGCTCCTCCTAAGACTATTCTTCCTGACTCTAGATTCCTGGGAGTGATTCATAATCAAGACCTACTTAAGGACATCAAGGAAGCATACCATGCGGATTCCTTGTTGGCACAACCCCCAAGGGACGTAAGTCTTGTCTTTAAGAATGGTGTGTGTATTCTGGGACAACGTCTATATATTCCTGAAACAGTCAGATTGAGAGTATTGCAACTCATTCACGATTCCAAGATAGCTGGGCATAGAGGAATTCTAAAGACACAGGAATTTCTTTCTCGTTTCTTTTGGTGGCCCACTTGCAGGAAGGATGTTTTAAACTATGTCACTTCATGTGAAGTCTGTGCAAGATGGAAAACACCTCGCTCCTCACCAACTGGTCTGTTACAACCTCTTCCCACCCCGTCCCGCCCGTGGGGATCCATTTCTATGGACTTCATTGTGGAGTTACCAACCTCTCAAGGGAAGAACACCATTCTAGTGGTGGTTGACCGTCTAACAAAGGCAGCTCATTTTATACCTTGTGTCGGCTTACCCACTGCAAAACAGACATCAGATTTGATGATTAAAGATGTGTTTCGCTTACATGGAGTACCGGATGAGGTTATTTCGGATCGAGGGGTGCAATTCACTTCTAGGTTTTGGCAAAATTTCTGTGCAGCATTGGACATTAAAGTAAACCTTTCTTCTGCTTTTCATCCCCAGACTAATGGACAGACCGAACGAACCAATCAAACCCTGGAGCAGTATCTCCGCTGCTTTATCTGCCACCTACAGGATGATTGGGTGGATCTACTTCCATTAGCTGAGTTCTCTTATAACAACTCTCAGAGTGCCTCCACTAAGCAGTCTCCTTTTTACTCCAATCTAGGTTATCATCCTAACATTCTACCACGATTTCCCATAGAAACGCCTTTACCAGCAGTGGCTGAAAGAATCACGTCTTTACAGAAGAATATGGATCTTCTAAAGGAGAATCTGGAATCGGCTCAGGAAAGGTACAAGAAAGCAGCAGATAAATTTCGTAAACCTGCACCAGCTTTTAAGGTAGGAGACCTGGTCTGGCTGTCAACCAGAAATCTTAAGTTAAGGATTCCATCGTCTAAGTTGGGACATAAGTACATTGGACCCTATAAAATCAGTAAAATTATAAGTGCCGCTACTTGTCGTCTTCAACTGCCCAGAACTATGAGAATCCACCCTGTCTTTCATGTATCCCTACTAAAGGCTGCAACACCCAATACGTTTCCTGGACGTTCTTCTCCTTGCCCTGACCCAGTGCTAGTCGATGGTCAGGGAGAATTTGTGGTGGAAAGGATTCTGGATTCCAGGTTATACAGAAATCAGTTACAATATTTGATTAAATGGCAAGGCTACCCAGTGGAGGACAACTCATGGGAACCAGTCAATAACGTTAATGCTCCTCGTTTGCTCCGCCAGTTTCATCAGAGGTACCCAGACAAGCCTGGTCTGAGGCCATCCGGAGGTTGTCCCTAAGGGGGGAGTAATGTAAGGTTCTTTGTACATGTTCTTGAAACTCAGTTTTTCCGTCAGCCATTTTGCTTTCTGTCTTGCTGCAGCTATTTTGCCCTCAGTGAATATGGAGTTTTCAGCTTTCATGTTCCCGCCCTGATTCTCTCCCTCTTGCTTCTTAAGCAGCCACAGCTGAGCAATCAGTGCTTCTGAATCTAGCCTGCAGTGAACCTGTGACCTGACTCCTGAAGCCTTGGACCTTGTACTCCAGCTATTCCTACTGAGAAACTCTGAAACACTTGTGGACTCTGGAACCCTGCTCTTTGAAAGATCCACGTTTGCATGGACTTACGGTAACAGAGAAGAAGATCCTGAACCTGTTGTGGAGAGTGATTGCTGAGCTTAGATTACTCTGGCCTGCTGTGTCTCCTGCTTCTGTGTCTGCAAACTGTGTGACTATTTTTGCCAACTTGTATGAAGTAATACAAGATCTTCTATATCAAACCTGTGTCTCATGTATTTTCATCGCACCCAAGCACAAGACGCTATATGAACTGTACTACACACATTACAGCTGTAATGTTCTTCCCTATTGCTTCTTCCTGAGCTGCACTCAATGGGTACTGATTGATTTGAGGTGGTCACGCACCAGGCTTTAGGTGAACCATTACTGGAGGGACTGGCATGTGTCCAATATCAGTCTTAGACTTTGCCCATAATGCGTCTGGGACCTGTGCCAGTGACTCATCATTCTCAGGAGGGGAGGGGGTGTCATTTATGTGTAGGGCTGCGAGCCCTTTGCACAAGGTGTACTTTGGAATTCCTGCTGTCAACTTAACAGTACCATCTGGCTCATACACAATATGTGCCTGCAACGTTTGGAGGATGTCAGACCCTAGCAAATTGACAGGTGATTTGTCACTGATCAGTAACCTGGTCATACACATGTGGTCAACTAGTTTGAGGGGCAATGGTTTTAGTCAATTTACACTCTTGAATCAGTCCCTCAAAGTCTTGAGTGTAAATAGTGTCGTCTGATATTGTCACGCTGTATAGCAGATATATATATATGTGATGTCAGTAATCTATATCAAAAGGGCAACATACTATATAACATGCGCATAGATATATGATAACATAGAATTACCTGACAATGTCCAGTGGGTCCATACGGAATCCGTTATACGCTGTCTCCGGCTAGAGGGTGACCGGGGTCTAAGCTGACCCTGAACTGGGGTCCTAACTAATCCCTCAACCTGGAGGTACTGTTAAAGGTACAGAGGTCCAGGCCACCAGCGTAAACCTGTCTCCTATCAATCCCTGCCAACTGTAATCTAGTCCTAAGAAGGACCCTGATTACCACCAAAGGGAATGAACAGGTAACGGATAATGAACAGAAAGACATACAAGAAAGACAAGAAATAAAGTAAATAAAGTCTTACATACAACACTCACACACAGTAGGAACACCTAAGGTCTCAGAGATAAACTATAAGCTATAAGAGTAAAAACAACTAAGGAGCTCTTAGCTTAAGTATTCTCAGAACGCTCCAGTCTGCTAAACTATATGAATGCTTTCACCGGCGTCTAACACCCAGACTGGCAGAAATATAAAGGAAACTAATTAGAACATAATCAAAAGCAGCCGGGCGAGGCTGCACCTAGCCTTAGCAAAGAGCTAGGAAAAATTAACTCTCACATTACCAAAAAACAAAGAAACAGAAGCTCAGCTGTGAGAAGTCAGAATGTGCAATCGCGACGATCTTCGTGGCGATGCACCCATGACAGTACCCCCCCTTCTACGAGGGGCCTCCGGACCCTCATGACCAGGTCTGTCCGGGTGAGTTGTGTGAAAGGTCCGTCCACGTTATCATTGACCACCACTGAAGGAGGAGGTAGAGGTGACGGTATGACTGGTGCCACATACTTTTTAAGTAATGACTTGTGAAAACACATTATGAATTTTAAACGTAGGAGGGAGGTCCAGACGAAATGCCACAGGATTAATTATGGAACTGATCCTGTACGGCCCGATGAATCTGGGACCCAACCTCCAGGAGGGAATTTTAAGTTTAATATTCCTGGTAGACAACCACACCAGATCATTCACCTTCAGATCTCGACCAGAAACTCTCCCCCTATCAGCCATCCGTTTGTAACGGTTCTCCGTAACCTTCAGTCTTAACTGATCTGGAACTATCAGTCTCTCTGGAAGTCCCACAGGGGCGTCCCCCTGAGCCCCCAATACCTCCCCCTCAAGCTCAGAGCATACAGCTGACACCACAACTCCCTCCTGAGGAATAGGAACCGGATCATCCATCCTCCCGGTCCCTGGGAAAGTACGAGATAAGGCATCAGGAAGCAACTTTATTGAGCAGTCATATGCGCGATGATATATGATAACATAGAATTACCTGACAATGTCCAGTGGGTCCATACGGAATCCGTTATACGCTGTCTCCGGCTAGAGGGTGACCGGGGTCTAAGCTGACCCTGAACTGGGGTCCTAACTAATCCCTCAACCTGGAGGTACTGTTAAAGGTACAGAGGTCCAGGCCACCAGCGTAAACCCTGTCTCCTATCAATCCCTGCCAACTGTAATCTAGTCCTAAGAAGGACCCTGATTACCACCAAAGGGAATGAACAGGTAACGGATAATGAACAGAAAGACATACAAGAAAGACAAGAAATAAAGTAAATAAAGTCTTACATACAACACTCACACACAGTAGGAACACCTAAGGTCTCAGAGATAAACTATAAGCTATAAGAGTAAAAACAACTAAGGAGCTCTTAGCTTAAGTATTCTCAGAACCGCTCCAGTCTGCTAAACTATATGAATGCTTTCACCGGCGTCTAACACCCAGACTGGCAGAAATATAAAGGAAACTAATTAGAACATAATCAAAGCAGCCGGGCGAGGCTGCACCTAGCCTTAGCAAAGAGCTAGGAAAAATTAACTCTCACATTACCAAAAAAACAAAGAAACAGAAGCTCAGCTGTGAGAAGTCAGAATGTGCAATCGCGACGATCTTCGTGGCGATGCACCCATGACAGTACCCCCCCTTCTACGAGGGGCCTCCGGACCCTCATGACCAGGTCTGTCCGGGTGAGTTGTGTGAAAGGTCCGTCCACGTTATCATTGACCACCACTGAAGGAGGAGGTAGAGGTGACGGTATGACTGGTGCCACATACTTTTTAAGTAATGACTTGTGAAACACATTATGAATTTTAAACGTAGGAGGGAGGTCCAGACGAAATGCCACAGGATTAATTATGGAACTGATCCTGTACGGCCCGATGAATCTGGGACCCAACCTCCAGGAGGGAATTTTAAGTTTAATATTCCTGGTAGACAACCACACCAGATCATCACTAGTCTGACAAGAACTCCCTTTCAGGACTTTGTAACGGATTCCGTAACCTCAGTTTAATGATCTGGACTTCAGTCTCTCTGGATCCCCAGGTGTCTCCCCTGTGCCCCCAAACTCCCTCGTCAGACATATCTTGCCAACTTCCTCTGAGAATAGAACGATCTCCTATCTCCCGGTCTCTGTATGTATCGGTAAGGCTCAGAGCAACTTTAGAGCAGTCTATCCGATGATATGATAACAAAATTACCTGACATGTCTGTCCATATGGAATCTTATAGCTGCCTCAGGGCTAGAGGTTGACGGTGGTCTAGCTGACCTGAACTGGAGGTCCTAACATCCTACTGGAGGTACTGTTAAGGTACAGAGGTCCAGCACCAGGTAACCTGCCCTATCAATCCTGCCAACTGGAATCCTGTCCTAGAAGGACCCTGATTACACCAAAGGGAATGCAGGTACGGTACTGAACAGAAGCCTTTACAGAAAGAGCAGAATAAAGTAATAAGTCTCATACAACACTACACAGTAGACACATCTAGGCTCAGAGATAACAATAAGCTATAAGTAAAACCTAAGGAACGTTTGTAGGTTTTCTCAGAACCCTCAGTCTGTAAACTTGAATGATTTCCCCGGGTCTAACACCTGGTCAGAAATATAAAGGACAACTAGAATATCAAGCAGCGGGCGAGGCTGCACCTAGCCTTTACAACTAGAATTAATCATTACCAAAACAAGAACAGAAGTCAGCTTGAGAGTCAGAATTGCATCGCGAGTCTGTGCGATGACTGAAGATATGTCTGATGATCTGACATGTCCCTGGTGGAAAACTGTTTTGGCTGCCCCGTTTCCACCAGGAATGGAATTTTTCTACCACCCGGAAGATGTACTGAGACTACCCCTTGTGAACTTGGATGTGAAGGTGCCGTAAGGGGATAGATGGCTAAAGGGTTGCCTGGTTCCTATTCCGGGTTTTGGGTCAGAGTGTCAGCCCTAGTCTGGTTGTCACTTGTGGGGTCTTTCTTATCTGTTTGCAGTTACGGCTGATATGGCCCATCTTCCCACAGTTATAACACTCCATCTGTCGGCGGTCTTTCCTGCCTAAGCAACTCCTATGTCCTGTCTGAATGTCATTTGATACATATTGTATTGGCATTGGTTTTGTCTTCTGATCTAATTCTACCCCTTTTGCAACCCATACTAATTCTTCTATTGCGCATGTTCTCCAGTCTTGTTTAGCTGCCTGAACCCTTTGTCTGAGCTGGGGTTTAAGCCATGCCATGAAAGATCTATGGAAAAGTTTCCTTCCTACATCTTCCATGTCTTCATAACCTAAATCTGCATGTCTCAGCTTCAAGTTCCCCAGAAGTGTTCCACTGTATCCTTGGGACCCTGTACTACATCTAGGAGGGAAATTGTGGATTCTCCCACCTTCTCCTGACACCATGCATGCAGACCTCTTAACCCTAGTAAGCTTGACATCAGAAATCTTCATATCAACGTATTGGGGGGCCTTTTAGGCCCCCTTGCAAATCATATGGAAAAACACACTTACCGTATATACTCGCGTATAAGCCCTCTAGGCTTATACGCGAGTCATATACCAGGGGATCGGCGGGGAGGGGTCAGATCATACTCACCCCTCCGCCGGCGCGTCTCTGTAGCCCCCTGCTTCTCCCACGGTCTCAGGCTCTTTCCTGTAGCGGTCACGTGGTACCGCTCATTAAAGTCATGAATATGCATATATTTATGACTTTAATGAGCGGTACCATGTGACCGCTGTAGGAAGGAAGAGCTGCAGAGACCGGGAGAAGAGCAGGGGCTGCAGAGAGTGATGCGCCGGCAGGGGGGTGAGTATTGCGATATTCACCTGTTCCCCGGTCCACCGCTGCGCGCTGCTCCGACCTCCTCGTCCGACTCCTCTGGCTGTGAATGTTCAGGCAGAGGGCGCGTTGACGTAGTTAGTGTGCGCCGCGCCCTCTGCCTGATCATTCACTGCCGAGGAACCGGAAGAGGGAGCAGCGCAGCAGTTGACCGGTCTGGTGACATGTAAATATCTCAGGTGCCGGGGCCCTGAGCGAGCAGTGACACCGGCATCTGCCCCCCATTAGCGCGCCGGTATCACCGCCTGCTCAGGACACCGGCACTTGCCCCCCAGCGATGAGGTGAGTATGTCATTTTTTTTTTCCTTTTGCAGCAGCACGGCAGCATAAGGGACCTATACTATGGGGGCATAATCTGTGGAACATATGGGGGCATAATCTGTGGAGCATATGGGGGAATAATCTGTGGAGCATATGGGGGCATAATCTATGGAACATATGGGGGAATAATCTGTGGAGCATATGGGGGCATAATCTGTGCAGCATATGGGGGCATAATCTGTGGAACATATGGGGCATAATCTGTGGAGCATATGGGGGCATAATCTGTGGAACATATGGGGGCATAATCTGTGGAATATATGGGGGAATAATCTGTGGAGCATATGGGGGCATAATCTGTGGAGCATATGGGGGCATAATCTGTGGAACACATAGGGGCATAATCTGTGGAGCATATGGAGGCATAATCTGTGGAGCATATGGGCCATAAACTGTGGAGCATATGGGGGCATATTCTGTGGAGCATATGGGGGCATAATCTGTGGAGCATATGGGCCATAATCTGTGGAGCATATGGGGGCATAATCTGTGGAACATATGTGGGCATAATCTGTGGAGCATATGAGGGCATAATCTGTGGAGCATATGGGCATAATCTGTGCAGCATATGGGGGCATAATCTGTGGAGCATCGTATGGAGGCATAATCTATGGAGCATATGGGAGCATAATCTGTGGAACATATGGGGGCATAACCTGTGGAGCATATGGGGCATAATCTGGAGCATATGGACCATAATCTGTGAAGCATATGGGGGCATAATCTGTGGAACATATGTGGGCATAATCTGCGGAGCATAAGGGGGGCATAATCTGTGCAGCATATGGGGGCATAATCTGTGGAGCATCATATGGAGGCATAATCTATGGAGCATATGGGGGTATAATCTGTGGAACATATGGGGGCATAATCTGTGGAGCATATGGGGGCATAATCTGGAGCATATTGGGCATAATCTGTGCAGCATATGGGGACATAATCTGTGTAGCATATGGGGCATAATATGTGGAGCATATGGGGGCATAATCTGAGCAGCATATGGGGCATAATCTGTGGAGCATCTTATAGGGTCATAATCTATGGAGCATATGGGGGCATAATCTGTGGAACATATGGGGGCATAATCTGTGGAGCATATGGGGTATAATCTGGAGCATATTGGGCATAATCTGTGCAGCATATGGGGGCATAATCTGTGGAGCATCATATAGGGCATAATCTGTGGAGCATATGGGGCATAATCTGTGGAGCATATGGGGGCATAATCTGTGCAGCATATGGGGGCATAATCTGTGGAGCATCTTATAGGGTCATAATCTATGGAGCATATGGGGGCATAATCTGTGGAACATTTGGGGGCATAATCTGTGAAGCATATGGGGTATAATCTGGAGCATATTGGGCATAATCTGTGCAGCATGTGGGGGCATAATCTGTGGAGCATCATATAGGGGCATAATCTGTGGAGCATATGGGGCATAATCTGTGGAGCATATGGGGCATAATCTGTGCAGCATATGGGGGCATAATCTGTGGAGCATCATATATGGGGCATAATCATTTTCCACCCTAGGCTTATACACGAGTCAATAAGTTTTCCCAGTTTTTTGTTTCAAAATTAGGGGGGTCGGCTTATACACGGTTCGGCATATACATGAGTATATATGGTATTTAACTTTTACAAGTTTATTTTAAAACTGCTAAATAAAATATGATTAGTAAACAAAATTTTAATTATAATTTTTAAAAAAAAAAAAAAAAAATTTCCAAAATTTCACACAAACATGAAAAAACGCACAAAAATGCATAGAAATCTATACCAAACTAGCTGCAGCTACATTTCTATAATGTTTCTTTTCTATTATATTAGTCTTCCAAACACTGTTTCATTGCTTCTTTAGTTTGCTTTAGCAAGCCTTTCACGTCGCTTCACTGTATCATGTGAGACATTACAAGTTCATGACAAAGGTCCTTCAAAAATAGGCATCTCCTGTCCTTCCTCCGTGCATGTAAATCTGGATGAGTTTCTGTATAAATGATGAATGAATTTAGGGCTGCTACATCAAGCATATTTGAAAAAAGTACTACAGGCCATCGTTTTGTTTGCCTCTTGCATAAATATTCTCCCACCATCTCATCCATTTTGCCTACATCTCCTTTTGTTTTATTGTAATGCAGGATGATTTCTGGTTTTAATTTTCTGTCATTGCTGTCAATACTGCAATTGTGATGCATGGTACTGAGTAAAATCACTGATTTCTCCTTCTTCGCTTTGTAAGATACCAAAGTCGCTTTGTTATTGAATCCAAAGACACTCTCATAAAGTGCTCGCTGACGATTGTGTTTCAGTGCTTCTGGAATTTCTCGTTGGTTTGGCTTGATAGTACCAACAAGTGTAATAGCTTTTTGAAGCAGAAAATTGCCTAGTTCAACATTGGTGAAATAATTGTCCATGGTAATGTTTCTACCTGAATTGAATATTGGAACAGCAAGAGTTTTGACAATTTCAGACCCCAGATCCTTCTGTACTGGTGCACCAACCTCTTTGCCACAGTAGATTACGCCATTTATGCCATAATAATTTGCAGAATCACACATCCAAAAGATTTTGATTCCATATTTGGCTGGCTTGCTGGGCATGTATTGTATGAACTTGCAGCATCCTCTGAACGGTACAAGTTGCTCATCTGCTGTAACATTAGTACTAGGATTGTAAAGTTTGGTGCAATTTTTGATAAATATGTTCCAGATATAACTGATAGGGCTAATTTGTCTGTTTCAAACCTCAATGCACGTGTTTGCTTATCATCAAATCGAATGTGTCTTCTAATTTCCTCATATCTGTCCACTAACATTGTCACCTTATAGTGTGGATCAGAGAGTGGGTCCAGAAATAATTCTCGTATTGGAACATCATATGAATTTTAACTCCCTGCCAGCAGTAAAAGTCCAATGTATGCATAAAGTTCCTCTTTTTAAATATTTTTCCAGGACTTATTTTTTGCAGAAGCGATTCATCTTCCTTCTAGGTTTGAACATAAAAGGACCTCTTCTGCAATATTGTCAGAAAAAAAAGTACAGAATACGTCTTTAGGGAAAAGTAACTGGGACTTCCCACAGCTCCTTGAGCCTGTCTCACAATATTATGGATTGCAGTACGTCCAACTAATGTAGGATTACTGTCCCAAAAAACATTCATTTTGGATGTTCTACTTATCACTTCTTGAGGATTCACTGTATTCACTTCTTCATCATCAGAAGAAGAATCACTTGAGGATGTTTGATTCTCTGGTGGCAGGTACTCGTCATCGAACAAATATAGTTCACTTTCATCATCACTTTGAAAGACAATTGCTTCAATTTCTTGGTCACTCAGACGCTTGGAGGAAGACATTGCTGACTAGATGTTAGCAAACTAAAAGAAAAACAATGAACACGATGAGGGTTGTCCACTCTTTGCTTGTGTGTGACACACTGTAAGTGTAAAGTGCCCCCTCCCTCCTCTCACCCTCAGCATCTCTTACCTTTTATACTTTCTTTTAGGTGTTGTACAATTCTCTGGATGTCTGTAGCTCAATAGCTTTACCCTTTGCAGGCTTCTTAGAATCAGAGAAACTGAAACTGAATCAGACTTCCTCTCAACATCTTATCTCAGGTCCTTCTCAATAAGCTCATAGTGTATACTGTCCTCATTACTCTCTACACAGCTCATTACTGTGTTCAGAGGGACCTGAGATGATGTCATGGCCTTATCTCTCCCTTCAAAAATCACATGACATCCTCATATGGCATTATCCACACCCTGGCCCCTCCACCAGCATTACTGAGTACAAGTAAAGTAACTTGAGACATAAACACTACGGAGAACATGATAAATACATGGGGGCCTAAAGGCCCCCAATCAATACAGATGTGGTTTTCACCAAAAAAGCATTGTTACACCGAAATGCCTATGAAAAAAACTATATGAACAACTGGATATTACCAACAACGACATACTTGAGGATTACCTGGAGTTTCAAAATTCTAACTTAAGTAATTTTGCAGATAATAGCAAAAAAGTAAGCATGAGGGCCTAAAAGGCCCCAATACGCATGCTAGGGTTAAGAAATGCATTCCTGACTCCATGGTCCTAGCATAGGTTCCCAGCCTTCGCTCGGAACTCTATGGTCTCCCCACTCTGATTATTGCCTCCAAAACTGATTCCATTCTTGCGTCCCCAATTTTTCCGCTTAAGATGGACTCTTAATCTGCCCAACAGCATGTGTAGGTATTATTTAATCCTACCATCCATCGGTAAAAGGCCATTGGCAAGTCAAAGGGGTGTGGGGCATCTTTTACTAGCGTCATCTGGTCATTTTGGCCCCATGGTTTATAGTGGGAGACAGTAGTTATCTGTGCAGTCTGGCATGTGGGAGTGGATGTTGTGGCTGCAGAGCCAGTTCGGTCCATAGTCTCGAAAACTGGTTGGTCGTCCCCACCTCCCGCAGAGAGTGAACTTTCTTCTGGTTTTATTATTGTGGTGTTGTACCCAGGGTCCTGTACTTGAGTCTAATCATGTTTAACTGGATACAACCCCGCACCCACATGGGTTCTTAGCCTCCCGCAGGCAGAACATTGCTCACGCCAATCGGGGTTTTGCTGTCCACACACATACCCATTCCTCTGGTCCTTTGAGTACAGGAGCCATAAGATGGGGGTGATATGGTGGAGGCATCTTTTCCTTTTTTACATACATGATTCCTTTCTGTGTTTCCTCTTTAATCCAACAACATTCCTTTTTCATTTCTCTCGCTACTTCTGCCCAAGCCCTTGCTTGTGGAACCAACTTATTGTCAATGATCCACCCCATACTTGTTGCTAGAGCCGACTCCCAGAGGAAGGAATCTAGCGGCTCACTCTTCATCCCTAAGCCTTTCAATAACTTACTTGAATCCTTCACTGCAAACTTCCCTTTTCAATTTTCAACTATCTCCTGTGCTGTGTAACCCTCCTGGTGCTCTGAAATTTCCATGTTACCCATTCCTGCCTGTGTTCTTCCTACTCTGTCTCTCTCTCTGTCTCTGGTTGATGCCTATTTTGCTCTGTACTCGCGGTATTACTGCGTGCCCACTTTTCCTTAGTGCCCGCTTGTTCTTACTGCGTGTGACCTTAAACTGACTTTATACAGTTAAGGCGAGGACCTCTTATCTGCTATCTCTATCCCAATCTATTCTATTGCTGCACACTGCAAAACCTCAAATTGACTTTATACAATCAAGGCGGGAGCGTCGTTGTTACTTTGGGGATTATTAAGTGCTTTGACCATGTGACCACTCTTCCAGTGCCACAGCACTTAGCCCTAGTGGCCTGTCACTAAGAAATGGCACGTTCTCAAAATTGAGTCTGGTATACTTAGCAATTCCATATATCAACCAGAGAGCAAACCCAGTTAACCACAGGCAGGCTAAAATGACCCAAACGTGTGTTCAAAATAATCTCCTAGCACCATGAGAATACCATATAAGCACAAAACAAGACTGGAGATAGACAGACACACAACACAAAACAAAAAGGCACAGTTCCTTTCAGTCAATGCACGCACTTTTGCAAACCTTTCACCACAATCACTTCACTTGCAGCTTCCCCAAATATTTGCTGGACTGCCGCAAACCATAGGCTTCTATCAACAGCAGCACAATATTAACGTTTCAGCTTATCTCTTCCTCACAGGTGTAATCTATGTGTTTTCACTTTGCTAATGTTCCTTTCTTATATGACCAATCGAACAAATGTCACTCTCTTACTTTCTTATCTAAGTGGACTCTCTTATACACTCAAGGGTATGCCACACTAAACGAGATCGCTAACGAGATCGTTAAAATACGTCACTATTTAGCGATCTCGTTAGTGACGTCGTTGTGTGTGGCATGTAGCAACGACGTGGCCCCTGCTGTGATCTCGTTGATCGTTCACTAGAGTTCTGGACCGTATTTTGATTGTTGGCGTCCCGCTGGTGAGCCTGAATCGCTGTGTTTGGCACCTTTTGTGAACGATGTGCGACCTCGTTGACGACGCATTAGTCAGCGGCGCAGGCGGGACTTTGTTTTCTTTCGTTAACGCCCTTCAGCTCCGATTGGTGACCACAACATCACCTCAGCTATAATAACTGCGCCCCCATCCATTGTTTCCAGAGCACTTTGTGGATGACTACAACGGTGCTTTGTGCGTTGTTGCGAGGATAGTATCGTGTGTCGGAGTTTTGCGATCCTGTTTGTGGCGCAGTGGTGGGTTTTGCGATCCTGTCTGAGTCGCTAGAGCACCATCTTCCCCATTATGACGCGGTCATCCAATCACAAAGCGGGAAAGCTGTGATAAATATCTATGAGATAAATAGTGACCACCAATCTGTGATGAGGGGCGTGCAAAAGGTTGTGCTCAGTCACGCCTATCGAGGTCGTGATCTTTCACAGTACATGCAGTGTGGTACGTCTCAACGACCGCCAAAGTCGTTGAAGAGATCGCTAACCGCTGATGCGTCGTTAATGAGATCGTCCAGTTTGGCCGCTACTAGCGACCTTAAAACGATCACACCAACGATAGCGTCGTTATCGTGATCGTTAGCGGGATCGTTTAGTGTGGCAGTACCTTCAGGATTCAGTGTTTAGAAACCCTTATTTCTTACACACAGTGACTTAATTCATTCAGTTCATGCAGGGAGTCTCATGTATCAATCACTCTCGTGCACACACAGTTATTCAGTGCAAACTACAACATGTAAACATGTGTAATACAACATATAACAGGAATTACAAATAATCAATCAATCTGATATGCTGTCTATGGTTCTTTGTCAAACAATATGAGCTGGTAATCTAGAAAGACACGGCTATAGAGTACCCGGGTCTGCAGGCTGTGAGGCAGAGGGAGACACAGAGAGCTTTGTAAGAAACAAATTTATTACCTAAACTGGTGATATGTTGTCTGTGTGTTCCTCAGTCCACAGTGCGATTGCCGGGTCTCGGACACTGGGTGTGTCCTCTGTTGAAACAGCCCCTACGCAGGGACGTCAGATTTGTTAGGGTGGTGTCAAGACCCTCTAGGATTTGAGATGATTGCCCAATTGGGTGGAGCTTCGATCGAGGCAGGATGGTGAGACGAAATGGACACAGGAGACAAGTCTCTGGTTCCAAAGTCATCTATCTTTAATCAATTCCAGCCAGCTTATATCCACTGCTGTACTGGGCATATACATTCATAAGGTCATTGTGTTTTCCAGTACATATTAGTAAATCATTTATTACAGTAAATACATCTTGTCACGCATTCCATAGGTCATTTCAGTTTGACCATTGGTTATATTATAGAAGAATTTACCTAGTCACCAGATGTTCCATTTGGTGGACCCCAATTATTGTCATTAGCAGTTCTATCTTTATTACTGTAATGATTAGTCGCATACTTTATCATCATTAGCTACAGTCATCATGGCGTGGTCCTGTCATTAGGGTGATTATCTCATAGTCCTAAAGGCCATGTAGCCACGTAGACTAACCTTTGAGATTATATGCTACAATGTTGGTTAATCAGCAAATAATGTCATTTTGAAATAAAGAGAGAAGAGACTTCTTAAAGGGATTTGTATATGAGGATATATAAAAGGGTATTATAATCTAGATTCTAGTCTCCTAGATTCCCCATCACTGGGAATGCCTCTAACAAATGGTTTACCAGAGTTGCTTGTTTGTTCGCCAATATTAGTTCTAGGTTCTCCTGTGGCATGATCTCCTGTAATTTGCCTTTAAAGCGTGGATCGAGGATGCGGGCCAACCAGTAGTCGTCATCCTTCATAATTTTGGCAATGCGGGGTCCCTTTTTAGGATCCGCAAGACATAATCACACATGTGGGCCAATGTTCCAGGTGTCAATGATGCACTGCCAGTGGTGGGTGGAGGAGCACTTTCTGCCAAATCCACATCCCTCCAGTCATGCACAAACCCTGTACCTGACCTTTGCATGCCAACATTTTCTCTTGCCCCCTGAGAAGCATCCTCCTCCCCAAAATAATCATCCCCTCATCCTCCTCCTTTTCCTCTTCCTCTTCTTCCTCCACCTCGTCCAGGATAGATTCCTGAGCAGACAATGCCTGACTGTCATCAAGGCTTCCCTCCTCCTCCTCCTCCTCATCCGCTGCAGATGCCTGATCCTTAATGTGCGTCAAAGTTTGCATGAGCAGACGCATAAGTGGGATGGTCATGCTTCTGATGGCGTCGTCTGTGCTTACCAGCGGTGTGCATTCCTCAAAACACTGAAGGACTTTACAGAGGTCTTTCAGCTTTGACCACTGCACACCCGACAACTTAATGTCTGCCCTCAAACTGCCTGCCCGTGTATCCTCCCACAAATGCATTACATCCTGCTTCTGTTCGCACAGCCTCTCAACCATGTGAATGGTGGAGTTTCACCTTGTTGCAACGTCTATAATTAGGCGGTGCTTGAGGAGGTGGAGCGAGCAGGCTCTGCATACGACTGGAGTCTACGGGCGAGCGACGGATGTGCGAGCACAGTCTTCGCACCTTATGGAGCAGGGCTGGAAAATTCGGATAATTATTTATGAAGCACTGCACCACCAGGTTCAAGGTGTGAGACAGGCATTTTATGTGTCTGAGTTTTGCCAGGGCTATGGCAGCCACAAAATTACGTCCGTTATCACTGACTACCTTGCCTGGCTCAAGATGTATGCTACTCAGCCATGACTCAGTTTCTCGCTGCAAGTAGTCGGCCGGTACCTCCGCGGTGTGTCTGTTGTCGCCCAAAGAAATCATCTTTAAAACAGCCTGCTGACGCTTACCACTAGCTGTTCGATAGTGGGACAGCTCGTGTGGAACACTGGCAGCTGCAGATGGAGTGCTCGTGCGACTGCGCTCTGTCGACGAGCTTTTGCTTCTGGAGGAGGAGGGTCGAACGCATACAGCCAACTGTTGCCTATACTGTGGGCTAAGTAGCACTGTCCCACGTCCCACTGCCGCTCTCCCCTGTGGACCCTGCATCCACCACATTAACCCAGTGCGCAGTGATGGACACGTAACGGCCCTGGCAATGATTACTGGCCCATGCATCTGTTGTGAGGTGCACCTTTCCACTCACTGATTGTTTGAGTGCATCAACAATGCGGTCTTTCACATGCAGGTGGAGGGCAGGGATGGCTTTTCTAGAAAAGAAGTGCCGACTGAGTAGGTCATAGTGTGGAACAGCGTAGGCCCTGAGCTCTCGGAACACTGCACTTTCAACCAAACGGAAAGGCATCATCTCTAATGAGATCAGTTTGGCAATGTAGGCGTTCGAAGCCAGCCAGTGAAGTTTTGTAGTCCGTCCACGCTTGCAAGTGCATGGTGTTTACATGTCTAAGCATGCAACTGGTATTCAAATTTCTGAGATTTTTCCCTCGGCTAAAGGTCCTTCCCCACTTCTTACAGATAACCTTTGCCTCATCAAAAGGATTTTGGTCAAAAAAGTGCCACACTGCACTCTTCCTACTATTTGAAAACTTTTCAGGACTTGCACGCTGTGCTAATTTGACTGTCTGGCCAAAATGTCCTGCAACTCTTTTTTTGTTTTTTTAACACGTTTTTGGACTGGTACGGGCCTGCCAGATAACCGCAGCTGCGATGTTGATGCCTGCTGCGGATCCTCCTCCTCTTCTGAGCTATTGCCAGCGGCACCCTCTTCCCCCAATGGATGCTAATCTGGGTCAACAACTGGGTCATCCATCACCTCCTCTTCAATTTCATCTGCACCTTCCTCTGTGTCACCGTGTAAGGTGGTATATTATGCGGGAAGGGGCACCTGAGTTTCATCAGGGTCAGAATCTGGCTAAGTAGACTGCGAGGGGAATGCAGTGCTCTGGTTGAATGTACCAGCAGAATCAGATAGCAGTGGCTGTGCATCAGTGCACTCCATGTCATATTCATCTTGGACTGGGGAATTCAGGATTTGACTTAATAACACAGGCATGGTATGTGAAAAGAGCTACAGGGATTAATCTGAAGTGTGGCCTGCCGCATCCTTCACTTTTGGTGGGGGTGAAGGACACAAGGAAAGGTGTTGTTCCTGACCAAGAGCCTGCACTGACGACTCAGTGCTTGCATTTTTTGAAACTTCAGAAGAGGAGGCGATAGAGATGGAGGCTGTTTGGGCAATGTACAGCCAAAACCTGTTCCTGATACTCCGCTTTAAAAGTGGTTTACCTACTCCCAGAAAAAGGAGCCTTCCAGGCCTTCTGGAGCCAGATGATGACGCAGGCTCAACACCGCCTGCCTTACTCTCTATTGTGCTTTTGGCACTAACAGCAGATGCACCACCACCACCATCAGTACCAGCTGGCCCCCCCGCACACGTCCACGGCCTCTTCCACCATACTTCCTCATGTTTGGGAAAATGTACCAAAAATACCAGCAGATATATGGTACTGTATGAGGAGCGTACAGCTGTATACGGTGTAGGGGAAAATTTAAAACCCTGTATATATTTCCGGAGTCACACACAGAAGCTCACTCAGTATGGATTTGACCATAATACAAAGAGCAGATATACGGTACTGTATCAGAAGCGGACAGCTGTATGCGGTGTAGGGGAACATTTCAATCTCCGTATAAATTTACGGAGTCACACACAGACGCTCACTCAGTATGGATTTGAGCGCAATACAAAAAGCAGAAAAATGGTACTGTATCAAAAGCGTACAGCTGTATACGTTGTAGGGGAAAATTTAAATTTCCGTATATATTTCCGGAGTCACACACAGACACTCACTCAGTATGGATTTGACCGTAATACAAAGAGCAGATATAGGATACAGTATCAGAAGCGGACAGCTGTATATGGTGTAGGGGAAAAGTTCAATCTCCGTATATATTTCCGGAGTCACACACAAATAGTCAGAATGTATTTGTCCGTGATACCAGCCGGTACACGGTAGTGTGTGAGGAGCGTTCAGCTCTATACGGTGTGGGAAAAATGAACGCTCAGTTACTGTGCAGAAAAAAAGAATAAAAGTATTAGTGCTGTGTAAAAAGCAGTCTGCACAGCAGTGTACACAAAGCAATACAGCTATCAGGCAGCCTAATAACCAGCGCTGCTGCACACAAGAAAATCCTCCCCTGTCACTGCACACTAACTGTACAGCACAATTGCTATCAGCACAAGCACATAAGAACTTCTCTTTCCAGCCCTAACTCTCTCCCTACTGATAAACAGTGTCAGCAACCTCTCCCTACTGTTAAGATCGGCAGAAGTAAAATGGAGGTCGGCGCTCAGGGCTTTTATAGACACTATGACGCCCCCCAAAGCAAGCCAATCACTGCAATGCCCTTCTCTAAGATGGTGGTGGACGCTGCACATGTCATCTCATTGCCCACAGTGTACGTCCTTGCTCATTGGCTGAAAAAAAGGCGCCTGCAAGCATTCTGGAAAAATCGACTTTGGTGCTCGTTTTGCTGACCGCATGGCCGACTGCATGCTATGGTCGGATTTCGGTCATCGAAACCCGACTTTGGTGAATGTCGGCGACTTATGAATCTGACCGACCTGTTTCGCTCAACTCTACTAAGGACAGGCAACAAGCAGAAGAGACTGTTTGGGCTAAAAAACACAAGGAATGGACATTAGACCAGTGGAAATCTGTGCTTTGGTCTGATGAGTCCAAATTTGACATCTTTGGTTCCAACCACCGTGTCTTTGAGTGATGCAGAAAAGGTAAATGGATGGACTCTACATGCCTGGTTCCCACTGTGAAGCATGGAGGAGGAGGTGTGATGGTGTGGGGGTGCTTTGCTGATCACACTGTTGGGGATTTATTCAAAATTGAAGGCATACTGAAGCAGCATGGCTACCACAGCATCTTGCAGCGGCATGCTATTTCATCCGGTTTGCGTTTAGTTGGACCATCATTTATTTTTCAACAGGACAATGACCCGAAACACACCTCCTGGCTGTGTAAGGGCTATTTGACTAAGACGGAGAGTGATGGGGTGCTACACCAGATGACCTGGCCTCCACAGTCACCAGACCTGAACTCAATCAAGATGGTTTGGGGTGAGCTGGACCGCAGAGTGAAGGCAAAAGGGCCAACAAGTGTTAAGTATCTCTGGGAACTCCTTCAAGACTGTTGGAAGACCATTTCCGGTGACTACCTCTTGAAGCTCATCAAGAGAATGCCAAGAGTGTGCAAAGCAGTCATCAAAGCAAAAGGTGGCTACTTTGAAGAACCTAGAATATAAGACATATTTTCAGTTGTTTCACACTTTTTTGTTAAGTTTATAATTCCACATGTGTTAATTCATAGTTTTGATGCCTTCAGTGTGAATGTACAATTTTCATAGTTATGAAAATACAGAAAAATCTTTAAATGAGAAGGTGTGTCCAAACTTTTGGTCTGTACTGTGCATCCATTACTTAAAAAAACATCCCTCGGCCAAAACTGTGCTGCTAACTATAAACCTATCTCTAATCTTCCTTTCATCTCTAAACTCCTGGAATGCTTGGTCCATTCCCATCTAATGCGCTATCTCTCAGATCACTCTTTTCTTGAGTCTCTACAATCTGGTTTCCACTCTTTACACTCTACGGAAACTGCCCTGACTAAAGTCTCTAATGATCTTCACACAGCTAAATCTAATGGTCACTACTTCTTGCTGATTCTCCTGGATCTCCTGTAGCATTCGACACTGTGGATCACCAGCTCCTCTTCACTATGCTCCGGTCCATTGGCTTCAAGAACACAGTTCTTTCCTGGTTCTCCTCCTACCTCTCTGATCGCTCCTTACTTTGCTCTTTTCTTTTGCTGGCTTCTCTGATTTCCTCCTTACTGTCGTGGTTTCTCAAGCATCAGTCCTAGGCCCCCTCCTATTCTCCTTGTATACTCCACCTATTGGATAAACAATCAATAGATTTGCTTTCCAGTACCATCTCTATGCTGATAACTCCCAATTATATAATCTACTCCTGACATCACGCCTGCATTATTACAAAACACCAGTGATTGTCTTGCCACTGCCTACAACACCATGTCCTCACTCTAACTGATACTGAACCCGTCAAAAACAGAACACCTTGTGTTTCCTTCCTCCACTAACCTACATATGACTGACATTGCCATTTCCGTATGTGGTTCTACCATGACTCCCCAGCAACATGCTTGCTGTCTTGGGGTCATACTTGATTCAGATCTTTCATTCACTCCCCACATCCGATCACTGGCTCGCTCTTGTCATCTACACCTCAAAAACAGTTCTAGAATTTGACCTTTTCTTACTTTAGACTCTGCAAAAACTCTTACTGTAGCTCTTATTCATTCTCGTCTGGAATATTGTAACTCTCTACTAATCGGTCTCCCTCTTACTAAAATCTCTCCTCTCCAATCTGTCTTGAATGCTGCACCCAGGATCATATTCCTCACCTACACAGATGCCTCTACCCTGTGCCAGTCATTGCACTGGTTACCCATCCTCCACAGAGTTCAATATAAACTTATCACTCTCACCCTCAAAGTGCTCCATGTTTCAGCACCTCCCTACATCTCCTCCTTTGTCTTAGTCTACCACCTTTCCCATGCCCTCTGTTCTTCTAATGACCTAAGATTAACATCCTCAATAATCCGAACCTCCTACTCCCGTCTCCAAGACTATTGCATGCTGTGTTAATTCTTTGGAATGCACTACCCAGGACAATTCCATTAATCACCAATACCCACAGTTTTAAGCATGCCCTAGAAACGCATTTCTTCAGACTGGCCTACCGCCTTAACATATTTATCTAACTATTCCTGTGTTGCCTATTCAAAATTTTCTTCAAAACTAGGACACTTGTATCATCTGTCCTCACACCCTTTATGCATTTAATAGCCCTCTGAATCTTTACTCCTACATATACTGGTTGGTTACCGATTCATGCAGCATTACAAGAACACCCTATTTATTACAATGCTGGTTGGGCCATAGAATGAAAGCAATTGTTACATCCACCCTTCATGTCTCGCCTAGTTCCTCATAGATTTTAAGCTTGTGAGCAGGCCCTAACTCCTCTTGGTATCTGATGATTTATGTGATTATTGTTATTCTGTAATGTCTTTTATTGTCTGTACAAGTCCTCTCTAAAATGTAAAGCAATGATGAATATGTTGGTGCTATAGAAATAAAATTATTATTATAATGATTGGCCACACCAAGGGTGCACTGAGCACCTGCTAATGGATAGAACAGTCATTCTATGCTAACATACTCTCATAACATTCTTGATGGCTTGATCTATAAAAGTAAATGGAGTTTGCAACATCATTTATAAAGGCTATGGTTACCTTGTGAGAGCCAGTGTTAAGTAACAATAACAATATCTAGTGATGAAGACTGAAATTGTGGAGATTGTCGTGAGATCATTACAAATTTATCATTAAGTCATTTGAAAATAGATACAATTCTAAAATCTAAAATTCACAAATAGCCATTACTTACCCCTTGATTCCTTTGCAGCTCCCACTCAATTCCGCAGTGATCATTTCCAGTACCTCCCATACAGATGCCAATTACTCGCCTCAGCATTGAGATTTATATTCAGGCCACTGGTCCTCTATGCTCATGATTGGCTGCAGCAGTTACAAGATAGATAACCAGGATGTCACCATTGAGGGGATATCAGAAATGGCTGTTAAATTAATTATACTTACTATTCTATTGAGGGTTTTTGAAAAATAAAAAAAAAAAAACACTGAGTACAGAGCTTCATTCACTTTTCTATTCCTATTAAAAATAGTAAAAAAGTTGGTTATCTGAAGAATACTGTTCCTCTGAAATTTTGTGAATGCAGCTCTGGACAATCTCTCAAGCAGAAATTCAGAATCAATACAAGATAGCTTAATTAATATATTTTAAAGGTTTATTTTTGCAGAATGATAATACAAATTATTTTTTATATAATACAGCCTTAAGCACGCCACCCATGCACACACATTTCCTATTGTGTTACATTTCAAAGGCAGTCTTACAAGATAAACAATACACTGCAAAGCCCATTCAATGTGACCAGAGTACTGTATGTTGCTATTTAAAACAGGGTTCATGAAAAAAAACATATGAACTCTAATGTCAGTTCTTTCTGAAAACCTAATTCCTATTCATTTAAATAGTAAAACTCATTAACCAATTACTTTAGTTAGCAGCAACCACATCCTTAATCTATTAGCAATCCGATTTTGGCTCAGACTGTTGAGCTGATTAATTTGCAATTAGCATACAAATTAACTGCATTTAAGTAAATGTCCTATGTTCCTACTTTTGGTTGAAAAACCTTAATGTAGAATAATGTTTATATACTGTTGGCCGACTGCTGAGGTGCAATAAAACTTGATAAAAGTTAACTTTTTTTAATATTTTACAATCAAGGACAATATACTTGTAAAAAAAACACACTACACTACATTCACAACCTAAATACAGTTCCTATTTGAACATTTGCTGATTATAAAAAAAATAAAATTAAAAAAAATCCATACTTTTCTTGATAAATGAGTTAACTGAGAAAATTAAATTTTCTGTAAGGGTATGTGTACACAGTTTTTTTTAGAAAGTCAAAAACAAGGTGTTTCCTAGTGGAAAACGCTTTTGGAAATGCACATTCATGGGGAAGTTTTGTTTTTTGTTTCCTGATATGGTTTTGAATAGTTGTGGAAAGAGTTTGGAAGGATTTTTTTTCTCAAGCATTTATTATTGTAGTATTTTGATATGACAGTGTCTAGTTTGGAGCTGATTCCATCAGGAATTACGTTAAAAAATTATATGTACTTTTTTCCTTCTATCCTTCTGAGAGTTTTTCAAAATTGGATGTGAAAGAAAATGTTCAAAAGACTAACATAGTAACATAGTTAGCAAGGCCAAAAAAGACATTGTCTAACCAGTTCAGCCTATATTCCGTCAGAATAAATCCCCAGATCTACGTCCTTCTAACGAACCTAATAACTGTAAGATACAATATTGTTATGCTCCAGGAAGGCATCCAGGCCTCTCTTGAACCCTCAACTGAGTTCACCATCACCACCTCCTCAGGCAAGGAATTCCAGATTCTCACTGCCCTAACAGTAAAGAATCCTCTTCTATGTTGGTGGAAAAACCTTCTCTCCTGCAGATGCAGAGAATGTCCCCTTGTAACTGTCACCTTCCTTGATATCTCGGAGAGATATTTGTATTGTCACCTTATATGCTTATACATGGTTATTAGATCGCCCCTAGTCGTCTTTTTTCTAAACTAAATAATCCTAATTTTGCTAATCTCTCTGGATATTGTAGTTCCCCCATCCCTTTTTATTATTTTTTTTTGCCCTCCTTTTGACTCGCTCTAGTTCCATTATATCCTTCCTGAGCACCGGTGCCCAAAACTGTACACAGTACTTCTTGTGCGGTCTAACAAGGGATTTGTACAGAGGCAGTATAATGTTCTCATCATGTGTATCCAGACCTCTTTTAATGCACCCCATGATCCTGCTTGCCTTGGCAGCTGTTGCCTGGCACTGGCAGCTCAAGTAAGTTTATAATTAACTAGGATCCCCAAGTCCTTCTCCATGTCAGATTTACCCAGTGGTTTCCCGTTCAATGTGTAATGGTGATATTGATTCCTTTTTCCCATGTGTATAACCTTACATTTATCATTGTTACACCACATCTGCCATCTTTTGGCCCAAGTTTCCAACTTATCCAGATCCATCTGTAGCAGAATAATATCTTCTCTTGTATTGACTGCTATACATAGTTTTGTATTATCTGCAAATATCGATATTTTACAGTGTAAACCTTCTAGCAGATCGCTAATAGATATGTTAAAGAGAATAGGTCCCAACACCGTCCCCTGTGGTACCCCACTGGTCACAGAGACCCAGTTAGAGAATGTACCATTTATAACCACCCTCTGATTTTTATCACTAAGCAAGTTACTTACACATTTACGCACATTTTCCCCCAAACCCAGCATTCTCATTTTGTGTACCAACCTCTTGTGTGGCACGGTATCAAACGTATTGGAAAAATCAAGATATAACACGTCAAGTGACTCACCTTGGTCCAGTCTATAGATTACCTCTTCATAAAAACTGATTAGATTGGTTTGACAGGAGCGATTCTTCATAAAACCATGCTGAAATGGAGTTGAACAGTTAAGTTATTCTCATTAAGATAATAACATCCCTTAGAATCCCTTAAAATTGTTTACCAACAAAAGAGGTTAGACTTACTGTCCTATAATTTGCAGGTTTACTTTTAGAGCTCTTTTTGAATATTGCTATGTGCCAGTCCTGTGGAACAGACCCCGCCATCGCTATAGAGTCACTAAATATAAGAAATTATGGTTTATCTATTACATTACTTAGTTCTCTTAGTACTCGTGGGTGTATACCATCTAGACCAGGAGATTTATATATTTTAATCTTATTTAGCTGTTTTAGCACCTCTTCTTAGGTTAAATTGGTGACCCTTAATAAAGGATTTTTTTTGTCTCTCGGCATTTCACCTAGCATTTTATTTTCCACCGTGAATACCGTGTAGGAGAAGGTGTTTAATATATTAAATTTTTCCTCGTCATCTACAACCATTCTTTCCTCACAAATTTTTTAAGGGGCCTACACTTTCACTTGTGATTCTTTTACTATTGATATAGTTGAAGAAAAGTTTGGGATTAGTTTTACTCTCCTTAGCAATGTGCTTCTCTGTTTCCTTTTTGGCTGCTTTAATTAGTTTTTTAGATAAAGTGTTTTTCTCCCTATAGTTTTTTAGAGCTTCAACGGTGCCATCCTGCTTTAGTAGTTTAAATGCTTTCTTTTTACAGTTGATTGTCCCTCTTACTTCTTTGTTTAGCCACATTGGGTTTTTCCTATTTCTTGTCCTTTCATTCCCACAAGGTATAAACTGCTTACAGTGCCTATTTAGGATGTTCTTAAACATTTCCCAAATGAACAACAAAGTGGTTTTACAACAGAAATAAATATCAATAATGTTTGATGTACTTTTAAAATTTTTTAAAGATATTTTAAGTGGAACCTGTTATAAAAAAATTCTCAGAAACGTGGTACTTATATGCTAAACAAAAAGGGTTTTCAGGTGGGCAAATCTCACAAGTTTTTCAAGAGGAATTGTCTTTGTTAGCATTTCTTGTAGCTTCCTGTGTGCTTTTTCAATGTTCTTGACTGCCATGGTTTTTTGATATAGGAAAGATGTGTATCTTCGTACCGTGTTAGCCAGTAGATAGAAAAATATTTAGACTTGAGAGTCCTCAGTGGTTGATACCTTTTAATGGCTAACTGAAAAGTGGTTTTTTGAGAATTTTCAGGATGGTTCTTTTACTTTTTTTATAATGTAAAGTATAGAGCATTGTTAAAGTGGAATGATCAGATTACTTCTTTTAATCCCTTGGTGTTTTTGGAAACCTGAAGAATCTTTAGACGCCCATAAGACCGAAAAAATGAACAGTAGGTAATTTGTTACATAGAAATGCATATGTTCTTTTTTTGGAGCATCTAGTTAGAACTTTTCAGGGGTTTTCAAAATGCAATCCTCCTGAATCTGGTTTCCTCTCACACTCCAAAGACATACTGAAAGCAAATTTAGATTGTGAGGCCCGATGTGGGATGGTGATTATGATGTCCGTAAATGCTGTGCAATTAATGGTCTATATATGCAATTTAACTAAATAAAAAAAGATATTTCTTGTGGCAGAAAAAAATGACATTTAAAATGATTTTCTCATGTTTTGTTTGACACTGCCTCCTCTGTTTATTTTGGCCTTCCATTAATCCTCTTCCCAAATGGCTACAACAGTGGCATGGGGGGGTACAGTGGTAAGTCTGAATTAGATCTCCCTTGCCTTCCCTAGCCTACACAACACTAAAGCCAGGGTAGGTGCAGTTTACACTTAAGTTGAGAAAGCAAGCTGATCAGCAAAATTAGCAAGTCTCAAGCTGTCCTCCTTCTCCTCATGATTGTCTTTGTGTTAGCTACTTCGCATTCACAAGTACTGCGTGGTCTGTTATGTTTTGGTAGCTGAGGAGAGCAGGCAAAAACGGCAATACACCAGAGAGGTTGGAATCTACTGGATTGCAGTACCCTGACTAACCACCACAACTAAATGCAGCCATGGAGCGTTCCTACGTTGGTCCTAGACGCCTCGTCACAGCCTGAGAGGTTAACTACACCTAAAGATAGAAAGAGTAAAGCTATCTGCCCCGGAGCAGATCCCCAAAGAACATAGGAAGCCCCCAAACATGTAATGGCGTTTAGACAAGAGGAAATACAGACACAGACAGAAAATAGTATGAGCAAACGTTGGGGCCCAATCTGCCTAGACAGAAAAAGGATAGGAAGGATACTTACTGCAATCCAAAAAAAACCCTAAAAAAAAACCAACGCTACTAATTGCAAAAACACCTGAGATCACAAGACCTCTACCACCTAAATTAGTTCTCTGGTGTAACAAAACTAAGCCGCAGCCACTGAAAAAACTGGAAAAGGCAAATGAACAAATAACAGTGGCTCCAGAGGAACTGAGAGGAGCCCAAGCCCCACGGGGAGGGGGACCTGGCTAACTTCACAGAAATGCAGAGAAATATGCAAATGGTAAGCACAAAAACAAAAAACAGAAAATATCTTATCTGAGAGCAGGAGAAGAGGCAAGACTCAGCAAGCTTCCAAGTGAACCAGGAAACAAAGTTGAGACAAGAACAATTGATCACCGGCAACCATGATGGGAGGGAACCTCCCTTATATAAGACCAGTCTGTGATTCCTGATTGCCAATCCTCATTGAATGGTTCAGTACTGTTTGTAACCACCAGAGGGAGCTTCTGCTCAGAATTCATTTCTAAAACATTCACAACAGTGGTCATTGTCTCCATCATAAATTACATCTACTGCTTTCTATACTCTTCCTCTTCTCCCTCTGTATCATTGTTAGTTAAACTTTTGTATGACCAAGAAACATGCATTCAGTAATGTGTTTGTGTAAAAACTAAAATCCTCATGTCAAAATTGACCACAATTGATGCCTCATCACTTGTACTACCTTTTGTGAAAATAGCCCATGTGTTCAGCATCAGTGGAAAACACCTAGCTGCCATAATTTATTGAATAAAACTATCTCTGTTTTATATTTTCATGTGGTCAAAACCATAGTCCGCTCTCTGGTGTTGGCATTGGGTTAAAGTTAAGGCTAAGCAATTTATATATGTTTTATGGCCTGTCCCATTGATGGTGTGCTGATTTCCCCATGCCAGGTGATAATTACACACTTCCTTCACACCCTCCTCTAGGGACATGACCCTGTTTGTACCAACAACAGGGCATAACATTTTATCAAATGTCTCACAGGGTGATTCCTATTCAACTACAATCAGGCAAACTAGTAGGTGAAAATGCCAGAAACATTGTGACTACCGTGCAATTAGTCAAAGTATAACATGCTTGCTGCATGACACACATCCTTAATTTAATTGTGCAATATTTTAAAAAATATGTACACCCCTGGAACAAAGTTCTGCCCAATACTTGAAGAGTGTGTGTCTGTATGAACAACATTAGGCAGTGAGGTGACGAATAATATTATGCAGTATACAAACTGGAACTTGTGTTACTATTATTAACTTGTAGACACTCACACACAGGTAATGGGCAGAGGGAAGTTCAACCACTGAAAGACACTGCACCTACACCCAACTGGTCTATGAACATAGTAGAAAGGCCCTATTTGCACAACTAAAACACCACTTCAGACCAAACTCCCTAAAAGGCCGTCAAGGAATTTCTCATGGAAGAAATACTGGAAAAATCCAGCAACTGCAAAAATTTTTTTTACATATAAAACACCACATTTATTTTGATATGGCTAAAACAAAGAAAAAGTGAATAGAACATAAAATAGCATGGTGAACACTGTGTCTACGTATTTTGAGTCTTACAAGCTCTTATTCTCTGACCTCTTGAGGAACCAGAGGGTGAGGCCGCAACACACTCTCAAAATGGGGAAAGTGTGAAATAAGATATGAAAACTCAATGTGAGATGAGAAACTAAAACACATTCATATCGGTTACAGAGGGAAAGTTAAGGTGAACCAAAATAAAAGGAACAAGAATAACCTCTCAAAACCTTACAGCGCTAAAAGGTAAACCCCTTAGCCGAAGGGCTGGAAGTCCTGAACAAACATCCACCAAGAGGTATATTCAGTTAGGAAAAGCAGTAAAGGGTGAAACACATAAAACCCTACACAGAAGGTGAACAGGCAAACCAAAACAGGAAAATAAGAAACAACTGGAGAGGAGCACACCAAGAAAGGAAAGCAAAGACAATAGAAACCTTCAGTGTTTGGGCAGGGAAGAAAAGGCAGTAGCTCAGCAGACAAAGGAACTGATCATGCAGCAACAGGTCACCAGATCGAATCCCAAAACTGAGCTATGACAATTACTTGGAAATCTGAAGTTTGTAGTTGATCGGGACCACTTGTTGCTTACTGAAGCCTTTGAAAAAGGATACAAAATTGTCTTGTTTTGGTACATCACATTGTATTTCATATTATTACTGAAATTTATTTTGGGGAGCAGCATCTGGGGTGAATTTTTCCAGATGCGACACTGTAGGATTAATTCCAATTTGAAAGGATGTGCATTAAGGGCAAACATTTTTTTAAAACAAAATTATTCAATTTTTATGACTCAAATATTTATTACTTGTTAGCATCCTATACATTTTTAACAAAAAATAAATTGTGTGTGGATGTGTAGGGTGTGCTTATGGGGTGAATTTCCCTGGTAAAACCCTCTGCAGGATTGGAACTCTCTGCAGGAATTGTCACAAATTGCGAACATTCTATTAAAAATTTGCTTAGATTTTGCCACTTCCAATTTTCTTAATTTCTCCCTTACCATAATTTTTAGTGTAAAACCAAGGGCCAGCATCTGCTAAATTCTCCAGGTAGGACCATGGGCAGGATTACAGAAAATAGAAAGATAGAAGCAGAATATTTTGGGTGCTGTCAGCAAGAAGGAATTGGATACCAGCCAATGAAAAAATAAAATGTTCTTTGTTCTGAACAACACGTTTTGAAATCTGTCTGCTTTCTTTCTCAGGCATATGCACTGGAATGAATACAACCGTATGAGAAACAAATTATCATAATGTAATTATCATATGATCTGGACTACAAGGGCTCTTTAAAAACAAAAGTAGGAAGACCAAAAACCTGTTATGTTATCTTTATTGCTCAACTTAAAAGGTAGCTACTGAGGTAGGATTACAAGATTTCACTGCTTGATGGTGACATATAGAGTGTGTTATTTGCTTTAATGAATATTAAAAAAAACATCCAATTTTTAAACTGTGACAATTCAGTTATAATTTATTTACTGGATTGTAGCTTAAAATTACAGTATAGTGGTAGAACTATTCAAAATATCAGGAAAAGGGTAAAAGAAGCATAGAGACAATATAAAAAATGAGTTATTTGATAATAGTTTTATCTTGTTTGACATTTACTTTGTAAGTTAGTAAGCTAGACCAAGTGTCTAATCCAGAGCACGTGATGATCAAGTCATGACAACTTGCTATTTATATGGTTGTATTAATTCTGGTATATGTACCTGAGGATGAAATCAGACTAATTTTGTGGGTAGGAGGTTGCCATGATTACTCTTTTGTGGCTAATGTAACAATGAAAGTCAAAAAATTCCATACCCCCCCATACCTCCATAACCTCCTTATCCAACATCACGGAAGGGGAGCTTGCTCATCTTCTCTCCAAATCACACCTCACCACTTGTGCTCTCGACCCCATCCCATCCCACCTCCTCCCTAACCTCACCACCACTCTTATCCCATCACTAACCCACCTCTTCAACCTATCACTAACTTCCGGTACCTTCCCATCTGCCTTCAAACATGCCACAATCACGCCTATCCTTAAAAATCCAACCCTCGACCCAACCGCTATGTCCAGCTATCATATCCTAAAATAAAATATATTGCAAAACATGCATGAGGTTGTAATAATAATAATAAGGGTATTTGGTAAACATAATTTTGATCAAAGGAATGTACAAGCCATCCCGCCACGTCAAGGCAACCCTTTGTGGGACAGTCCTAACTCTTGTATTAAAAACCTTTCCACCTGTCAAGTGACAAATGTGAACAAGGACAGAGAGACTGAACCCACCAGTAAAAGCATAGGCCAGACACGATGGATTTTTCAGCTCAGAAGCAGGGCGGTCACACCCTTATATGCACAAGATGCACTAAGAAACAAAAAACAAGAAAGAAATATTTTATTTTAGGATATTTGTTTCTTGTTTTTTGTTTTCTCTGTATAATGGTCATGTGTTTAATATGCATTTACATTTTGCATACACATCAACTTACTTTTTCAGTTCAGACCTTGTTTTTCATTTAGTTCTTAGTGCATCTTGTGCATATAAGGGTGTGACCGCCCTGCTTCTGAGCTGAAAAATCCATCCTGTCTGGCCTATGCTCTTACTGGTGGGTTCAGTCTCTCTGTCCTTGTTCACATTTGTCACTTGACAGGTGGAAAGGTTTTTAATACAAGAGTTAGGACTGTCCCACAAAGGGTTGCCTTGACGTGGCGGGATGGCTTGTACATTCCTTTGATCAAAATTATGTTTACCAAATACCCTTATTATTATTATTACAACCTCATGCATGTTTTGCAATATATTTTTTATTTTATTTTAGGATATTTGTTTCTTGTTTTTTGTTTTCTCTGTATAATGGTCATGTGTTTAATATGCATTTACATTTTGCATACACATCAACTTACTTTTTCAGTTCAGACCTTGTTTTTCATTTAGTTCTTAGTGCATCTTGTGCATATAAGAGTGTGACCGCCCTGCTTCTGAGCTGAAAAATCCATCGTGTCTGGCCTATGCTTTTACTGGTGGGTTCAGTCTCTCTGTCCTTGTTCACATTTGTCACTTGACAGGTGGAAAGGTTTTTAATACAAGAGTTAGGACTGTCCCACAAAGGGTTGCCTTGACGTGGCGGGATGGCTTGTACATTCCTTTGATCAAAATTATGTTTACCAAATACCCTTATTATTATTATTACAACCTCATGCACGTTTTGCAATATATTTTTTATTTTATTTTTTTTATTTTATTTTAGGATATTTGTTTCTTGTTTTTTGTTTTCTCTGTATAATGGTCATGTGTTTAATATGCATTTACATTTTGCATAAACATCAACTTACTTTTTCAGTTCAGACCTTGTTTTTCATTATGTCCAGCTATCGCCCAATATCGCTGCTCCCATTCGCTTCCAAACTCCTGGAGCAGCATGTCCACGCTGAACTTTCCTTCCATCTCTAATCTAACCTGCTCTTTGACAATCTACAATCTGGTTTCCGCCCCCATCACTCCACAGAGACAGCCCTGAACAAAATTACTAATGACCTACTTACAGCCAAAGCTAACGGACATTACTCTATACTCCTCCTTCAAGACCTGTCCTCTGCTTTCAACACAGTTGACCACTGCCTCCTACTACAGATCCTCTCTTCCTTTGGCATCAAAGACCTCGCCCTATCCTGGATCTCTTCATACCTCTCCAACCGCACATTCAGAGTCTCCCACTCCCATACTACCTCCTCATCCCACCCTCTCTCTGTTGGAGTCCCCCAAGGCTTGGTTCTAGGACCCCTATTCTTCTCAATCTATACACTTGGCCTGGGGCAACTCATAAAGTCCCACGGATTCCAGTACCACCTTTATGCCGATGATACTCAGATTTACCTCTCTGGCCCAGATGTCACCTCTCTGCTCTCCAAAATCACAGAGTGTCTATCAGCCATATCCTCTTTCTTCTCCTCCCAATTCCACAAAATGAATGTGGACAAATCTGAACTGATCATCTTTCCCCATCTCACAGATCTTCCTTACCTGACCTATCTATAACAATTGACAACATCACTCTTTCCCCGTACTGGAGGTCCGCTGCCTTGGGGTAACCCTTGACTCTGCCCTGCCCTTCAAACCGCACAACCAAGCTCTCTCCCCCTCCTGCCGCCTCCAGCTCAAAAATATTTCCAGAATCAGTCCCTTCCTCAACCCTCACTCTAATAAAATGCTTGTGCATGCCCTCATCATCTCCCGTCTCGACTACTGCAACATCCTTTTCTGTGGCCTCCTTGCTAACACCCTCGCACCTCTCCAGTCCATCCTTAACTCTGCTGCCTGACTAATTCATCTCTCTCCTCACTACTCCTCCGCTTCTCCCTCAGCAAATCTCTCCACTGGCTCCCACTCCCTCAGCGTATCCAATTCAAATTACTAATACTGACCTACAAGGCCATCTATAATCTGTCTCCTCCATATATCTCTGAACTAATCTCCCGATATCTTCCCTCGCGTAATCTCTGATCCTCCCAAGACCTCCTTCTCTCCTCCATACTTATTCGCTCCTCACCCAACCACCTCCAAGACTTCTCCCGAATAGCCCCCATCCTCTGGAATTCTTTGCCCCAACACGTCCGGCTATCAACCACACTCGGATCCTTCAGACGGAGCCTGAAAACCATCTCTTCAGGAAGGCCTACAGCCTGCAATGATCCCCGCTGCCTCATCACCACTACTGGAGCTACCGCCTCACCATCACTGGAGCTGCTGCAAACCGCAACCTACTGTCTCCTTCCCCACCATCCTGTAGAATGTAAGCCCGCAAGGGCAGGGTCCTCTCTCCCCTCTATATCAGTCTGTGATTGTTAGTTAGTTTACTGTAAGTGATATCTGTAATTTTTATGGAACCCCTACTCATGTACAGCACCATGGAATCAATGGCGCTATATAAATAAATATTAATTATAATGATAATAATTAAAAAATTCAATATATACTGACTAGATGATTAGCCAATCCTGCAAAAACTCTTG
>JARQOD010000001.1:109235260-109438683 GCA_033576555.1 Oophaga sylvatica
GCAGGTAGATTATTGATGTTTCCTTTCTTCAGCCTTATTGAAGTACCTTCTCATGCAATAGCTCTGCTTACAGCATACAGAAGTTTTTGAATGGAGCCGGAGCTCGACAATTTCAAATTTTACCTTTTTCTTTTCTTTTCTTTTTATGTTATTTTATATTTTATTTTATTATGTGAGACAAGGTTTCACTTATATATTTATTTTTTTCTTCTAATTCACATGTACAGTACAGACCAAAAGTTTGGACACACCTTCTCATTCAAAGATTTTTCTGTAATTTCATGGCTATGAAAATTGTAGAATCACACTGAAGGCATCAAAACTATGAATTAACACATGTAGAATAATACATTACAGTTTACAAAAAAGTGTGAAACAACTGAAAATATGCCTTATATTCTAGGTTCTTCAAAGTAGCCACCTTTTGATTTGATTACTGCTTTGCACGTAGAAAAGGTGAATGGATGGACTCTACATGCCTGGTTCCCACCGTGAAGCATGGAGGAGGTGGTGTGATGATGTGGGGGTGCTTTGCTGGTGACACTGTTGAGGATTTATTCAAAATTGAAGGCATAGTGAACCAGCATGGCTACTACAGCATCTTGCAGCAGCATGCTATTCCATCTGGTTTGCGTTTAGTTGTGTCTAGTTGGACCATCATTTATTTTTCAACAGGACAATGACACCAAACACACCTCCAGACTGTGTAAGGGCTATTTGACCAAGAAGGAGAGTGTTGGGGTGCTACGTCAGATGACCTGGCCTCCACAGTCACCAGACCTGAACCCAATCGAGATGGTTTGGGGTGAGCTGGACCGCTCACCACTTCAATTTTGAATAAATCCCCAACAGTGTCACCAGCAAAGCACCCCCACATCATCACACCACCTCCTCTATGCTTCACGGTGGGAACTATGCATGTAGAGTCCATCCGTTCACCTTTTCTGCGTGCAAAGCAGTAATCAAAGCAAAAGGTGGCTACTTTGAAGAACCTAGAATATAAGACATATTTTCAGTTGTTTCACACTTTTTTGTAAAGTGTAATATATAATACCACATGTGTTAATTCATAGTTTTGATGCCTTCAGTGTGATTCTACAATTTTCATAGTCATGAAAATACAGTAAAATCTTTGAATGAGAAGGTGTGTCCAAACTTTTGGTCTGTACTGTAGGTATATATATATAATTGTCTTTCTGCACTGATATAATTCTTCTATGACGTTGAGGCATTTTTTTCACTATACACTTTCATATGTGATAACTAGTGTTGAGCGATACTGCTCGATATCTAAAAATATCGTATCGGAATGGTATCGCCGATATCACTAAATATCGTCGATATCATAATATCGTCGATATCCGATTCCGATACCGGAAGTCCCATGTAAGTCTATGGGAACAAAATATCGCAACTAAAAAAACACTTTCTTTCGTTGTAAACACAAAATATACACACATAGAATACATATATATATACATGTCATTGTGACATATATATATAAATATATTTATAGTTTATACACTTCTACACAGTAAAATAGACTCTGATTCAATTGCCGGGTAAAGCCGTGACATACCCCATAGAAGTCGACGGTCTCGGTGCCGAGTACCCCCAAAACCTCTGGCTCTGTGCGACTCAACTTGGGCGTCACGAACAGGATTCTGTAGCTCGCTATAAGCGAGTCCTGTGTGCCTGAATTGAACTGGTTTTGTGCTTGAGAATTGCTAAAATCATCAGAGAATGTATTTGCCATTTTTCCGCTATATCTGCGTCACGACGAGGCACTGGTGAAGAAGAAGGGGGTGCTCTTCGTGGGTGTACACTCACTCAGTGGCGCGAAAACGATGGCCGACCACTCTAAATGGTACTGCAATGTAAGATCGTGCCCACAGCTCTGGAGTTCCGCCTCCTCATCCTCCTCAGTGTGCGGAAACTAACACGAAGGTCCCGCCTCACTACAAAAGAGGGGCCCTCTCCAGATGCTAATGACACATGTGACTTGGCAGAGATGGCTAATGGACACGAGCAGAAGTGTGAAGGGATGGAGCAGTCAGAGCTCTCCCCCCACGGAAGCGACCCGATCGCCACGGAACCACCGTTGGGCACCCGGCCTGGAAACCCTCCTACGCTGCAAGAAGCGGAGGATACCCTAAGAGGCCTGGCCCGGCACCGGGAGGAGGTCGCCAGGATGGAAGCCAGCTGGCGTGCCCTAAAACTAAACTTGGAGCGGCGCCAATCCCTCTTACCTGAAGTGTCTGTACCAGAAGGTGAGGCACCCGTTCTAGTAGAGGAGTCCGTGCGGGCATCCCAGCCCTTGCAATGTGATCCGGTTGACGTTGTCGCAGTGGAGGCACCCGTTCCTGCAAAAAATTCTGCACCGGCAGCACCCCAGATCCCGCTGTCTGCCCCGTCGCTGAGACAGAAGAAGCGACACCCGTCCTCATGGAGGAGGCCGCGCAGGCACCAGAGGTCTACCTGTCTGTACCGGAGCCCCGACTGTCATCTGTTCCAGAGCCGGCTGCTTCCTCCGCAGGTGGGCGCCGCCAGGACTGTCGGGCGCCAGGAGAGCTGCCGCAAACCGGACATCGTAAGCTGCAGTTTGATGGTGGAGACATGGAGATGCTGGTGGAGGAGAATTACAACCGGCGTCAGGAGGAAGAGTGGAGACGTTGGGAGCGGGAAGCAGAGCGACAAAGGGAGCAGCGAGAATCCCAAAAGCTTCGGCAACGTAACCTGGAGAAGGACCGGGCAGATAAGGACCGGATGAGAAAAGATAAAGGAACCTGTGGGAGCCGCGGCGTAAGGGTGCAGTATGGAGCTTTAAATTGAAAGGTGGTTGGGGCTTCATCCAGGAGCCTGGACTTTATTTAGAAGTCTTTGTGACCTGGCGGGACGTGGAGACTCACCTCCCAGAAGGACATCCGGGGAGGGACCTGTTGCCAGGAGACTTGGTGACTTACACCCGACACTGGGGTTACAATGGATGGTACGCCCTAAATGTTACCAGATGCGACCCCTACTCCCCAGAGTGTCAGGAACCTGTGAGACCCTCGGAGCCTTCAGCCTCCCACATCCAGGCCTCTGCACAAGTGCCCACCCCACGCCGTAAATCTCCCCAGCCTCCCTCAGTGGTCTCCTCAGCAGCCCCAGCTATGGACATGATAACTATAGCTGGCCCGTACCCGGCGCTGTTAGGCCCCCTGGGGTTTCGTTCAGTCCGAGACATAGGGCTCCAGACCCGGAGGGAGATGAAAGAGGTGGCCACACAGACACAGATAGCGGGTCACGACTTGACTGTACAGGCCACACGACGTCATCAGGTCCTGGTGGTCCTTGGTGTCTCGGATGTTTGGCAAGCATCAGAAGAGTACCAGGTGGTACCTGGAACACCCCTGCCAAAGAATTATAAATAACCCTGACAGGGTCCCTGTATGTAAATAGTTAAATTGCTGATGTACCCGGATGGGTGAATGTTCATAAATTTTTTTTTTAATTTAATAAAAAACACAACACAGTTTTCATTACTTTTATTACAGTCTCATCCTGCGACGCCATCGATCTCCTGTAAAAAAATGAAAAAAAAAACAGCAGTATACCACCTGTCCGACGCAGTCCCCGCCCAGGAAAGATAAATGCCGGCCACAAGCAGTCCAGGACGTGGACCGCCGGAGATCTTCTGCCCAGGTAAGTGCCGCTGACTCCTGACAGGACCCGACCGACGGACACTCACAGTGACAGTGACAAATCCGATTCCGGTATCCGATATGACGAAAATATCGGTACTCGGAATCGAAAGCCCGATACAGCTAATATCAGCCGATACCCGATATTTGCAGTATCGTATCGCTCAACACTAGTGATAACATTCTCCCTTCAGTCGTTTTTCATGTTCAATTGCTGGTATATATGTGTATTATTATTATTATTATTATTATTATTATACTTCCTTACATTTTTCTTATTTTTATTTTATTTTCCTTTTTTTGCGTTTTTATCTTTTCATTTTATTATTTTATTACATTTCATTTTTTACTAAGACCATTCTTATTTATTATTTTTCTTTTGTTTTTTATTGCACTCTTATTTTTCACACTATATTTCCATCTCACTTGATCATATCCTTTTCCATTTTCTTTTGTCTTGTTTCCCTTTCCATATATTCCCTATGTTGAGCTGTATTATATCTAGTGGTGCGTGCTTCCTCTGACCGCCGTGGTGCCGTTGCTGTGGACACGTGTCCTTTTGATATCGCACTCCATGCCTGCCTCAGTGACGCATCAACGGTGTGTGTGGACTTGTGACATCGGACGCCAACTCCCCAACTTCCGGTCCTCGTCGTGTCACCGGAAGCGCCGCTTCAGCCGCCCTCTGTTATGATCTATAGAAATGCTGTAGATATAGTATATCTTGACTTCAGCAAAGCATTTGACAAAGTATCTCACACAATCCTTATTGAAAAAATGACTAAGTATGGAATGGACAAGGCAACTGTTAGGTGGATTCATAACTGGCTTAGTGATCGGACCCAAAGAGTGGTCGTAAATGGCTGCACATCCAGTTGGAAGAATGTATCAAGTGGGGTACCACAAGGCTCTGTTTTGGGCCCTGTATTGTTCAACATCTTTATTAATGATTTAGATGAAGGAATTGAGGGTAAACTGTTCAAATTTGCTGATGACACAAAGCTAGGAGGGGTAGCTAATACTAGAGAAGAGAGAGAGAGGATTCAAAAAGATATAAATAAACTGGAGCAGTGGGTAGCAACTAACAGAATGGATTTTAACAGGGAAAAATGCAAAGTACTACATCTGGGCAATAAAAATGCAAAAAGCATATACAAAATGGGAGGAATAGGGCTAAGTAACCGCACATGTGAAAAAGACTTGGGTATACTAATTGATCACAGACTGAACATGAGTCAACAGTGTGATGCAGCAGCAAAAAAGGCAAATGCAACTCTAGGATGTATCAACAGAAGCATACAGTCTAGATCACGTGAGGTTATTATTGCCCTCTACTCCTCTTTGGTCAGACCTCATCTGGAATACTGTGTCCAGTTTTGGGCACCACATTTTAAAAAAGACATCAACAAACTGGAGCAAGTTCAGAGAAGAGCCACCAGAATGGTGACCGGTCTGCAAACCATGTCCTATGAGGAACGGTTGCAGGATTTGGGAATGTTTAGCTTGCAAAAAAGAAGACGGAGAGGAGACTTAATAGCTGTCTACAAATATCTCAAGGGCTGTCACATTGTAGAAGGATCATCTTTATTCTCATTTGCACAAGGAAAGACTAGAAGCAATGGGATGAAACTGAATGGGAGGAGACAAAGATTAGATATTAGAAAAAACTTTTTGACAGTTAGGGTGATCAATGAGTGGAACCAGCTGCCATGAGAGGTGGTGAGTTCTCCTTCAATGGAAGTCTTCAAACAGAGGCTGAACAGACATCTATCTGGGATGATTTAGAGAATCCTGCTTTGAGCAGGAGTTTGGACCAGATGGCCCAGGAGGTCCCTTCCAACTCTACTAATCTATGATTCTATGATTCTATGACTCATGTACTCCTGGCTTTATAAACCTGCTAGTCTACCCCTGACACCATGGAGGAAGCATTAAGTGAAATGCGTGTTGGGGTCTCCTGCCATCCACGTTTTTTGCAGGTCGGTCCTTGTAGGTCCTTTACTTTCTTCTCTATTTTCTTGATCCCTCATAGGTCAAATACTTTGATATACGCCCTTACTAATGTCTATCACTTGATTATGGGGATAACACTGCTTCTGGTGATATGATTTATTTATGGATCATGCACTATGCACTTTTATATTTGATCCTATCATGTACTTTAGCTCTGTTATGTAGTACTATGCACTTTATATTTAGGATTATTTTTCTGTGGTCATAGTAATTACCTATTGGTTATTGGATTGGGCATCTAGCAATATATATTAGGACTAATTGTCCATACATACTTACAAATTATTGTGTTTTATGATTATATGGACTTTTTTTTATTTTTGCATTTACCATATGGATTAGTTCTATCCTTAGATGTTTAAATAAACCTGTCTTGACCTGCATTGACATGGCACTTGGGTGTCGCTCCCCTTTGTTCATTTACCTTAGTTTTAATAGTGTCTATTTATGTGATTTTACCTTTGAACAACTTCTATAAAATTATTATTTGGTTAATATATCTCTGGTATACTTTTTCTTTTGGGTGTTTTGATTACAGATAGAAATATAATATTGCTACTCACCGAATAAGTAAAGGGAAGTCAAAAATGATCCGAGTTCAGGTCCAGAAATTGGCACGGTACAACAAGGAATATTCAGAAATGTAATCCAATACACAAGCTGGGGTCAGAAAAAACAGAAAGAAAAAGCAGTTTACAGGTATCAGGCACCAGAGAAGTCAGGTCACAAGCAAAGGTCTAAGTCCAGAAAGGAAATCAAGTCAGGCTGGGTCAGGCACAGAGCAGAGAGAACAGAGCACAGAGCGATAAGTCTTACACAGGCAGCAGCAAATGTACAATTGACACTGGATGTAGGAGCTAGTATGCTTAAGTAAGAGAATAATCAAGGAAAGTGGACAAGATGATTGCAGCACAGACCCAGCACAGACTGACAGCCCCAACACAAAGTAACATATCAGTGTGGAGATCGTGACAGATTAGTCAGCATAGTGTCCAGAGGCTGAAAGTGCTACCAGGAGACAGGCAAGTACACCAGGAGACGTGGAGGGGACCGTAGGAGGGCAACAGCCCAGCAGCAGGACCGCTACCTTCACCTTTGTGGTCCAGGAACCAACAATTTCAACGTTGTACCTTTTACCCAAAGTCCATAAAAATATGGACACGCCCCCAGGACGTCCAATCATATCTGGCTCTGGCAATTATTTGGAGAAAGTAAATCTCTGGATTGATTCCAAACTACAACCTCTTGTTGAAAGCCTTCCCTCCTTTCTTGTGGACACAAGTGAGTTCCTTAGACGAGTTGATGGTCTTCATGTCGGTCCCAACACTCTGCTGGTAACTGGGGACGTAGAATCCCTATATACCAGCATCAGACATTCGGATGGCATTTTTGCCACCAAATATTTTTTAGAGATGTCTAACTTACCTGCAGATATCATTCGGCTTGTCTTGGAGCTCCTTAATTTCTCTCTGACCCATAACTTTTTTACTTTTAAAGGGTACTTCTACCTGCAGCTCCAGGGGACAGCAATGGGGGCTTCATTTGCCCCCTCTTATGCCAACTTATTCCTGGGGCTGTGGGAGAGGGACCTTTCCCTGCCGGATCGCATGTCATCAATGGACCGCATCCCCTTTTGGGTGCGGTACATTGATGATATTTTTCTGATCTGGCAGGGTGATTCTATTTCTTTGGGTAAATTTCTATCTGACATCAATGAGAATGACAAGAACATTCATATTACATCAAATTCAAATGTTGATCACATTGACTTTCTTGACGTCACAGTTAAAAGAGATGAAAATGACATTTTACAAACAGGTGTCCACAGAAAGGAGACCTCCACCAACATGCTCCTGCATGCAACTTCAGCACACCCAAAACCTCTCATTAACTCAATTCCAGTAGGGCAGTTCTTGCGCATTTGCAGGATCTGCTCGAGTGACATAGAATTTGAGAAAGAAGCTCAAGACATGTTCAAACGCTTCTTAGAGAGAGGTTATAGCAAACGAGTTTTGAAAAGAGCGTATAATCGGGCAAAATACTCTACCCGCCACTCTTTACTATATCAAAAGAAAAGAACCAACAACCCTCCCGGGACGGTTAGATTCATTACGGCTTATCATTCTCAAGCCACTAGCATGAGATATTGCCTACAGAAAGCCTGGCCTATCCTTCAGACGGACCCCATTATTAAACAAATTATCTCTGACAGACCGAGCATTACCTTCAGGCGATCCACGAATTTAAAAGACCAGTTGGTGCACAGCCACTACCATGTCAATGCCGGTCATGGCATTTTTCAAGCAGGACGCCCTAAGTGTGGTTGTGCTCCCTGTGGCAGGTGCGTCGCCTGCCCTAACATCGACCGCAGTGCCACCTTTACTAATTCTGCGGGGACAAGAACTTATGACATTCGGCAGAGTATTTCCTGCAATTCCCGTCACGTGGTTTATTTTGCCACGTGTCCATGTAATCTTATTTATGTAGGGATGACAACTCGTCAATTAAGGGTGCGCACGCGGGAACATGTTTTGGGCATTCAGGCGGCGGTCAGCCATGATGATCCAACCACACTTAAGACGTTACCTCGCCATTTCAAAACATTCCATAATTGCGACAGTTCTCTATTGAGAATAAAGGGCATTGACATGTTAATTCCTGGTATCCGTGGTGGTAATCTATGTCAGAGATTATTACAGAAAGAAACCAGATGGATCTGGTTACTAGATACAGTACATCCTAAGGGTCTCAATGAAACCATAAGTTTCTCTTCCTTTCTTTAATATGTATCATTGTCTGGACTTTGTCTTCTGTTTAAGCATCTGTGGTTCTGGTTTTAATTGTTTTTATTCTTCGCAGTTTCTTCTCCACCTCACATTCACAAGGACAGAATATTGACTTACATCTTGATCTTTAAATGATCCGAAGCAATTTGTTCCATTGGATTGGCATTTCTCTATATTCACCAGCAGCAGTCCATCATGATTATTATTGCTTTATTTCCCTTTTTTTATCCATCAATATCATAATATTTCTCTCACATATCCCCTTTTGTGTTATATATATTTTTTGTACATTGTTAATTTCCCCTTTTTTTTTTTTTCATCATTATTTTCTTATTCTATGTCCCATATTGATATTTGCATGTATATTTGTTTTGTTGGTATATTTCTGTGCCTCCATATTCCATTCATCACCTATTTCTGTTGCCCCCTTTTCATGCCATACTTACGGCCGGTACGCACTCTCTCCTGCTGATCGTCCACGCTCTGCGGTTTTCGGCGTCTCCCGTTGCCCTGGTGACTGATCACGCGGTGTGACGTCACCGGACACATGACGCCGACGCCGCTCGGCGTCTTCGGTTTCCAGGATATAGTGTGCGTCAACAGTGGCCGTTTAGGATGCATTGGGATGACGTCTCCCATGCTTTGGCAACGTGAGATTACAGGTTTTTTGCAATAACGCTTTTTTAAGCGGCAACTACATTTATGTATCTTTATGGGCATATGACTTGCAGATGGTCTGCGGTACCTTATTTTGTTTGCTGGTATTCCAATAATAACATCCATTATGAGCAATTATGCATCAGCAGTGCAATCCTTATGTGATTGGTGGTTTGCTGCTTTTATACCCCTCACTTCCCCTCTCTCCTCACCCCTTGAAAAAGGCACTATAGCCGAAACGCGCGTCGGGGAGGACGCATCTGGTGGCCGCTCTCCATTCTCTACAGGTATACTGACAATTGATATTTTTCAATGATGTTTATCACAACTACCTGTTCATGGCATATCTATGCCTAGTCACTAGTGTGTTTTTTTGTCCACTCATTATTAGTGGTCAAATCAATATTGTCATCTATTTGATATTATCACTATAGCAAACTTTTGCTTTTTTGGAATATGAGCATCTATGGTCAGCAATATCATACTTATATCCATGCAATATGTGCAGGGTTGCCTTTTTGTAACTAAGCTATTAGACCATTTTCACCACCAGATTGTGTCATTTTTTCCCACTGTTGTTTATTGGCATGAGCCTTTACCACTGTCCTTCCCTGTTTTCTGTTTTATGATGTGTGTTAATAAAATATACTTTTATACCACTCATTTTTGGATTTAGTGATCGTTTGTTGTTCAGCGTTTTTTACCTTCACCTTTGTGCAAGGAGGAACAGGAGAACTGCCAGAGCCCTGCAAAATGACCTCCAGCAGGCCACAAATGTGCATGTGTCTGCACAAATGGTTAGAAACCGACTCCATGAGGATGGTCTGAGTATCCGACATCCACAGATTGGGGTTGTGATCACAGCCCAACATCGTGCAGGATGCTTGGCATTTGCCACAGAACACCAGGATTGGCAAATTCGCCACTGGCGCCCTGTGTTCTTCACAGATGAAAGAAGATTCACACTGAGTACATGTGACAGACGTGACAGAGTCTGGAGATACCGAGGAGAGCGACCTGCTGCCTGCAACATTCTTCAGCATGACCGGTTTGGCAGTGGGTCAGTTATGGTGTGGGGTGGCATTTCTTTGGAGGGCCACACAGCCCTCCATATGCTCGCCAGAGGTAGCCTGACTGCCATTAGGTACCTAGATGAGATCCTCAGACCCCTTGTGAGACCATATGTGGGTGCGGTTTGCCCTGGGTTCCTCCTAATGCAGTTCCTGCAAGATGAAGGCATTGAAGATATGGACTGGCCCGCCCATTCCCCAGACCTGAATCCGATTGTGCACATCTGAGACATCATGTCTCGCTCCATCCACCAACGTCACATTGCACCACAGACTGTCCAGGAGTTGGCGTATGTTTTAGTCCAGGTTTGGGAGGAGATCCCTTAGGAGACCATCTGCCGCCTTATCAGGAGCATGCCCAGGCATTGTAGGTAGGTCATACAGGCACGTGGAGGCCACACACACACTACTGAGCATCATTTTACCTTTTTTTAAGGATGAGCATCATTTTGACTTGTTTTAAGGACATTACATTCCACTTTAATTTTGTCTGTGACTCCAAATCCAGGCCTTCGCTGCTTAATAAATTTGATTTCCATTGATGATTTTTGTGTGATTATGTTGACAGCACATTCAACTTTGCACAGAACTAAGTATTCAATTAGAATATTTCATTCATTTAGATCTAGGATTTGTTATTTGATTGTTCACTTTATTTTTTTGAGCAGTGTATATATATATATATATATATATATATATATATATACTGTATATATGTAATACAAGCCCGAGGTTTAGTAATGAACAGGTGTCAGCCAGATACCCTCATTAATAAACACACACATACGAAATCTGGTTGAAATGCAATATCTGTTTATTTTTACAAACATTTTTAAAAAATTGCGTGGGCTCCCGCGTAATTTTCATAACCAGCAGAGGAAAAGCCAATGGCTGAGGTCACAATAGCCTTAAAGGTTCCCAGGCTATTAATATCAGCTCACAGATGTTTGCCTAGCCTTTACTGGCTATTTTACAGGGGAACCCCAGAAAAAAATTGACATGGGGTCTTCCTATAAAATCAAATCAGCAAAGGCTAGGCAGACAGCTGCAAACTGATATTAATAGCCTGGGAAGGGGTCATGAATATTGGCCCCCCAGGCTAAAAACATCAGCTCTCAGCCGCCCCAGAAATGGCGCATCTTTTGGATGCACCAATTCTGGCACTTATCCTTGCTACTCCCACTTGCCCTGTAGCAGTGGCAAGTGGGGTTCATATTTGTTGGGTTAATGTCACCTTTGTATTGTCAGGTGACAACAAGTCCACGGCTTAGTAATGAAGAAGTGTCCATAAGACACCCATCCATTACTAATCCTATAGTTATATGGTAGATAAACACACAGCCAGAATAAAGTCCTTCATTAATCTCAATTAACCATTCTTATTGCATTGCCTAATCCTTGACTTCCTTGATCTCCTGCAACAAAAATAAAATAATGAATCAACATATAATACTATTCTGTCCGCCGTAATCAATTTACCGAGTGTCCCATGATGATCTCACATGTAGAACAGTCACATCGGGAGATGTGACTGTTCTACAGGGTCTACGGTGATACACTGAGGGATGAATACCTGCTGTCAGTGTATCACTCCGCCGCCATGAGAAAGTTCACCCGAGTTCATCACTCTGCTGATCGGCACATTACCGTGTATGGCAGACAATCCCTGCATGTTCTTTGGCTCTCTAAAGAGCGCCAAACATGAAGGATGGGGAACCGAACTCCAGCCGAGCAACCCCTTTAATACTTGGCGAGTTCTGAGCATCACGAGCACTGCAATGGTCGGGCGAGCATTGAATAGTGGTGAGTTTGCTCACTCATTACTAGTTGTGACTCTTCAGCCAGGGATGGCCTAAGACGATGGGAATTGGCAAATCCTCTAAGATGTAGTATGACAGGGACTCTTCATGAAGAGTTCCTATGTGCAGGTTAATATTGTCTACGACTTGGGTCACACTCCCCTGGTTGAGTGGAACAGAGTCAATTGCCCAAACTGTAATGGGTCTCGCCAGAGTGCTACCAATCAGACCATAGGTCTGAACAAAGCGAGAATCCACCACGATGACTCCAGCTCGACTGTCTACAAGAACCAGTATATTCTCAGTTTCCCCACCAACTACAACTTCAGCCAGAATGGTACCCTGAGACGTAAAGTTTGAGAAAATGTACACACCCTGGTCATCTCCCTCTACACGACCAGGGGAACGTGGCTTTTGAGATGGCGTATAAACTTTGACTTGAGCTGTGCAGACATTGATGTAATGATCAGGCAGACCACAGTAAAAACATGTCCCATCTTACAGTGAACAGCAGGCAACCTAGTTTGATAGAAGGCTCCTCGCACCTGCATAGTTTGTCCGTCTGCCTAGTATGTCCTACTCCCTAGAAAGAACAACATAGAGAAAATTTGGTGTCTGTCTCTCCCTGAAGCTTCGATCCATGCGGATAGCAAGGGCCATGGCGGCCTCCAACAACCCAAGAGGAGCATACTGCATCAGAGAATCCTGAATAGAGTTGAGCGATACTTTCCGATATCCAAAAGTATCGGAATCGGAATGGTATCGCCGATAACATTAAAATATCGGCGATACCCGATACCGATACCGGAAGTCCCATGTAAGTCTATGGGAACAAAATATCGAAATTAAAAAAACCCTATTCTTGCCTTGTTGGTTAATTGTACATGAAGGAAAACAAGAAAGAGTAATGTAGAATGTATTGGGGAAGGTTGAGGAGACATTAAAGGCATAGATGTTTAACCCAATCAAATGGAATAGCATAAATATTTTTTTTTTTAAAGATGTTCGGATTGACGAAGAAATTGACAATGTTGTTAACGTTTTTTCTATTTTGGCAAATATGTATATTACACAACTTCCATGCTCTTCATCTTCACCTTTTAACTTTTCACACACTTTCTCCTTCATAATCTTCTGCAGCATCATCTTTTTCATCAAATTATTCTTCATCTTCACCTTCTTTATCTTCTTCTTAAACTTCTTGCTATTCATCTTTGTTAACATTACTCATATTCTTCTTATTAAACTATTATTCTTATTCATATTCTGCTTCATCTTCTTCATCATATTCTTATTTGTGACAGAGAATCCTGTACTTGTAATCTGTCAAAGTATGAATTTTTCATCCTTCCGTTCTTGCTGTCACAAAAGATTTAAATTACAACAGTATTTGTCCGTGTTCAGTTTAGCCTGCTGCAGCAGGCATTTTCCAGGGGCACCACGAGGAGGAACGGACTCACCCCCATACACTGCTTAGTCTTCTTCTGCTTAGAATTTAGAGCATATATTTTGCTCTTAATTTTGGTCTTATACTTCATGTTCTTCTGCTTTTAGATCTTCTGCTTATTGTTCTTGTGTCTCTTGTTCTGTATCTTGTATTTGTAGCACAACCTTGTACCAGCTGATGTTACTGGGACACGGTTACTAAGCAGGAGGTACCTGTGCTCCAAAGCACTACCAAGGACCAGCAGACGTTGCTGGAACTCGGATACCGAGATGGAGGCACCTAGGCCAAAGGCACTGTGGAGAACCAGCTGACGGTACTGGAACCCGGAGGGGCAGCAGAAGGAAAAGAGCCAATGGCACAACCGAGGACCAGCTGACGTTACTGGGACACGGTTACTAAGCAGGAGGTACCTGTGCTCCAAAGCACTACCAAGGACCAGCAGACGTTGCTGGAACTCGGATACCGAGATGGAGGCACCTAGGCCAAAGGCACTGCGGAGAACCAGCTGACGGTACTGGAACCCGGAGGGGCAGCAGAAGGAAAAGAGCCAATGGCACAACCGAGGACCAGCTGAAGTTACTGAACCCCAGTAACACAGGAGCAAGTGTTGACTGTGCTAACAGCACTTCCGAGCAACAACTGGCGGTGTTGGAGCCCAGGGTCAAGGAGGATGTTTAAATACTAGATCAAGTAATTTCCTTGTTACCTGTCAATTTTAAATGTCTATACTTCAAACAAGAGAAAGATAACCTTTACTACCATAAGATGATGATTTCATTTAAACTAATATCTAGATAAATAAAGAATTGACAAACATAAACACATACATTAACATGTTGAACAGCAATGCAAACCACAAAATAAATTAGTTAAGGAATCTGCTATACGGTTGTACATAAAAGCATACAAGTACATATCTGAATCCATTAATGATGGATAAGTAACAGTATGTACACCATTTTTATTGTATAGGCAATGAATGTCTGACTTCAAAACATCATCAGCATTACAAGTAATCTGTGATATTACTAAAATGTTCCATTTGCTGAATAATGTCACTAAATATTTTATACAAAATTATACAATTTCCATCATGTAATACTCATAATATGTGGCAATAATCATTTTTATTAACAAACATAACCTTTAAAAAGTGCATAGTGCATAGTGAAAATTGCTATTTATGGCTGACTGTCGACTTGGAAGCATGACAACAGATAGATAAGGTATATATAGATGAGACTGCATAGCCACAGATGGTGAATGGCGATGTAATACTGTACCTCAATAAAGTGTGCGTCACTACTACATCATTTTTTTTATATAGCTTTATAAACAGGGTACATGGATGTATGCTTGTGCCTTTGTTTTGACGCACAGACTGCCTTCCTGCTGAGACGCATTGGGTAGTGATTAGTGAACAGTTGTGTGCAGTGTTCACTGCAGTCTCTGCGGAATAACCACACTTAGACCTTATAACTTTTCAGACTTTCTTTATCAATCTACCAAGATGAAGAAGGCAGGGAGTAAGGCACGTGGTCGTGGAGTTTCTTCAGGGAGAGGACGTGGGGATTCTGTGGCTGCTGCGGCCCCCAGTGACACAGCATCCACCAGTTTTCCCCGTGAGCGTTCCTTTATGCGCACTTTTGTAGGAGCTCGGAGTACCCCCCTGCTGCGGGAAGAACAAATTGAAGCCGTTGTTGTTTGGATGTCAGCCAATGCATCGACTTCAATTGCTTCCACCTCCTCTCAGGACCACAGCACTGTTGGGCAACCATCTGTCTCTTCACCGCCTGGCAAATTGCCCAGGCAGTCAGAGAGTTCTGTACAGGAGCCAGCTGAGTGTCTGCTTCTGTTCTCAGAATCTATTGGCTTGCAAACAGGGGCCCAGCCAAGCAGCATTCTGTAATGTGAAGAGGGAGTATGCAGTGATGCGCAACAGCTGTGTCTCTCTGAATCTGAAGAGGCGGGTGAGACAGTGCCGATGGTCAGCACACCGCAGAACGCATCTGATGATGATGAGACCCAGGTGCCAGTTTCTGTTGAGCATGGTGCTGGCCAGACCACCCAACAGCAGGTGCTGGAAGAGGGTAGTGGAGATGATGAGGTCCAAGACCCAACATGGCATGAGGAACAGGAAGGTGGTGGGAGCAGCTCAGAGGAATAATAATAATATTTATTTATATAGCGCCATCATATTCCGCAGCGCTTTACAGTTTAGCAGTTTCAGAACACAAGTCATAAGTAACAACGTTAACAATACAATAATTTAAGCTAAATAAGTCGCCCCTGCTCGTGACAGCTTACAATGTACAATGAGATGGGGGAGATACAAAGTATAGGTGTTTATATACAATGGTGCATTTACAATGATGTTCCAGCCATCTTAAGGGACTGAGGGATGGAGATAGTGAATGGGCTAGAGACACACACACACTTACACAGAATACATAGAATGACTTTGATTAGTGAATGTGATAGGCCGCTCTGAACAAATGTGTTTTGAGGGAGCGCCTGAAACCATGCAAATTGTGGATAGTCCTAATTTCTTGGGGTACAGCATTCCAGAGGATTGGCGTAGAGCAGAAGAAGTCTTGGAGTCGGGAGTGGGAGGTACGTATTAGTGCAGAGGTTAGTCAAAAGTCGTTTGCAGAGCGCAGCAGTCGGTTAGGCCGATAGATAGAAATGAGGGAGGAGATGTAGGAGGGGTGCTGCACTGTGGATAGCTTTGTGGCTGAGAACCAGTACTTTGGTTGAAAGCTGGGAGAGGCCTAGAGAAATGGTTAGTGATAGAAGGAAGATAGAGGAAGACATTGCCCCAACGGTACAAACAGGAGGGAGAGTTAGGCTGCAGACTCGGTTGCCTGTAGCCTCCAGTTTGGCACCTGTTCGGAGCAGTTGTCTTCCAAAAGTCAAAACGTGCGCTCCCAGGACTTGCACTGCGTGGTCCTTTTTTCACACACTTGCACATGATATTTGCTATGTGAAATGCAAGCTGTGTAATCAAAAATTAAAAATAGCTAAAAGTGTCAGTCACCTCAATACCACAAATATGTGGAAACATGTGCGGACAAAGCACGTAGTTGAGTTACAAAGACACACTGGAGATGTAGGCCAACCTACAGCAGCACCTACATCTTCAGGTTGTGTTGAAGCCTCTTCATCGAGCTCACACACAGCTGGTTCTGCTTCCTCACAGGATCGCCATGGAAGAACCTCGGCCACTGTTGTCCAGAGACAAACTGTTATTCCACACACAGCAGCAAGTTCCCTGTCATCCTCACACTCCCAGGCCACAAAACAGCCATCGGTAGCACAGGCATGGGATAAAAGACGGCCATACTCCGCAAACCATGCACGAGCACGAATGCTGGCATTGCAAAACTCCTGTCCCTTGAAATGCTGTGATTCAGGCTGGTGGAGACAGACAGTTTCCGTAACTGAATATCATTGTCAGTCCCACAATACAATGTGCCAAGCCGATTTCATTTCAGCAGGCAAGCCGTCCCTGGTCTGCAAAAGCATGTTGAGGGAAAAATTAAACATGCGCTACTAAAAGCCCTCAGTAGCAAGGTCCACCTGACCACCGATGCGTGGACCAGTACCCATTGTTATGATCTGCTACAACCAGTAAGGAAAGAAGGGAATTCTGTCCCTACAATACAACTAAGCTGAATCCCTACGATGTAACGGGGAACCTGATCCTGCGACCAGACCCGCTAAAGTCCTCATCTAGTGTGAACGAAGACCTATAGTTGCGAGGGAGTAATCCCTACAAGATCTAGGGACTGGGAGAAAAGGTGGACACCTCCTAACATAAATTGTAGCATGGATAATTAAACAGAAAAATAAATACTTTGTGATCCTAACATCAAGCAAAACTGACAGATTAAGGCACCTAAGCACCCGGCTAGCTTAACAGTAGATAATAGAATGAAGTCAGGCAAAGACAGAAGGGCGGAGCCAGACTAAATAGGGAAAAAAGGTCATGTGACCAGCAAACTGAAACAAAACCTAACAAGAGGGTTCTAACACCCATGGCCAGGGACAATACCTTTCCCTCACTGCCCATTGGGTCAATGTTGTGCAGCCGGGTACTGATCTTGCGAGTGGCGCTGTACGTGTTCTGCCAACTCCAAGGATTGCAGGAATCAAGTCTGTACACATTGATTCCTCCTCCTACTCCAGTTCCTCAGAATCATCGCTGCAGGAGCCGTCACGGTCTACCTCCACATGGACCCGTGAACGTTTACCTGTTGCGACCGATATGAGCACAGCCGTGTCCAAATGTCAACAGGCCGTCCTGAAATTAATTTCCATGGGGAATCTTAGCCACACAGCGCAGGAGCTCTGTAATGCCATAAAGCAGGAGAGCGACGTGTGGTTTTTGGAAGAGAATCTACAGGCAGGCTTGGTAGTGTGTGACAATGGCCGAAATCTGGTGTCAGCTCTGGGCCTTGGCAACCTCACTCACATAACATGTCTGTCATATGTGCTCAACTTGGTCGTGCAGAGTTTTTTGAGGGACTATCCGGATCTTGATGCACTGCTGCACAAGGTCCGCCTAGAGTGCGCTCACTTGCGACGTTCCAGCATGGCCAGATCGCTGATTGCAGCTCTGCAACGCAGATTTCACCTTCATGAACATCGCATCATATGTGACGTACCCACCAGGTGGAATTCCTCGTTACATATGTTGGAGCGGTTGTGTGAGCAGCAGCCAACAGTAATGGAGGATCAGCTGCATCAGGCGCAGTCAACTCGCAATTTGCGCCGTTCACACTTCACCACTACTGAGTGGGCCTCTATAATAAGAATAATACTAATATTATTTATTTATATAGCGCCATAATATTCCGCAGTGCTTTACAGTTTAACAGTTTCAAAACACAAGTCATAAGTAACAACGTTAACAATACAATAATTAAAGCAAAATCAGCCGCCCCTGCTGGTGAAAGCTTACAATCTACAATGAGGTGGGGGAGATACAAAGTACAGGTGTTTATATACAATGGTGTTTTTACAATGATGGTCCAGCCATTTTAAGGGAGTGAGGGATGCATGGAGATAGTGAATGGGCTACACACACAGAATTACACATAGAATGACTTTGATTAGTGAATGTGATAGGCCACTGTGAACAAATGTGTTTTGAGGGAGCGCCTGAAACCATCCAAATTGCGGATAGTCCTAATTTCTTGGGGTAGAGCATTCCAGAGGATTGGCGCAGCGCGGGAGAAGTCTTGGAGTTGGGAGTGGGAGGTACGGATTAGTGCAGAGGTTAGTCGAAGGTCGTTTGCAGAGTGCAGCAGTCGGTTAGGCAGATAAATATAAATAAGGGAGGAGATGTAGGGGGGTGCTGCGCTGTGGAGAGCTTTGTTGGTGAGAACCAGTAATTAGAATTGGATCCTATAATGAATGGGCAGCCACTGCCAGTGTAATGAGTGGCGAATAACTCTATGAAGGATATCTGCCACGTTTTGCGTGCGTTTGATGAGTCAACGCGGATGGCGAGTGCAGATGATGCACTAGTCAGCCTGACTGTCCCCCTTATCTGCCTGCTTCAAAAAACACTGCAAGCACTAAGGCATGAGGTTTTGGAAGAGGTGGAGGATGAGGAGTCACAAATTCCATCACCTTCTGGACAGTCAGCGCAACGTGGTTCCTCACAAAGGGCTGGAGGACTTTCAAAGTACCATGCTGTATCAACAATTGAACCTCCAGAGTCGCTGTCTATATTTTCATAACCATTACAAACTTTTAATGTATTTACAAAGCACATAATGTACATTTTTTGTCTATCCTTTTGTAATGCTATTGTGTTTCCATAAACTGATGTTACAGAATTATGATACTAAGTTTTTAAATTTTGAGTTTTAAATTTTGTAAATTTATATGTATTTGAAGGACTTTGTGAGGAGGATGAGGAGGAGTCAATGGAGGAGGAAGACATCGCTCCAGAGGGAGGTAGACAATGCTCTAGTCAGTATGTAGACCAAGGGTGGGGTGATGCACAACAGGCAGAGATGACGCCTCTTGCAGGGGACAACGTTTCTTGGCCAGTTGGGAGTCTGCAGCACATGGTTGATTTCATGCTGCAGTGGCTGAGAAACGACCGCCGCATCGAACACATTCACACCACGTCTGATTATTGGGTGTACACCCTCCTAGACCCTCGCTACCGGGACAACTTACAAAGCCTCATCACACCGTTGAACCGGGAGCGTAAAATGCGGAAGTACCAAGACACACTGGTGCAATCCATAATGTTCTCCATTCCAGCCGAGAGCACTGCTGCTGCTACTGCTTTACAAAGCAGCTCTGTGCGTCGAGGCAGTGGAGACAGCTCTGCAACAAGAGGGAGCACAAGCAGCGCCTCTGCACAGGGCAAGAACAGTATGTTCCAAATGTGTCGAAGTTTTGTGGCAGCGCCACCAATGTCTACACCATCCGAGACGGCTCCAGTCAGCAGGAGGCAACATTTCCGTAAGATGGTGACAGACTACATGTCTTGCCCTCTCAGTGTACTCCCAGATGGCTCTTCCCCATTCAAGTTTTGTGTCTCTAAGCTGGATACATGGCCAGAGCTTAGCCAGTATGCATTGGAGGTGCTGGCTTGATCTGCTGCCAGTGTATTATCGGAGCGCGTCTTTACTGCTGCAGGTGGTGTACTAACAGACCGTTGCATGCGACTATCCTCCGATAATGTAGAACGGCTTACTTTTCTGAAAATGAACTAGGCATGGATCTCGCCTGAATTTGCCTGTCCGGTTTCAGATTAACTAACTGGTTGGCAACGTTTTCCATGTCTCCTGTTATGTTCATCTTTCTACCACCTGAGCTATACTCCCTGGGCTACAACACTGCCAGTTGCTGCTCAGAAGTGTCGTGTCCACAGACCAATACACAAGCTATAGTGATAGTGGAGTTCAGTAACGCCTGCTGTTCCCCTGCTGCGTGTGTGACAAAAATTAATGCTGCTAACTCCAAATTAAAGTTCAAATTAAAGTTCAAACATCTCATACTAGGCCTCAGGCTACACCCTCCTTGACCCTGGGCTCAGAAGTGTTGGATGCACAGATCAAAACAATCGATGATGTGTTTGTGGGGTTCAGTAACGCCTGCTGTTCCCCTGCTGTGTGTCCGGCAAAAATTACTGCTACCTAGCTACACATGTTGAAAACAACATGACATGTTAAAGTGGCTAGTGCTACACATAGATATCAGGCTACACCCTTATTTCTAAGCTGTAAACAAGTGAAACGTCAAATTTAAAACCATTCAATGATTAGTGTTGGTAACAAATCTGTAACTAAATAATTGTGACATATTATGGCAGATATCCACATGTCTAACACAAATGCTAACACAAAAGCATACTTATGCTATAGGGTACTGATGGTGAACCTTCTCACTCCATAACTTTGACAAATCCAACTCACATCATGCCTCAAATGCTGCAATGTTGGAAGTGCATAATGTGGGTTGAACTTTGACAACAGCTGCAGTGCGAAGGTTATCCTTCTGTGTTCTTGGCTTTTAAATAAAAGCATACAAGTAAATATAATAATACATTGTTGATTAAGGGACATGATGTACACCTGTAATATTGTGCAAACAATGGATGTAGGACTATTCCTCTTCAACATTACTTATATTTGTGTCATTTGAAAAAATACATATTTTAGTTAAAAATTAAAAACCCATGTTCAGTAGCTGTGAAAGGCCCGTTTGTGTACTTCTATATTGTTTGCAACCAATGTATTGTATACGGATGGAAGCGCGTCACACTAATAGATTAGATTTATTTTAAATGGAATGTAGCAGAACCAATTGGAGATAAATGAAAAGGATGAGCCACTGAGACACGCTCAGCAGAGTACAAGCAGCAGTGCTTGAACAAGTAACTGGAGCGTGATGTGCACTCAAAAAAAAAAAACACAGACTGCAGTGAACACTGAAACACAACTGTCCACAATCTGTGAAAGGCTACTCCTTTGTCTACTTCTATAGTGTTTGCAACCAATGTATTGTATACGGATGGAAGCACGTCACACTAATAGATTAGATTTATTTTAAATGGAATGTAGCAGAACCAATTGGAGATAAATGAAAAGGATGAGCCACTGAGACACGCTCAGCAGAGTACAAGCAGCAGTGCTTGAACAAGTAACTGGAGCGTGATGTGCACTCAAAAAAAAAAAACACAGACTGCAGTGAACACTGAAACACAACTGTCCACAATCTGTGAAAGGCTACTCCTTTGTCTACTTCTATAGTGTTTGCAACCAATGTATTGGATACGGATGGAAGCGCGTCACACTAATAGATTAGATTTATTTTAAATGGAATGTAGCAGAACCAATTGGAGATAAATGAAAAGGATGAGCCACTGAGACACGCTCAGCAGAGTACAAGCAGCAGTGCTTGAACAAGTAACTGGAGCGTGATATGCACTCAAAAAAAAAAAAAAAACAGACTGAAGTGAACACTGAAACACAACTGTCCACAATCTGTGAAAGGCTACTCCTTTGTCTACTTCTATAGTGTTTGCAACCAATGTATTGGATACGGATGGAAGCGCGTCACACTAATAGATTAGATTTTTTTCAAATATAATGGAGAAGCACCAATTGGAGAAAAATGAAAAGGATGAGGCACTGAGACACGCTCAGCAGAGTACAAGCAGCAGTGCTTGAACAAGTAACTGGAGCGTGATATGCACTCAAAAAAAAAAAAAAACAGACTGAAGTGAACACTGAAACACAACTGTCCACAATCTGTGAACGGCTACTCCTTTGTCTACTTCTATAGTGTTTGCAACCAATGTATTGGATACGGATGGAAGCGCGTCACACTAATAGATTAGATTTTTTTCAAATATAATGGAGAAGCACCAATTGGAGAAAAATGAAAAGGATGAGGCACTGAGACACGCTCAGCAGAGTACAAGCAGCAGTGCTTGAACAAGTAACTGGAGCGTGATATGCACTCAAAAAAAAAAAAAAAAACAGACTGAAGTGAACACTGAAACACAACTGTCCACAATCTGTGAAAGGCTACTCCTTTGTCTACTTCTATAGTGTTTGCAACCAATGTATTGGATACGGATGGAAGCGCATCACACTATAATTTCTATTGAATGGAGCAGCTAGAATTACACTAAAGAAAAAAAAAAAGAGTCTGTGAGTGACACATGCAGATGCCTACAGACAGCGTTGGATGCAGAGCAAACTGCAGCGTCACCTGCACTCACACACACCTTGCAGAGCTGTTAAAACAACACTGCAGGCAAAAGGAAGCTTTACACAGCGGTTGGTGCTAGCCTGCCTAAAGCACAGTACACTAAATCGCAATCTCTAACTGTCCCTCAGAGTGAGCAGAGCAGCGTTCTGTCCCTATCTGAATTCACAGCACAGTGACGCTAAAATGGCGGCGGCGCCTTTTATAGTGCATTCTGACATCATTTCAGCAGCCAATCACAGCCATGCCATTAGTTAAGATGACCGCAGCATTACAGGATGTGCCCACACTTCGTAGGATTCCTCATTGGCTGACTAAAATCACATTGCCTCTCAAAGAATTATGGGAACTTCCGATTCCGGTATACGATATTGGAAAAGTATCGGAATTAAGTATCGGAATTCCGATAACGCGAATATCGGCCGATACCCGATACTTGCGGTATCGGAATGCTCAACACTAATCCTGAAGTCTAAATGACAGACCCTGACAGAAATGGCTCCTAAGAGCAGGGTCATTCCACTGCGTGTCAGTGACCCATCTACGAAACTCTGAGCAGTACTACTCAGCTGGTTGGCCCCCTGCTTGATTTTACAGATTCCACACTCAGCCAGGGAGACGCCATCAGGATCCCCATACAACAGCACCAAAGCCGAGAAAAACGTGTCAACGACCGCAAAGATGGTGAATCAGTTGGCAGGAAGAAGGCCCATGATTGGAGATCACCCTTGAGAAGTGAGACTATAATCCCCACACGCTGTTCCTCACTCCCTGAAGAAAGAGGGCGAAGCCTAACATACAATTTACAGGCTTCTTTGAAGACCATAAATTTATCTCTCCCTCCACAAAATCTGTCAGAGAGAGATTGTTTAGGTTCCAATTGAGCCAGGACTTGAGTCAAGACCAAGAACCCCGTCACCTGCTGAAGCTGCAGCAACACCTGAGTCCGCAACTTGAAAACCTCATCCAAAAGGGACTGGATAAGGCAATCAAATGCCTCAGCATGAGGCATGGGTTCATCGGAAAAAAAAGTATAGGTCAGTTATAATGTCACAACCGACAAGGTTAAATCCCGCGGGCGAAACAACTTATTCCTACAACGGGATGGATTGGGGTGAGGAAGACCCTAACCATAGGGAACAATGGACGAGAGCACCTCCTGAGCTCTAACCAGAGCATGTCCCTAAACTTCCCTAACCCCTTAAGCGGGTCTTTCCCCCCCTCTGCCGTCACGCGCCTACAGTAGTCCATGATTGTCACCTCCCTAATCACTGACTAGTGCATTGGCCAGCAAGGACACCAGCTTCACCACTGCAGATGATGAACAACATTGGGAAAGTGACAAAACACAAGACAGACAGATAGAGGGGAACTTATACTGTCTGCTGCAAAGCAACACACAGCAGAGGGGGGCACCAGGACTGCAAACTCCACGAAAACAGTGGATTCACTACTGCAACCAGAGAGCTCTTTGTTCCTGGCTTGGTCAACATAGATTATCACCGACAGTCAGCTGATGGGTCATGTGACTTTTTAAAGCATGGTGGAAATGGTCACCACCCACATCAGCTGACTAGAAACAAAGCAACTGCCGGTAAGAAAACTGACATTTAACCCTTGCTGGCCTGAAAGGAAAATAGCTACATTTAAATTTTAGCGGAACCAGAGCTGCCACAAAGCCAAAAATGAATTGTGACACTGCTGATCTTTAAAGCTTACACTCTACAAGAGAAAGAGAGAAAGGACCCTGCTGAACATAAGATCTTACACTCTACAGAAAGGAGAGAGTACCGTGAAGACCATAACAGCTTACACTCTACAGGATGAAAAGACTTACCCAGTTACTCTGTATATAGAAAACAACTCTGCCACAAAAACTGTGCTCTGATAGGGACTGCTGTTCTGTGATGGCCCAGGAACTGACCATCACTTTACAAGGTATGATAATTCGTAAGATGTCATACCTGCAGGGCATTATGGAGAAGTCTGCGAAGCCAAGTAGACTGACATTAGCTGCTCTCTGATTCTCTTTCAGCACAGGGAATTGTGATGGGGAACATTTTTTTTTTGGAGCGATATGCTAATCAAATCTCAAAATGTTTGAATTAGCATTTATGCACAAATTTCATGAAACTCAATTCAAACTCAAAACTCTGTAAATTTATCCTCTCATTACTAATTTTTAGTACTTAGCAGAGTTCCACTCTGCACTTACCTGCCGCAAATATGATGCATAGCTATTTTTCAGCTTCTGGCAGCATTCCTCAGGAAGCTTAGCTCATTCCTCATGGTCAACAGCTTTCAGTTCACTGTTAATCTTCAGTTGTCAAAAGTGTTGGCAAAAATTTGTTAGAAGAAATGATTGCTTTTTATAAAAAAGCAAAAGGATACAAAAAAGATAGCAAAGGCATTGCATATTCCTAGAGATACATCTGGATCCCTTGTTCACAAGTTCAGAATTGAAGTGTAACTGTGCATTCAAGTAACTATTCAGAATAAGGTGTCCTGTGTATTTTTCTCCTGCATTTTCACCACTTTTCCCATCTGCATTCATATCAGTTAATTGCAATCCACTATTTACTATTTGGTAATGTTGTTTTTTATTTAGAAATATGTTCTGCTGCCATTTTTTTGTTCTCTCATAATTCAATTTAAAAGCATTAGCATTGTAGACCAGTAGAAATATAATCATTAATACAACTGAATTCATATTTTCCAAGTCAAATATGGAGAAATTTTATCCTTTGAACCCCCTCTCATATATGAAATCATTAGTACAAACAACACAAATCTACTAATTAGTTTGTAATTTAGCAAGAAAATTAAGGTAACTCAATCTATAATGACTAGTGAATCAATGTCATTAATATGGCATAATTATCAGAGCATTCAAGTGTTACTGTCTCTGTAAGAACACACAAAAACATGCCCTTCATCTGCTATAGGCACTCAAGAATGTCTTGTGTTGGAAAGACAGGAACATTTACTTGCAATATATGCTAAACTACCTGTAAGTTGACAAATGATACATAATTATTAAGTGAAGACCAAAAAATGGTTGGTTGATGATGGCACTTTAATCTATATTGCATAAATAGTTTGCATTTATCAAACTATTCATTGGCTTCATTTAACAAAATGATGGGGAGGGGAAGCATATTTCCTCTAAGCATAGAGAAAAAAAATCTAATTAGCATGAAATATTATATACATTTGTTAAAGTCAATTTACTGCTACTATTTACATCATTTTGTATGCAGGAAATTCTTAGCTTATTACTTTGCTGGAGGAGGTTTTATTCTATTTCAATGAAAGATGTGTTAACAATACAATTTTCAAGGTCACGGCTAAAACACACTTAATTTACATTATTTCCCCCTTGCATTTGCACTCAGCGACCTAAATTTTAGTTATTAATTAAGTTCTTATTAACCAAGAAAAATTTGGAATAACCTACATATTTATAGCTTCTGGCATGGGATCTGGACACATGCTGGGGAAATGCATCATGGGTTGTGTAGTAACAATAGATATTAACTGCAGGTAGTAATTTCTTCAGTTAAAATGGCAAGTGAAGGCTCAAAGTAGGTATTTAACAAGTATTTCCCATGATTATGTTGACTTGTAGTGTGTAATTTTTGTCATTTTATTATTTAATTTCAGGTATTTTATTGTGTTTGCACTAATACTGCATGAAAAGTTGCCGCAATTTTATGAGGTTGCCTAAGTAGTCTAACTAACAGTCTTTAAACAGGATTGCCCTATTTCCAGATGGTTCTTCACAATAATTTAATTAGTCTGCTGACTGCTACCTGAACCCTTAACATTAGGGCTGTAACTATTCAAGTCAAAGCTGCACATTTAGCTCTATGCAGTTATTCATTGTTATTTCTAGTGATGGGTGAACCGGAACAGTAAAGCTTGAGGTCCGTACTCAACACCTAATGTCTGTGCACGGTTTCTGAACACAGACATCTCCAGGAAGTCCGTGTTACAGTTGGGGTTTGGCACCCCAAACATCATCTGTTTTCTATGCTGTCATCTGTGTGACAGCATGAGAAACATCGGCAGCTCTGATTGGTGGTAACTTTGTTACTGCCGATCAGAGAGCTGTGGTTCCCGTGCTGTCAGATGACAAAGTGTGAGCCAGCTTCTTTGACCAGCAGTAAAAAGAGTACCACTAGTTACAGGTGTTGGCTGATGAGAAAGTACTACTACTATCAGTGTATACCTGCTGTCACTGAAAGCAGCAAGAATAAGCAAGGCTAATGAAAGTATTCATCAGCAGACACCTGTGCTATAAATAAATAAATAAAAAAATAAAATGATGTGGGGTCTCTTCTATTCTTGGTAACCAGCAAAGGCAAAAACTGACAGCTGCAGGCTGAAATTCTCAGCTATCAGCTTTATCATGGCTGGTTATCAAGAATAAAGGTGCCCCATGCTATTTTTTTTTAATTATTTAAATCAATAATTTTAAAAAACAACATAAGGCCCCCGCATTTTTGACAACCAGCCAATTTAAAGTAGATAATTGGGGCTGGTTTTCTCAGACTGGGAAGGGGTCATGGATATTAGCTCACCTTATTCTAAAAATAGCATTCCACAGCTACCCGAGGAAAGGTGCATCTATTAGATGCACCGATTCTGGCACTTTCCTGGCTCTTCCCACTTGCTTTTGTGCTGTGGCTGGCAAGTGGGGTAATAGGTTTGGGGTTGATGTCAGCTGTTTTATGGATGCTGAAATAAAACCCACAGATTAGTAATGTAGAGGCATCTATACAATGTCCTTATTACTAATCTCATAGTAAGATTGGAAAAAAAACAGCCAGAATAAAGTCTTTCAATTGAAATAAAGGCACTGACTCCTCTACTTGAAATAAAAATAAAAAAGCAAAGTCATACTCACATTTACGCCTAATGCACTAAAGCCCATGTCCCCTGTAAAAGACAAAAAAAATAATGAACAACCATATTCCTCACCTGTCCGATGATAAGGTAATGCACTCAAGCCCATGTCCCCTGTAAAAGACAAAAAATAAGAAACAAACATATTCCTCACCTGTCCAATGAGAAGATAATCCAGTTGTTCCATATTATTTTTGGTCTTTTACAAGGGGACATTGGAGGATTATTTTTACGTTGGATACGTGAGGGTTATGGTTGTTTTTAATTTTTGTTTTATTACAGTAGATGAGGGCTTCAATGAAATGGGTGGTCAGTGAGCATAACTGTGTTTGTTATTTTTAAATAAAAAAGGAAAAGTGTGTTTTGTTTCTATTTCAAATAAAAGACTTTATTCTGGCTGTGTGTTTATTTACAATAAAATTATAGGATTACTAATGGCAAGGTGTCACAAAGTAGCAGGGCAAAGCATCAGAATTGGAGTATCTAATAGATGTGCCTTTTCTGGGCTGCTGTTTTTAACCTTTGCGGGGAAATATACATGCCTGAGTATACCAGCCCCCAGCTGTCATATTTAGCTTGGCTGGTTGTCAAAAAATGTGGGGACCCCACGCAGCTTTTTTAAACTGTTTATTTAAATAATTTAAAAAAAAAACAGTGTGGGACCCCGTTAGTCTTGATAACCAGCCTTGCTAGCACTGACAGCTGTGGGTTGAAGCCTGCATCAGTCAGTTTTGCCTGGATGATTATTAAAAATACAGGGGAACCCACATCAAATTTTTTTTAAATTGTTTATTTAGAGAGCAATTGATGGGTCAATTGATGCCATGTTTACTGATGTCTGCCCTTAATTTGAGCTGTTTTGACAGCTTTTAGGCCCCCTGAAGGTGTTGGCTATGCATATAGTTTTGTCTCCCATTGAATTGAATGGTGTTCACAGCGATCCTTTCAGCGAACATGTTCGGCGAACATCGGGAAGTTCAGCAAACATAGCAGAACCAAACCTTAAATGATTTGCTCTTATCTAATCATCTCTTCATGTCCCGCCATAAACCACTGGAAAACTCCTATCAAAACATTTAGATGTGAATGACAAACTTTTTTTTAGAAAATGTATTTTTAATACTTGACTTGCAAACCTTACAGCCATGCTCATATTTGTAAAAATCAACTTACCTATGGCACTTTAAATTTATCTTTTTACACCCCCACATACTTTCTCACATGAAGTGACCATTATTTTCAATTGAAAATGATATGTTAGTGTACATTATAAACATTCAATCAACAATGCTATATAGCCGGAACACTTTCTCGAACTCTGTTGTTTCCTTGTGTGATAATTCACTGGTCTACAAAAAAAAAAAATTCTGGCATGGACTTTAAGAACAGTTTTAGACTAATTTGAGGGTGCTGAATTCAAATCTGATCTTATAATTTCTCTAACACATCACGTTTTTGCGCTATCGGTATATAGCCCATTTTCATGAATTCCATGATAAATATAAGCAGTGTATGAAAAGTGCCGGTTTAAGATTGTTCTAGAGAGGTTACAATATAATGCTCATGGGTGGTTAATTTGTGTTGATTTGAAAATGGTTAACTTTCTTTTGGGTCTGCAAGGAGGGTGCACAAAACACCCTTGTTTTCTGTGCTACTGTGCTACTGGGACAGTAGAGCTACAGCAGAGCATTGGGTGAAAACTGAATGGCCTCAGCGACAGAGTTTGGCATTTGGCGATAAGAATGTCATCCATGACCCTTAGTGGATAGGAAGAACATTGTCTTTCCTCCCTTGCACATAAAACTTGGATTGATGAAGCAGTTCGTCAAAGCTCTCAATCACAGTGGAGAATGCTTTATATATGTTCAACTTTTCCTGGTCTTAGTGAAGAGAAGAAAAAGGCTGGAATATTTGATGGACCTCAAATAAGAACACTTATGAGAGACCCAAATTTTATCACATCAATGAATGAGACAGAAGAAAGAGCTTGGAATGCATTTTGTAATGTGGTGCAGAATTTTCTAGGGAATAAGAAAGCAGACAACTATGAAGAGATTGTGGAAGAGCTACTAATGAGTCTGCAAAATCTTGGATGTAGAATGAGTATCAAGATTCACTATTTACACAGCCATTTGAACTTTTTTCCAGAGAACCTTGGGGATGTGAGCGAGGAACAAGGGGAGCGTTTTCATCAGGACATTAAAACAATGGAAGAACCTATCAAGGCCGGTAGGACTCACACATGATGGCTGACTATTGCTGGAGCTAGATGAGAAACAACCCAGAAGCTGTACATCACAGATCAGCCAAGAAAAGAAAGTTCAAATAACTGCCATTTGCCATTCATCTGTGTGCCATATATATGTGTTTTTATATTTTGCTCTTTAATTCTGTAAGTATATTTGATTTGCTGTACATAGACTTTGTAATCTTTGTTATTCCTTGTTTGAAAATATACAAAATGTAGTACTGAAAATCATGTGTTTTTATAATAAAACATTTGATAGGAGTAATTTTAATCAAAAATCAAAAATTGAAAATATCTCGAAATCCTGATGTGATAGCCAAAAACGGAGCTCATATTCGTAATCAGCAGTCAAAATTGACTTAAAATTTTTTAAAACCTTTTGCCAGAAAAATTTTGTTGACCTGTGTAATTAAATATTGGTAATATTCACATTTCTAAACTAAAAAAATAAAAAAAAGGTGACTGCATGAGAAACTTAAAATATTAAATTAATTTTAAAACCAAACGAATGTAAAACAATTTAAGATGTTATTAGAGTTTTATAAAATATTTTAGGATACATAAAATTAAAAGAATTTTTGGTAGTAACTGATTTTAGAAGATATTTCACTGCTCCATTTTTAAAATTATGAAACTAGCAAAAACTGCAAGGTATACATGAAAGTCCTACATAATACTATTGTACATAGCATCTGATAAATGTCCAGAAAACCACATGATGAACAATCAGCTGAGCAGGAAGGAAAAGATAGCAGCATGTATCCATTGATCTGAGAACATTTGTAAAACAGCCAAATATCAGATAAGAACAGCTCTATGAATAACCTTCAGTAATAATACACCAGCGAGCATTCAATTAATAGGGCATAAAGAAAACTGCCCAATGTCCTGACCTCATCATGGTGAGCTCTGAAAATAAAAGAACCAATACAGAGTATTAGCAATGTATTAAAGAGGGTATACTAAAATAAAAAAACAATGCACAACCTCTATGATAGCTTCAGTATATTTGAACAATTTAGTCTTGACTAACATTGCTAACCTTCAGCAAATCTGTCATCACAGTCATGCATAATTGAAAAATACTGAGAGCACTATGTATAATGAATAGAGATGAGCGATACTTTCCGATATCAAGAAGTATCGGATCGGAATGGGTATCGCCGATACCCAAAAAGTATCGGCAATACCCGATTCTGATACCGGAAATCCAATGCAAGTCTATGGGACAGAAATATCGGAACTAAAAAAAACCCTTTCTTTCCTTGTAAACACTAAATATACACACATAGAATACATATATATATATATATATATATATATATATTATTACATGTCATTGTGACATATATTATATATATATACACATATATTTATAGTTCATACACTTCTACATAGTAAAATAGCCTCTGATTCAATTGCCGGGTAATGCCGGCTTTTGTGAAAATACAGAAGCACCCGACATGAATTGACACATGGTTTACATAGAGTTAACCATGTATTTTCATGTAGTTTTATATCTGGTTTTCACAAACAATTACATGAGTGTATGTGTGCAAAATTTCACACCTGTGGGGGTTAATTAAAGGTGTAAATTCGTTGTAAAAAAAACGGACTTTTTTGCTACGAATTTACACCTTTAATTAACCCCTACATGTGTCAAATTTTGCACACATACACTCATGTAATTGATAGTGAAAACAATATATCAAACAACTTGAAATGACATGGTTAACTCTATGTAAACCATGTGTCATTTCATGTCGGGTTCTGCATTTTCACAAAAGCCGGCAATTGAATTAGCTGCTATTATACTATGTAGAAGTGTATGAACTATAAATATAAAATATATATATATATATATATGTGTCACAAATTCAATGACATGTATATATATATATATGAGGTGTAAAATTGTTGAAAAAAAATGCCTGGGCTCCCGCCCTATTTTCTCAACCAGACAGACAAAGCCAGCGAGTGGGGGCAGATAATAATAGCCCAGAGAGGGACCATTATTTTTGCCCCCCCGGCTACTAACATCTGCCCCCAGACACCCCAGAAAAGGCAAATCTATAATTAGATTCGCCCTTTCTGGCACTTTGCCCGTCTATTCCCATTGCCCTGTAGCGGTGGCTAATGGGATATTAAGGGGTTAAAGCCACCTTGCTATTGAAAGGTGACCTTAAGCCAGGTTAATAATTGAGAGCTGTCAATTAGACAACTATCAATTATTAATCCTATTGCGTGAAATAAAAATAAAACACACACACTTTAATTAAAAATCATTTTAATGAAATAAAGACCCATGTTTTTGACCATCTTTTATTTTACTGCAAAAACGATTTCCTGTAATAAAAATAAAATAAAAAAGCAAAATTATTCTTACCTATCCGATGCACAGTCAGGTCCCACGGTGTAATCCATCAGAAAGGGTTAATGTTTACTGCAGGGACCGCAGCTAATGCTACAGCCTCACAGTAAACCCCCGAATGAATCTTCTCCTCTCCTAGCTGACAGGAGAGGAAGTGGAAAGCTTAATTGATTGCTTCCCACTTTCACTTCACGTCAGCCGGGGACACCATCAGTGATGTCAGAGGGAACTGATTAACAAATAGATAAATGGCGTGGGGTCCCCCCTATTTTTGTTAATCAGCCAGATGAAGCAGACTGCTGAGGCCTGGATTTTCAGGCTGTTAAGGAGCCAAGATCCATGGACCTTGCCAACCTGATAATACCAGGCCACAGCAGTCTGCTTATCTTGGCTGGTTAACAAAAATAGGGGATCCCCTCAAAAAAAAATGGTGTGGGGTCCCCCCTATTTTTGTTAACCAGCCAGATGAAGCAGACTACTGAGGCCTGGTTTTTCAGGCTGGTAAGGATCCAATATCCATGGACCTTGCAAGCCTGATAATACCAGGCCACAGTAGTCTGCTTAGCTTGGCTGGTTAACAAAAATAGGAGATCCCCTCGAAAAAAAAATGGCGTGGAGATCCCCCTATTTTTGTTAACCAGCCAAGTAAAATGCAGACTGCTGTGGCCTGGTATTAAAAGACTGTCAAGGCCCATGGATTTTGGCCCACAACAGCCTAAAAATACCAGGCTACAGCAGCCCCATATTTGGCGCATCAAAAGATGTGCCAATTGTGGCACTTTACCCAGCTCTTCCCACTTGCCCTGTAGCGGTGGCAAGCGGGGTAATAAGTGGTTAATGTCACCGTTGATTGCACGGTGACAATAAGCCCGGTTAAAAATGGAGAGGCGTCAATAAGACACCGATCCTTTATTAATCCCAAAGTTTTTAAATGTTTAAAAAAAAGACAGCAAGAAAAAAGTATTTTAATGAAATAAAAGAGACAACACAGTTTTCATTAATTTTATTACACGCTCATCCTGCGACGCCATCGATCTCCTGGAAAAAAAGAAAAAAAAAAAAAAACAACAGTATACCACCTTTCCGACGCAGTCCATAGTAACAAGTGTCCCACGACGATCCAGCTCTGCTACATCGGACGCATCCCGATGCAGCACAGCTGCTTACCGGCTTCCCCGGCGGTGACGTCATCGGACTGCTTTACGGCAGCGATTACCCGGCAGCACGTGCAGTTATCGCGAGAAACTGCACGTGACCTCCAGGGAGAAGATAATGGCGGCCATCAAGCAGTCCAGGACGTGACCACCGGGGATCTTCTGCCAGGTAAGTGCCGCTGACTCCTGACAGACCCGACCGATTGACACTGACAGTGACAGGAACATTCCGATTCCGATATCCGATATGACAAAATATCGGAACTCGGAATCGGAATTCCGATACAGCAAATATCGGCCGATACCCGATATTTGCAGTATCGGAATGCTCAACACTAATAATGAACCAAAAAATGTCCCTAAATTTTGCTGATTAATTACAGCAAACTAAATTATGATGCTGGCTAAGCAAATATGAACAGTAAAGTTTGAGGTTTGTACCAGACACACAGTGTTTGATGCCAAACCTCGAACACAGACTTCTTACTGTATGTCTGTGCTACTGTTTATGTTCTGCAGCCTAATAAAGCTTGTTTAAAGACTACAGCACAGCCAATCAACAAGCTTTATGCTGTGGGCACTTCCGGCCCCATCACAGCCATGTCAAGTAATGACCTGGCAGTGACTAGCCGGTGCACTACATGTCCCAGCCTGACAGTGAAAAATAAATAAGTAAATGAAAAACATCTTGTGGTCCCTCTATTTCTAATAACCAGACAAGGTAATGCAGACAGCTATGAGCTGGTCTTATTATGCTGGGAAGGTGCCAATATCCAGGGACCTTGACAGCTTATAAATATCAGACCCCATCTGTCAGCTTTGCCTTTGTTGGTTATTAAAAATGGGGGGGTCATAAAAAATGGCTTTGGGTCCCCCCTATTTCTCATAACCAGCTGAGGTAAAGCGGACAGCTGGGTGCTGATATTAATACGATGGGAAGGGCAATGGATATTAGCCCCTTACCAGACTAATAAGGCCAGCCGTCAGTCACCTCAAAAATGATGCATCCATTAGATGCGCCAACTCTGTCACTTAGTTTTGGATCTTCCCAATTGTCCTGATGTGTTGGCAACAGGGATTATGGGTTTGTGGGATTGAAGTCAGCAGCTTGGCGCTGATATCAAGCCTACGGGTTAGTAACAGAGAGGCACCATTCCACCACAGTCCAAACGGTGGTCCTAAGAAGATCCCAGTCTCCGTCTTCTCTCAACTATGCTCCATACACTGGAAGATGGAGACTGTAAAGGCCCATGGGTATTGGCCCCTTATCAACATAATAAGACCAGCTTATAGCTGTGTGCTTTCCCTTGGCAAATTGTTAAAAATAGAGGATACCCCATGTATTTTTTTCATGTATATATTTAACTTATTAACAAGTACATTTAACTATGCACGCAAGGCACTGATCCTCTCCTCCACTTGGACCTCCATTAGCTAGTTCAAGATTATTACTTTTTTGTTATATGTTAATTTAAGTCATTTTCCTATCCACATGTGTTTGCAGAGCAATTGTCCTGCTTTTACCTGCATTTGTTTCCTTTTGCAGCCCCTTAGCCCTTACTACGACCATTTTATAGCCAAAGTTCATGTCCCCATTGACTTATATAGAATTCGGCTCTGGGCTCAAGTTCAAGTCAAGTTCTGGTACCCAAACCAAATTTTGGACTCAAGTTTGCCCAAACCCAAAGATCCCGAACTTCTACAAGTTTGCTCATTCCCCCCTAACCACTAGTTCATTTTGTAGGTCTAGGCCCATGAAGTATAGTGTAGGGTCACATTTGTTTGAGGTCACCTTGTCACACTGAAGACATTCATGCTTTTCTTTGCCAACCATGCCAAATCATTTGCTTGTCGTAGTTGACAACAGGTTGATGGTAGTTGACAGTTTACTTCAGCAACTCAAATAAAAAGAGGTTGTCTAAAACAATCCCTTTAATGACTTGACAAGTCTATATTTTTAAATGAAGGGAATAATTTTGTTAAATAAGATATATGCCTGCACAAAGCCAAAGCATAGTTTACTGGTAAAAATAAATAGCCCTTAAATTAATTCTACCTGTGACATGGCCTGAATTCACAGCACTACAAAAAGAGAATTAGCATACTATAATTGAGGTGATCTGTGCTTTTAGCATTAATAGGTAAAGTACACTGTCATAGTTAATTAGTTTATTTTTCCTGGACATCACTTTTTGGAGAACAATATGTCCCTTAATAATAATGTGCCAGTCACGGGCCAAAAGGGAACCTGTGACTCGATTCATGATGCATACATCGTAGCACAGCAATTAAAGCTTAAAATGTTGGTGCTATATAGATAAAATGATTATTAAAAATTGTTATAAATCATGGGTAGCATGAATCATAGCCTGATTGCATAATTGCAGTTAGGTATGTTTTTCTATGAAACACTCGGCAAGGGACTACTGGAATAGACAAAACAAGTCTGCCACCGCCTTAGGCACCGCCTTAGGCCAGGTTCTCTCCACACTGCTCTAGCTGATTGACAGGTACTTCCCATATTGTGTATTTTGACAAAGTGACTGGCAAAGTAATTGGAGAGGAGAAATGTTTCACTGAGGCTATTAGATTCAGTGATTAGAAATCAGGCAATTTTCTCCAGCACATTAAATGATGAGAGAGGGTTGATAGGCCATTCTAAGGGCAAGATTTTATGTGAACAACTAAAGAGCCTGTTGTTCACCATATCTCCACCTTATGGTGTGGTCTGGGATATAAATAGCCAGCCTTATGAGTCATTAGGTGTCCAGTGGGTATGGTAGATTTTCTTTTGCTTTCCCAATATGCCAAAAAGGCTGTGTTTGTTTTGATGAACTTTACATTGGTTTATGCTGTACTTTAATAAACCAGTGAGAAATTTAAAGACACAGTGTTTCTGTGTCTACCTCCGGGAGAGCCGAGTGAACTGATCTACCACAGGTAATGTTTCGAATGCGGGCAAAGTTCCAGGTACACGTATAGCAGCTGTGGACTAACCACTGGAGTTGAGCGAAACAGGTTGGTCAGATTCATAAGTTGCCGACTTTCGCCAAAGTCGGGTTTCGACGACCGAAACCCGACCATAGCGTGAAGTCGGCCATGAGGTCGGCAAAACGAACATCAAAGTCGGATTTCCCAGAATGCTTGCAGGCGCCTTTTTTTCAGCCAATGAGCTAGGACGTACACTGTGGGCAACGAGATGACATGTGCAGCGTCCACCATCATCTTAGAGAAGGGCATTGCAGTGATTGGCTTGCTTTGGGGGGTGTCATAGTGTCTATAAAAGCCCTGATCGCCGACCTCCATTTTACTTCTGCCGATCTTAACAGTACAATGCACTGCAGAAAGATGTGGATTCCAGTCCGCGCTGCCCAAATAATAGATTTCCAAGACGTAGTAGCAGTTAAGAAGTGGTTTAATCTACGCGTTTCAAGGTGAATACCACCCCTTCCTCAGGAAAATACCAATATAGCTTGCATATGTTCTAACAGTACCTTACTTAAATACATCAAGGATTCAAAAAAACAGGTGCCAGGAAGTCAGATGACACATGTCAAAGTTCAAAGTTGATCAAGGGTTAATACAGCATTGTTTTGGAGAAATTATTTTCAATACCAAAGAAAAATATTCTAACACCACGTTTGTTTGAATTTACAGCTTGAAAGATAAAGAATATTTCAAGAATGAAAAAAACAAATAACAGAAAAAAAAAGGAAAGGACATATACCGCAAACATGCAACAAAAAGGGGCTTTCCTGTTATAAGAGTTGGTTCCTTTAACCCAGGAACCATTGGACTGCAACTGAAACAGCCTTATTTTTTTAGGGGAAATTGGAACATTTGCTGTTAAATATTTAATTTAAAAAAAAAAAAATTGAAAAAAATAAATCTTTATTAGTAAAAAGTATCCTGTTTTTATTATTTATTTATATAGAGGATAAGTCTTATTGAAAGAAGGCCATAGCTTCAGAGCTAGGAGTTAGTTATCAACTGACCCTCTCCTGTGTGAGGATTAAGGGTATGCCACACTAAACAACATCGCTAACGGGATCGCTAAAAAACGTCACTATTTAGCGATCCCGTTAGCGATGTTGTTGTGTGCGGCAGCTGCCAGCGACGAGCTTCCTGCTGTGATCTCGCTCGTCGCTGGAATCGTTCCGGACCCTATTTTATCGCCGGCGCTCCCGCTGGGTAAGTATAATCGCTAAGTGTAGCACCTTTTCTTAGCGATTTAGCGGTACTTTTGTACCGCTAAAGTCGTTAAGGAGATCACTAACCGCGATAGCGTCCTTAACGACATCGCTAAGTTAGGTAGCTACTAGCGATATAGAAACAATCCCGCTAGCGATCTCATTAGTATGCGACGCTAACGAGATCGCTAGCGGATTGTGTAGTGTGGCAGTACCTTTAGGCTCAAAAGATTATTTTAGAATTAATTAAGTACAAGATAGCACAGAGGAAGGCTCATCAATTCAATGCCCAAATTCAGAGTAACCCACCACATATTTATTGGGTCCATGATTCTGTGCACAGCCAGAGAATTTGTGTGGTAGAGGAAAAAAAAAAATCCATTATTTAGGTAGCTTAATATTTTCAATTTAACCAACCACAAATTTTTAAAACACATTTCCTCAATTTGTATTACGGTCAAATCAATACTGAGAAAGCGTCTGTGTGTGACTCCGGAAATATATACGGAGATTTAAATTTTTCTCTACACCGTATACAGCTGTCCACTTCTGATACTGTAACGTATATCTTTTTTGTTTTACGGTCAAATCCATACTGAGTGAGCGTCTGTGTGTGACTCCGGAAATATTTACAGAGACTTTAATTTTTCCCTACACCGTATACAGCTGTATGCTCCTCATACAGTACCATATATCTGCTGGTATTTTTGGTACATTTTCCCAAACATGAGGAAGTATGGTGGAAGAGGCCACGGACGGGGGCAGGGGGGACCAGCTGGTACTGATGGTGGTGGTGGTGCATCTACTGGTAGTGGCAAAAGCACAATAGCACCTAAGGCTGGAGGTGTTGAGCCTGCATCATCATCCGGCTCCAGAAGGCCTGGAAGGCTCCCTATTCTGGGAGTAGGTAAACCGCTTTTAAAGCCGGACATCAGGAACAGGTCTTGGCTTACTTACATTGCCGAAACAGCCTCCAGCTCTATCGCCTCCTCTTCTGAAGTTTCAAAAACTGCAAGCACTGAGTTGTCAGTGAAGGCTCCTGGTTAGGAACAACACCTTTCCTTGGGTCCTTCACCCCCACCAAAATTGAAGGATGCGGCAGGCCACACTTCAGATTATTCCCTGTAGCTCTTTTCACATACCATGCCTGGGTTATCAAGTGAAATCCTGAATTCCCCAGTCCAAGATGAATATGATATGGAGTGCACTGATGCACAGCCACTGCTATATGATTCTTCTGGTAAATTCACCCAGAGCACTGCATTGCCCTTGCAGTCTACTGAGCCAGATTCTGACCCTGATGAAACTCAGGTGCCCCTTCCCGCATACTATGCCACCTTATATGGTGACACAGAGGAAGGTGCAGATGAAGTTGAAGAGGAGGTGATGGATGACCCAGTTATTGACCCAGATTGGCATTCATTAGGGGAAGAAGCTGCTGCAGGTAATAGCTCAGAAGAGGAGGAGGATCCGTAGCAGGCATCGACATCGCAGCTGCGGTTATCTGGCAGGCCCGTAGCAGTCCAAAAACGTGTTAAAAAAACAAGAAGGGTTGCAGTACAGCTTGGCCAGACAGTCAAATTAGCACAGCGTACAAGCCCTGATAATTTTTACCATAGTAGGAAGAGTGCAGTGTGGCACTTTTTTGACCGGGGGAGGAAAAAGCTGGCGGTGATAACGCTACCTAGAACGCGCCCCTAGGTAGCGTTATCACCGCCAGCTTTTTCCTCCCCCGGTGTTCCCAGGTAATATACTATACACTGTGGTATTTTATGGCTCATTGGGACTATTCATCTTAGCATAGCCTTATTTTAGAGTGATTGTTTCTTTTTGCTGGCACTTGGTGTGTTTTATTTTGTTTCATGAGGAGCATTTCATGACTTATCACATTATTTAGGTGTTGTGCATTTAGGGGCCAATTATTACACTTTGATCTTGTTTTATTCATATTTCATACATTTTTAGGTGATCCATTTACATTTTTTTATTCATTTATTTGGACACTAATTCTTGTTGGGGTACATTCACAATTGTTTTCATTATTGTACATTTTTATATATTATCACCATTTTATGCACCATTTGTATATTTACCTGTTTTTTATTCTGAAAACTATCGGGGTATTGGATATTTGGTGGTGATGTTCACGCTTCCTTTTTATCTTGTAAATTGATGCTTGTGCTTTTTATATATGTTGTATCATCTTCAATAAATTTCTACATCGTTGCCTTAAACTGCCTGGGTATTAGTTTCTTTCTTCCCCCTGTTCTTTTGCACTTGGGTGTTTATTTCAAAAGGTACAGGCAGTGGACTGCTGAGGACTGGGGTAAAGTTATTTTCTCTGATGAATCCCCTTTTCGATTGTTTGGGACATCAGGAAAACGCCTCATTCGGAGAAGACAAGGTGAGCGCTACCACCAGTCTGTCTCATGCCAACTGTTAAGCATCCTGAAACCATTCATGTGTGGGGTTGCTTCTCAGCCAAGGGAATAGGCTCTCTCACAGTCTTGCCTAAAAACACAGCCATGAATAAAGAATGGTACCAGAATGTCCTCCAAGAGCAACTTCTCCCAACACTCCAAGAGCAGTTTGGCGATCAACAATGCCTTTTCCAGCATGATGGAGCACCTTGCCATAAAGCAAAGGTGATAACTAAATGGCTCAGGGAACAAAGCATAGAGATTTTGGGTCCATGGCCTGGAAACTCCCCAGATCTTAATCCCATTGAGAATTTGTGGTCAATCATCAAGAGATGGGTGGACAAACAAAAACCTAAAAATTCAGACAAAATGAAAGCATTGATTGTGCAAAAATGGACTGCTATCAGTCAGGATTTGGTCCAGAAGTTGATTGAGAGCATGCCAGGGAGAATTGCAGAGGTCCTGAAGAAGAAGGGTCAACACTGCAAATATTGACTTGCTCCATTAACTCATTCTAACTGTCAATATAAGCTTTTGTTACTCATATGTTTGCAATTATTATATTTCTGTCTGTGATAAAAACATCTGTCAAACACACATAAAAACCAGAGGTCAGCAGATCATGTGAAAATATAATATTTGTGTCATTCTCAAAACTTTTGGCCATGACTGTACACAGGAGAATTATATATGGGGCCCATCATACACTTGAGCATCATAGAAATGGCCCATTATACACTGGAGCATTATATATGGGGCACATTATACACTGGAGCATTATAAATGGGGCCCATCATACACTGGAGCATCATATACAGGGCCCATTATACACTGGAGCATCATATGGGGTGAATTATATATGGAGCATTATATAGGCCCATCATACACTGGAGCATTATCCATAGGGCACATCATATACTGGAGCATCATATGGGGCCCATTATATATGGTGCATTATATGGGGCACATTATCTATGGAGCATCACATGGAGCCCATTATATATGGAGCATTTTATATGGGGTCAATTATATTTGGAGCATTATATGGGGCTCATCATATACTAGAGCATCATATGGGGTTCATTATTTATGGGGCATCATATAGGGCCCTTTATATATGGAGCATCATATGGAGCACACATGGGGCCTATTCTGTATGGAGCATTATATGGAGCCCATTCAGTATGGAGCAATATATGGAGCCCATCATATACTGTATGGAGCTTCATATGCAACTCATTATACTGTATGGAGCAATAAGTGGGGCTCATTATACTCTATGGGGACCGTCCTATACTGTATGGCGCATCATATGGGAACCATCATAGACTGGAGCATTATGTGGAGCTCATCATATACTGTATGGAACATTATATGGGACCAATTATGTATGGAACAATATATGGGGCTCATTATTCTGTATGGAGCAATATATGTAGCTCATTATACTGTATGAAGCATTATATTGGGCCCATTATTCTCTATGGAGCATCATATATGGGACTCATTATTTCTATATGGAGCAATATATGGGGCTCATTATTCTGTATAGAGCATATATGGCACTCATTATTCTGTATGGCGCACTATGTGGTGCCCATAATACTGTATGGAGGACTATACTGTCCCGTTTTTGAGCTATTGTAGAATTTACAATAGATATCACTCATGTAATGGAAGAAGTTAAGTATTTGGCATTGTACTATACCTATATTTCTCTGCCGTATCGGAGCATCATGAATTGTGGTATGTGTTAAAGGGGCCCACTGAGACTCTTTTGCCCGGGGCCCACGAAAACCTGGAGCCAGCCCTGCCCCCCCCCACAACTTTAGCCAAATAACCCCCAGTTTTCAAGGCGTTACTATTATTATAAAGTAAATTAAGGTTGACAAGCTTAAGTAATAAGAATTGATGTCGTTGGCATTGAAATGGGCACTGTAGGTGTGTTTACTGTCATTCCACTCACTGCCGACTTTTCATCCCCATTGACTTGCATTGGGGTTGGGTCGAGGCTGAGATTCCTGAGTTGGGTATCTCTGGGGAGAATTTGCTGAAATGCAGCATCTTGGTTTTAAAGGTAAATTTGACAATGAGACTGTAATAAAAAGGGTTGCACAAGAGCCGGAGTGAAACACCTGGTTCCCGTATTTCACTATAAATCAAGAGCTGCTTTTTTGGGTCACTAAATCAAGAGGAAAGTGATAGAGCAGTTGTGGGTTCCAGCCTCTATAGGTGTAGGGTAGTAGAACTGGCCCATTCTCAGGTCTTGAGTGGGCATCTGGGAGTAGACAAAACCCAAAAACAGATCTTTGAGAGGCTCTACTGGCCTGTATGTCACCGAGACATTATTAATATCATCCGATCCTGCCCTACCTGTCAGCTAACTTCTCCCATATCCCACTTCCACAGACCCCTACTGCAGTTTCCCATTATAGAGGTCCTATTTGACAGGATTGCCATGGACCTTGTTGGACACATAGTTAAGTCCACCAGGGGTCACCAATACATCTTAGTGGTAATGGATTTTGCAACATGGTACCCAGAGGCGGTGCCACTGAGAAACTACTCTGCCAGGTGTATTGTTAATTGTCGGGATTCTTCCGCTGCGCAGGATATATCCCAAGCATTATCTGATGTTGTGATCCCTGATTGAGGTCCAGCCGCTGCGGTTGCTGCTCAGCACAGATGTCTGTCCCAGCGTCTTGCACAGGCTCGTGGTGTACGTTTGGTTACTGCTGGCTCTCCAGCCAAGTCTTTGGTAACTAGTGATACACAGGCGCAGCCTTGTGCTCTAGAGTCAAAGTCCAGAGATCACTTTACTGAGCATGTCCGTGATGTGGCGTCTTCCTATTGGTGGTCGGACGTTAGCTGCTCTGGTCATGTGGCAGCTCCGGATTGGCCCACGGCGATGCCCCGACCGACTGGGCATGAGTGTTTGTGGTGGAGCCTAGTGTATAAAAGGCTCTCAGCGGTGCACTCAGGCGCGCTAGTGTCATTTATATTTTGGTGTGTGTGGGTGGATACTCTACCAATCTGTCTGCATGGATTCTAGTGTTTGTCTATGCATAAAGACTGTACACGTTGGCAGGCAGGTAACAAACTTATGCGGTTTAGTGCCCTTGGCTCAACAGGTCAGCTACAGATCAAGCTCAACCTTTATGCTTCCTCTCTGTGAAGACGACAGGGTATTGTATCTAGCATCACATGAGTTCTTTTTCTTGGCTCAGCATCTGCTTCAATCGTGTGTGCGGTTAGCACAGTTAAGTTCCAGAGCTAGCTCAATCCACATGCTAACTTCCTTGTGATGTTAACAGGGTGTAGTACTTCTCATACTTGGCAGCAGCTCTCTTTGAAGTAACAGAGCTTGATACTCAGTGTTTCGTTCACACTATGTGGAGTTAATACAGTGTGTTTAAGGTGAACGATGGCTGTTTCATTCTGTCATTATTCTCACTAGCAACAGATTCATTTCTGCACGGTGGACACTGGGATGCGATTGCACTTTATTATTTATTTTATTTAGTGCAATCCGCCAACCTTAACAGTACACTAGCGCCAGAGTCTGGCAAGTAAATGGCGGACGAGCAGCAACTCAAGCGGTATATCAAGCAGCTAGAGAGCAGGTTGTCCACTCTCGAGTGGATGACTACTGCTGTGGATCTTAATTCAGTGACAGCACAAGCAGCCAGCATAGCCACAACTATGGTTTCTGCTGCGACACATTTCCCACCATTTTCTCATTACTTGCTGCCCAATAAGTTCTTGGGGGTCAGCAAGGATTGCAGGGGCTTCGTGAATCCGTGCTCAATTCACCTGTAGCTACTGAACTCACGATTCCCATCTAAGCTGGCTAAGGTGACATTTGTGGTGTCCCTATTGTCTGACAGAGCGTTGGAGAGGGCTACGCCATTATGGGAGCATGACGATCTGGTGGTCCAGAACGCCTCTCATTTTCTGGGTGCTCTGAAACAGGTCTTTTTGGGATCTCAAGTTACCCATTATGCCGCATTCCAACTCTTGTCATTAACTTAGGGATCTTCCAAGGTCAGTCAGTTTGCCATCCAGTTCTGGACTTTAGCCTCCGAGCTGGAGTGGCCAGATAAGGTCCTGATCCCTGTTTTTTGGAGGGGTCTTGCTAACTATGAAAACTATTCTTTGGCCACTTGGGAGATTCCTACTTCTATGGAGGACTTAATTTCTGTGTCCACTCGCATCGATCTTCGACATGCTGAGCCAGGATTAGAGCAAGGCCACATAAAACATAGGATTCGCTTAGCCTCAGACTTTGTTAGTTCCTTGGAATCTCTGGCTCTGATGAGCGATCATGTGGAGCCCATGGAGGTTTCTCAGGCAGAATCTAATTCCCATTCCGTACATTCACAACTGACCTGCTTTGTCTTTAGGCAGGCTGGTCATTACGCCAATAAGTGTCCCAGGCGTCAGGGAGGATGACTTCCTTTAGTAGCTGTCAGAGCAGGCTCACTAGACACAGTAGACTTGTCCTCCAAGTTAACTGCGTGGATTCCGGGGCTGAGGGCAATTTTTTGTCTTCTACCTTCGCAAAATGGAATGCAATTCACTTAGTGATGCTCCCTAAGCCACTCACCATCCATGTGGTTAATGAATCCATTCTTCCTACTCAACTTACTCATCAGACTATACCTCTTACCCTCTTGATGTCTCCAAAACATCAGGAGACAATCTCTTTTCTTGTAATCTGTTTTGGCATGGATGAGGTACTTTTGGACATACCTTGGTTGCGTTGCCATTCACCCCGTATCGATTGGGTAGCAGGGTGCATAAAGGGATGGAGTAGTTCATGTGAGGGACTCCATCATTTCAACCTGCTGCAGAGGGGAGCAGGGGAGAATGCAGCCAGGAGCCCTAGCTCGGGCCCTTTGGAGCCCCGGCCCGCACGAACGGCCCAGGAACGGCAGCTGCTGAGAGGGGTGTTAAAAACAAGAGTGAGGACAGACAAGAAGATTGTTTAATCAGAAAAAAACTATACTTCCCACAGTCCAGCAGCACTTCGATGTGAGTAACCTAGTCTCCCCAAACAGAAAAATAAATGTAAAATTATGTCTATAAAGAGCAATTCCCCGAAAATGGCTGAAAAGCATCAAACTGACTTTGAGCTTATAAATAGGTCTGTTCAGAGAGTTGAAAAGAGACCATTAACGAGTGTTGAAAATGTCCAAAATATCAAAATGATAAAAGAAGGATATAACCAGGATGGGGATGAGCCACGTTTAATAGTCCCTTCGGAAAGCTTTCGAAAGGTGGCATCGGTGTCTCTAGAGCAAGTGCCTCTGGGCAAATCTTATGTACCGGAGGTTCTCTCATGGGCACACACCTCTAAAGTGTCAAAGGAGAGAATAAGGGCTTCCGCTGACGTGCATCGTCATCCTGCTTCAGTATTTGCCACGATTTAGTGTGGCTGTCAGCTCGTAACATCAAGCTGCATGTTGAGTCCACTAAATTTGCTCCCCGCTACCTAGGTCCTTTCAAGGTTCTTGAGCAGGTGAATCCTGTAGTTTATCGCCTTAGTCTTCCAACGCACTTGAATATCAACGACACTTTCTTTTGTCTCATGTGTCTCTTTTAAAACCTGTGCATTTGGCCCTGTTTCCTGGGACACCTGCTGGGGGTTCGGATAGGTCCCCAGATGATTTTGAGGTTAATGTTACTGTCGGGTCCAAGGTGGTGTACGGCAAAAACTTTTTTTTGTTCGATATGGACCAGAGGATAGGACCTGGGAACCTATTTTGCACATTCATGCCCCAAGCTTATTGCGGCCTTCGAGCATGGCCAGGGGGGATAATAGTGGGGGAAATGTTAGGCGTCAGGATTCTACCAATGCATGGGAAAGATCCAAATCATTATCTGATGATGTAGTCCCTCATTCAGGTCCGGCCACTGTGGTTGCTGCTAAGGACAAATGTCAGTCCCAGCGTCTTGCTCAGGCTTGTGGTATATGTTTGGTTACTGCTGGCTCTCCAGCTAGTGTCATTTATATTTTGGTGTGTTTGGGTGGATACTCTATCACTTTGGTCTGCATGGTTTCTAGTATTTGTCTATGCTTAAAGACTGTACACACTGGTAGGCAGGTAACACACTTATGCGGTTTAGTGCCCTTGGCTCAACGCCTAAGTCTCTAGTCGGCTACATGCTTAGGGTGCCGGTCAGGCACAAATCCAGTAGCGTCAGTACAGGGGTAACTTAGCATCTGTTTCATCTATGTGTGCGGTTAGCATAGGTCAGTTACAGAGCAAGCTCAACCCTTATGCTTCCTCTCTGTGAAGGCAACAGGATATTGTATCTAGCGTCATATGAGTTCATTCTCTTGGCTCAGCCTCTGCTTCATTCGTATGTGCGGTTAGCACAATTTAGTTGCAGAGCTAGCTCAATCCATGTGCTAATTTCCCTGTGATGTTAACAGGGTTTAGTACTTCCCGAAACCCATTGTGAGGTGATTTTGAAGGACATGAAGAGAATTTTGAGTCTGGGCATCATCGAGGAGTCAAAGAGCAGTTGGTCCAATCCCATTGTCAAGATGCCAAAGCTTTATGAAGAGTGGTGTTTCTGTAAAGAATACAGAAAGCTAAATGAAGTGTCCAAATTTTACTCATATCCAATGCCCCGGGTTAATAAACTCATTGAGAGGCTAAGGCCAGCCAGATACATCACCACCCTAAACTTAACAAAAGGGTACTGGCAAATTCTCCTGTCCTCAAGTGCCAAGGAGAAGACGGCCTTCTCTACACCTGATGGGTGCTTTCAGTATACCAGGATGCCGTTCAGTCTGCAGGGTGCCCCGGCTGCCTTCCAGATGGCCATGGACCGGATCCTAACCTCTCACAAAAAGTATGCCGCAGCTTAACTGGACAACATTGTTATCTTCAGCCCGGATTGGGGAAGTCATCTGCCGAAGGTCTAGGTGATACTGGATGTGCTGAGGTAAGCAGGATTTTCAATAAACCCAAAGAAGTGCGCCATAGGGAAAAAAGACGCAAAATACTTGGGCTGCATCATTGAAAGGGGAGAAATAAAGCTGCAAGTGAATAAGGTGGAGGCAATCCAAAATTGGATGCCACAACCGGTCTCCAAGAAACAGGTTTGAGCATTTATGGGAATTGGATACTATCAGAGATTTATCCTGAATTTCGCCATGATAGCGTCATGCCTGACTATCCTTCTTTAGGGCATGAAGACATCCATGGCCAAATGGTCTTCTGAAGCAGGGATGGCATTCCAAGAGTTGAAGATCACCCTGTGTAAGCAGCCAGTCTTGATGGTACCTGACTTCAGTAAGGAATTTGTGGTACAGACAGACACCTCAGACGTCGGGATGGGAGCTGTGATGTCCCAAGAAGTAAACGGGGAGAAACATCCCATTCTGTACCTAAGCAGAAAACTCTATGCCTGTGAGAAAACTATAGCATTGTGGAAAAAGGGTACTTGGCCATGAAATGGGCAATTGACATCTAAGGTACCACCAGTTAAGTTGGAAGTTCAGACTAGTGTCGAATAATGCGCCCCTGAGATGGATGAGGGAAATGAAGAGGAAGAATGCCGGGGTGACTTGTAGTTTCTAGCATTCCAACACTTTAGTTTTCATGTGGAGCACTGGCCCAGAAAGCTACACAGTAATGCAGATGCCCTGTCTAGACTTCCCCGTTTGGTGACTGAAGGTGCAAAAATCCCTGACTTTGGGCAGAGGGGTGGGAATATTTGACAAAATCACTGGCAAAGTACTGGAGGAAAAATATGTTTCACTAAAGGTACTGCCACACTTAGCGATCTCGTTAGCGATCTCGATAACGACGCAAGCTAACGAGATCGTTGGTGTGATCTCTTTTAGGTCGCTAGTAGCTGCCAAACAGGAGATCTCATAAACAACTCATCAGCGGTCAGCGATCTCTTTAACGACTTTGGCGGTCGTTAGGATGTCATTAGCATGTACTGAGCGCTTCTGATTCATAGGATTTTCCAGCATCACTCCTGCTCTCTGCGTCCTGCTAGCCTGCTTTGCGACTTCTGCGATCCTCTCTGTGATGCAAAAGAGAACTTACAGATATTGCGATCCACTCCGTGACGCTAAAACCCATATGCGTCACAAACGAGGTCGCTCGTCGTTCGCAAAAGGTGCCAAACAACGATATAGGCTCACCAGCGGGACTCCAACGATCAAAAAACGGTCCAGAACGCTAGTGAACGATCAGCGACATCACAGCAGGGGCCACATCGTTGCTACATGCCACACACAACGAGGTCGCTAACAAGAACGCTAAATAGTGACGTTTTAGTGATCTCGTTAGCGATCTCGTTAGCGATCTCGTTTAGTGTGGCATACCCTTAAGGCTATTAGCTTCAGAGATTTGATTATCTTCACATGTGCTCCAGCACACCAAGTGCTGAGAGGGGTTAATCGGCCATTTTGAGGGCTGGATTTTATGTGAACAACCAAAGAGCAGATTAGAGGTTGTTCACATTATCTCCACCTCAGGAAGTAGCCAGCCTTTTGCGTCATTAGGTGTTAAGTGGGTGTGAAGGTGACAAGTCAAGAGAAGTGTTCTGTTAAACTGTAATAATCCTGATTGTATCCTGATCAGTTGGATTTCCTCAGATATATGGTCTTTGAAATACGTTTTCTTTTGCTTTCTCATTATACCACAAAGACTGTGTTTGTTTTGATGAACTTTACATTGGTTTATGCCATACTTTAACCCCTTCATGACTGAAGGTATTTCCATTTTTGCTTTTTTTTTATTTTTTGTTTCCCTTCTTCCCAGAGCCATAATTTTGTTATTTTTTGGTTCAAAATGGCCATGTGAGGGCTTGTTTTTGTGGGATAAGTTGTACACCATTGGTTTTAACATATCTTGTACTGGAAAAAGGGTAAAAAATTCAAAGTGCGGTGAAATTGGAAAAAAAGTGCAATTCCACAGTTCTTTTTTTTTTTACCATTTTCACTAAATGCTAAAACTGAACTGCCATTATGATTCTCCAGCTCATTACAAATTCATAGACGCTAAACATGTCTAGGTTCTTCCTTATTTAAGTGGTAAAAAAAATTTCCAAAAAAAAACCAGCGACAATTTCTGAGACCTGTAGCATCTCCATTTTTGGTGTTATGGGGCTGGGCGAGGGCTTATTTTTGCACACCTAGCTGATGTTTTTATTGATACAATTTTGGTGTAGATACCATCTTTTGATCGCCCGTTATTGCATTTTATTGCAATGTAGTGGCGATAAAAAAACGTAATTCTGGCATTTTGAATTTTTTTCTTGTTATACCATTTACCGATCAGATTAGTTATGTATATTGATAGATTTGGCGATTTTGAATACGGCGATACGAGATATATTTATGTTTGATTTTTTATTTTATTTTGAATGGGGTGAAAGGGGGGTGATTTCAACTTTTATATAGTTTTTAATATTTTAAAAAACATTTTTTTTTTACTTTTTGCATGCTTCAATAGTCTCCATGAAAGACTAAAATCTGCAGTTGTCAGGTAAGCTCTGCTACATACAGGCAATGATCAGATTGCCTGTATGTAGCAGAAATGCTCACTTGCTATAAGCGCCGACCACTGGGCAGTGCTTATAGCAATCTGGCTGTGAAAACCATAGAGGTCTGCTGGAGACCTCTGGTTGTCATGTCAACCCATGGGTGACCCTCGATCATTTGACCGGGGTCACCGATGGGCGGGATTTCCAGCCACTTACCAGAAGCACAAGTTAAATGCCTGTCAGAGATTGACAGCGACATTTACCAGGTTAACAGTTGCGGGTGGATCGCAATCGCGATTTAGCATACGCTTTTTAAAATAAGTCAGCTGTTAGCCTTCCCAACATGTTTCACCAAACTAGTGTCATCAGGGGAATGAGGTGAGCTTCATAGCTTCATTCCCCTCATGATATCACTTTGGTGAAACATGTTAGGGATGCTAACAGCTGACATATATTAAATAGCATATGCTATGATTTGTTGAGAGAATAATTTAATAATAGCACAGTCACAAATTACATAGCACAGTGATAATCTGTGACCGTATAGTGCTTAGCACATAGCAACCATTAATGCTAATCTTTTTGTGATTTATTTAGATAACAACTATCAATACAAAGAGTGTATATCACAACATAATTTCTCTTAACCATTCCAATCAAGTGAGATTAGCTATTCAGTGCAACATTCCTCCCTTATGAACTATCTAAAATAAAGTTACATTTGAATCTACGGTCTTTAGTTTAGGAATCCAGTTGTTTTTGGTACTTTGTGATATAAATAATTACCCCTACACTGACAGTTATCCAATAGTGTATTTTGGGGTCATTTTACTTCTGCTTATGGCACCGATATATAAAATTCTGCATTATATGTAAGAGGACATATGTTGATGTATTGAATGTTATATTTCCCATTTTTAAGAAAAACTCCAAAGAGGCAAATCTGTTTACCTTTCTCCAATTGTCTTTCTTAATCTCTGTCTTTTTTATTTTCAGACTAAATCCCTGTTATGGCATTCTGTCAGTAGCTCATTTATCATCACATACAACAGTCGCCTGCTAATCTATCATGTTGGAGTTATTCTGCTTTACCTATCACTGTTCATCTTCCTATCTGAAGCTTCACAATGGCTTCTATTGTATTAAATTACTTGCTAATGTCTGCTAGCATTTCAGATATTTCATACAGATTTCAACAACTAGACTTTCAAATGTAGTTCATTCTCATTTGCATCTACACACGTCTCGCCTTTACTGTTTTTGACAAACATAAAAGTGAAATAATAACTACAAAGGGACTCTTTATTTCCTGTTTTTTTTAATCATCACTGTATTTCTTCTGTTTACAGATTTGTTTTGTCTGTCACCTACCATTTACGCCTTCAGAAGACGTAAAGAGAACTGAAACCAGAAACCAATTTTAATGCATATTAATTAAAAGACGGGATCTTGGACATATCTGATATGTACACAGACAAATTTTATGAAGAGCAAAAGACAACTCTGGAAAATATATTTAGGAGTTGACATTAACGTTTGTTTAATAAGGTTATTCTGTCACCTTTACATGACATGTCACCAATGCTTTGCCAAAAAGGTTTATTAACCCCTTCACCCCCAAGGGTGGTTTGCACGTTAATGACCGGGCCAATTTTTAAAATTCTGACCACTGTCTCTTTATGAGGTTATAACTCTGGAACGCTTCAACGGATCTTCGCGATTCTGAGATTGTTTTCTCGTGACATATTGTACTTCACGTTAGAAGTAAAATTTCTTCCATATAACTTGCATTTATTTATGAAAAAAATGCAAATATGGCAAAAATTTTGAAAATTTTGCAATTTTCAAACTTTGAATTTTTATTCCCTTAAAACAGAGAAATATGTCACACAAAATAGTTAAGAAATAACATTTCCCACATGTCTACTTTACATCAGCACAATTTTGGAAGCATAATTTTTTTTTGTTAGGAAATTATAAGGGTTAAAAGTTGACCAGCGATTTCTCATTTTTACAACAAAATTTACAAAGCCATTTTTTTTTCGGGACCACCTCATATTTGAAGTCACTTTGAGGGGTCTATATAGCAGAAAATACCCAAAAGTGACACCATTCTAAAAACTACACCCCTCAAGGTACTCAAAACCACATTCAAGAAGTTTATTAACCCTTCAGGTGCTTCACAGGAGCTGAAGCAACGTGGAAGGAAAAAATTAACATTTTACTTTTTAGTCACAAAAATGATCTTTTACAAACATTTTTTTTATTTTCACAAGGGAAAAAGGAGAAAAAGGACTGATAAAGTTGTTGTGCAATTTCTCCTGAGTACACCGATACCCCATATGTGAGGGAAAACCACTGTTTGGGCACACGGCAGAGCTCGGAATGGAAGGAGCGCAGTTTGACTTTTCCAAACCAAAATTGGCTGGAATTGAGAACAGACGCCATGTCGCGTTTGGAGAGGCCCCGATGTGCCTAAACAGTGGAAACCCCCCACATGTGACCCCATTTTGGAAACTAGACCCCCTAAGGAACTTATCTAGATGTGTGGTGAGCAGTTTGAACCCTCTAGTGCTTCACGCAAGTTTGTAATGTAGAGCCGTGAAGAAAAAAAATCATATTTTTTCCACAAGCATGATGTTTTAGTCCCCAAATTTTTATTTTCCCAAGGGTAAGAGGAGAAATTGAACCACAAAAGTTGTTGTCCAACTTGTCCTGAGTACGCTGATACCCCATATGTGGGGGGAAACCACTGTTTGGACGCACGGCAGGGCTTGAAAGGGAAGGAGCGCCGTTTGACTTTCCAAACCAAAATTGGCTGGAATTGCGAACGGACGCCATGTCGCGTTTGGAGGGCCCCTGATGTGCCTAAACAGTGGAAACCCCCCACATGTGACCCCATTTTGGAAACTAGACCCCCTAAGGAACTTATCTAGATGTGTGGTGAGCACTTTGAACCCTCAAGTGCTTCACACAAGTTTGTAATGTAGAGCCGTGAAGAAAAAAAATCATATTTTTTCCACAAACATGATGTTTTAGTCCCCAAATTTTTATTTTCCCAAGGGTAAGAGAAGAAATTGGACCACAAAAGTTGTTGTCCAACATGTCCTGAGTACGCTGATACCCCATATATGGGGGGGAACCACTGTTTGGGCGCACGGCAGGGCTTGAAAGGGAAGGAGCGCCGTTTGACTTTTCCAAACCAAAATTGGCTGGAATTGCGAACGGACGCCATGTCGCGTTTGGAGGGCCCCTGATGTGCCTAAACAGTGGAAACCCCCCACATGTGACCCCATTTTGGAAACTAGACCCCCTAAGGAACTTATCTAGATGTGTGGTGAGCACTTTGAACCCTCAAGTGCTTCACGCAAGTTTGTAATGTAGAGCCGTGAAGAAAAAAAATCATATTTTTTCCACAAACATGATGTTTTAGTCCCCAAATTTTTATTTTCCCAAGGGTAAGAGGAGAAATTGGACCACAAAAGTTGTTGTCCAACATGTCCTGAGTACGCTGATACCCCATATGTGGGGGGGAACCACTGTTTGGGCGCACGGCAGGGCTTGAAAGGGAAGGAGCGCCATTTGACTTTTCCAAACCAAATTTGGCTGGAATTGCGAACGGACGCCATGTTGCGTTTGGAGGGCCCCTGATGTGCCTAAACAGTGGAAACCCCCCACATGTGACCCCATTTTGGAAACTAGACCCCCTAAGGAACTTATTAGATGTGTGGTGAGCACTTTGAACCCTCAAGTGCTTCAGCAAGTTTGTAATGTAGAGCCGTGAAGAAAAAAAATCATATTTTTTCCACAAGCATGATGTTTTAGTCCACAATTTTTTATTTTCCCCAGTGTAAGAGGAGAAATTGGACCACAAAAGTTGTTGTCCAACATGTCCTGAGTACGCTGATACCCCATATGTGGGGGGAACCACTGTTTGGGCGCACGGCAGGGCTTGAAAGGGAAGGAGCGCTGTTTGACTTTTCCAAACCAAAATTGGCTGGAATTGCGAACGGACGCCATGTCGCGTTTGGAGGGCCCCTGATGTGCCTAAACAGTGGAAACCCCCCACATGTGACCCCATTTTGGAAACTAGACCCCCTAAGGAACTTATCTAGGTGTGTGGTGAGCACTTTGAACCCCCAAGTGTTTCACTAACGTTTATAATGCCCTGGCGTGAAAAAAAAAATAATTTTTTTTTTCCACAAAAGTGATGTTTTAGTCCCCAATTTTTTATTTTCCCAAGGGTAAGAGGAGAAATTGGACCCCAAAAGTGGTTGTCCAATTTGTGCTGAGTACGCTGATACCCCAAATGTTGGGGGGATACACTGTTTGGGCACACGGCAGGGCTCGGAAGGGAAGCAGTGACGTTTTGGAATGCAGACTTTGATGGAATGGTCTGCCGGCGTCATGTTCCGTTAGCAGAGCCCCTGATGTGCCTAAACAGTGGAAACCCCCCACATGTGACCCCATTTTGGAAACTAGACCCCCTAAGGAACTTATGTAGGTGTGTGTGTGAGCACTTTGAACCCCCGAGTGTTTCACTAACGTTTATAATGCCCTGGCGTGAAAAAAAAAAATATTTTTTTTTTCCACAAAAGTGATGTTTTAGTCCCCAACTTTTTATTTTCCCAAGAGTAAGAGGAGAAATTGGACCCCAAAAGTGGTTGTCCAATTTGTTCTGAGTACGCTGATACCCCATATGTTGGAGGGATACACTGTTTGGGCACACGGCAGGGCTCGGAAGGGAAGCAGTGACGTTTTGGAATGCAGACTTTGATGGAATGGTCTGCGGGCGTCATGTTCCGTTAGCAGAGCCCCTGATGTGCCTAAACAGTGGAAACCCCCCACATGTGACCCCATTTTGGAAACTAGACCCCCTAAGGAACTTATGTAGGTGTGTGGTGAGCACTTTGAACCCCCGAGTGTTTCACTAACGTTTATAATGCCCTGGCGTGAAAAAAAAAATATTTTTTTTTTCCACAAAAGTGATGTTTTAGTCCCCAATTTTTTATTTTCCCAAGAGTAAGAGGAGAAATTGGACCCCAAAAGTGGTTGTCCAATTTGTTCTGAGTACGCTGATACCCCATATGTTGGAGGGATACACTGTTTGGGCACACGGCAGGGCTCGGAAGGGAAGCAGTGACGTTTTGGAATGCAGACTTTGATGGAATGGTCTGCGGGCGTCATGTTCCGTTAGCAGAGCCCCTGATGTGCCTAAACAGTGGAAACCCCCCACATGTGACCCCATTTTGGAAACTAGACCCCCTAAGGAACTTATCTAGGTGTGTGGTGAGCACTTTGAACCCCCAAGTGTTTCACTAACGTTTATAATGCCCTGGCGTGAAAAAAAAATATATTTTTTTTTTTCCACAAAAGTGATGTTTTAGTCCCCAATTTTTTATTTTCCCAAGGGTAAGAGGAGAAATTGGACCCCAAAAGTGGTTGTCCAATTTGTCCTGAGTACGCTGATACCCCATATGTTGGGGGAATCCACTGTTTGGGCATACGGCAGGGCTCGGAAGGGAAGCAGTGACGTTTTGGAATGCAGACTTTGATGGAATGGTCTGCGGGCGTCATGTTCCGTTAGCAGAGCCCCTGATGTGCCTAAACAGTGTAAACCCCCCACATGTGACCCCATTTTGGAAACTAGACCCCCTAAGGAACTTATCTAGGTGTGTGATGAGCACTTTGAACCCCCAAGTGTTTCACTAAAGTTTATAATGCCCAGGTGTGAAAAAAAAAAATCCTACTTTTTACCTCACACAAATGATGTTTTAGTCCCCAATTTTTTATTTTCCCAAGGTTAAGAGGAGAAATTGGACACCAAAAGTTGTTGTTCAATTTGTCCTGAGTACACTGGTACCCCATATGTGGGAAAAAACTGTTCGGGCACAATTTGGGGCTCAGAAGGGAAATTGTGACGTTTTGGAAGCAGACTTTGATGGAATGGTCTGCGGGCGTCATGTTCCGTTTGCAGAGCCCCTGATGTGCCTAAACAGTAAAAAAAAACCACAAGTGACATAATTTTGGAAAGTAGACTCCCAAGGAACTTTTCTAAATGTGCCCCCCTTCTGGAACTAATCTTTCCTGTAAAGTAAATTAGTAGTGCATTGAGGTGTGGTACAATTTGAAACAATCCTTCATACACAGGCCAGGTTTTTCGGGGCAGGTGTCGCATTGGTAAGTGGTGTCCTTGCGTATTCCCCTTTTGTAACACACTCGGCACCTTTTTTGTGGCTTACCTTTTCTTCCAGTTGGCGGGACCACCCCCGGGAAATGCTGACCTGGTATAATACGAGCACCTTCAGTTCCGGAAGTACTGGGGCCCGCTGTTTCCTGAGCGCCAAACATCAGGGCCTTAACCACTACCTCCTGAAACTGAAGGTACGTCGTATCGCTGTTGCGTGCACATCGTGACAGCAGGAAAGCATTGAGCATTGCCATTTGGACGATGTGCACGGACAGCTTCTTGTACCACACCTTGGCCTTTCTCAAAGCACTGTACGGTTGGAGGAGTTGATCAGAGAGATCAACACCCCCCATGTATTTATTGTACCCCAGTACACAGTCCGGTTTGCGGACCTGTGTAGAGGTACCCCGTACAGTGCTGAGGGCGCTGCCATCACCATGTATGGTGGTCAAGAGAAGGACATCCCTCTTGTCCTTGTACTTGACCACCAACAGGTGGTCGCTACATTGGGCTCTGCTCTCACCCTTTCTGAGCATCAGCCCAAGTAGCGTCTTTGGGAGGCCTCTCTGATTTTTGCGGACGGTACCGCAGGCTGCGGTACCTCGCGCAGAGAGGGATTTGTAGAGTGGGATGCTGGAATAAAAGTTATCAGTGTAAAGGTGATAACCTTTATCCAGCAGTGGGTGCACCAAATCCCACACAATTTTCCCACTCACTCCCAGGACGGGGGGACACTCAGGGGGTACAATCCTGGTGTCCTTTCCTTCGTAAACTCTAAAGCTGTGTGTGTACCCTGAGGTACTCTCACACAGCTTGTAGAGTTTGATTCCGTACCTTGCCCTCTTGCTGGGCAGGTACTGGCGGAATGCGAGCCGTCCCTTAAAATGAACCAAGGACTCATCCACGCAGATGTCCCTTTGGGGCACGTACACTTCAGCAAACTTTTTGTTGAAGTGTTCGATGACCGGCCGAACTTTGAACAGGCGGTCAAAGTTGGGGTCATCTCGTGGGGGACACTGTGCATTATCATTATAATGCAGGAATTTGTGGATGGCCTCAAAACGCGTCCGAGCCATGACCATTCGGAACAGTGGAGTGTTGTATAAAATATCAACACTCCAATATTGCCGAATTTCTGGCTTCTTCAGGATCCCCATATGGAGGACCAGGCCCCAAAACTGCATCATTTCAACTGCGTCTACAGGAGACCAGTTGGAAAATGATGAACGGGGGTTTTGCGCCAAAAATTGCCGAGCGTACAAATTTGTTTGCTCCACCATGAGGTTAATTAAATCCTCAGAGAAAAAGACTTTGAAAAAGTCTATTTCTGTGAAGCCGGTGGAGTCAAACCTGATTCCTGATTCTGCCACAAAATCAGGAATCAGTGGCTCGCAATTTTCGGGGGCCGGGGTCCATACGGGGTCCGAAGAGGGGTGCGCTGGTTCATTTTCAGGGGCGGGCGCTGCCTCATGTTCTGTCCTGGGGCGTCTGCGTGGCGGTTCCGCAGGACCCGAGGAGGAAGATGAGGAGGAAGAAGAATCTTCATCTGAAAAATAAAGAAATGTGGGATCCTCTCCCTCGCTATCAGTGTCGGAGGCAAGGATAGCGTATGCCTCCTCCACTGAATAGCGCTGTCGGGATGAGCGTGACGAGCGGGACATTTTTTTTGTGAATGTGGTGCTTTGTGTGAACTTTATTTATAACTGTGTGTGTGTGTGGGGGGGGATAGTGATTGGTGTAAACTAAGCTGAAAAGAAAAAGCTAAAAGAAAAGAAAGCGAATAGGGAAAAAAAAGGCCTGTGAAAAAAAGTCTAAACCAGCAGGCACGAGCTCTGATAAGTGACCGGTGTCACTTATCAAAGTTCCGTGGCTGCTGGATGTGCGCACGGGAGTGACGGAAAGGGGGGTGAAAAAAAAACTGGCAGGCACGAGCTCTGATAAGTGACCGGTGTCACTTATCAAAGTTCCGCGGCTGCTGGATGTGCGCACGGGAGTGGCGGAAAGGGGGGTGAAAAAAAAAAAAAACTGGCAGGCACGAGCTCTGATAAGTGACCGCTGTCACTTATCAAAGTTCCGCGGCTGCTGGATGTGCGCACGGGAGTGGCGGAAAGGGGGATGAAAAAAAACAAAAAAACAGCAGGAACGAGCTCTGATAAGTGACTGGTGTCACTTATCAAAGTTCCGCGGCTGCTGTATGTGCGCACGGGAGTGGCGGAAAAGTTGGTGGGAAAAAAAAAAAAACAGCAGGAACGAGCTCTGATAAGTGACTGGTGTCACTTATCAAAGTTCCGTGGCTGCTAGGTGTGCGCACGGGAGTGGCGGAAAAGTTGGTGAAAAAAAAAAAAAAAAAAACCAGCAGGAACGAGCTCTGATAAGTGACTGGTGTCACTTATCAAAGTTCGGTGGCTGCTGGGTGTGCGCACGGGAGTGGCAGAAAAGTTGGTGAAAAAAAACAAAAAAAAAACAGCAGGAACGAGCTCTGATAAGTGACTGGTGTCACTTATCAAAGTTCCGTGGCTGCTGGATGTGCGCACGGGAGTGGCGGAAAAGTTGGTGAAAAAAAACAAAAAATGGCAGGAACGAGCTCTGATAAGTGACTGGTGTCACTTATCAAAGTTCCGTGGCTGCTGGATGTGCGCACGGGAGTGGCGGAAAGGGGGGGTGAAAAAAAAAACGGCAGGCACGAGCTCTGATAAGTGACCGCTGTCACTTATCAAAGTTTGCGGCTGCTGGATGTGCGCACGGAGGGGGGTGCGAAAGTGTTGATGGGTGAACTGCGTCACCAATCAACGCTCGGCGGCGCAAAGGGGGGTAAAAAGAGGGGGAAAGGGAAGGGGGGAGGGGGGAATGGGGGATTGGGGTGGATCGGCAGGGATCGGGGCTCAAAAATTCACGTTTGTAGTCTTTTCTTTCTTTCTCTTCTCTTCTTCTTCTCTTCTTCTTTCTCTCTTCTTTCTTCTCTCTTCTTTCTTCTCTCTTCAGCAGGAGTTGTGGTGTCACAGGCTACTGTGGCACCACAAGGCCCAGCGCAGGAGGAGATCTGGCAGTGTGACCGCACAGCAGGAATCCTCAGCAAGTGTGAGGACCCCTGCAGTGCGGTCAGACAGGTCAGATCCAGTTTGCAGACAGGTCACAGAGCGGTCACATCGCTGCTGTGACCTGTCATTGGTGGGATCGATGATCACATCAATCCCACCAATCAAAGGAGACCCCTGCATTGCCGGTTGCTAGGCACCGGCCTAGTAATCGGAGCTCACAGCTCCGATTCCTAGGCAGGTCACCGGCAGGTCACCTGGCAGGGCACAGAGCGGTCACACCGCTGCTGTGCCCTGTGATTGGCGCGATTGTCGATGACATCGATCGCGCCAATCAGCTCCTTCATGCCCTACAGGCCCTGGCCTAGGATCGGTGCTATTACTGCACCGATCCAGGCAGGTACAGGCAGGGCACAGCACGGATATACCGCGGCTGTGCCCTGCGATTGGCGCGATCGATGTGATCGGCGATCGCGCCAATCCGGGGGGGGTCTGGACTTTCCTAGGCCCAGGCCTAGGATCGAGTACATCGGTACTCGATCCTAGCCTGCGATCTCACTGTTTTAGCCGCTCTGATTGGCTGAAACAGTGAGAAAGGCTGTGATTGGCTGTTCAGAATTCAACAGCCAATCACAGCGATCGGGAGGCCTGAGGGGGGAGGACGCAGCCCGGGATGCCGACGCCAACTTCCAAGAGGTAAGCTGGCGTCGGAATTTTAATGCGATCACCGCTACTTAAGTCGCGATGTCGCATTAAAGGGCATGACGTACTATCCCGTCCATGGTCAGAATGGCACGGGTTTTATGGACGGGATAGTACGTCTAATGTCAGAGAGGGGTTAAGAGTTAGAGTAATTCTCAATTCTAGACAAAAATAAAATGTCATTATACAGGTGTACAATAGTAACCCTCACCTTATTACCATTATATATTGTACATTAATTACAATAATGCATTTTTTAGGCTGTAATTCCTATTACAACCACTTGGCGGCCATGTATGAACATAATAATAATTTTAAAATAATAATTATATTTCTAAAGCGCCAACATATTCCGCAGCACTTTACATTATAGAGGGGACTTGTACAGACAATAGACATTACAGCATAACAATAAACACAGATCAAAGTAGATACCAAGAGGAATAAGGGCCCTGCTCGCAAGCTAACAATTTATGAGGAAAAAGGGGAGACACGAAAAGTAGATGGTGACAGTTGCTTTCATTGTTCAGACCAGCCATAGTGTTCATGTAATTCTGCATGAACCAGTTAACAGCCAAAGTATGTAACAGTACAGACACACAGGGGTATTAAATCCATAAAGCGGGTGAGAACATAATATGAGGTATCTGATTATGGTAGACAATTTCTTGAATGGGCCAACAGGGATAGTTAGGTTAATGCATTGAGACAGTATGCCAGTCTGAACAAATGCATTTTCAGTGCACGCTTAAAACTGAGGATTGGGGATTAATTTTATTAACCTGGGTAGTGCATTCCAAAAATTGGCGCAGCAGGTGAAAAGTATTGGAGACGGGAGTGGGAGGTTCTGATTATTGAGGATGCTAACCTCAGGTCATTAGCAGAATGGAGGGCACGGGTAGGATAGTAGGGCTGAAACAAGGGAGGAGATTTAGGGTGTTGCTGAGCCATGGAGTGTTTTGTGGGTGAGGGTAATAAGTTTGTACTGGATTCTGGAAAGGATGGGTAACCAGTGTAATGACTGGCACAAGGTAGAGGCATCGGTATAACGATTGGTGAGGAATATGATTCTGGCTGCAGCATTCAAGATAGATTAGAGAGCGGAGAGTTTGGTAAGAGGGAGACCGATTAGTAGACAGTTACAATAGTCCAGACGAGAATGAATAAGAGAAACAGGAAGAGTTTTTGCAAAGTCAAAAGTAAGAAAAGGTCCAATTCTAGAGATGTTTTTGAGGTGGAGATAACAAGAGCGAGCCAGTGATCGGATGTGGGGGGTGAATGAAAATTTGGAATCAAGTATAACCCCAAGACAGCAGGCATGTTGCTGGGGAGTAATGGTGGAACCAAACACGGAGATGGCAATGTCAGGCAGAGGTAGGTTAGTAGAGGGAGGAAACACAGGAAGTTCTGTTTTTGACAGGTTCAGTTTCAGAAAGAGGGAGGACATGATGTTAGAGACAGCACTAAGACAATCACTGGTGTTTTCTAAAATGGCAGGCGTGATATCAGGAGAAGAAGTATATAATTGGGTGTCATCAGCATAGAGATGGTGCTGGAAACCAAATCTACTGATTATTTGTCCAATAGGGGCGGTGTACAAAGAGAAGAGGAGGGGGCCTAGGACTGATCCTTGAGGAACCCCAACAGTAAGGGGAAGATGAGAGGAGTAGGAACCAGCAAAAGATACAGTGAAGGAACGGTCAGAGAGCTAGGAGGAGAACCAGGAGAGAACGGTGTCCTTGAGGCTAATGGAGTGTAGCATAGTGAGGAGGAGCTGATGGTCCACAGTGACGAATGCTGCGGAGAGATCCAAGAGAATTAGCATGAAGTAGTGACCATTAGATTTACCAGCAAGTAGATCATTAGAGACTTTAGTGAGGGCAGTTTCAGAAGAGTGTAAAGAGCAGAAACCAGATTGAAGAGGGTCGAGAAGAAAGTTATCTGAGAGATAGCGGATAAGACGGGTGTGGACCAGGTATTCCAGGAGTTTAGAGATGAAGGGAAGATTAGAGACAGGTCTATAGTTAGCGGCACAGTTTTGGTCGAGGGATGGTTTTTTAAGTAATGGAAGCATGATGGCATGCTTAAATGAGGAGGGAAAGATGCCAGAAGAGAGAGAGATGTTGAATCTTTTTGTTAGGTGAGAGGTGACAGCAGGGGAAAGGGACTGAAGGAGATGTGACGGAATGGGGTCACTGATGCAAATGGTAGGGCGGGAAGATGCAAGGAGCCTGATTACTTCTTCTTCTGTGACTGGTTCAAAATCAGAGAGTGAGCTAGATGCATTGGGGGAGGGGGGACAGTGCGTGGTATGATTGGATTGGGAGATAATTTCCTGTTGGATGTGGTCAATTTTTTCTTTGAAAAATATTTATATATATATTTATATATATCTTTGAAAAACATTTATAATGGATCATATAAATCTTGTGAAAGAGTAATAGGCTGTGTGGATATGTTGCGTTTTTAGAGCATTTTCGCTGCATTTTTTCTGTGCAGAAATTGGCCAAATACGCTAGAGAATCCTTATGCCAGCTAATGCAATGAGAATCCTGAAGTGTTGTTCACATGATCATTAATTTTCCTTTGAGTATTTGCAGTGCATTTTTTTCTGCAGCTTGTCAATCCTTTGTGTGAAATTTTAGCATTTTTCACTAATTGACTTTAACAGATCAGTCTAATCTACAGCAAAAATGCAGGTATAAAAATGTTTGCGGATTTGCTGCAGTATTTTACTGAGTTTTTGCGATGGTGTCATCTGTGTCAGTGCTCTATGGGATCATGCTGTCAGATGTCAGCGTGAACCCACAGCTGTGACTGACCCATGGTAAAGAGCTTATCACAGGTCTCTGGCGTCGACTGATGAGAGCCTACTGCTTCCATCAGGCTACATCTGCTATCATTGATAACTGGGAGAAGTAGTCTCTTTTCAGCCGGCTTCCTGTGCTCAAACTTAAAAAAGTAAACAAAAAAAAAGCAAAATAATTAAACCAAATAAAAATAAAAAACAACATATACTCAACTAATACGAAATCCCGATGCCCTTGTCCCATGTAAACAATCAAAAAAATAAACAACCATATACTCTCCTGTCCACCATAGTCCATGTAATCTACAGTGTCCAACGGCAATCGCACTTGTAAAACAGACACATTGGGTGTCACGTCGTCGTTGGATTCAGTGGCAGGTGTTCCTGCCTCGGCCGCTGGAGGCGCCGGACTCAGGCATCTGGTGGGCGTAGGCTTCGCTCTTCTGTCAGAGGTGAAGTGGTTGGTGTCAGTCATGCATTACCATCTGGCCTGGTTCTGGGGGCGGTCCAGATGAGGTCATCAGACTGTGAGCCTGTGAGAGGTTTTTCCGAGATAGCCAAACCACTCACTGACTTGACTCGGAAAGGGGCGGATGCGGTTAACTGGAAGTCTAAAGGCACTGCAGCGATTTTTGGGTTTCACATGGATCCTTCTAAAATTCAAACCATTAAGGAATGGGTACAACTGACATTAATAGAGTTTACGGCTATTGTTCCTTCCAAGAATATTAACATCAGCCCTCAGCCATTGGCTTTCCCTCTGCTGGTTATGAAAATGATATGGGAGCCCCCACAATTTTTTTTTCAATTTTTGGAAAAAAATTAACAGTTGCTGTTTGTTTACAGGCTATGTAGGTTCATTCTGTAAACAATCCTACACAGGCTGGTGACAACCTGTGTGTATTTATTAAACTACTTAATGATTTAGTAATGACGGTGTCCGGCGGACACGTCTTCATTATTAAACCTAGGGCTTGGTGTCAGCGACAGCTGCTGACACCAAGCCCTAATCCCATTACCCTCATTCCACTGCATCAGAATGAAAAAGAAATTGTTGAACAAAGAAATTACATCACAAAACATTTTTTTTTAAATATCTTTATTTAGCTCAATAAAGCATTAATTGCTGTGCAAAAATGCGTGTAAAACCGCAGCAAAAATACCACACCAAAACCGTGGCAAAATGCACGTTTTTGCCACGGCGTTTTTGCTACCAAGAGATGCAGAAACCTTGCACTATTTTCTGCAAGTAAATACTCAACGTGTGCACATATCCTTACAAATTCAGTTATCAAAGTTGTTCTTCTAAATGCATATATCTCAGGATTCGTTGAGCCTAGAGCAAATGTAAGGAAGAACATATCTATATTCAACAGATAATGGAGATCTGGAAAGCCAACAGAGGTCAATTAGTGTCTTATAAAATTGACCCTAGTGCAGGGTTCCCCAACTCCAGTTCTCAAGGCCCATCAACAGGTCATGTTTTCAGGATTTCCTTAGTATTGCCCAGGTGATAATTGACTGGAGTTGGGGAACCCTGCCCTAGTGCACTTGATCACAAATAAAATAGGAATAGGGAGATCGTGAGCCCCTTTATACTATGATCACACAGCAGTATTTTTGTCAGTATTTTCACCAAAAGTGGGTCAAAAATGCAGTTGGTCCAAAATGCATAAGTGATGCAAATGATTTTATCATTGTATTTACTTTTTCTCTGATTGTTCCACTCCTGGTTTAGGTTTATAAATACTTATAGAAAATACTGACCAAATACTGATGACTCACCCTATTTCTCTCAATGCTCAGTGAAAAACTGATAAAGCAGAGAATAAAGCTAGTTGTCACATGACCATAAGTATGAAAATCACATATAAGTGAATTGGCCATGTGATGACTGATGGCGTTAGAATTGGCATGTTACAGTGTTTAATTTTATAAGTAAAGGGCTTGTCCAAGCTTGAGATAAAAGTCTGCTGTCTCTCTAGGCATTACTGAACTCCAGCTTTACACGATCAGTATCAACATACTTAGCACAATTAGGGTGAGTTTCCACGGTCAGTATACGCTGCGTGTTTGGCGCTGTGCGCTGGCGCAGCGCCAAACACGCAGCGTCCAGATGTTACAGCATAGTGGAGGGGATTTCAAGAAATCCCGTCTCCACTATGCGTAACAATACGCAGGTGGCAAACCTGCGTAAACGGACATGCGGCGCGTCTTTTTAGACCGCAGCATGTCCTCGCGTATTGCGGCGACGGTGCGTCGCCGCAACAGAATTAACACAGGGCTATGTAGCCCTGCGCTCTTTCCGGAGGTGTTCCGGAGGTGTCCTGAACACCTCCGGAAAGATCGCGCGTCATAAAGGGGGCGGGGTTTAGACGGAGCGGAATTTCCGCTCCGTCCAAAGCGCTGTGGTTCCGGACCGTGGAACCACAGCCTTATGAGGAAATTACAAATTATAGAAATGATACAAAGGAACTGAAAAGGTATAAAATGACAACTAGCAGGCTAGAGTATTATATCTAATATTTAGCTATGAGGAGTGCATGGAGTGCTTTATATTTTTTGAAAGATTTGGGAACTTTCATAGCAAATAGAGCTTTGATATAAATAATTAGTAAAAAACAAATTTAAAGTATAAAATCGTTTAACAAATAGAGATGAGCGAACATGCTCGGTGATACTTGAATATTACTATCAGTAGTATCAGCGTGCTCAGATCTGCTCAGAAATCGACGCGCATTGGCTGGTGCTCAGATTTGAAGCTTGAATCTCTGCTCCGCATGTTTGGAGACTGTTACATAGCCAATAAGTATGCAGGGATTTCCTGTCAGTTACTATCATGCCGTAGCCATCTCGCTAGAGGCATTACTGTGATTGGCTGGCTGCATTACCTCATCAAAGGTTATAAAAATACAGATGAAACCACGCTTAGCTCACTGACACCATTGTACATCTCAGGAACAGATCTGATTGGAGGGAGAAAGCAGTTATCCAGGTCTGTGTGTGCAAAGGTTAACCAATCAATGTCCTCTAGTGTTGATACTGGTGCTGATGCTGAATCATCATACTAACAGTCCTTCTAAGGGCTAATTTGTGCTTTGCTGTTTGTGTCAGATGCATTGCCTAGGGAAAGCTATAGGAGTAGGAAGAGTGGCAGAATACAGCCTCTTGTCAGGGCATAGGGCTTTGCAGTCCATTACTAAACATATAGCTCCTGCATGTGGCTGCATTTATTGGATGGGAATGAAAAAAAATTACTATATTTTCATCCATAGAGTATTTACATGATTTGTACTACATTACAGTGGTATATAACACTCCAAAAAAGTGTTCAAAAATCTTTCTGGATTTAATTAGTCATCCATAGAGTATTATGTGCTTTGTGTTACATTATGGTGGTATATAACACTCCAAAAAATTGTTTGCATTTTTTAAAAATTAAATTAGTCATCCATAGAGTATTAACTGATTTGTGTTACCTTATGGTGGTATTAAACTCCAAAAAACTGATTTGCCTGCTGCAGGTGACCAATTTTTTTTAATTAAAAATAAACTTGGTTTCCAGAGACCTAACCATTGCAAAATGTATTAGGCATGTGGTAAGGGACAGGGAAGTGAAAGTACTGATGATTGTGCACACAGACTCAGAGGATGTGAGGCAGGTGGACTACTACTGTTGCTGAAGCACGCACATCCATGACACATAGCTTCCTTTCTCACTTTACACCACTTCTAATGCCACACCAGTGCACCAGGTCGGTTGGATAGCAGATAATGCTTAGAGCATGATTGCCAGCACCACGCAATATTCCACATGACTGACTTCCACATGACTGAAGATGGCATACCTAAGTATGAGGCACTACAAGCAAGCAAAGAAAAAAAGTGCACACAGCAACACCCAGAAGTGACAAAAAAAAGTATAGCCAAGAAGCGAAGAGTCATAATGGTGGGAGACTCACTATTGAGAGGCACAGAAGCAGCCATCTGCAGACCGGACATAACCGCAAGAGAAGTATGTAGCCTCCCTGGTGTGAAGATCAAGGATGTGACCGATAGGAAACCGAAGCTCTTTAGTTCCAAGGACGTCCACCGATTTCTTCTGATACATGTCGGCACCAATGACATGGCAAGGAAGGACCTATCGACAATCTGCAAGGACTTTGAAGAGTTGGGGAAGAAAGTAAAGGAACTTGATGCACAGGTAGTTTTTTCTTCTATCCTTCCAGTAGATGGGCATAGCACCAGGAGATGGAACAGGATCCTTGATGCTGACAACTGGCTAAGACGATGGTGCAGGCAACAAGGATTCAGATTCCTGGACCACGGTGTGAATTACTTGTACGACGGACTCCTCACCAGAGACAGACTACACCTCAACAAACCTGGGAAACACACATTCACCAGAAGGTTATCTACTCTCATTAGGAGGGTTTTAAACTAGAAGAAGAGGGGACAGGAAGAAAAACGTTAGACACGAACATGAAGCCAAAAAAATATACTGATGAAGGATTTGAGGTGCTGCAAAGAAGACCCAAGACAGCATAATCGGAAGGGAGGTAAGAAAATTTCTAAAACAATCCACATGGAGGAGATTAGAACAAAACAAAATCCTCTAAACTGCATGCTCGCAAACGCCAGAAGCCTGACAAACAAGATGGAAGAACTTGAAGCAATAATATCTACAAGTAACTATAACATATTGGAAATAACCGAGACATGGTTAGATGAAAGCTATGACTGGGCAGTTAACTTACAGGGTTACAGTCTGTATAGAAAGGATCATAAAAATCGGAGAGGAGGAGGGGTTTGTCTTTATGTAAAGTCCTGTCTAAAGTCTACTGAAAGGGAGGATATTTGCGAAGGAAAATGAGGATGTCGAGTCCATATGGATCAAAATAAATGGAGGGAAAAAAGTAACAAAATTCTCATTGGGGTCTGTTACAAACCCCCAAATATAACAGTAATCATGGAAAGTCTATTACTAAGGCCGATAGATGAAGCTGCAACCCATAGTGGGGTCCTTGTGATGGGGGACTTTAACTACCCGGATAGTAACTGAGAAACAGAGAACTGCGAAACCCATAAAGGCAACAGGTTTCTGCTAATAACCAAGAAAAATTATCTTTCACAATTGATGCTAAATCCAACCAGAGGAGCAGCACTTTTAGACCTAATGCTATCTAATAGACCTGACAGAATAACAAATTTGCAGGTCTTCATGCATCTAGGAAATTGCGATCGCAATGTTGTACAGTTTCACTTGTCTTTCGCTAGGGGAACTTGTCAGGGAGTCACAGAAAAACTGAGCTTTAGGAAGTGAAAGTTTGACCAGCTTAGAGATGCCCTTAATATGTTTGACTGGGACAATGTCCTCAGAAATAAGAATACAGATAATAAATGGGAAATGTTTAAGAACATCCTAAATAGGCACTGTAAGCTGTTTATTCCTTGCAGGAATAAAAGGACAAGAAACAGGAAAAGCCCAATGTGGCTAAACAAACTAGAGTGGCAATTAAAAGTAAAAATAAAGCATTTAAACTACTAAAGCAGGATGAAAAATGGAAGAGGAAAATTATCTCCAGCGTGTAATACAAGAAAAATAAATTATTTTACTCAAGACTTATTAAAATGTATGCATCAAAAATACAAATGAACAAAGGAAAGGAAGGATAGGGTCCCCATAACAACCAACACGTTTCAATCTCTTGCGGTCTTAGTCATGACTAAGTCATGATTACACGCTGGAGATATTTTTCCTCTTCCATTTTTCATTGTGAACCATGCCTCTGATAAAGGGGGCTCTGTGCGTGCTCAATCAGAGAAACCTGCAGAAGACTGGTGAGCTGACTATTTTCCTTTTCCCCTTTACCTATGCTATTGAACAAAAGCAGGATGGCACCGTTGAAGCTCTAAAAAACTACAGGATGAAAAATACTTTATCTAAAAAACTAATTAAAGCTGCCAAAAAAAGAAACAGAGAAGCACATTGCTAAGGAGAGCAAAACTAATCCCAAACTGCTCTTCAACTACTGTGTATCAATAGTAAAAGAGTCACAAGTGAAAATGTAGAATGCACAGAGTGCACTAAGAACTAAATAAAAAAAAACTTACAACTTCATGCAATTTTTGCAATATATATTTTTTACTTTGCTTAGAGTGCACAGAATGCACTAAGAACTAAATAAAAAAAAACTTACAACTTCATGCAATTTTTGCAATATATATTTTTTACTTTGCTTTATTTTAGGATATTTGTTTCTTGTTTTTTGTTTTCTCTGTTTAATGGTCATGTGTTTGATATGCATTTACATTTTGCATACACATCAACTTATTAATTTTTCAGTTCAGACCCAGTTTTTTATTTAGTTCTTAGTGCATTCTGTGCATATAAGGGTGTGACCGCCCTGCTTCTGAGTTGAGAAAATCCATCCTGTCTGGCCAGAGCTTCAACTGGTAGGATCAGTCCCTCTGCCTTGTTCACATTTGTGTCACTTGACAAGTGGAAAGGTTTTTAATATTAGAGTAGGACTGTCCCACAAAGGGTTGCCTTGACGTGGCGGGATGGCTTGTACATTCTTTTGATCAAAATTATGTTTACCAAATACCCTTATTATTATTATTACAACTTCATGCAATTTTTGAAATATATATTTTTTATTTTGCTTTATTTTAGGATATTTGTTTCTTGTTTTCTCTGTTTAATGGTCATGTGTTTGATATGCATTTACATTTTGCATACACATCAACTTATTATTTTTTCAGTTCAGACCCAGTTTTTTATTTAGTTCTTAGTGCATTCTGTGCATATAAGGGTGTGACCGCCCTGTTTCTGAGTTGAGAAAATCCATCCTGTCTGGCCTGAGCTTCAACTGGTAGGATCAGTCCTCTGCCTTGTTCACATTTGTGTCACTTGACAAGTGGAAAGGTTTTTAATATTAGAGTAGGACTGTCCCACAAAGGGTTGCCTTGACGTGGCGGGATGGCTTGTACATTCTTTTGATCAAAATTATGTTTACCAAATACCCTTATTATTATTATTACAACTTCATGCAATTTTTGCAATATATATTTTTTATTTTGCTTTATTTTAGGATATTTGTTTCTTGTTTTTTGTTTTCTCTGTTTAATGGTCATGTGTTTGATATGCATTTACATTTTGCATACACATCAACTTATTATTTTTTTCAGTTCAGACCCATTTTCTTATTTAGTTCTTAGTGCATTCTGTGCATATAAGGGTGTGACCGCCCTGTTTCTGAGTTGAGAAAATCCATCCTGTCTGGCCTGAGCTTCAACTGGTAGGATCAGTCCCTCTGCCTTGTTCACATTTGTGTCACTTGACAAGTGGAAAGGTTTTTAATATTAGAGTAGGACTGTCCCACAAAGGGTTGCCTTGACGTGGCAGGATGGCTTGTACATTCTTTTGATCAAAATTATGTTTACCAAATACCCTTATTATTATTATTACAACTTCATGCAATTTTTGCAATATATATTTTTTATTTTGCTTTATTTTAGGATATTTGTTTCTTGTTTTTTGTTTTCTCTGTTTAATGGTCATGTGTTTGATATGCATTTACATTTTGCATACACATCAACTTATTATTTTTTCAGTTCAGACCCATTTTCTTATTTAGTTCTTAGTGCATTCTGTGCATATAAGGGTGTGACCGCCCTGTTTCTGAGTTGAGAAAATCCATCCTGTCTGGCCTGAGCTTCAACTGGTAGGATCAGTCCCTCTGCCTTGTTCACATTTGTGTCACTTGACAAGTGGAAAGGTTTTTAATATTAGAGTAGGACTGTCCCACAAAGGGTTGCCTTGACGTGGCGGGATGGCTTGTACATTCTTTTGATCAAAATTATGTTTACCAAATACCCTTATTATTATTATTACAACTTCATGCAATTTTTGCAATATATATTTTTTATTTTGCTTTATTTTAGGATATTTGTTTCTTGTTTTTTGTTTTCACTGTTTAGGCACATCAGGGGCTCTCCAAATGCAACATGGCGTACAATCTCAATTCCAGCCAATTTTGGTTGGAAAAAGTGAAATGGCGCTCCTTCCATTCTGAGCTCTGCCATGCGCCGAAACAGTGGTTCCCCCTCACATATGGGGTATCAGCGTAATCAGGACAAATTGGACAACAACTTTTGTTGTCCAATTTCTCCTGTTACCCTAGGGAAAATAAAAAATTGGTGACTAAAATATAATTTTTGTGGGAAAAAAATAGGACTTTTTTGATTTCATGCCTGGCATTATAAACTTGTGTGAAGCACTTGGGGGTTCAAAGTGCTCATCACAGATCTAGATAAGTTCCTTGGGGGGTCTAGTTCGCAAAATGGGGTCATTTTTGGTGGGTTTCCACTGTTTAGGCGCATTAGGAGCTCTCCTAACGCGACATGGCGTCCAATCTCAATTCCAGCCAATTTTGGTTTGAAAAAGTCAAACGGTGCTCCTTCCCTTACGAGCTCTGCTGTGTGCCCAAACAGTGTTTTTCCCCACTTATGGGGTATCGGCGTACTCAGGAGAAATTGCAAAACAACTTTATCTGTCCATTTTCTCCTTTTACCCTTGTGAAAATAAAAAAAAAGTTTGTAAATATCATTTTTGTGACTAAAGAGTTAAATGTTCATTTTTTCCTTCCATGTTGCTTCAGCTCCTGTGAAGCACCTGAAGGGTTAATAAACTTATTGAATGTGGTTTTGAGTACCTTGAGGGGTGCAGTTTTTAGAATGGTGTCACTTTTGGGTATTTTCTGCCATATAGACCACTCAAAGTGACTTCAAATGTGAGGTGGTCCCTAAAAAGAATGACTTTGTAAATTTTGTTGTAAAAATGAGAAATCGCTGGTCAACTTTTAACCCTTATAATTTCCTAACAAAAAAAAAATTTGATTCTAAAATTGTGCTGATGTAAAGTAACAGTGGACCATCAGAACAAGTCTTACATTATGAAAGAGATCTACGGGTCAGCTGTAGAGCGCAAAGTGATTCAGAGAGTCTAAAAAGTGGTGCTATCAATCAAAAGAGGATCTACAGTGGGTTGCGAAAGTGCTAACCCTTTGGCAATAGTTTATGCAAAAGAACATGCCTACAGCTGTGAACATTTGGTTTTCTTTTCATTGAGAAGCAAACAACAAATGGTACAAAATAACTGACAAATTCAGTGTGCATATCTATTAACCCCTTTAAAGTCAGTACTTTGTAGAGTTTCCTTTTGCGGGCATTACAACTGCAAGTCACTTTGGATGGACCTCCCTTGATCCATCCTCTGCGTCTAGCTATCGCCCAATATCTCTTCTCCCTTATGCCTCAAAACTACTGGAACAGCATGTCCATCTTGAACTGTCCTCCCACCTCTCCTCTTGCTCCCTCTTTGACCACTTACAATCAGGCTTCCGACTGCATCACTCAACTGAAACTGCCCTAACTAAAGTCACCAACGACCTACTAACCGCCAAGAGCAAGCGACACTACTCTGTCCTCCTTCTCCTGGACCTGTCTTCTGTCTTCGACACTGTGGACCACTCCCTCCTGCTCCAGATTCTCTCATCTCTGAGCATCACAGGCTTGGCCCTATCCTGGATTTCATCAAATCTAACAGATCAGACATTCAGTGTCTCCCTCTCCCACCACCTTCTCAACTCGCCCCCTCTCTGTCGGTGTTCCTCAAGGCTCAGTTCTAGGACCCTACTCTTCTCCATCTACACCTTCGGCCTGGGACAGCTCATAGAATCCCACGGTTTGCAGTATCATCTCTATGCCTATGACACCCAGATCTACCTATCTGGACCTGACCTCACCTCCTTACTGACAAAAATTTCACACTGTCTGTCTCCTATTTCAGCTTTCTTTTCTGCTCGCTTTCTAAAACTCAACATGGACAAAACAGAATTCATCATCTTCCCCCCATCTCACTCTAACACTCCACCAGACCTATCCCTCAATGTCAATGGCTGCTCACTTTCCCTGGTCCCGCATGCTCGGTGCCTCGGGGTGATCCTCGACTCTGCCCTTTCTTTCAAGCCTAATATCCAAACCCTAGCCTCCTCCTGCCGTCTCAAACTCAAAAATATTTCCCAGATCTGTGCATTCCTTGACCACGACACCACAAAAACACTAGTGCACGCCCTTATCTCCCGCCTTGACTACTGCAACCTCCTACTCTCTGGCCTCCCCTCTAGCACTCTGGCACCACTCCAATCCATCCTACATTCTGCTGCCCGACTAATCCACCTGTCTCCCCGTTATTCCCCAGCCTTTCCCCTATGCCAAGCCCTTCATTGGCTTCCTATCGTCCAGAGGCACCAGTTCAAAACCCTAACTATGACATACAAAGCCATCCACAACCTGTCTCTTCCATACATCTGTGACATGGTCTCCAGTTACTTACCCACACGCAACCTTCAATCCTCTCAAGATCTCCTTCTCTACTCTCCCCTTATCTCTTATTCCCACAACCACATACAAGACTTCTCCCGTGCCTCCCCTATACTCTGAAATTCTCTACCCCAACACATCAGACTCTCGCCTACCATGGAAACCTTCAAAAAGAACCTGAAGACCTACCTCTTCCGACAAGCCTACAACCAGCAGTGATCCTCAGTCTACTGAACCACCACACAACCAGTTCTACCCTCTCCTAGTGTATCCTCACCCATCCCCTGTTGATTGTGAGCCTTCGCGGGCAGGGTCCTCTCTCCTTCTGTACTTATGTGTGTCCTGTATTGCTCATATTTATTGTACTTGTCTATATTCGCCCCCTCTCACATGTAAAGCGCCATGGAATAAAAGGCGCTATAAAAGTGAATAATAATAAAATGAATAATAATAATATGTCTCTATGAACTTTCCCCATCTTATCACTTGTATTGTTTCCCATTTCTCAAGCAAAACTGCTCCTGATCCTTAAAGTTATATGGTTTCCTCTAGTGAGCAGCAATCTTCAAATCTGACCAGAGATTCTCAATTGGATTAAGGTCTGGGCTTTGATTTGGCCACTTGAAAATATTTACACATTTCCCCTTAAACCACTTGAGTGTTGCTTTAGCACAGTGTTTCTCAATTCCAGTCCTTAAGACACACCAGCAGGTAATGTTTTCAGGATTTCCTTACTATGAAAATATTACCTGTGCAATAAAAAGGATATCCTGAAAACTTGACCTGTTGGTTGGTCTTGAGGACTGGAGTTGAGAAACACTGCTTTAGCAGTATGCCTTGAGTCATTGTGTTGGAAGGTGAACCTCTATCCCAATCTCAAAATATTGATAGACTGAAACAGGTTTTGCTCAAGAATATTCCTGTATTTTGCCCAATCCATCTTACCTTGATTCAGACCATTTTCCCTGTCCACGATGCCAAAAAAAACATCCTGACAGCACAATGCTTCCACCACCATGTTTCACTTTCACTATGGGGATGGTGTTCTTGGGGTGATAAGCTGTGTTGGCTAGGTGCCAGACATAGCATTTTCCTTGGTGGCTAAAATGTTCATCTTCCTCCATACATTTTTCAAGAGTCCCAAAAATGTCTTTGGTAAACTCAGAAAGAGCCTTACAATTTTTGTGTGTAAGTAAAGGCTTTTTTCTGCCCATTCTTCTGTAAAGGCCACCTCTATGGAGTGTACGGCTTATCTGTATGGATACCCCAGATACCCCAATCTCTGCTTGGGAACTCTGCAACTCCATCAGGGTTAACTTCGGTCTCTGTGCTGCCCCCTGATTAATGCCCTCCTTGCCCAGTCTGAGAGTTTGGGTGGGCGGCCCTCTATTGGCAGGTTTGTTGTGGTACCATGTTCTTTCCATTTGATGCTAATGGATTTGATGCTTCCCAGGGGATGATCAGAAATAAGGATAATTTTTTTTATAACCCAACCCTGACTTGTACTTCTCAACAACTTTGTCCCTGACTTGTTTAGAGATCACTTTGGTCTTCTTTGTGTTGTTTGGCTAGTGGTGCTTCTTGCCTAATTGTGTTATGGCCCCTGTTGCCTTTCCGAAAAAGAGTGTGTATACTGACAGACCATGTGTCACTTAGATTGCACACAGGTTGACTTTCTTTCTCTAAGCATGTGACTTTTGAAGGTAATTGCTTGCACCACAAATTTTTAGGGGCTTAATCACAAAAGGAGTGAATAAATATGCACATGCCAATTTTTAATTATTTGATCCCATTAATTTAATTTATGCCTATATTTTTCTCACTTCACATCACAGATTTAGACTATTCAGTGCTCACGGATCACATACATATCGGATTACAAAAATATTTAAACACAGGTTGTAATGTAACAAATGGGTAAAAAGCCAAGAGGGTGAATATTTTCAAGCCACTATAAACAGTGCTTCATACTAGAGAAAATAATGGTAAGTGAATAAATTACAATACAGACAATGCACAGAATACACAATGCACTCGTACACATGTTTATGCAAGCAAAAAGTTGATAAGAGAGCTTCTTTAAAAGGGTTGTCCAGTCCAAATCAAAAATTCTGCAGTCACTCTGTGTGAATCCCCCCAAGTCCATGTATTGTGAGCTGCGTGGATTCACCGGTCTCTGCCCCAGGAGTGGAGGGTATATTTTAGTTAGGCTAGTTTCACACTAGTGTTCGGCAGGGCTGCGGAGGGCTGCGTACTTCTTCCGTCAAGCCCCGCTCACTGACGCACCTCTTCCTTCAGCTCCGCCTACGTCTGCATGCGTCCTGCGTACTCTATCTTTAACATTGGGTACGCAGGCCCTGCGGATGTATGCAGATATGTCCGCATGCATCGTTTTGATGCTGTGTAGAGCTGCATGGAGCGCAACATGTTGCATTTTGTTGCGGTCAGCGCAGCGTCAAAACGACGCATGCGAATGCATCCGCATACATCCGCATGGCCAGTGTACCCAATGTTAAAGATAGGGTACGCAGGACGCATGCAGACGTAGGCGGAGCTGAAGGAAGAGGTGCGGCAGTGGGCGGGGCTTGAAGGAGGAAGTACGCAGCCCTCCGCAGCCCTGCTGAACGCTAGTGTGAAACTAGTCTTATACATGTACCCGACCAGGGTTCATCTAGTTGGCGTGGCCTCGCCCTGTATACTTGTATTGAGTGACGCTGAGCTCAGTCTAGTGACTGTGGCCGACTAGTAGGCTCGGCCTCGCTCCATACAAATGCATAGAAATGAGGCCGCGCACACTGGCTAGAATATGTACAACTCATACATAGCCTCTTGTCCCTGGTCAGCTCGTGTGCTGGGGGGGATCCATTAGTCAACAGTTACACAGAGTGACTGCAGACTTATTGATTTGGACCAGGCAAACCCTTTAAGAATAATGACCCTAAAGACACACTTTGCTTCATTCTGACTATATTTCATATCATTCCTCAAGTTAGGCTACAAGCCAGCATTGAAAATATCCCCTGCAACTCCATCTATCAAATTCCATCCTACTCCATCCCCGGAGTCACCTTCCGACACTCATTCTAGTGATGGGCAGTCTGGCTCTTTTGCTCCTCAAACAAATCCTTATAAAATTTGTATTCACACGCATGTGAACACATTTTTGAATTAAAATCATCGCTATTTCATGTGGTCAAAACTCCTGCCCACCTGCAGCCAGACAATGATAGGGCATTTTTCACACTGCCTGTCATCTCAGCAACTGAACATCGTCATTTTAACTTTATAGAAAGCGATTCAGAAACTGTAAATGGCTCTCATTGGGGCGCCAGCCTTCATTGGTCACAAAAGGTAGCCAGTTCTTTGTACCAGATTGATTGCGAATGACCCATTACTGTCTCAAATGGTCTCAGTAATACCTGTCAAAGACACTGCTGCAGGCAAATCACTGTTACAGTGAATAAAAGTATTGCAAAGCAGCAGAATAGCAGCTTTGGCAATAAAGCTTATCCCTTACTCCTCCTGACTAAACATGATCCAGTGTAATAGGATGGAAGAAAAGAGAGATGTGTGAATAGCTAAATAAATTATAGAGGGTATACTACATAGTATATATTATCGCAAAGGGCAGTATGTGTGTGTGTGTGTGTTAATATATACACCTTGCTGTATATATTCAGGTGCAAGGGAAATATCTGGAAGCAGATATGTGCAGAGAGAAGGGAGAGCTGCATCTCCACCCATAGGCACAGAAGCAGTGAGGGAGCTCTGCTGAATAGAGCCTTGCCCAGGGGTGGGATTCACATTTTTAACAACAGGTTCTGTGTTTGTGCGTCAGAAAACCACACCCATTTTAAAGCCACACCCATTTTTTAGCCACACCCAGCTTTAAAGCCACACACATTTACCTCAAACGTATACAAGTAGGGGAGCAGTCAAACCATACCGCCCAACTTTTGAAGAAGGGAAAGAGATAAAGGTTGCGGCGTGCCGCGGCAAATCTTAGGCCACGCCCCAACCACACCACATTTCACAACTAGTCACACCCATGTCCACACCCCAACCACACCCATTTAGCACTGGTGATCACACTGACTGGTACTGAGGGCACAGTGTCTGGTACTGTGGGCACACTGGTACTGAGTAAAAGAAAGAACAAATAGAGAAAAAAGAAAACAGAGAGAAAGAAAGAGGGGAAAGCAAGAAAGAACAGAGAGAAAGTAGAGAGAGAAAGAAATAAACAAAGGGGAAAGATAGAACATAAAGAGAGAAGAAAACAAAGAGGAGAAAGAAAGAACAGAGAGATAGAAAGAAAGAGGGGAAAGAAAGAACAGAGATAAAGAAAGAAAAAGAACAGAGAGAAAGAAAGAAAACAGAGAGAGAAAGAGTGGAAAGAAAAAAGAACAGAGAGAAAAAAAGAAAGAGGGGAAAGAAAGAAATAAAAGAGAGGGAGAGAGAAAGATGGGAAAGCAAAAAAGGGGAAAGAAAGAACAGAGAGAGAAAGGAAGAACAGAGAGAGAAAGAAAGAACAGAGAGAGAAAAAGAAACAGAGGGAGAAAGAAAGAAAGATGCTATAAAGATACTATAGCAGCTCGGCGCCCATTGTGGTGCACACCTGAGCCTCCCGGTGCAAGACATATCATGATCCTCTCACATGGCCGACATCCCCGATTCCAAGGCACGGACACGGTGATGGATCTGAAGCATTCCCTTAAGTTCCTCCATGGTTCTGTCACAATCTCTTCCCGAAATTACCTAATTTCTGGTCATCTTCCAGCATGTCACTTCTGCTGGAACATAACGTGCGAGTTTTAAAGTGCTCCTCGGCTTCGGCATGTACTCCTGTGTCCATGGGAAAAGAGAGAGTAGTCACTGAACCGGATGGCGGCTCTGGATCCCCCCGGTATGAGGAACCGGCTGCTTTTTTAACAAGCGGTTCCATCGAACCGGGAAGAACCGGCTGAATCCCACCCCTCCACATGTACAACCCCCTGAAGCCCCTCCACCATGTGCAGTACCCAGGCTGCAGCCCCCCACCACCATGTGCAGTGCCCAGGCCGCAGCCCCCTCCACAATACAGCCCCCGCCACATGTACAGCCCCCGCCACCATGTGCAACCCCTCCACCATACAGCCATTATGTACAGCCCTTGCGCAGGCACAGCCCCCGGCCACCAACATGTACAGCCCCCGCGCAGCCCCCTCAACCATACAGCCCCCACCACATGTACAGCCCCCGGGCTGCAGCCCCCTCCACCATACAGCCCCACCACTATGTAAGCCCTTGCGCAGCCCCCTCCACAATACAGCCCCGCCACCATGTACAGCCCCTGTGCAGCCCCCTCCACAATAATGCCCCTGCCACATGTACAGCCCCAGGCCGCAGACCACTCCACCATACAGCCCCCGTGTGCAGTGCCCAGGCCACCCGCAGCCCCCTCCACAATACAGCCACCACCACATGTACAGCCCCCTCCACCATGTGCAGTCCCCACAGCCCCTGCCACCATACGGAGCCCCCTCCACCATACAGTCACCATGTACAGCCCTTGCGCAGGCGCAGCCCCTCCACCATACAGTCCCTGTGCAGCCCCCTCCACCATACAGCCCCTGTGTAGCCCCTCCACCATGCAGCCCCTGTGCAGCCCCCTCCACCATACAGCCCCTGTGCAGCCCCTCCACCATACAGCCCCCGCTCAATTCATTTTATAAACAAAAAAAATTTCCATACTTACCTCAGAGTCACCACTGCGCTGCTCCCCTGCAGATCCTCTCTACTTCCAGCTTCCTGTACATGTCAGGCCTGCGGATGATGTCATCGCACAGGCCCGACGTGACACCGGAGGTAGAGAGGGAGGAAGAAGGAGCTTCGCAGCAGTCAAAGTGATGGCGTGCACAGCTCCCGCCAGATACTGTGTGACGCGGGGGGCTGTGTCTGCTGACGGCCACGTCACATAACACAGTAAAGCAGGCACGGGCGGCAGCACACAATTTGCTGTGCGGCCAGCCCACCCAGGCAGTGGGGTACCGGTTCGCGCCTCTCAATCTCCCTGGTTTGGGGAACCGCCTACTTTTTTAACAAGAGGTTCCATCGAACCGGGGGAACCGGCTGAATCCCACCCCTGGCCTTGCCCTCCCACACAGCATGAAAAGTCGCATGATTGTGATGTCATATTAGACTGCAAATCTGAGAACTGATGGAGAATCTAATGTGACATCACTGGAAGTCAGGAGATTCTCAGATGGCAAGGAAAGCAAGTGAAGTAACAAAGATTTTGGAAACAAAAGTATTTATAAAGAGCCTATCCAAAGAAGGAAGATCACATGAAAGAGACTTGTAAAGTAGTGTCTAGTCCCTTTAACATTTCTAATTTTCCAATAAACACATTTTGATTGAGTGAACTGTAATATATATTGTCATAGAGAGAAGGGAATGACTGGTATATTTTCTCACCTGTGTCACTTATTTTTTAGAGCTTTTTACTGAATATTAAAAATATACTAAAAATATTTCCTTTGGATAAGGCCGGGATCACACATGCGAGAAGCACTGCCGAGTCTCGCATGTAAATTCCCAGCACTGGCGCTGGCATTCGGGAGCGGAGCGAGCGGCTGCATAGAAATACATGCAGCTGTACACTCCGCTCCCGAGTGCCGGCGCCAGTGCTGGGAATTCACATGCGAAACTCGGCCGTGTTTCTCGCATGTGTGATCCCGGCCTAAGTGATAACTTTTTAATTGCTGGGAGTTGAATCACTGGATCCCCATGGATTCCTAAAACCTAGGCTTTGAAAAACACCATTTGAATGGAGCAGTGGCAGAGCGTGCAGACCTCCACTCCATTCATCCTTAATGAGACTACCGGTGATAGACAGTTGGATAGATGGGGGTCCTGGGGAATGGAAACCCAGCTATCTGAAAGCTATCCCCTATCCTATAGTTAGGGAACAGCTTCCAAACTTGGTATAACCTTCTTAATACTGAGATTAATAATCTTAATTAGTTTAGTCAGAGATCTATTTTGAACCAATAAACTTTGGATTTTCTGTGATTTAAAAAATGTTATGGGACAAATATCTATCCAAACTATGCACAGTTAAATGAGCTGAATGTCTTCCAATGGACCTGAATTGTTATTTTGAAAGTCCAGCATTAGCTAACTGTAAAAATAGCTTATTTAAATTCTTTGTGGGTACTTTGCTTCACTGGTAATTCATTACTTGCACATTTCTAATTAGAATAGTAACAATCTTGAGTATTCGCAATAGGAAAAACCCCCCTGTAATGCCTAAAATAATTTTTCCTTGCCAAATTGAAGGCCACTTTTTCAATTTGATTTATAACACAAGTGTGAACTTTGGCTCCAGCTACATTTGTCAGATGATTCTTATTGGAAAGCAACACTAATAAAATCCCAAACTAGTTTTCTTTTTAAATTTAGAAAAAAAAGATAAGATTTGCTTATAAAAAGTTATTTTCCTGATATATCAGAATCTTGTGAGTTTTAAAATGTGCGTACTGTATTGTCAGCTTATGTATTGCCAGTGAATTTCAGGTTTCAGGTAAGTTTACGTGATATACAGTATATATATATATATATATATATATATATACATATATATATATATGTATATATATATATATATATATATAGTATTTGGATCAAATTTTAAAAAGGAAATTATATTTTTAAATTGGCTACAGCTTGTAAAAACTCTGGCAGATAAGAGAGCTTTCAGTCTTACTTGTGTGACCTTTTATAGAGCCATCTCTTAGAAATAGCATGTGCATAAAGTACAGTTCATCTGACAGGAATTCTCAAGCAAAAAATGGAAGCAAAACAAACTGCTCGGTCAGGTGAAGCATACTGGCATATGTTTCTTACACCCTTCATAAACAGCAAATACCACTCTGCCCTTTTAGTCACTGAAGGATGGCAAGAAAAAGTTAAATTGTCTGGCCATTTAAGGTGGGTGTTTAAACAGATATTGCTTTCTATAGGTTCCTATCAGGATTGCTCTGCTCAGACAGTACACATCATGGTGGTATATCCAAGTTAGAGAACACTACTGCATGGTGCTGTAAGTTAAGAAAATATATCATTTTTAAATTAGATAATTTTGTAGATTATATAGAGGCAGATTATAATGAGGGCAAATTTGGCAACTGCTAGGTGTGCCAAAAGCTACATTTCCACCATTATAATCTTGAGCATCACCACTAGTGCTTGGAAGTGAGCAGAGCTGTTTAAAGCCGTCTCTCTCTATGCCTCTCAGCTCCGCTTCCTGCCACAATGAATTATATCTACATCTGAATGAAGCACATATTATTAAATAAACCAATGGTACTGGAAAGAATGCTCCCTGCTCAGTACCTTCTCTATGATATAGGTGGCACAATGATGTCATTTTGGGTACGGTGCACCTGAGCACTTGTGTATTAGTCATGGGACCTGTTTCATGTGTGTTAGTCAAGTGACCGGGGAACCCACACAGTCTGACCTCCTTGGGCCCCCACTTTTGCTATATTGCCAAAGAATAGGGGTTTTCTTTTGAATGATCTTCATTTCTTGAAGTGATAACTGGCGGCAAAGTGGCAAAGAGCACCAGTTATTTCAGAGATGTCAAACTCAACACCCGCTTCCGAATCTGGCCAGTTATGTAATTTTGTGTGACCAGCGAGGTCAGACTCAGGACACATACTGCTCCAAATGTCTCTCTGTATGGGAAAAAGGAGAGACGGTCGTAGCATTGTTGAAGTCCAATATTCTGCATGTTAAAGACTTTGTAAGTTTCCATGTACTTGGACATAATATGTACACAAATTTACATGCTTTAACTTGTGTTATCACAGTATGAATAGCCATTCTTTTTTAAAATACTGCAGCATTTGAGTTTAACCCCTTAACGACTGACGATACGCCTTATAAAGGTGGTAGTTAAGGGTATTTAAACCACAGTGCCGTTAATTAACGGCGCTGTGGAAAAGTATATAGCGCTCCCTGTTATGAATGTGCTAGAGATGGTTTCTGAGCAGAGGCTCCCTCTGGTGGTTACAGACAGTACTGAACCTTTCAGCGAGGAATGGCACCCTGGGTTCACTGACTGATCTGATATAAGGGAGGTTCCCTCCCATGATGGTTGCGGTGATCAATTGTTCTTGTCTCAATTGTGATTCCTGGTTCATTTGGAAGTTTGCTGGAGTCTTGCCTGCATCTCCTGCTTTCAGATAAGATATTTTTTGCTTTTGTTTTTGTGCTTGCATTTTGCATTGTTTTCTGCACTTTTGTGGAGGTCAGCCAGGTCCCCTCCTGGGGCCTGAGCTCTTCACAGTTTATCTGCAGCCACTGTTATTTGCTCATTTGCTTTTTCCTGTTTTTTCAGCGGCTGCAGCTTGGTTTTGTTCACACTGAGATCTGATTTAGCGGGTGGCGAGATCGTGTGATCTCAGTATTTTTGTAATCAGAATTGTTGGATTTTTGTAGGGTTTTCTGGGTTGCAGAAAGTAATCTCTCCTTTCCTATCCTATTTAGTCAGCTTGTGGCCCCAGCGTTTGCTCAATCTATTTTCTGCCTATGTTTGTGTTTTCATCTTGTCTAACCGCCATTATATGTTTGGGGGCTTCCTATTTTCTTTGGGGATCTGCTCCGGGGCAGATAGCTTTCATCTTTCTGCCTTTAGGTGTAGTTCTCTCAGGCTGTGACGAGGCGTCTAGGATCAACGTAGGAACGCTCCAAGGCTACCTCTAGTTGTGTCGTTAGTTTAGGAATCTGCAACCCATCAGTTACCAACATCTCAGGTGTTCTGCTGCCTTGCTGTTGTTCCTGTCCTCCTCAGCTACCGAAACATAACAGCTCCCCAGAGTCGGATTTTCTCCGGGGTCTCGGCTTCCGGGGGTAGCCAAGACTCCAAAGAACATGATTTGGGTCGGTTTTTACTGACCCCCGCTTTTGCGATCGCCGTTAATAACCCTATAATGGCGATTGCAAAAAAATTGGCCACGATTCTTCATTTAATTACTCTCTCCTCTGATGTGATGGCACATCAGAGGGGAGAGAAATGGGGTCCCCGGGACCCCCGATCAGTTCCCAATGCCTCCGGTGTCCCCCCAGTCCTCCCATGCCTCCCTGAGCTGCCCGTGTCTTGTCCCGGCAAAGAAAATGGTGGGCGCATGCGCAGTGTGCAGTGCGCCTGCCAAGTCGGATTTTCTCCGGGGTCTCGGCTACCAGGGATAGCCGAGACCCCAGAGAACATAATTCAGGTCCCCCGCAGTCCCCCACTTTTGCAATCGCCGTTATTAACCATATAACGGCGATCGCAAAAGAAAAAAAAGCTGCGATCCTGCATGTAATTTCTCTCCCCTCTGATGTGATCGCACATCAGAGCGGAGAGAAATAGGGTCCCTGGGACCCCCGATCCGCCCCGGTACCTGCCGGTGTCCCCATGTCCTCCTATGGCTCCTTGCAGCTCCCGGTCTTTTGCCTGCAAAGAAAATGGCGGGCTCATGCGCAGTGCGCTGTTGTGAATATGTTAGAAATGAGTTCTGAGCAGAAGCTCCCTCTGGTGGTTGCAGACAGTGCTGAACCATTTAGTGAAGATTGGCAATCAGGAGTTACAGACTGGTCCTATATAAGGGAGGTTCCCTCCCATCAGGGGTTTCCGGTGATCAAATGTTCTTGTCTCAACTGTGGTTCCTGGTTCTCTTGGAAGCTTGCTGAATCTTGCCTCTTCTCCTGCTCTCAGATAAGACATTTTCTGTTTTTATTTTTGTGCTTGCTTTTTGCATTGTTTCCTGCACTTTTGTGGAGGTCAGCCAGGTCCCCTCCGGGGGCTTGTGCTCCTCTCAGTTTGTCTGAGCCACTGTTGTTTGTTCATTTGCCTTTTCCAGTTTTTCTTCAGTGGCTGCGGCTTAGTTTTGTTACACCAGAGAACTAATTTAGGTGGTAGAGGTCGTGTGATCTCAGGTGTTTTTGCAATTAGTAGAGTTGGTACTTTTTAGGGTTTTTTGGGATTGCAGTAAGTGTCCTTCCTATCCTTTTCTGTCTAGGAAGATTGGGCTCCAACGTTTGCTCATACTATTTTCTGTCTGTGTCTGTATTTCCTCTTGTCTAACCGCCATTACATGTTTGGGGGCTTCCTATGTTCTTTGGGGATCTGCTCCGGGGCAGATAGCTTTTCCTCTTTCTATCTTTAGGTGTAGTTAACCTCTCAGGCTGTGACGAGGAGTCAAGGACCAACGTAGGTACGCTCCACGGCTGCCTTTATTTGTGGTGGTTAGTCAGGGTACTGCAATCCAGTAGATTCCAACCTCTCTGGTGTATTGCTGTTTTTGCTTGCTCTCCTCAGCTACCAAATCATAACAGTATCACCGGCCTAACTGAAAATTATATGGTACTCAACAGAAGGGAAAAATAGTAAAAGGAAAAAGAAAAAAGAAAGTTGTCAGAAATTTTTTTTTCTCTGTTGCATTTCCCTCTTTTTCTCTGGGTGCTGAGGAGGATTTTTTTTTCTCTCAATGGAGTTTGCACAGTTTCTGGCCGTGTGGATCAGCTTGCCACTGAAGTTCGGAGTATTGCTACCTATCTTGCTAGGTCGCCGATTGTGGAACCTAGGATCCCCATGCCAGATTTATTTTTGGGGGTGTAGGGATGTGGTCTTGCTGGTGTGCGACCGGAGGAAAGCAGGAGGGCGACTCTTCCAGGTTCTTTAAGCAAGTTTATTACAACTTCATAAACTTGCCTTAAAACAGAAAAGAAAACAGCCTTCTCTGACACAAAGTAACAAAAACAGATATAAAGTCCTGGTACTCTAACTGAGCACTCTTTCAGCAACCAGACTGGTGGTCTCCTCAGAACTCCCACACTGGAGGTTTCCACACCTCCAGCCACTCACACCTGTGGTCAGCATTAGGCTCATTTATATACACCAGACATTCAGCTAACACAGAGCACATGACCTGTCATGTGCTCTTGTGACCTCATCACAGGTCCTCAAACCACATACAAAGATATAGTGAAGTCTTACTATCACTACAGGGGATCGAGCTAAATTTCTGAATTTCAAAAATAACTGTAAGTTGTTTTTTGCCTTAAAAACTAAGTCCTCAGGGAACGCAGCACAGCAGGTTCAAATTGTCATCTCTCTCCTGCGCGGCGATCCTCAGGATTGGGCTTTTTCCCTGACACCTGGGGACTCTGTTTTGAGTAATGTTGATGCATTTTTTCTGGCTCTGGGGTTATTGTACGATGAACCTAATGTCACTGATCAAGCTGAAAAAACCTTGTTGGCATTAAATCAGGGGCTTGAGGACGCTGAGTTGTACTGTCAGAGATTCTGAAGGTGGGCAGTCCTGACCAAATGGAATGACAATGCTTTGGCAGCCCTTTTTCGGAAGGGTCTGTCAGAGAATGTAAAAGATGTTATGGTGGGTTTCCCTGCTCCCTCTGGTCTCAATGATTCTATGTCATTAGCGATTCAAATTGACAGACGTTTGCGTGAGCGTAGAAGTATGCGTGGAATAGTGTTGCCTTGTGAACCAGCTTCTGAGTCCATGCAGTGTGATAGAGTGGCTTCTGGGGCACAGCGTCATGAGTTTCGAAAACGCAATGGGTTATGTTTCTACTGTGGTGACGCCTTTCATGCTATTTCAGTCTGCCCTAAGCGGGGAAGACGTTTTGCACGCTCAGTTGTCTTGGGTAGTGTTCAGACTAAATTTCTGTTGACTGTTACCCTGATTTGCTCCATGTCCACATTTTCTGCTCAGGCTTTTGTTGATTCGGGAGCAGCTATTAAACTGATGGATTTTGATTTTGCTAAACGTTGTGGGTTTCCCTTGATACCCCTACGGAAGTCTATTCCCCTACTGGGGATTGATTCTACCCCTTTGGCTGAGAATAAACCCCAGTTCTCTACTCAGGTGATAATGAGGGTTGAACCTGATCATCAGGAGAGTTTCAAATTTTTGGTGCTGTATATTCTGCATGACATTATTGTACTGGGTTTCCCTTGGTTACAGTCTCATAATCCTGTTTTGGATTGGAAATCTGTGTCTGTGACCAGTTGGGGCTGCCAATGTGTTAATGCCAACACTCCTGTTTTTTCTGCCTCTCCCCAGGCTCAGGATGTTCCTGACTTTTTGACTGATTTTTCTGATGTGTTTAGCGAAAGTAAATCTGCATCCTTGCCTCCCCATAGGAGCTATGACTGCGCTATTGAATTAGTGCCTGGTAGTAAATTCCCTAAAAGTCATCTTTTTAACTTGTCTGTACCTGAACATGACGCTATGCGGTCTTATATCAAGGAGTCATTGGAGAAGGGTCATATCAGACCATCCTCTTCACCCTTGGGTGCCGGTTTTTTCTTTGTGGCCAAAAAGGATGGTTCATTAAGGCTGTGTATTGATTATCGTCTCTTGAACAATATCACTGTGAAATATCAATATCCGTTACTCTTGATTTCTGACCTGTTTTGTAGGGTGAAAAGTGCTACTTGGTTTACCAAGCTTGACCTCAGGGGGGCGTATAACCTTATTTGCATTAAGCACGGGGATGAATGGAAGACGGCGTTTAATACCCCAGAGGGGCATTTTGAGTACCTAGTGATGCCCTTTGGGCTCACTAATGCTCCTTCCGTCTTCCAGTCCTTCATGAATGACATTTTCAGGGATTTTGTGGATAAATTTCTGATTGTTTATTTGGATGATATCTTGATTTTTTCCAATGCCTGGGACTCTCATGTGAAACATGTTCGGACTGTGTTCCAGATTTTGAGAGAGAATGCTCTGTATGTGAAGGGATCAAAGTGTCTTTTTGGCGTACAGAGAATCTTATTTCTGGGATTCATTTTGTCCCCATGTTATTGAAATGGACCCGGTCAAGGTTCAGGCCATCTGTGATTGGGTCCAACCTACTTCATTAAAGGCTCTTCAGAGATTCTTGGGTTTTGCCAATTTTTATCGTAAATTTATTGGTAATTTCTCTGTTATTGTTAAACCATTGACTGATTTGACCAAAAAGGGTTCTGAAGTGTTGAATTGGCCTCCTGAGGCAGTCTCTGCGTTTCAGGAACTTAAGCAGAGATTCACTTCTGCTCCTGTTCTGCGGCAGCCTGATGTTTCTCTGCCATTTCAGGTGGAGGTTGATGCCTCTGAAATTGGGGCAGGTGCCATTTTGTCCCAAAGAGATCCGGAGACCTCTAAAAGTAACCCTTGTGCCTTTTTCTCTCGAAAATTTTCTCCAACTGAACGTAATTATGACGTGGGTAATCGGGAGTTATTGGCCATGAAGTGGGCTTTTGAAGAATGGAGACATTGGCTGAGGGAGCCAAACATCAGGTGGAGGTCCTCACGGACCATAAGAATCTGGTTTATCTGGAGTCAGCCAAGCGACTTAATCCTAGACAGGCCAGGTGGGCCTTGTTTTTCACACATTATAATTTTGTGGTTTCCTTTCTTCCTGGCACTAAGAATGTTAAGGCAGATGCCCTCTCGAGGAGTTTCCTTGCGGACTCTTTTCTGATCCTGCTGTTATTTTGAAAGAGGGTGTAGTTCTTTCCGCCATCTCGCCCAATTTGAGACTGGCTCTGGAAGGGTGTCAGGAGGATAAACCCGAGCGCTGCCCTATTGGGAAATTGTTTGTCCCAGACCGGTGGAAAAAGAGTGTGATGTCTGAAATTCATTGTTCCGCATTGGCCGGTCATCCCGGAATTTTTGGTACCAGAGACTTGGTTAGTCGGTCCTTTTGGTGGCCTACCTTGTCTCGTGATGTCAGGGAATTTGTGCAGTCCTGCGGGACTTGCTCTCGCTCCAAGCCTTGCTCTCGCTCTAGTGATTTGTTGATGCCATAGCCTGTGCCCAAGAGACCATGGACCCATATCTCTATGGATTTCATTTCCGACCTCCCTGTTTCTCAGAGAATGACCGTTATCTGGGTGATTTGTGATAGGTTTTCCAAAATGATACATCTTGTGCCATTACCTAAGCTGCCTTCCTCCTCCGAATTGGTGCCTTTGTTCCTTCGGCACGTGGTTCGGTTGCACGGCATTCCTGAGAACATTGTGTCTGACAGAGGAGTCCAGTTGGTGTCCAGATTTTGGAGGACTTTTTGTTCTAAACTTGGTGTTCAATTGTCTTTCTCCTTGGCTTTTCATCCTCAGACCAATGGACAAACTGAGAGAACAAACCAGACATTGGAGACTTATCTGAGATGCTTTGTGTCTGCTGATCAAGATCTCTTTTTTGCCTTTGGCTGAGTTTGCTCTTAATAATAGGGCTAGCTCTGCCACTTTGATGTCTCCATTTTTCTGCAATTTTGGGTTTCACCCTCGATTTTCTTCGGGACAAACGGAGGCTTCTGTCTGTCCAGATGTTGACTGTGTTGTGGAGCGTATGCAGCAGATTTGGGACCAGGTAGTGGAGAGGTTGTCCCTCTCTCAGGAGAGGGCCCAGCAGTTTGCCAACCGGCATAGGACTGATGGTCCTCGGTTTGAAGTGGGGGACTTGGTCTGGTTGTCCTCAAGAAATATCCCTATGAGAGTTGCATCTCCTAAGTTTAAGCCTAGATTCATTGGACCTTATAAGATCATGGAGATTTTTAATCCTGTTTCCTTTCGTTTACTTCTTCCAGGGACACTTAAGATCCATAACGTGTTCCACAAGTCCTTATTGAAGAGGTTTTGTCGAGCCAGTGGTTCCTATGGCTGTGCCTCCTGACCCTGTTTTGGTTGAGGGCAATCTGGAGTATGTGGTTGAGAAAATATTGGATTCTCGTTTTTCTAGACGGAAACTCCAGTATTTGGTTAATTGGAGAGGTTATAATCAGGAGGACAATTCTTGGGTGTTTGCATCGGGCATCCATGCTAGGAGACTGATCCGTGCGTATCACAGAGCTCATCCTGACCGACCTGGTTGCCCAAGTGAGGGTTCGGTGACCCCTCCTCAAGGGGGGGTACTGTTGTGAATGTGTTAGAAATGAGTTCTGAACAGAAGCTCCTCTAGTGGTTGCAGACAGTGCTGAACCATTTAGTGAAGATTGGCAATCAGGAGTTACAGACTGGTCCTATATAAGGGAGGTTCCCTCCCATCAGGGTTGCCGGTGATCAATTGTTCTTGTCTCAACTGTGGTTCCTGGTTCTCTTGGAAGCTTGCTGAATCTTGCCTCTTCTCCTGCTCTCAGATAAGACATTTTCTGTTTTTATTTTTGTGCTTGCTTTTTGCATTGTTTCCTGCACTTTTGTGGAGGTCAGCCAGGTCCCCTCCGGGGGCTTGTGCTCCTCTCAGTTTGTCTGAGCCACTGTTGTTTGTTCATTTGCCTTTTCCAGTTTTTCTTCAGTGGCTGCGGCTTAGTTTTGTTACACCAGAGAACTAATTTAGGTGGTAGAGGTCGTGTGATCTCAGGTGTTTTTGCAATTAGTAGAGTTGGTACTTTTTAGGGTTTTTTGGGATTGCAGTAAGTGTCCTTCCTATCCTTTTCTGTCTAGGAAAATTGGGCCCCAACGTTTGCTCACACTATTTTCTGTCTGTGTCTGTATTTCCTCTTGTCTAACCGCCATTACATGTTTGGGGGCTTCCTATGTTCTTTGGGGATCTGCTCCGGGGCAGATAGCTTTTCCTCTTTCTATCTTTAGGTGTAGTTAACCTCTTAGGCTGTGACGAGGCGTCAAGGACCAACGTAGGTACGCTCCACGGCTGCCTTTAGTTGTGGTGGTTAGTCAGGGTACTGCAATCCAGTAGATTCCAACCTCTCTGGTGTATTGCTATTTTTGCTTGCTCTCCTCAGCTACCAAATCATAATAGTGCGCCTGCCGAATCTGCCTTCCGGCAGATTCATTCATTCTGTGAAAGTAGATTTTGATCTCTGTAATAAACGCTATCACAGTGATCAAAAGTAAAAAAAATAGTAAATAAAACCTCCCTTTATCACCCCCTTAGATAGGGACATATAATAAAATAAAGAAAATATATTTATTTTCATTTTTCCATTAGGGTTAGGGTTATGGTTAGAGTTAGGGTTACAATTAGGGTTAGGGTTACAATTAGGGTTAGGGTTACAATTTGGGTTGGAATTAGGGTTGGGATTAGCGTTAGGGTTAGGGTTAGGGTGTGTTGGATTAGGGTTGGAGGTAGAATTGAGGGGTTTCCTCTATTTAGGCTCATCAGGGGGTCTCCAAACACGACATGGCATTAAAAATGTCAAATGGTGCTTCCTCCCTTCCGAGCCCTGCTGTGCGCCCAAACAGTGGTTTACCCCAACATATGGGGAATCAGCGTACTCAGGACAAATTGCACACCCATTTTCGGGTTCTAATTTCTCCTGTTACCCTCGGGAAAATAAAAAATAGCTGGCTAAAAATCATTTTTGAGGAAAAAAATTATTTTTTATTTTCACGGCTCTACGTTATAAACTTCTGTGAAGCAGTTGGAGCTTCAAAGTGCTCACCACACATCTAGATAAGCTCTTTGGTGGGTTTAGTTTCCAAAATGAGGTCACTTGTTGTGGGTTTCCACTGTTTAGGCACATCAGGGGCTCTCCAAACACGACATGGCATCCAGCCAATTCTGTGTTGAAAAAGTCTAACGGCGCTCCTTCCCTTGCGACCTCTGCAGTGCGCCCAAAAAGTGGTTTACCCCCACTTATGGGGTATCTGCGTTTTCAGGAGAAAATGGACAAAAAATTTTTTTGTTCCTTTTTCACTTGTGAAAATAAAAAAAATTGGTTCTGAATAAAAAATTTTTCAAAAAACGATAAATGCAAATTTTTTCCTTCCGTATTGAGTCTGTTCCTGTGACGAAAGTAAAGGGTTAATAAACTTCTTAAATGAGGATTTGAGCACCTTGAGGTGTGCCGTTTTTAAAATGGTGTCATTTTTGGGTATTTTCTATCATATAGACCCCTCAAAGTGACTTCAAATGCGATGTGGTCCCTAAAAAAAAATAGTGTTGTAAAACTGAGAAATCACTGGTAAACTTTTAACCCTTATAACTTCGAAACAAAAAAAAATTTGTTTCCAAAATTGTGCTGATGTAAAATAGATATGTGGGAAATGTTATTTATTAAGAAATTTGTGTGACATATCACTCTGATTTAAGGGCATAAAAATTTAAAGTTTGAAATTGCTAAATTTTCTAAATTTTCGCCATATTTCCGTTTTTTTTCATAATTAAACGCAAGTCATATAAAAAAAATTTTACCACTAACCTGAAGTACAATATGTCACCAAAAAACATTCTCAGAATCAGTAAAAATTGGCCCGGTCATTAAGCTGCAAATTGGCTCTGTCACTAAGGGGTTAAAGAATGATCTTTCCCATAAGCAATGTTTAACAGGTGGTCTGTCAATGTAAAACTGACAGGTTTAGTCAGTGTCGGACTGGGGTGTTAAGGGCTCACCAGTAACATTGACTTTGGGGCCCACTTTTCACCTGTATACAAATATTACACTACCCTCCTTGACAAATGTACCCACACCTACAGTACAGACCAAAAGTTTGGACACACCTTCTCATTCAAAGATTCTTCTGTATTTTCATGAATATGAAAATTGTAGAGTCACACTGAAGGCATCAAAACTTTGAATTAACACATGTGGAATTATACATTACACTTTACAAAAAAGTGTGAAACAACTTAAAATATGTCTTATATTCTAGGTTCTTCAAAGTAGCCATCTTTTGCTTTGATTACAGCTTCGCACGCAGAAAAGGTGAACGGATGGACTCTACATGCCTGGTTCCCACCGTGAAGCATGGAGGCGGTGGTGTGATGGTGTGGGGGTGCTTTGCTGGTGACACTGTTGGGGATTATTCAAAATTGTTCAGCTCACCCCAAACCATCTCGATTGGGTTCAGGTCTGGTGACTGTGGAGGCCAGGTCATCTGATATAGCACCCCAACACTCTCCTTCTTGGTCAAATAGCCCTTACACAGCCTGGAGGTGTTTGAGGTCATTGCCCTGTTGAAAAATAAATGATGGTCCAACTAAACGCAAACTGGATGGAATAGCATGCTGCTGCAAGATGCTGTGGTAGCCATGCTGGTTCAGTATGCCTTCAATTTTGAATAAATCCCCAACAGTGTCACCTGCAAAGAACCCCCACACCATCACACCTCCTCCTCCATGCTTCACGGTGGGAACTAGGCATGTAGAGTCCATCTGTTCAACTTTTCTGCGTGCAAAGCAGTAATCAAAGCAAAAGGTGGCTACTTTGAAGAACCTAGAATATAAGACATATTTTCAGTTGTTTCACACTTTTTTGTAAAGTGTAATGTATAATTCCACATGTGTTAATTCATAGTTTTGATGCCTTCAGTGTGATTCTACAATTTTCACAGTCATGAAAATACAGAAAAATCGTTGAATGAGAAGGTGTGTCCAAACTTTTGGTCTGTACTGTATATATAATAATAAACTGGGTGGGTTGGTTAATAAATGATGAGATGCGACTTTTTTCTGTACAGTGAATCAACTAAATTATGCCAAGTACTGCCCATATATTGGTGTTGAGGGCACAGATCTTCCCAGGGAACCACTGGGGGATTCCCCTGTTAGCCTGTAGGCCAGTCTGAGCCTGTGTTTAGTGTATTATGGTAGCCCTCAAGAACTTGAAAGTTTAAGATTCATAGTGAGAAAAAGCAAAGAAGCAAAAATAAGTATAAAAACTTCAATATAATTTGTAAAACTTTTAAAAAAAATAAAGCACAATAAAAAAGTAAAAATATTGTTATTAAAAATATAGTTTTTAAGTAAAAACAAAAATAAGCAAAAAAGTACACATTCATTATCACGGGCCAGAAAGGACCCAAGCTCTGAAACTGCCACACTATTTAAACAATGGAGGAAACACTATAAAAATCTAAATAAAAATACCGCAAAATTTCTGGCCACATGGGGAGTAATGCATGTTAATTACATGCATTGTACCCCACATGACAGTGTGAAGCCTTACTAGAGGGAAAAGAAGAACAAAGCCAATTGGAGAATCAGACATAGCAAAGTCAGCTGTGGGAAAAGTATGGAGAGGGTCGAGGAGAGGTAAGTATAAAAGTTTTCTACTATTTTAAACTTTTTCTTGGCACTCAGAATGCAGCAATTTATTTGACTGAATTCCTTATATTTATGGAAATTGTGAATCAATTACTGTATCAAACCTAATTTTTAAATTCACACAGCACAATGTTAAAAAAAATTGCAAATCACTGTGAGGTAAAAATTTGTTGAAAAGTTGAATACTTTGAGGGTTACATTTTACAAAATTAGTCACTTTTTGGATGGTAAGGTAGGGTCCATCTGTTCTGGCACTTTGAATGTTCTGTAAATAGTGCCCTCAAGCTATTTCTGCCAAATGGCACTACAAAGCCAAAGAACAAATTAATTACCAAGTCGTTTTATGTGCCCTAAGATTAATTTCTGACCACATATGAGGTACTGTCACATTCAGAAGAAATTTCATATCAATTCAAATAGTGTATTTTGCTATTATCTCTTGTTAAAATAAAAAAGTTATAAAACCTGTGAAACAACTGTGGGTATACCTACTTACTTAACACTAGGACTACCGGACTGGTCACCCCCTAGAACTAACAAATGGAGTCATTTTGACTACTGGATTGTTTTTGTCTATTTTTAGAGTTTCTTGCTCCTGGTATTGTTGTAACTTTACTTTCATCCTCCCGTATAGAATGCAAAATAGCAAGAATATTGTCAGGCTTAAGCACACTTCTTCTAGCCATATTAGCAATTAGCAAAACTGCAGGCTGTATTCTACAGAAATTATGTAGTCCACTCGAGAGTTCACTGGTTCACTGACGAATGTCCTTTATATGTCCTGTGTATGTCAAGTATATTTGCAAAAATGCTAATTATTCTAAGTCTAAACCAGCCAACATTTACTCTAAACTTATTCTAAACATACAAGTAAATGAAAACTAAAAGAAATAATAACATTTGGCGACAAAGATTAGCAAAATATAGTAGGGAGTCAAAATGATTCCCTTTGGAAATTAAAGGTAAATTTTGAAAAAAAGGTACTCTTTTTTCCAAAAATTATTCATTGTCATTAAATCTTTTTTCGCATCCTAAATGAGTACGCATCACCGAGTCTCAAGCAGGAATTCGGAAAAATGTAGTCACAGAAGAGACATAAAAATGGCGAGGAGTCAAAATGACTCCATCGGTAGTTCTAGTGTACAAATGTTTAATAATCCCCTAGATGAAATCCTTCAGGCATTCAATTTCCAAAATTGTATACATTTTGTGGTTTTTCTGATGTTATGGCATTTTTAAGTCTCTGCAAATGCAATATGTCTTCTGCAAGCTATTCCAGACAAATTTGAGCTAAAAATTCAAATAGCGCTTCATCAATTCTGAGATCTTTTGTGTGTGTTTCAATCAGTAAATTCCAACAAGGATATTGCTTTACTCATGAGAAATCACTTTACAATTATTTTGGTTCTTTTTCACTTGTTATTCTCTGTGAAAATTAAATGGAATAAAACTATATTTTAATGTAAACATATTTTTTCCATTTGTTTCATTCCATTTTGTGTTAATTCCTGTATAGAACCTGGATTGTTGAATACCGTATATACTCGTGTATAAGCCAAATTTTTCAGCACATTTAATTGTGCTGAAAACCCCCCCTTGACTTATACACGAGTCAATTGTCCCAGAAAGCCGGCAGGGGAGGGGAGGTGGAGCGACGGGTGACAGAGGCAGGAGCCAGCGGCTGTGGCTTAAGCCTGTGCCGCTGCTAAAGAGAAATGAATATTCATTTCACTTATAGCGTGCACAGTGACACTCGCAGCCAGAAGACATCCTACTCACCCTCCAGAGCGCCCTCGCAGCATCTCACTGGTCCCGACACCCTCGCAGTATCTCGTTGGTCCTGGTGCCAGCAGCTCTTCCTGTGCTGAGCGATCACGTGGCCCCGCTCATTAAGGTAAGAATATGCATGACTCTCCACTCCCACAGGCGTGGAGGGAATATTCATTACCTTAATGAGCAGGGTCACGTGAATGCTCTGCACAGGAAGAGATGCCAGTGAAGGGACCAACGAGATTTTTGAGGGTGCCAGGACAAAAGAGATGCTGCGAGCGTGCGTGTAAGTTGAGTAGGATGTTTTTTTTTTTTTAATAGGAACCATTCATACAAGGATAAGGAGCCATGCATACCAGGACAGCGATGGGGGAGCCATACATACAATGACAGGGACAGGGGAGCCATGCATACCAGGACAGGGTGGGGAAGCCATGCATACAAGGGCAGGGACCGAGAAGCCATGCATACCACGAAAGGGATGAGGGGACAATGCATATCTGGCTTATACTTGAGTTAATAAGCTTACCCAGTTTTCCACAGCAAAATTAGGTGCCTCAGCTTATACTCAGGTCAGCTTTTACTCGAGAATATATGGTAATTTGAATTCTATAGTTTTTTTGAGGTAATCACTCTAAAACACTTCAACAGATCTCGGTGATTTTAAGTTTTTTCGAGACATATTGTACTTCATGATAGTGGTAAAATTAGTTTGATGTTACTTGTGTTTATTTGTGAAAAGATCGGAAATTTGTAGAAAATTTTGAAATTGTCTCAATTTTCAAAATTTAAATTTATATGCCCTTTAAAAGAAAGTTATATCACACAGAATGGTTAATGAATAACATTTACAATATGTCTACTTTACATCTGCATTATTTTTAAAACATAGTTTATTTGTTAGGCATGGAGAAGGGTTAATCAATTTTTCATGTTTCCAACAAAATTTACAAAACTTTTTTTTAAGGCACCACATCACATTTGAAGTGAATTTGAGGGGCCTATATGATAAAAAAATATCCAAAAGTGATACCATTCTAAAAACTGTACTTCTCAAAGCATGGCAGGCGTCAGCACCCGGCGTACCCGGGCAAGTGCCAGGGCCCTGAGCAGGCGGGGGACCCACTCGCCATTGAGCACCCCGGCGCCCAGAGGCATATCTAGGGGGGCGCAGTCGGACCGCCTAATGCGGTGGTCCGCAGTGTCTCCCCTGGCGGCTGTATTCTGCCGCCCCCTGGACTAGGAATCGGTTGTTCTCAGTGCCAGCTGTCAAGCTGACAGCTGGCACAGGGAAGCTGTAGCGCGCCGACTCCCAGAGTCCAGTGAGCAATTGTACTTTGCATCTTTCAGACGCGAGTATAACTGAAGCCGACGTCAGCAGCATGATCATGTCATGTGATCACACTGCTGAAGTCACTTTCCGGAAAGCAGAAGAGAGCAGGAGATCTGTGGTAAGTGCTCCTGCCTCCTGTGGCTGTGGAGCTGAAGATTCAGCTAGAAGAGGGATGATTTATTCTTTGCTTGTGTGTGGGTGGAATTCCTTCTTTGTGGAGGGGATCTATTCTGTGTGGGGGGGATTTAGTGTGGAGGGGGATTTATTATTTGTGTGGAGGGGGGATTATTCTGTGTGTTGGGGGATTATTCAATGTGAAGGGAATGTATTATTTGTGTGGAGGGGGGATTATTCAGTGTGTTGGGTGATTATTCAGTGTGAGGGGATTTATTATTTGTGTGGAGGGGGGATTATTCAGTGTGTTGGGGGATTATTCAGTGTGAGGGGATTTATTATTTTTGTGGAGGGATTATTCAGTGTGAGGGGGATTTATTATTTGTGTGGAGGGGGGATTATTCTGTGTGTTGGGGGATTATTCAGTGTGAGGGGGATTTATTACTTGTGTGGAGGGGGGTTTATTTGGTGTGGAGGGGGTATTTATTATTTGTGTGGAGGGGGGATTATTCAGTGTGTTGGGGGATTACTCAGTGTGTTGGGGGATTATTCAGTGTGAGGGGGATTTATTATTTGTTTGGAGGGGGGATTATTCTGTGTGTTGGGGGATTATTCAGTGTGAGAGGGATTTATTATTTGTGTGGAGGGGGATTATTCTGTGTGTTGGGGGATTATTCAGTGTGAGGGGATTTATTATTTGTGTGGGGGGGGATTTTTCAGTGTGTTGGGGATTATTCAGTGTGGAGGGGGTATTTATTATTTGTGTGGAGGGGGGATAAATCTGTGTGTTCGGGATTATTCAGTGTGGAGGGGTATTTATTATTTGTGTGGAGGGGAGATTATTCTGTGTGTTGGGGATTATTCAGTGTGGAAGGGGTAATTATTATTTGTGTGGAGTGGGATTATTCTGTGTGTTGGGGGATTATTCAGTGTGAGGGGGTATTTATTATTTGTGTGGAGGGGGGATTATTCTGTGTGTTGGGGGATTATTCAGTGTGGAGGAGGTATTTATTATTTGTCTGGAGGGGAGATTATTCTGTGTGTTGGGGGATTATTCAGTGTGGAGGGGGTATTTATTATTTGTGTGGAGGGGGGATTATTCTGTGTGTTGGGGGATTATTCAGTGTGAGGGGGATTTACTATTTGTGTGGAGGAGGGATTATTCTCTGTGTTGGGGGATTATTCAATATGATGGGAATTTATTATTTTTGTGGGAGGGGGATTATTCAGTGTGGAGGGGGTATTTATTATTTGTGTGGAGGGGGGGATTATTCTGTTTGTTGGGGGATTATTCAGTGTAAAGGGGGATTAAGGTTAGGGGGGTGTGTGTGGAGGGGGGCGCAAAACTGAATTCTTGCCCCGGGTGCCAGAAAACCTAGATGCACCTCTGCCGGTGCCCGTTAGCGGAGGAGAACGGTGTTAGCGCCACCACTGGGCCCCCCGCCTGCTCAGGGCACCCGGCAGCTGGCACAATACTTACCTCTCCCCATGCCGCCGCAGCTCCGGTGTCTTCCGCAGCTTTGCACTGTGACATCTCAGGTCAGAGGGCGCGATGACGTCTTTCCACAACGCCCTTTCCTGAGCCATAACAGTGCAGAGCACAGCACAGTGCAGAGGAGAGCTCCATATTTTGTATGGAGCATTATATGGGGACCAGTATTCTGTATGGAGCATTATTTGGGGTCCAATATTCTTTATGGAGCATTATATTTGGCCCATAATATTGTATGGAGGACTGTGCTGTCCGGTCTGTACGTGTGTTTTGAGGATTCAGCGTTTTCTGAGCTATTGTAGAATTTACAATAGATATCACTCGTGTAATGGAAGAAGTGAAATCTTTGACATTGTACTGTACCTATATTTCTCTGCAGTATTGGAGCATCATGAATCGTGGTCTGTGTTAAAGAGGCCCACTGAGACTCTTTCGCCCGGGGCCCATAAAAACCTGGAGCCGGCCCTGTCTCAAAGTCCTCAAAGCCACTTTCATAAAGTTTATTAATGTTGCAGGTGCTTCACAGGAATTAATGCAATATCTAAGGAAAAATTAACATTTTAGTTTTTTTCATAAAAAGTTTACTTTAGCTCCATTTTTTTTCATTTTCATAAAGGTAACAGGAGAAAGTGCAACTCAAAATTTCTTGTGCAATTTCTCCAGAGCATGCCGATACTCCCTAAGAGGTGGAAAACTACTGTTTGGGTGCAAGGCAAGGTTTGGATGGGAAGGAGCACCATTTGACTTTTTGAATGCAAAATTGGCTGGAATCAAGAACGGACGCCCTATCGCATTTGGAGAACCCCTCAAGTAACTAAACAGTGGAAACCTCCCACAATTGATCCTATTTTGGGAACTACACTTTTTGGAAACTTTTTGAAGTGTTCTAGTTTCAGTCACAGGGTGATACCAGCGCTGGCTTAGACATCGCTCTGAGTGCATAGTGCAGCAGCTGTAGTCGCACCTCTGGCCCTAACTGACACTGACTCTACATTAGCATAGACTGTCGGTCAGTGCCGGGGGGGCAGTTACAAGCGTAGCTCTGTATACTCAGAGCAATGACAGAACCAGTGCCGGTGCCGTCCACTTATCTGAAATCGAAATGCTGCCTGAGGGACTAAAGTTAATTTTCTCCCCACATTATTCATGTAAGTGCAGGCGCTGGGCAGGTTAATAGCGCTATTAACCTGCAGATTAACCCCAAAACTGCAGGTTGATAGCATTTTTTCTGGTGACAGTTTCCCTTTAATTTATTATTAATAGTTTTCTGAAGTTAGTTTATAATAAATATGAAATATTCAAAGCGGTTAAATGCTATCTACTGTATCAAACTTCTTCTTGGGACTATATGAAACAAGCGCATATTGAGCGATTGCATAATCAACAGAACCAAAAATACATAATATAAGAACAATCTACTAAGCTTTCATTTGCGACTAAAAAAATAAATTCATGACACCCTGTTGGAAGTCAAAAGGACACTCTTTCATCTTCTATCAAGTGAATAATGCCCTTTGATTATGTTTGATGAAATCAGAAAACAGACGTTTTTATGCTTGTCAAAATCTGAAAACAGCCTCATTGGACAGATTGTAAAAATGACTGACATGCCCTGTGATATTGGTGAACTGAGTAACTGCTGAAGCTCTTTACATATGTCTATATCTTAGTACTTGAAGAGATCACATTTAACCAGAAATGTTTACAAGATGTATTCACATTTAATAGTGGGAATATACAAATATTCCTGACATTGTTGATGAATAGCTGTGTTATTAATTACCAGTTTTCATGTAGTGGTCATTATGAGATTAATCTGCTCATTTCTTGCATCTAGTCTACATATACATGTCTTCTTACAAAATTAGAATATCACCAATAAGTTCATTTATTTCAGTTCTTCAATACAAAAAGTGAAACTCATAAATTATATAGAGTCAATACAAACAGTGTGATCTATTTCAAGTGTTTATTCTTATTAATGGTGATGATTATGGCTTACAGCCAATGAAAATCCAGAAGTCATCATCTCAGTAAATTAGAATACTTTATAACACCGGCTTGAAAAATGATTTTAAAATCCAAAATGTTGGCCTACTGAAATGTATGTTCAGTAAATGCGGCGTTGCATGGAGCCCATCAGCGGGTGGCACTGCTAAGGTGTTATTGAAGTCCAGGTTGCTTTAAAAGCTGCCTTCAACTTGTCTGCATTGTTGGGTCTGTTGGGTTTCATCTTCCTCTTGACAATACCCCATATATTCATTATTGGCTTTTGGTCAGGAGTGTTTGCTGGCCAGTGAAGCACAGTGATACTGCTGTTTGTAAATAAGGTATTGGTACTTTTGACAGTGTGGACAGATGCCAAGTCCTGCTGAAGAATGAAATTTCCATCTCCTAAAAACTTGTCGACAGGGAAGCATGATGTGCTTTTATATTTCCTGGTAGATGGCTGCGCTGACTTTGGTCTTTATAAAACATAGTGGATCTACACCAGCCGATAACATGGCTCCCCAAATCATCACTGATTGTGGAAACTTCACATTAAAGCTCAAGCTGCTTGGATTATGTGCCTCTCCACTCTTCCTCCAGACTCTGGAACCTTGATTTTCAAATGGATAGCAAAATTTGCTATCATCTGAAAACAACACCTTGGACCACTAAGCAACAGTCCAGTTCTTTTTCTCCTTGGCCCAGGTAAGATGCTTCTGGCATTGTCTATTGGTTATGAGTGTCTTGACCCAAGAAATACGACACTTTGAGCCCATGTCCTTGATACGTCTGTGTGTGGTGGCTTGTTATGATTTGGTAGCTGAGGAGAGCAGGCAAAAAAGGAAATACACCAGAGCAGTTGGAAACTATGAGATTGCAGTACCCTGACTAACCACCACAACTAGAGGCAGCCGTGGAGCGTTCCTACGTTTGTCCTAGACGCCTCGTCACAGCCTGAGAAACTAACTACACCTAAAGATAGAAAGAGGAAAGCTATCTGCCCCGGAGCAGATCCCCAAAGAACATAGAAAGCCCCCAAACATGTAATGGCGGTTAGACAAGAAGAAATACTGAAACAGACAGAAAATAGTATGAGCAAACGTTGGGGCCCAAACTTACTAAATAGAAAAGGATAGGAAGGGCACTTACTGCAATCCCAAAAAACACTGAAAAGCACCAACTCTACTAATTTCAAAAACACCTGAGATCACACGACCTCTACCACCTAAATTAGTTCTCTGGTGTAACCAAAAACAAAACAGCAGCCACTGAAAAAACTGGAAAAAGCAAATGTACAAACATCAGTGGCTGAACTGAACTGAGAGGGCAAAAGCCCCCAGAAGGGACCCTGAAGGCCCCCACAGAAGTGCAGGACAAAATGCAAAAATCAAGCACAAAAACAAAAAGAAGAAAATGTCTTATCTGTTAGCAGGAGATTCAGACACGACACAGCAGGCTACCAAGGAAACAGGAATCAAGGATTGAGACCAGAACAATTGATCACCGGCAACCCTGATGGGAAGGCGACTCCCTTATATAAGACCAGTCAGTAACACCTGATTCCCAATCCTCACCATCTTCACTGGACAGTCCAGTACCGTTTGTAACCACCAGAGGAAGCTTCTGCTCAGAACTCATTTCCAGCCTATTCACAACAGTACCCCCCCTTGAGGAGGGGTCACCGAACCCTCATTTGAGCAACCAGGTCGGTCAGGATGAGTTCTATGATAAGCACGGATGAGTCTCCTAGCATGGATGTCCGAAGCAAACACCCAAGAATTGTCTTCCTGACCATAACCTCTCCATTTAACCAAATACTGGAGTTTCCGTCTAGAAAAACGAGAATTCAATATTTTCTCAACCACATACTCCAGATTGCCCTCAACCAAAACAGGGTCAGGAGGCACAGTAGTAGGAACCACTGGCTCAACAAACCTCTTCAACAAGGACTTGTGGAACACGTTATGGATCTTAAATGTCTCTGGAAGAAGCAAACGAAAAGAAACAGGATTAAGAATCTCCATGATCTTATAAGGTCCAATGAACCTAGGCTTAAATTTAGGAGATGCCACTCTCATAGGAATATTTCTTGAGGACAACCAGACCAAGTCCCCCACTTTAAACCGAGGATCATCAGTCCTATGCCGGTTAGCAAACCGCTGGGCCCTCTCCTGAGAGAGGGACAACCTCTCCACTACCTGGTCCCAAATCTGTTGCATACGCTCCACAACAGAGTCAACACCTGGACAGACAGAAGCCTCCGTCTGTCCTGAAGAAAATCGAGGGTGAAACCCAGAATTACAGAAAAATGGAGACATCAAAGTGGCAGAGCTAGCCCTATTATTAAGAACAAACTCAGCCAAAGGCAAAAAAGAGACCCAGTCATCCTGATCAGCAGACACAAAGCATCTTAGATAAGTCTCCAATGTCTGGTTTGTTCTCTCAGTTTGACCATTGGTCTGAGGATGAAACGCCAAGGAGAAAGACAATTGAACACCAATTTTAGAAAAAAAGGTCCTCCAAAATCTGGAAACAAACTGGACTCCTCTGTCAGACACAATGTTCTCAGGCATGCCGTGTAAACGAACCACGTGCTGAAGGAACAAAGGCACCAATTCAGAGGAGGAAGGCAACTTAGGTAATGGCACAAGATGTATCATCTTGGAAAACCTGTCGCAAATCACCCAGATGATGGTCATTCTCTGAGAAACAGGGAGGTCGGAAATGAAATCCATAGAGATATGGGTCCATGGTCTCTTGGGCACAGGTAATGGCATCAACAAACCACTAGAACGAGAGCAAGGCTTGGAGCGAGAGCAAGTCCCGCAGGACTGCACAAACTCCCTGACATCATGAGACAAGGTAGACCACCAAAAGGACCGACTAACCAAGTCTCTGGTACCAAAAATTCCGGGATGACCGGCCAACGCGGAACAATGAATCTCAGACATTACACTCTTTTTCCACTGGTCCGGGACAAACAATTTCCCAACAGGGCAGCGCTCGGGCTTATCCTCCTGACACCCCTCCAGAGCCAGTCTCAAATTGGGCGAGATGGCGGAAAGAACTACACCCTCTTTCAAAATAACAGAAGGATCAGATAACTCAGGAGAGTCCGCCAGGAAACTCCTCGAGAGGGCATCCGCCTTAACATTTTTAGTGCCAGGAAGAAATGAAACCACAAAATTAAAACGTGTGAAAAACAAGGCCCACCTGGCCTGTCTAGGATTAAGTCGCTTATCAGATTCCAGATAAACTAGATTCTTATGGTCAGTAAGGACCACCACCTGATGTTTGGCTCCCTCCAGCCAATGTCTCCACTCTTCAAAAGCCCACTTTATGGCCAATAACTCCCGATTACCCACGTCATAATTACGTTCAGTTGGAGAAAATTTTCGAGAGAAAAAGGCACAAGGGTTACTTTTAGAGGTCTCTGGATCTCTTTGGGACAAAACGGCACCTGCCCCAATTTCAGAGGCATCCACCTCCACCTGAAATGGTAGAGAAACATCAGGCTGACGTAGAACAGGAGCAGAAGTGAATCTCTGCTTAAGTTCCTGAAATGCAGAGACTGCCTCAGGAGGCCAATTCACCACATCAGAACCCTTCTTGGTCAAATCAGTTAATGGTTTAACAATAACAGAGAAATTACCAATAAATTTATGATAAAAATTGGCAAAACCCAAGAATCTTTGAAGAGCCTTTAATGAAGTAGGTTGGACCCAATCACAGATGGACTGAACTTTGACCGGGTCCATTTCAATAACAGATGGGGACAAAATGAATCCCAGAAATGAGATCCTCTGAACGCCAAAAAGACACTTTGATCCCTTCACATACAGAGCATTCTCTCTCAAAATCTGGAACACAGTCCGAACATGTTTTACATGAGAGTCCCAGTCATTGGAAAAAATCAAGATATCATCCAAATAAACAATCAGAAATTTATCCACAAAATCCCTGAAAATGTCATTCATGAAGGACTGGAAGACAGAAGGAGCATTAGTGAGCCCAAAGGGCATCACAAGGTACTCAAAATGCCCTTCAGGGGTATTAAATGCAGTCTTCCATTCATCCCCGTGCTTAATGCGAATAAGGTTATATGCCCCCCTGAGGTCAAGCTTGGTAAACCAAGTAGCGTTTTTCACCCTGGAAAACAGATCAGAGATCAAGGGTAACGGATATTGATATTTCACAGTAATATTGTTCAAGAGACGATAATCAATACACGGCCTTAATGAACCATCCTTTTTGGCCACAAAGAAAAAACCGGCACCTAGGGGTGAAGAGGATGGTCTGATATGACCCTTCTCCAATGACTCCTTGATATAAGACCGCATAGCGTCATGTTCAGGTACAGACAAGTTAAAAAGGCGACCTTTAGGGAATTTACTACCAGGCACTAATTCAATAGCGCAGTCATAGCTCCTATGGGGAGGTAAGGATGCAGATTTACTTTCGCTAAACACATCAGAAAAATCAATCAAAAAGTCAGGAACATCCTGAGCCTGGGGGGAGGCAGAAAAAACAGGAGTGTTGGTATTAACACATTGGCAGCCCCAACTGGTAACAGACACAGATTTCCAATCCAAAACAGGATTATGAGACTGTAACCAAGGGAAACCCAGTACGATAATGTCATGCAGATTATACAGAACCAAAAATTTGCAACTCTCATGATGATCAGGTTCTACCCTCATTATCACCTGAGTAGAGAACTGAGGTTTATTCTCAGCCAAAGGGGTAGAATCGATCCCCAGTAGGGGAATAGACTTCCGTAGGGGTATCAAGGGAAACCCACAACGTTTAGTAAAATCAAAATCCATCAGGTTAATAGCTGCTCCAGAATCAACAAAAGCCTGAGCAGAAAATGAGGACAGAGAGCATATCAGGGCAACAGTTAATAAAAACTTAGTCTGAACACTACCCAAGACAACTGAGCGTGCAAAACGTCTTCCCCGCTTAGGGCAGACTGAAATAGCATGAGAGGCATCACCACAGTAGAAACATAACCCATTGCGCTTTCGAAATTCATGACGCTGTGCCCCAGAAACCACTCTATCACACTGCATGGATTCAGAAGCAGGTTCACAAGGCAACATTATTCCACGCATACCTTTCCGCTCACGCAAACGTCTGTCAATTTGAATCGCTAATGACATAGAATCATTGAGACCAGAGGGAACAGGGAATCCCACCATAACATCCTTTACATTATCTGACAGTCCCTTCCGAAAAAGAGCTGCCAAAGCGTCGTCATTCCATTTGGTCAGGACTGCCCACCTACGGAATCTCTGACAGTATAACTCAGCGTCCTCAAGCCCCTGACTTAATGCCAACAAAGTTTTTTCAGCTTGATCAGTGACATTAGGCTCATCGTACAATAACCCCAAAGCCTGAAAAAACGCATCAACATCACTCAAAACAGGATCCCCAGGTGTCAGGGAAAAAGCCCAATCCTGAGGGTCGCCGCGCAGGAGAGAGATGACAATTTGAACCTGCTGCGCTGTGTTCCCTGAGGACTTAGATTTTAAGGCAAAAAACAATTTACAGTTATTTTTGAAATTCAGAAACTTAGCTCGAACCCCTAAAAACAAATCTGGCATGGGAATCCTAGGTTCCACAACAGGCAACCTAGCAAGATAGATAGCAATACTCCGAACTTCAGTGGCAAGCTGATCCACACGGCCAGACAACTGTGCAAACTCCATTGAGAGAGAAAAAAATTCCTCCTCAGCACCCAGAGATACAGAGGGGAAAAAAAATGCAACAAACAGAAAAAAAAAAAAATCTCTGACAACTCTGACAACTTTTTTCTTTCCACAATATTTTTCCCTTCTGTGAGTACCATATAATTTTCAGTTTTGGCCGGTGATACTGTTATGATTTGGTAGCTGAGGAGAGCAGGCAAAAAAGGAAATACACCAGAGCAGTTGGAAACTATGAGATTGCAGTACCCTGACTAACCACCACAACTAGAGGCAGCCGTGGAGCGTTCCTACGTTGGTCCTAGACGCCTCGTCACAGCCTGAGAAGCTAATTACACCTAAAGATAGAAAGAGGAAAGCTATCTCCCCCGGAGCAGATCCCCAAAGAACATAGAAAGCCCCCAAACATGTAATGGCGGTTAGACAAGAAGAAATACTGACACAGACAGAAAATACTATGAGCAAACGTTGGGGCCCAAACTTACTAAATAGAAAAGGATAGGAAGGGCACTTACTGCAATCCCAAAAAACCCTGAAAAGCACCAACTCTACTAATTTCAAAAACACCTGAGATCACACGACCTCTACCACCTAAATTAGTTCTCTGGTGTAACCAAAAACAAAACAGCAGCCACTGAAAAAACTGGAAAAAGCAAATGTACAAACATCAGTGGCTGAACTGAACTGAGAGGGCAAAAGCCCCCAGAAGGGACCCTGAAGGCCCCCACAGAAGTGCAGGACAAAATGCAAAAATCAAGCACAAAAACAAAAAGAAGAAAATGTCTTATCTGTTAGCAGGAGATTCAGACACGACACAGCAGGCTACCAAGGAAACAGGAATCAAGGATTGAGACCAGAACAATTGATCACCGGGAACCCTGATGGGAAGGCAACTCCCTTATATAAGACCAGTCAGTAACACCTGATTCCCAATCCTCACCATCTTCACTGGACAGTCCAGTACCGTTTGTAACCACCAGAGGGAGCTTCTGCTCAGAACTCATTTCCAGCCTATTCACAACAGTGGCTCTTGAAGCTATGACTCCAGCAGCAGTCCACTCCTTGTGAATCTCCCCCAAATTTTTGGATGCCCTTTTCTTAACAATCCTTTCAAGGCTGCGACTATCCCAGTTGCTTGTGCACCTTTCTTTACCACATTTTTTTCCTTCCAATCAACTCTCCATTAATATTCTTGGATACAGCAAGCTGTGAACAGCCTGCTTCTTTAGCAATGACCTTTTGTGGCTTACCCTCCTTGTGGAATGTGTTAATGACTGCCTTCTTGACATCTGTCAAGTCAGCAGTCTTCCCCATAATTGTGGAGCCTACTGAAACAGACTAAGGGACCTTTTTAAATGCTTTGGAAGCCAATGCAGGTGTTTTTTTGTTAATTATTCAAATTTACTGAGAACATGACTTTTGGATTTTCATTGGCTGTAAGCCATAATCATCAACATTAAGGCCGGATCACACATGCGAGGAATACGGCCAAGTCTCGCATGTTAATACCCGGCTGTTGTGAACACATTTGTTCTGGCTTCTGAGTTTGAGCTCCCTCTGGTGGTTGCTGCTGGTAATGGAGCTGGTCTGGCTGACAGAAGTCAATCACCTGAAGAGGATGATTGGAGATCAGGTGATACAGACTGGGGAGATTTAAGTGAGGAGCCTTCCCTTAGTTGTTGGGTTTCTTCCTGAGCCTTCTGGAAGTCTGCTTGTCCTGCATCTTTCAGATAAGTTATTTGTCTGTTTTACTCTGTGGCTTTTTTGCTTTTCTCTGTTCTCTGCCTTGCTGGTGTGAGTTCAGCCGGGTTCCCTGCTGGGACCTGTGCTGGACTCTGTTTTCCTTTGCCACAGCTTATGTCAGTCTTTTCTGTATTCCTAGTCCCCAGTTATTTCAGTATCTGTTGTTTTACGTCCAGTTCACACCAGAGTTCTGATTTAGTGGGGGAGAGGTCATGTGGCCTCAGTATTTTTGTATATCAGACATGTTGGAATTTTTCTTAGGGTTTTAGCGAGATTGCAAACAGTATCCTTTCCTGTCCTGTTCTATCCAGACAGTTTGGTGTTATGTAGCGTAGCTGAGGAGGACAGGAACAACAGCCGGGCAGCCGAACACCTGAGATGTTGGTAACTAATAGGTTGCAGATTCCTAAACTAACCACACAGCTAGAGGTAGCCGTGGAGCATTCCTACGTTGATCCTAGATGCCTCGTCACAGCCTGAGAGATAACTACACCTAAAGGCAGAAAGATGAAAGCTATCTGCCCCGGAGCAGATCCCCAAAGAAAATAGGAAGCCCCCAAACATGTAATGGTGGTTAGATAAGAAGAAAGCACGGACCCAGACAGAAAATAGAATGAGCAAACGCTGGGGCCACAAGCTGACTAAATAGGATAGGACAGGAGAGATTACTTTCTGCAACCCAGAAAACCCTACAAAAATCCAACAATTCTGATTACAAAAAATACTGAGATCACACTATCGCGCCACCCACTAAATCAGATCTCAGTGTGAACAAAACCAAGCCGCAGCCGCTGAAAAGCCGGAAAAAGCAAATGAAAAAACAACAATGGCTACAGACAAACTGTGAGGAGCACAGGCCCCAGGAGGGGACCCGGCTGTTCTCCACAAATGTGCAGAAAACTATGCAAATAGCAAGCACAAAAAGAAAAGCAGAAAATATCTTATCTGAAAGCAGCAGACGCAGGCAAGAAAACAGCAAACTTCCAAATGAACCAGTAACCACAATTGAGACCTGAACAATTGATCACTAGCGACCATTATGGGAGGGAACCTCCCTTATATCAGTCCAGTCAGTGATCCCAGATTGCCATTCCTCACTGGAAGATTCAGTACTGTCTGAAACCACCAGAGGGAGCCTCTGCTCATTCACAACAGTTTGGGCCCCAGCATTTGCTCACTCTATTTTCTGCCTGTGTATTGTACTTCATCTGTCTCACCGGCAATATATGTTTGGGAGCTATCTATTTCTTTGGGGCTCTACTCTGGGGCAGTTTAGCTTTCCCCTTTCTCTCTTTAGGTTTAGTTAACTCTTTGGCTGTGTCGAGGCATCTAGGCATCGCAGGTATGTCCCACAGCTAATTCTAGTTGTGTTGTCAGTTTAGGGGTCTGCAATTCGCTAAGTTACCAACCTCTCTGGGTGTCTGGTTGCCTAGCCTATTTCTCTATTATCCTCCTCGGTTACCGAATCATAACACCCGACACTGCTGCGGCCTTGGGAGCGGAGTGTGCGGCTCCATGTATTGCTATGCAGCCGTACGCTCAACCCCCGAAGCCGGCGGGAGTGCCGGGTATTAACATGCGAGACTTGTCCGTATTCCTCGCATGTGTGATCCCAGCCTAACAGAAATAAACACTTAAAATAGATCACTCTATTTGTAATGATGCTATATAATATATGAGTTTGACTTTTTGTATTGAAAAACTGAAATAAATAAATTTTTTGTTGATATTCTAATTTTGTGAGAAGCATCTGTACCTTCATTTTATGCCTTTTTATCAGATTTTTGTGAATTATTTTCATTTCAGATGAATATTGAAAAACATTAAACGTAATTATTCATAGAATTACTATTGTATTTGTTTACTGTCATCATGATCATATAGACACATAACTATAGGCATCCCTAAGGAAAGGATGTGTCATGGGTAGTGTTGAGCGATATTGCTCGATATCTAAAAATATCGTATCGAAATTGTATCGCCAATAGCACTAAATATCGTCGATATCCGATTTCGATAGCGGAAGTCCCATGTAAGTCTATGGGAACAAAATATCGAAATTAAAAAAAAACTTTATTTCCTTGTAAACACTAAATATACACACATAGAATACATATATATATATATAAAATACATGTCATTGAGACATATATATATACATATATGTATAGTTTATACACTTCTACATAGTAAAATATCCTCTGATTCAATTGCCGGGTAAAGCCGGCTTCTGTGAAAAGACAGAAGCACCCGACATGAAATGACACTTGGTGTACATAGGGTTAACCATGTCTTTTCATGTCGTTTGCAATCTGATTTGCACAATTACATCAGTCTATGTGTGCAAAATTTCACACCTGTAGGGGTTAATTAAAGGTGTAAATTCGTTGTAAAAAAAACGGACTTTTTTGCTACGAATTTACACCTTTAATTAACCCCTACAGGTGTGAAATTTTGCACACTTACACTCATGTAATTGTTTGTGCAAATCAGATATCAAACTACATGAAAAGACATGGTTAACTCTATGTAAACCAAGTGTCATTTCATGTCGGGTTCTGCATTTTCACAAAAGCCGGCAATTGAATTAGCGGCTATTATACTATGTAGAACTGTATGAACTATAAATATAAATATATATATATGTGTCATAAATTCAATGACATGTATATATATATATATATGAGGTGTAAAATTGCTGAAAAAAAATGCGTGGGCTCCCGCCCTATTTTCGCAACCAGACAAAGCCAGTGAGTGGGGGCAGATAATAATAGCCCAGAGAGGGACCATTATTTTTGGCCCCCCCCCGGCTACTAAAATCTGCCCCCAGACACCCCAGAAAAGACATCTATAATTAGATTCGCCCTTTCTGGCACTTTGCCCGTCTATTCCCATTGCCCTGTAGCGGTGGCGAATGGGTTAATAAGGGGTTAAAATGACCTTGCAATTGAAAGGTCACTTTAAGCCAGGTTAATAATTGAGAGCTGTCAATCAGACAACTATCAATTATTAATCCTATTGTATGAAAGAAAAATCAAACACACACACTTTAATAAAAAAGAAGTTTAATGAAATAATCACACAGTTTTTGACCATTTTTATTTACCTGCTAAAACCATTTCCTGTAATAAAAATAAAATAATAAAGCAAAATTATTCTTACCAATCCGATGTACAGTCAGGTCCCACGGTGTAATCCATCAGAAAGGGTTAATGTTTACTGCAGGGACCGCAGCTAATGCTGCAGCCTCACAGTAAACCCCCAAATGAATGAGTTCCTCTCCTGGCTGACAGGAGAGGAAATGGAAAGCTTAATTGATTGCTTTCCACTTTCACTTCAGGTCAGCCAGGGACACAATCAGTGACGTCAGAGGGAACTGGTTAACAAAAATAGGGGATCCCCTCGAAAAAAAATGGCGTGGGGTCCCCCCTATTTTGTTAACCAGCCAGATGAAGCAGACCGCTGAGGCCTGGTTTTTCAGGCTGGTAAGGATCCAATATCCATGGACCTTGCAAGCCTGATAATACCAGGCCACAGCAGTCTGCTTAGCTTGGCTGGTTAACAAAAATAGGGGATCCCCTCAAAAAAAAAAACGGCGTAGGGGTCCCCCTATTTTTGTTAACCAGCCAAGTAAAATGCAGACTGCTGCGACCTGGTATTAAAAGACTGTCAAGGCCCATGGATTTTGGCCCTCAACAGCCTGATAATACCAGGCTACAGCAGCCCCACATTTGGCGCATCAAAAGATGTGCCAATTGTGGCACTTTACCCGGCTCTTCCCACTTGCCCTGTAGCGGTGGCAAGCAGGGTAATAAGGGGTTAATGTCACCGTTGATTGCACGGTGACAATAAGCCCGGTTAATAATGGAGAGGCGTCAATAAGACACCGATCCATTATTAATCCCAAAGTTATTAAATGCATAAAAAAAAGACAAAGCAAGAAAAAAGTATTTTAATGAAATAAAAGACAACACAGTTTTCATTTCTTTTATTGTACTCTCATTCCTGCGACGCCATCGATCTCTTGTAAAAAAAGAAAAAAAACAAACCAACAGTATACAACCTGTCCGACGCAGTCCATAGTAACGACAGTCCCACGACGATCCAGCTCTGCTACATCGCAATGACAGGCAGAGCCTGTCATCGCGACGCAGCACAGCTGATTACCTGCTTCCCCGGCGGTGACGTCATCGGACTGACTGCTTTACGGCCGGGATTACCAGCAGTCACTGCAGTTATCGCGAGAAACTGCATGTGACCGCCGGGGAGAAGAGGATGGCGGCCATGAAGCAGTCCAGGACGTGACCGCCGGAGATCTTCTGCCAGGTAAGTGCCGCTGACTCCTGACAGACCCGACCGACGGACACTGACAGTGACAGACCCGACCGACGGACACAGACAGTGACAGTGACAAATCCGATTACGATATTCGATATGACGAAAATATCGAAACGAATTATCGAAAGGCCGATAGAGCTAATATCGGCCGATAGCCGATATTTGCATTATCGTATCGCTCAACATGTAAGATTCTATGTATATATTCCTGAAACTCAGTTTGTTCGTCAGCCATTTTACTTTCTGTCTTGCTGCAGCTATCTTGCCCTCAGTCAAAATGGAGTTTCCAGCTTGCATGTTCCCGCCTTGATTCTCTCCTTTGCTTCTTAAGCAGCCACAGCTGAGCAATCAGTGCTTCAGAATCTAGCCTGCAGTGAACCTGTGACTTGACTCCTGTAAGCCTTGGACCTTGTACTCCAGCTATTCCTACTGAGGAATCTGAAGCACTTGTGGACTCTGAACCCTGCTCTTTGAAAGACCCACGTTTGCATGGACTTACGGTAACAGAGAAGAAGATCCTGAATCTGTATTGGAGAGTGATTGCTGAGCTTGGATTACTCTGGCCTGCTGTGTCTCCTGTTTCTGTGTCTGCAAACTGTGTGACTATTTCTGCCAACTTGTATGAAGTAATACAGGACTTTTCTATATCAAACCTGTGTCTCATGTATGTTCATCGCACCCAAGCACAAGACGCTATATGAACTGTACTACATACATTACAAGATTCTGAAGCCAAAACGTTAGTGTCTGCTGGGTCTGGAAGGCTGTGTCTGCTGTACTGTGGATATCAGACGTCCGGTTGTACTTTCTGTGATGACAGTGGTTGTGACTTCTCACAACCATTCCAGGTGAGCAATTCCCTTAAGTTTTTTCTTTTTGCAGTGTTACCACAGGTAAACACTATTGTTTTTTTTTTTTTTCCTTTCTTTTCTCTTTTTTGTCTGCTGTAACTGTGGATATCAGATGTCTGGTTGAAACTTTCTGTGATGATAGTGGTTGTGACTTCTCACAACCATTCCAGGTGAGCAGTTCCCTTAATTTTTTTTTCTCTCTGCAGTGTTGCCACAGGTGAACACTATTGTTTTTTTTTTTCTCTCCTCTTCTTCCAGTAATCCTGTCTTAAAAGATCTGGAAAATGGAGGCCCGCATAAAGGAACTTTGCGGAGTGACTGATAATATCCTTGCAGATTTGCAGAATATAAAGACCCGTTTTACAAATCTACAGGACCTCAATAATCACAATTTGCAAGTGGTTGGACAGACTACCCAGGATTTGCGAGCCAGGATTGAGGTTCTAGAGGGGCGAGTCCAGGCTCCTGCCGTAGCCCCGAGTGCTGGGATTCCCAAGTTGCCCCCTTTTCGTTTTGGCGGTGAACGTGAGAAATTCAGGGGATTTATTAATCAATGCAATCTTTTTTTTTCTGCACATGCTTCACAATTTCCCACTGAACGATCTAAGGTGCTTACTATAATTATGTTGCTTACCAACAAGGCTTTAATGTGGGCAAACCCTCTGATTGAGACTGAGGATGATTGTTTGAATCACCTTGATGATTTTATTTCAGCCATGGGGCAGGTGTTTGATGACCCCAATCGAGGTGCAACAGCTGAAGCAGCCATGTTAGCTTTGCGCCAAGGTAAGCACTCGGTAGCTGAATATCCTTGAATTTCAGGAGATGGGCCCTTGATACCACCTGGGACAGTTCCGCCAAAAAATCTATTTTTCGAAAGGGGTTATCTCCACTGATTAAGGATGAACTTGCTCGTGCCGACCCTCCCACTGCGTTAGTGACTTTATTAACTACTGCATCCGTATTGATACTCGTCTGACTGAACGCAGGCAAGAGAGATGGTTCGAAAGCAATCGTACTAACCTTTTCTTACCTTCCTCTCCAGCTAAGGAACCTTTGAGTAGGATTACACGGGAACCTGAACCTGAACCCATGCAGGTAGACTCTTTACAACGACGGGTTAGTGATGCACACAAGGAACATCGTTTTAAGGAGAATCTATGTTTCTATTGTGGTAAATCAGGGCACTTCATTATAAACTGCCCCAGCCGTTCTCGTAAGACTACTGCAGCACTCATTCATTGTGAGTGTTGCGAGAGGGATCTGTCAGGTCCGAGCCTCAGGCTCCAGAGAGATCTGCAGCAACAGATCTTGATTTCTCGGACTTAAACTCCGTTACCTCTGAGGACGTTGACTGTGTAAACGCTGCCATTTTTCAAGTTTCCTCAGCGGTGTCCCAGCTGAGTGGTAAGAAAAACAATTCTCATTGCTTTCTTTCCATCAAACTCTGGGTTGACTCAGCTTGGGTGTCTAGCTCTGCTATGATCGACTCAGGGGCAAGTGGAAATTTTATGGATGTCTCCTTTGCTCTGAAACAGGGAATACGTTCAGTGAAGAAGGCTACTCCAGTACAGATGGAAACTGTGGATGGCTCCCTGCTGACCTCTGGACCAGTGGATCAGGAAACAGAGCCTTTGAGGGTTCTTATGGGTAAAGATCATCAAGAGAAACTGTCCTTTATGCTTATCTCTTCTCCCCACTTTCCCATTATTCTAGGGCTACCATGGCTGCAGGCTCAGAATCCTACCATTAACTGGGAGACCAAGGAATTACACTTTCCAGAGAAACAGATGAGTCCAAAAATTTCAGCTTGCTCTGTTCCTAAAGGAATCATGTCAGTCCCTGAACTACCAGCTGTATACCAGGACTATGTGGATTTATGTGACAAGAAGAACGCTGACCAGCTTCCTCCTCACCGTCCATATGATTGTCCAATTGAATTATTGCCTGGAGCAGAGATACCTTTTGGTAAGATCTACCCCCTGGCGGGGCCCGAGCTAAAGGCTTTAAAGGATTACATAGATGAAAATCTAGCAAGGGCTTTATACGCCCCTCTTCATCTCCTGCAGGTGCACCCATCTTCTTTGTAAAGAAGAAAGATGGATCTCTGAGACCATGCGTAGACTATAGGGAACTCAATAAGGTTACTATTAGAAACCGTTATCCATTGCCTTTAATCCCTGAGTTATTGGAGAGAGTGCGACATGCCAAAATTTTTTCTAAACTAGATCTTCGTGGGGCCTATAACTTAGTCTGTATTAGACCTGGGGATGAATGGGAGACTGCATTCAGGTCACGCTATGGACACTTTGAATATCTAGTTATGCCTTTTGGTCTGAGTACCGCCCCAGCCACTTTCCAACACTTGGTGAATGACATCTTCAGGATCTCCTAGATACATTCGTGGTAATTTATTTGGATGATATTCTAATTTTTTCTAACTCCACAGAGGAACATCATGGACATGTGAGAATGGTCTTGGAACGTCTAAGACAAAATCATCTTTACATCAAACTTGAAAAGTGTGAATTCCATAGGACCGAGATTCAATTTCTGGGGTATGTACTGTCTACACAAGGAATTAGTATGGATGGAAGCAAAACCCAAGCCATCAAGGATTGGCCAAGTCCTAGAAATGTGAAGGAGGTACAGCGCTTCATCGGGTTTGCCAACTTCTATAGACGTTTCATTAGAAATTTCTCTGAGGTAGTGTCACCTATCACTCAACTTACCCGGAAAGAGTCTAGGTTTTCCTGGACTCCCCAAGCCCAGGAAGCATTTTCCCGTCTAAAAGATAAATTTACCACTGCACCTATCCTAGTACATCCCAACCCCGAGCTTGCCTTCATAATAGAGGTGGATGCTTCAGACTGTGCCGTTGGAGCTATACTCTCTCAGAGAACAGGTGAGAAGAATGTCTTGCATCCCTGTGCCTTCTTTTCCCAGCAGTTGTCTTCGGCTGAGAGGAACTACGATGTGGGCAATAGAGAGTTGTTGGCCATTATTGCCGCCTTCAAAGAATGGAGACACCTTCTTCAGGGAGCTGCACAGCAAATAGTCGTCCTGACAGACCATCGTAACCTTGAGTTTATCAGGTCGGCTAAGTGCCTGACTCCTCGCCAGGCTCGCTGGAATCTTTTCTTAAACCAATTTAATTTTATCATCTCTTATAGACCAGGATCGCGCAATGGAAAGGCTGATGCACTCTCTAGGATTTACTCAGCAGAGACACGTCCAATTACTCCTCCTAAGACTATTCTTCCTGACTCTAGATTCCTAGGAGTAATTCATAATCAAGACCTACTTAAGGACATCAAGGAAGCATACCATGCGGATTCCTTTTGGCACAACCCCCAAGGGACGTAAGTCTTGTCTTTAAGAATGGTGTGTGGATTCAGGGACAACACCTGTATATTCCTGAAACAGTCAGATTGAGAGTATTGCAACTCATTCACGATTCCAAGATAGCTGGGCATAGAGGAATTCTAAAGACACAGGAATTTCTTTCTCGTTTCTTTTGGTGGCCCACTTGCAGGAAGGATGTTTTGAATTATGTCACTTCATGTGAGGTCTGTGCAAGATGCAAAACACCTCGCTCCTCACCAACTGGTCTGTTACAGCCTCTTCCCACCCCGTCCCGCCCGTGGGGATCCATTTCTATGGACTTCATTGTGGAGTTACCAACCTCTCAGGGGAAGAACACCATTCTAGTGGTGGTTGACCGTCTAACAAAGGCAGCTCATTTTATCCCTTGTGTCGGCTTACCCACTGCAAAACAGACATCAGATTTGATGATTAAAGATGTGTTTCGCTTACATGGAGTACCGGATGAGGTTATTTCGGATCGAGGGGTGCAATTCACTTCTAGGTTTTGGCAAAATTTCTGTGCAGCATTGGACATTAAAGTAAACCTTTCTTCTGCTTTTCATCCCCAGACTAATGGACAGACCGAACGAACCAATCAAACCCTGGAGCAGTATCTCCGCTGCTTTATCTGCCACCTACAGGATGATTGGGTGGATCTACTTCCATTAGCTGAGTTCTCGTATAACAACTCTCAGAGTGCCTCCACTAAACAGTCTCCTTTTTACTCTAATCTAGGTTATCATCCTAACATTCTACCACGATTTCCCATAGAAACGCCTTTACCAGCAGTAGCTGAAAGAATCACGTCTTTACAGAAGAATATGGATCTTCTAAAGGAAAATCTGGAATCGGCTCAAGAAAGGTACAAGAAAGCAGCAGATAAATTTCGTAAACCTGCACCAGCTTTCAAGGTAGGAGACTTGGTCTGGCTGTCAACCAGAAATCTTAAGTTAAGGATTCCATCGTCTAAGTTGGGACATAAGTACATTGGACCCTATAAAATCAGTAAAATTATAAGTGCCGTTGCTTGTCGTCTTCAACTGCCCAGAACTATGAGAATCCACCCTGTCTTTCATGTATCCCTACTAAAGGCTGCGACACCCAATACGTTTCCTGGACGTTCCTCTCCTTGCCCTGACCCAGTGCTAGTCGATGGTCAGGAAGAATTTGTGGTGGAAAGGATTTTAGATTCCAGGTTGTATAGAAATCAGTTACAATATCTGATTAAATGGCAGGGCTACCCAGTGGAGGACAACTCATGGGAACCGGTCAATAACGTTAATGCTCCTCGCTTGCTCCGTCAGTTTCATCAGAGGTACCCACACAAGCCTGGTCTGAGGTCATCCGGAGGTTGTCCTTAAGGGGGGAGTAATGTAAGGTTCTATGTATATATTCCTGAAACTCAGTTTGTTCGTCAGCCATTTTACTTTCTGTCTTGCTGCAGCTATCTTGCCCTCAGTCAAAATGGAGTTTCCAGCTTGCATGTTACCGCCCTGATTCTCTCCTTTGCTTCTTAAGCAGCCACAGCTGAGCAATCAGTGCTTCAGAATCTAGCCTGCAGTGAACCTGTGACTTGACTCCTGTAAGCCTTGGACCTTGTACTCCAGCTATTCCTACTGAGGAACTCTGAAGCACTTGTGGACTCTGAACCCTGCTCTTTGAAAGACCCACATTTGCATGGACTTACGGTAACAGAGAAGAAAATCCTGAATCTGTATTGGAGAGTGATTGCTGAGCTTGGATTGCTCTGGCCTGCTGTGTCTCCTGTTTCTGTGTCTGCAAACTGTGTGACTATTTCTGCCAACTTGTATGAAGTAATACAGGACTTTTCTATATCAAACCTGTGTCTCATGTATGTTCATCGCACCCAAGCACAAGACGCTATATGAACTGTACTACATACATTACACAACACTAGTCATGGGTGTAATTGAAACATGAAAAATTTAATATATCAATTGTCCTTCCATGTACTAATAATAAAGGGATCTCCATTCACTTAGTCATGCAGCCTCTTCATTTGAGAATTGGTTGGGATCAGGAAAATGAATCCATATTGAGTGTTTACAACTTCATTAGTAAAATCAATCTAAAATGTTTTCTATGGACTATTTGGAAAATCTATAGATTTTATATACCTTATATACTTGTGTATAAGCTGAGATTTTCAGCCCATTTTTTAGGGTTGAAAGTCCCCTCTCGGCTTATACGCGGGTCATATACGGGGGTTGGTGGGGGAGGGGGAGCAGGGGTGTCGGATCATGCTCACCCCTCCGCCGGCACGGTCTCTGCAGCCCCCCTGCTTCTCCCACGATCTCCGGCTTCTTGCTGCAGCGGTCACATGGCACCGCTCATTAAAGTCATGAATATGCATATATTCATGACTTTAATGAGCGGTACCATGTGACCGCTGTAGGCCTGAAGTGCTGCGGAGACCGCCGGGAGAAGAGGAGAGGCTGCAGAGACCGCGCCGGTGGAGGGGTGAGTATAGCGATATTTACCTGTCATCTCTCCACCGCTGTGCGCTGCTCGCTCGTCCGACTCCTCTTGCTGTGAATGTTCAGGCAGAGGGCGCGATGACGTCGTTAGTGAGCGCCGCGCCCCCTGCCAGATCATTCACAGCCAGAGGAGTCAGACGAGGACGCAGCGGTGCAGAGAGGACAGGTAAATATCTCAGGTGCCGGGGTCCTGAGCGAGCGGTGACACCGGCACCTGTCCCCATAGCGCGCCGCTGTCACCGCCTGCTCAGGACACCGGCACCTGGCCCCAAGCGACGAGAGGTGAGTATGTATTTTTTTTTTTGCGGCAGCAGCATATGGGGCATATATGGAGCATATGGGGCATAATCTGGAGCATATGAGGGCATAATATGGAGCATATGGGGCATAAACTGTGGAACATATGGGGGCATAATCTGGAGCATATGGGGGCATAATATGGAGCATATGGGGGCATAATATGGGCATATGGGGCATAATATGGAGCATATGGGGCAAAATATGGAGCATATGGGGCATAAGCTGTGGAACATATGGGGCATAATCTGGAGCATATGAGGGCATAAACTGTGGAACATATGGGGGCATAATCTGGAGCATATGGGGGCATAATATGGAGCATATGGGGGCATAATATGGAGCATATGGGGCATAAGCTGTGGAACATATGGGGCAATAATCTGGAGCATATGGGGGCATAATCTGGAACATATGGGGCATAATCTGGAGCATATGGGGCATAATCTGTGGAACATATGGGGGCATAATCTGGAGCATATGGGGGCATAATCTGTGGATCATACGGGGGCATAATCTGTGGAATATATGGGGGCATAATCTCAAGCATATTGGGCATAACCTGGAGCATATGGGGGCATAATCTGTGGAGCATATTGGGCATAATCTGTGCAGCATATGGGGGCATAATCTGTGGAGCATCATATGGGGGCATAATCATTTTTCACCCTAGGCTTATACGCGAGTCAATAAATTTTCCCTGTTTTTTGTGGCAAAATTAGGGGGGTCGGCTTATACACGGGTCGGCTTATACATGAGTATATACGGTAAATACTTTTATACAAAGGCAGTTCACTAAAATTTAAAGATGAGTGAAACTGCTGAAATTAGAATGACTTTGACAGAGGAATCTGAGTCATATATAAATTATTAGATGTGAATTGAATGTTTAGCCCTGTGCCCTAAACTAAGTAGGCAAATGGGATTATGCAATCTGTTTAATTTTGTGACCTTTTGCCATGTACCAACCAGTGGTATTTTTGTGAGTTTCTTTAAGGGTTAATATTTTCCTCTTTTTGGTGGGTCACCTCATTGCTGGGCAAAAAGGAAATGATGGAGATAAATTCCCATCAGAATTCGGAACCCCTGGATTGGTGGATCAGCTAGAGGGCTAATATGGACTTTCTCCCAATTTATTTTAGTTGGTTGCCAGCGTCCTTGCATTCCTTATCACACATCTGAAGATCTCCGGCCCACCCATACCTTTTCTGTTCATTGTTGCATGCCTTGCTATAGGGAGGTAACACCCAGCTCTTTAGTTGAGTGTTTATGTAAACTTGAAGTGGATTAATTGCTGACTCGAGTTAATTAAGGACTTCTTTGTGATTATTTTATTTGATTATCTATTGGTTTTAAAGATTATTTATTGGTTATTAAATCCATAATAAATAGTCTTGAGCGATACGATACCGCAAGTATCGGGTATCGGCCGATATTAGCTCTATCGGCCTTTCGATACTTAGTTCCGATATTTTCGTCTTATCGGATACCGGAATCGGGATTGTCACTGTCACTGTCAGTGTCCGTCGGTCGGGACTGTCAGTGTCCGTCGGTCGGGTCTGTCAGGAGTCAGCGGCACTTACCTGGCAGAAGATCTCCGGCGGTCACGGGCCGGACTGCTTCATGGCCGCCATCATCTTTCCCCGGCGGTCACATGCAGTTTCTCGCGATAACTGCAGTGACTGCTGGGTAATCCCGGCCGTAAAGCAGTCAGTCCGATGACGTCACCGCCGGGGAAGCAGGTAATCAGCTGTGCTGCGTTGCGATGACAGGCTCTGCCTGTCATTGCGATGTAGCAGAGCTGGACGCCGTGGGACAGTCGTTACTATGGACTGCGTCGGACAGGTGGTATACTGTTGGTTTGTTTTTTTTTCTTTTTTTACAGGAGATCGATGGCGTCGCAGGAATGAGTGTATAATAAAATTAATGAAAACTGTGTTGTCTCTTTTATTTCATTAAAAGACTTTTTTCTTGCTTTGTCTTTTTTTTATACATTTAATAACTTTGGGATTAATAATGGATCGGTGTCTTATTGACACCTCTCCATTATTAACCGGGCTTATTGTCACCGTGCAATCAACGGTGACATTAACCCCTTATTACCCCACTTGCCACCGCTACAGGGCAGTGGGAAGAGCTGGGTAAAGTGCCACAATTGGCACATCTTTTGATGCGCCAAATGTGGGGCTGCTGTAGCCTGGTATTATCAAACTGTTGAGGGACAAAATCCATGGGCCTTGACAGTCTTTTAATACCAGGCCGCAGCAGTCTGCATTTTACTTGGCTGGTTAACAAAAATAGGGGGACCCCTACGCCGTTTTTTTTTCGAGGGGATCCCCTATTTTTGTTAACCAGCCAATCTAAGCAGACTGCTGTGGCCTGGTATTATCAGGCTGGCAAGGTCCATGGATCTTGGCTCCTTAACAGCCTGAAAATCCAGGCCTCAGCGGTCTGCTTCATCTGGCTGGTTAACAAAAATAGGGGGGACCCGACGCCATTTTTTTATTCGAAGGGAACCCCTATTTTTGTTAATCAGTTCCCTCTGACGTCACTGATTGTGTCCCTGGCTGACCTGAAGTGAAAGTGGAAAGCAATCAATTAAGCTTTCCACTTCCTCTCCTGTCAGCCAGGAGAGGAACTCATTCATTTGGGGGTTTACTGTGAGGCTGCAGCATTAGCTACGGTCCCTGCAGTAAACATTAACCCTTTCTGAAGGATTACACCGTGGGACCTGACTGTGCATGGGATAGGTAAGAATAATTTTGCTTTTTTATTTTATTTTTATTACAGGAAATGGTTTTTGCAGTCAAATAAAAGATGGTCAAAAACATGTGTCTTTATTTCATTAAAATGATTTTTAATTAAAGTGTGTGTGTTTTATTTTTATTTCATGCAATAGGATTAATAATTGATAGTTGTCTAATTGACAGCTCTCAATTATTAACCTGGCTTAAGGTCACCTTTCAATTGCAATGTGGCTTTAACCCCATATTAACCCATTCGCCACCGCTACAGGGCAATGGGAATAGACGGGCAAAGTGCCAGAAAGGGCGAATCTAATTATAGATTTATCTTTTCTGGGGTGACTGGGGGCAGATGTTAGTAGCCAGGGGGGGCAAAAATAATGGTCCCTCTCTGGGCTATTATTATATGCCCCCATTCGCTGGCTTTGTCTGTCTGGTTGCGAAAATAGGGCGGGAGCCCACGCATTTTTTTTAAACAATTTTACACCTCAATATATATAATATATATATATATTATATATATATATATACATGTCATTGAATTTGTGACACATATATATATATTTATATTTATAGTTCATACACTTCTACATAGTATAATAGCCGCTAATTCAATTGACGGCTTTTGTGAAAATGCAGAACCTGACACTTGGTGTACATAGGGTTAACCATGTCTTTTCATGTCCTTTGCTATCTGATTTGCACAAACAATTACATCAGTCTATGTGTGCAAAATTTCACACCTGTAGGGGTTAATTAAAGGTGTAAATTCGTAGCAAAAAAGTCCGTTTTTTTTACAACGAATTTACACCTTTAATTAACCCCTACAGGTGTGAAATTTTGCACACATAGACTGATGTAATTGTTTGTGCAAATCAGATTGCAAATGACATGAAAAGACATGGTTAACCCTATGTACACCAAGTGTCATTTCATGTCGGGTGCTTCTGTCTTTTCACAGAAGCCGGCTTTACCCGGCAATTGAATCAGAGGATATTTTACTATGTAGAAGTGTATAAACTATACATGTATGTATATATATATGTATATGTCACAATGACATGTATATATATATATATATATATATATGTATTCTATGTGTGTATATTTAGTGTTTACAAGGAAATAAAGGTTTTTTTTAGTTGCGATATTTTGTTCCCATAGACTTACATGGGACTTCCGGTATCGGAATCGGATATCGCCGATATTTAGTGATATCGGCGATACCATTCCGATCCGATATTTTTAGATATCGAGCAGTATCACTCAACACTAATAATAAATAATTATTATTTATTTAGTTTAATGTAAGGGTAGTGTGTAGCCCAGCTGCGCTTGGTGCCACATGTTACCCAGGAGGATGTATCAAAGGTAATTCACAATCACCTCATATTCATTCACACTTCACATTTCCCTGGTGCCACCAGAGGGAGCCCTTTAGAGTATATAAGGGTGTGGAGAGACGCAGCAGTGAGATTTTCCAGACAGACAGTCTAGCTGAACGTTAGCTAGTTGTTGGTTGTACCTCAGACAGATCAGAACTCCTCAGAACACCGGAGTGAGAGGATTCCTGTCAGAACGTGCAGATTGTAGTTTCCCTAGGAAAGTGGAAAGTGACTCTCGAAGTGAGCATAAATCAGTCTGGCGGAAGGTCCTGATAGCTACTTTGGACAGAGCCTAAGAAGGAAGTGAAGGAAAGGGAACTGCAGTATTTGTAAGACCGAGTCAACTGAGGTATTGTTAGAGAGCGAGCGTGCCGACGCTTGGAGAGCGGTGAAGAGAAGGAAGCTGACATCTACTGCTGCCTGTGCTTATGTTAAAGGTTGTGAGTAGGACGACAGGCAAGTGGAAAAGAGAAAGAGAGTGACTGAGGATGAATAGCAATGATGGCTTACCTCCACTCTGCACTACCGGACACCGGGTCCGAGCTTGCTAGTACCTTCACGGCCAGTGGGAAAAACCGGAGACCCTGCTGGACTTCAGGTCACAGAGGGGCCCAACAGTGCTGATATGTAACCGGGGTCAGGAAGAACAGGGGTCTGGTCAGCGCAACCATTGGAGACTTAGTTCTGTCCAGAAGAAGGCTCTACCACAATGTCAGCCGGGCGTAGCTGTTTCACACGGAGTTAAACTTTGTTTTATGCAAGTTAGAAACTCACACAGATAAAGAAGGAAGGAGGCCCTACACTTACTCAGTGGATTACTGGACGTGCATCCTCCACCCTGACGGCCTCCCGGGACGTGCCTGCAAATTCATCATCAGTAAAGGTACAGAAAAAGACTGTCTTGTGTGTGTCTGCATTATTGCTCCTTCACCCCTGCACCGCCATATACTCCGAGGGATCAGTCTCGCCTGTGGGAGACTTAACACCTTGCTGCCCAGAACCCTCAGAGGATCTACATTGCAGCGCTGGTCACCCTGACCAGGAACCACAGGTGGCGTCTCGAACATTTCTACAATCCCCTGTAAATATCCCCTCTTTAGTGAGCGCCCAGGGCAATGGACTGAGCTGCGCTACCCGTGACATCCCCCAGTAAAGTGAACGGGCTCTGTGCCGAGTACCCCAAAGCCCTGGTTGTGCGACTTATCTAACTTGGCGTCACGAACAGGATCCGAAGCTCGCAATATGTGAGTCCTGTGTGCCTGGAATGGACTGTTTTGTGCAAAAAGACTGTGTGCTGTTTTTGTGATTTTTGGCGCCATTTTCCGCAATTTTGCCGCCATATTCGCGCCCTGAGGCGCTGGTGAAGAAAAGGGGCGTGTATTCGTGGGCGTGCCCCCCATGGCGCGAAAGTGATGGGCGCCCTGTCTAAGTGCTATTATAATGTCCGAGCCTGCCCCACTGCAAGGGAGATCCGCCTCCTCTTCATCCTCTATGCTAAGAAGAGAAAGCGAAAGTCCCGCCTCCACGGAAAAGACCAGATTGTTCCAGATGGGAAGCACAGTCTGGCCTGGAGTGAGATGGCGGAAGGACAGGAGTCGCTTTGTGGAGGAATGGCGGTGCGTAGACCCCGTTCCCCTGAAGAGCTTCTGCCTGTGCCTGAACCGTCCCCAGGTCGGGAGAACGACCTGAGAATGCAGAGAATGGAGGAGTTGGATGCGGCGCTGAGGGACATGGCCCGACACCGCGCAGAGATGGAGCCGATGGAGCAAAGCTGGCGTGCCCTGAAACAGCGGCTGCTGTGGGACCCTCTGCTCTCCCCTCAAGATGCGCAAATGCCACCCGCACCACCATTGGAACCAGCGGCTGAGGAAGAACCGGAGGCCGGCCCCAAAAGAGCTGATCCTGACTCCGCCGAGGAAGCGGCGGGAGGGATGGAGGCTGAGGAGGCCCTGCCCGGACCGAAATGCCAGCCAGGCCTGGAACCAGAGGCAGCAGCGGAATGCAGTCCCCCAGTAGGGACGATGACGGAAGACACCCAGCCGCAAGCGATGGAGATCGACTGGGAGGAGATGGAGTACCTAGACGTGGAATACGCCGCCCAGAAGGAGAACGAGTGGCGACGCCGGGAGCATGAGCAGCGACAGCAGCAGGAGCAGCGAGAGGCGCAGCAGCTTCGCCAGAGGTATCGGGAGAAAGATCTTGCTGACAAAGAGAACGTCAGGCGAGACAAAGGTACGCTCCGGGAACCGCAGAGCCAGGGGGCCATTAGAGACTTCAAACTCCAGGGAGGCTGGGGGTTCATCCACGAACCAGGCCTGTACCAGGAGGTCTTTGTAAATCGCAGAGATGTAGAGTCTCACCTGCCAAAGGGGCACCCGGGAAGGGATCTGCTTATTGGGGATATTGTCACCTACACGCGGCATTGGGGTCTTAAGGGGTGGTATGCCCTGAATGTCTCCCGAGTCAGCGACCCAGTCCCTGAAGCCGGAAACATACCCCGTGTCTCAGCGTCCCAAGCCCCAGCTACATCAGCGTCCGGCCGCACACCTGCATCTTATCCTGCGTCCTATTCTGCAACGCAACAGAGCGCAACGATTGCTAGTGCGTCCCCAACTGAGCCACTGCGTGCACCTGCGTCCCAATTGGAAACGCTGCAGAGCGTAGCGACTGCAACAGCGACCCCTATTGAGCCAAACCTGTACTTAGAAGAGGCACCTGTCAGGCCTCAAGGAAGTCGCAAAGTAAAAATTGAAAAGAGGACTGTAGCTACTCAGACACTGGTAGCAGGACACGATCTTATTGTGATGCGTTACAGAACGCACAGTATGCTTCCAGCCGCCGGTATGGAAGATGCCGCTATGTTCAGAGAAGATATGGCGATGCCGCAGTAGGACCCGGACAGGGTTTACTGAACTGTAGAAAGTTATGAAGAATTGCACTTTATTGAAAATGTTATATGATGATGTTTACATGCTTGAAGTATGGTACACCAGTTGGGTAAAGTGATAATGTGATGTGAAATGCTATTTTGAAGGACTGTGTGCTGAAGACTCTTGCAGCACAGAACTTAATTGTAAATAGTTGGCACTCGGTGCCCCATCTTGGTTTTACGTAAGCCATTCTACCTCAGAAGAAAAACCAGTATGGTGTGGCCTTGAGTGAGGTTTGCAGCAAAGAAGTCCTGCAGCCCACCCAGGACCACCGTGGGAGGTTTGGTACGGGTCCTCCACAAGAATTCTGTATTTACTGTGAGAAAGTATTTTGATATTTTCTATTTGCCATTTGTACACATTGTAACGTTTGAAGTGTCCTTACCTCCCGCAAGGGATGAGTTATGTTTTGTTGATGTTATAAAAATTGTTTTCTTTTTCAGCCCTGGAGTGCTGATATTAACTAGGGGGGATGTGTAGCCCAGCTGCGCTTGGTGCCATATGTTACCCAGGAGGATGCATCAAAGGTAATTCACAATCACCTGATATTCATTCACACTTCACATTTCCCTGGTGCCACCAGAGGGAGCCCTTTAGAGTATATAAGGGTGTGGAGAGACGCAGCAGTGAGATTTTCCAGACAGTCTAGCTGAACGTTAGCTAGCTGTTGGTTGTACCTGAGACAGATCAGATCTCCTCAGAACACCGGAGTGAGAGGATTCCTGTCAGAACGTGCAGATTGTAGTTTCCCTAGGAAAGTGGAAAGTGACTCTCGAAGTGAGCATAAATCAGTCTGACGGAAGGTCCTGATAGCTACTTTGGACAGAGCCTAAGAAGGAAGTGAAGGAAAGGGAACTGCAGTATTTGTAAGACCGAGTCAACTGAGGTATTGTTAGAGAGCGAGCGTGCCGACGCTTGGAGAGCGGTGAAGAGAAGGAAGCTGACATCTACTGCTGCCTGTGCTTATGTTAAAGGTGTGAGTAGGACGACAGGCAAGTGGAAAAGAGAAAGAGAGTGACTGAGGATGAATAGCAATGATGGCTTACCTCCACTCTGCACTACCGGACACCGGGTCCGAGCTTGCTAGTACCTTCACGGCTAGAGGGAAAAACCGGAGACCCTGTTGGACTTCAGGTCACAGAAGGGCCCAACAGTGCTGATACGTAACCGGGGTCAGGAAGAACAGGGGTCTGGTCAGCGCAACCATTGGAGACTTAGTTCTGTCCAAAAGAAGGCTCTACCACAATGTCAGCCGGGCGTAGCTGTTTCACACTCAGTTAAACTTTGTTTTATGCAAGATAGAAACTCACACACATAAAGAAGGAAGGAGGCCCTACACTTACTCAGTGGATTACTGGACGTGCATCCTCCACCCTGGCTGCCTCCCGGGACATGCCTGCAACTTCATCATCAGTAAAGGTACAGAAAAAGACTGTCTTGTGTGTGTCTGCATTATTGCTCCTTCACCCCTGCACCGCCATATACTCCGAGGGATCAGTCTCGCCTGTGGGAGACTTAACACCTTGCTGCCCCAAACCCTCAGAGGATCTACATTGCAGCGCTGGTCACCCTGACCAGGAACCACAAGTGGCATCACGAACATTTCTACAATCCCCTGTAAATATCCCCCCTTTAGTGAGCGCCCAGGGCAACGGACCGAGCTGCGCTACCCGTGACATCCCCCAGTAAAGTGAACGGGCTCGGTGCCGAGTACCCCAAAGCCCTGGTTGTGCGACTCAGTAGAATACAGCATTAACAATCACATGTTCTTTTTATGCTCTGGGATATCTCTAGCCCCCATAGCATATTAAATATAGGTCATAAGAAACTCACCTCACCATCTCCTGTCATACCACTGCTTCAACCCCCAATCTGTACTCTCCTTTCTGGCTTCCCTGCATGTGACATCCTATATGGCCTTCTACAAGTGGTTTCGGCACTTTGGAGTATTGAGACTTCACAACTTACAATGTCATGTTAGGCCTCTTTCACACATCGCGGCGCCTGCGGCGCCCCGACATTTGCCGCAGCGCCGCATCAGAAAAGCTGAGGCGCCGCATGCGGCTTTTTTCGCATTGACATGCATTAGCGCCGGATGGCGCCGCATGTCAATGCGTTGCATGCGGTTTTGTCCGGATGAGGCGCAAATGTACATTGCGGCTGCCGGACAAAACGCTGCATGTAACGTTTTTTGTTTTTGCCAGATGGTTTCTGATGTCTCCAAGCATCAGAAACCATCCGGCAAAAAAATGCATGCGGCCGATGGCGATGCATCAGGTTTTCTGATGCGGCGCTGCGGCAAAATGCCGGGGGCGCCGTCAGGCGCCCGCCGGAAGTGTGAAAGAGGCCTTAGAAGCATACTTGTTGCTGAAAGCCAGACTGCAACATGATGAAGGTCGAAGACGATGTCAAACACTTAGGAAAACCAGGAATAAGTGGGCGGAGGGCGCAAATGACTGGATCGTGTGCTGCAGCAGCTTGAATTTTAGTTTACTTTTTAAGTAAGTGCCATATTTCTTCTGATGTTTTACATTTCAAATCAGACGCAGAGCACCACCATTGCTGTTAGTTCAAAAGCTCCAGATTATTCCATGTCAGTTTAATAATATAAAGATCAGTGCTGAACGCTTTTCTATTTTATGTAATTTTTGCAACCCTTTTTATGGCTATTTACAGTTCAGCAAAATTGTGGTCACATGGAGGAGAATCTGATTTTTTTGGGTAAAATTCTCTACTAAATTTTTATTTTGATATTTGTGAGTGAAATTCATTACCTATATGTCAGCTATGGTGTATACAATGGCTGACTTCCTTGAAGAAAAGCAATAAATTGCAAGATATTATTGTAAAAAAAAAATTGCTTGCTTCTAGATCCACTAAAACAGACCTGTTGACTGAGTGCATTTTTCCTGAACACGAGTCTGTACAAGAACGCTTTCATATATATTTAACACTGGATAAAATAGTAGAGAAAGACATGCAATAATCAGATGGAACTCTAGAGACAATGGTATTTGTGATTTATGTATTGAAAAGTCAAGTAGGATTCAGTGGATTCACCTGTGACATCCTTATCCTCACACATGATATGACAATTATGTGACTTTTCTATTATGACTCTTGACAGATAATTATTTCAGAAAAATGAACAAACTCAACTGTCTTAATTTTAGAAATTAGGTCTTATGTTAGATTGCAAGATGAGAAAGAATTTTGCAGTAAATAATTGTAAGTAACCTTCTTATTAACCTATGTCGAGAGGGGTGCTCTGAAAAGACTCACAAACATTTGACAGGGGTCACGGCACTTTCTGTATAGTCACCTGGAAAGATTTATCATTAGAGTCTTAGTATGAATTTATTTGTAGAAGGAATTCATGCAAATAGTGCCAATCTATCAATATGTTGTAAAGGAAAAATGGCACACACATTTATTAATTATGGCACATCTAATGTTTTAACCCCTTCCCAAAATGTGACTTATATGCCAAGTGACAGCTATAAATGGTTGAAAGCAAACATCATAAAAAAGAGACAGAATTGCTGTTATTTTGTGATCTCAATGCCCTTGAAATATTGAATAAAAAGTTATCAAAAAGTCATACGTAATGTACTAAATTAGGACTTCACCAGTATTTACAGAAAATAAAAGTTCTAAATGTTAGTGATGAGCGAGTATGCTCGCTGCTCGGGTTTTCCTGAGCATGCTCGGGTGTTCTCTGAGTATTTGGGCATGTTTAGAAACGTAGTTTGTGTTGCCGCAGCTGCATGATTTGCGGCTGCTACACAGCCTGGTTACATGCAGGGATTGCCTGTTTGTTAGGAAATCCACACATGTATTCAGACTGACTAGCAGCTGCAAATCTTGCAACTGCAGCAACGCAAACTAAATATCCGAGCATGCCCAAATACTCAGAGAACACCCAAGCATACTCGGAAAAACCCGAGCAACGAGCATACTTGCTCATCACTACTAAATTTCAGAACAAAAACACTGTTTTTTTAGCTTTCTTTTAAACTAGCAAAACATAAAAAAAGATGAATCATACTAACCCGCACAATAAAGTTAATTTGTCACGTTTATTGCATAGTGAATGCAGTAAAAATGGAATTTGAGCAATAATGCGTTTTTTACATTCCATGCACCAAAGATTTTCTTTGCACTTCTCAGCACATAATATTATAAATTAAAAAGTCGTATTCAAAACTGCAATTTGTGCCACAATAAACAAGCCTGCGGTTTCACTGCCTGCTGCAAATAGAAAATGAGGTAATGGAGGTCTCTCGACTTTATGATATTGTTGTTTCTGCTATGTAAGGCTACATCTATACAAAATAAATGCCCCAAACTGTTTCTGCCTGATATTAGAAAATTTCAGAGAACATTAAAAAATACATTGTGAATATTAGGTAAAATATATTTTACCGTAATATCAGTGGTGTGTTCCTCATGAAACGATATTTCCAGCTACAAAAGGAAACATTTTCAAAGACAGAAATGAAGCTAGACCTAAAGATATCTATTGTACACAATGTGCAAACATAAAACCTTAAATACTAAAAAGTCTCTGAATCTAGTGCATTCCACTGAAGATGATAAAATAGATTCAAGACAAATTGAGTTTGTTTCAAATTAAGAAAAACAATAGGGTTCCCCAAAATTCAATTTTTTTGCATTTTGATTTGACACAAATTAACCCTTTTCCGACATCGGGCTTAATAGTAATAGTAGTAGAGACCAATTTCGGACTCCCCCTGTTTGGTGCGGGCTCCGGCATTGAGCCCACAACTTTCCAGGCACATGACAGCTGATCTGTACAGCTGTACAGCTCTTAGCCTGTTAAATGCTGCTGTCAATCTCTGACAGTGGCATTTAACAAGCTCTTCCGGCAAGTGTGTCGGAAGTCACGCCCATCGGTGATCGTGTCACGTGATCGCGGGTCACCAATGGATTGGCATGACAACTAGAGATCTCCAGCAGACCAGATTTCTATGAGCGCCGCCAGGTGGTCGGCGCTCACAGCAAATCAGCATTTCAGCTACATCCTGGTGATCTGATCGTCGTTAGTGATGGGCGAGCACTAAAATGCTCGGGTGCTCATTTCTCGGGTCAAGCAAATTGGAATACTCGAGTACTCAGACAGAACAATGAGCCCAATGTAAGTCTATAGGAGAGCCGAGCATTTTTACCGCGATCCCCCGGTGGTCCTTTAAAGGTCTAAATACGTCTGAAAATGATGAAAACACTGCTCAAATGACATGGGGATATCATGCGGATTGCCCCTGGAAGCGTTCCTGACTCCTGGCTGACAGCTTTAAACAATGTTGTCAGAGTTTCATGCCATTTTTACAGGTGCACCAAAAAACATACCAAAATGAAACCAAAACGGATTTTGCTGGGAAATATGTTAAGGTACATTCTTTCCAGGTTAATGACTTGTTTATAAGGCAAAATAAATAACCCCAGACCAAAATGTTCCTACACCACTTGGGCTATGTACGGACGCAGCATTTTTGAAGCGTTTTTCAAATTTAACACTGCTTTCAACCAAAACAAATGCTTTCACTGGAAAATGTTATTGTAACATTTACCAACCCTAGCTGCCCATGTGGTGTGTGACACATAAGCAGACATATCTTGTTTCATTTATGAAGGAGGGACTCTTAAAGTCACAGAGCTTAATTTTACAGGGACATCAGGCAGCATTAATCTGCTTAAAGGGTCTTATTAAATAGTGGGTGTCCAAAACTGTTATAGCCTATGCAGTGAGTAGATAGGCTGCCAAGAATTATGACACACCCCAATACCCCTTTCACGAGATGTCCAGTATGGCTTCCATAAAAAATGTTGCATTGATTGCAAGGCCTGCCCTGCTACCAAGTCATATGCACCCCAATAAACCTTTGAACCCAAGTACTGGATTGACCCAGGAAAATCCACTTCACATTGTTCATTTTGTACTCCCATTCTGTTTCCTTATGCCTACAATAAGTGTATGGGCTGGCAAACATTTCCCCTGTGGGGTACACATCAACCTTTTTCAGAACAAGTCTTTTACTCACAGCCTAACCACCCACCCTTGTTAATAATGCAACACTGGCTGTAGCTGCACGGAACACGTAAACCCTTTTGAGCTTGTGGCAGTGGATGATCAGACGTGGAGGAAGACCTGACTAAAAAATAGGCCCATTTTCTAGCAGTGTGGCTCCTAGACTTGAAATGCCCATACACTTAGTGTATGGGCTGGCAAACATTTCCCCTGGGGGGTACACCTCAACTTTTTCAGAACAAGTCTTTTACACACAGCCTACCCATCCACCCTTGTTAGGAATTCGACACTGGCTGTTGCAGCATGGAACAATTTAACCCTGGTGATCTAGTGGTGGTAGATGATGAGCAATGGAGGAAGGCCTGATTAAAATCTATGCTCAATTTAAAGGAACGGGTCTCCTAGACTTGGAATGCCCATACACTGACTGGCAAACATTTTCCCCTGGGGTAGTTACACAACATATGTTATAATAACAAACAGCCGCATAGGTATAGCAAGGAAAATGTGGGACACACAGAACATGGGTGAAGCCAAAAAATCACTACTCATATATGAACATATTGATACAGGAGAAGAGAGGAGTCATTAGTGACCAAATAAGTCAAATGTATAAAGGTAAATATTTATTTCACAAGTCAGTAAAAAAGAGGGTATCACAAAAATACATGTGTATACGAACAATGAAAACACATACAAAACGTGTGCACATACAGGGAAATATATCTCAAAGAGCGGTATAACAAAGTAACAAATGGCGAGAAGAAAGATAACTAAGTAATGGCACTCTATAAATCATAGCAATATCCCCATAAGGTGGGAGTGAGATGCCCATCACAATAATCACACGCCACAGTAAAATCACCAAGCATGTTTCTCAAACATGGCCAGCGTGTAAAGGCAATAATATAGATGGTTTAGGGCGCCAAATAGGTAGAAAGCAGTGCTAACCACAAGGGTTAAGGTAGCGCACGCTATACCAGGTAAAAGGCGCTGCGGTACGAAGTCAAAAGAACCGCTGCCATATCTGAGGAAGAAACATGCTTACCAAAAGGGTATGGTAACCGCAGGAGATAACACCCTGTAAGGAGATACTGCCCCAACGCACGTTTCGTGGCTATCTGCCACTTTTTCAAGGGGATAGTGGCGTACTGTGCACAGGACCTTCTTATACCTAGTACTTCCTGGTCACATGTTAGCGTCCTCCAATGGGAGACGGTATAGCGGCGCATGCGTCGTTTAGAACCCGGGAGCTCTCAGCGGCGAAAGCGTCATGCACCCAGACATGCGCAGAGGCACAAGGCCCAAGCACCGCCCGGATGCAGGAGAGACGCCCCCACCGCAGAGAAACAGCCCAGGTGAAACGGGGCATGCGCGCACCAGTCTCCCAGAGTAATAAATAATATTGTAATGAACTAACAAACAGTTATACTGGACGGAGATAAAACATATGTAGCACAATAAATGTAATTGCAATAGTACATCAAGAATATAGCAACATATATACATAGAAGAGCGTTTGCAATTTTTTATATTCCGTCAGTAAGTTCAGTTCTTCATATCCAGGCAGGAGTCAAGGTAAAGAGTCCCAAAATATATGAGATAAAGAGATAAATAGAAACTGTTGAAAAAAATAAAAAATTAAAAACACAGGTTAAAAAAACGAGAAAGCATCTGAAGGGAACCAGGGAGGGGAAAAAATTCAAAAAGGGAAAAATTCAAAGGGGAAGAATTATTATATCATATCAACAAAGAGTCCGCAAAGACATTTACAAGAAAGAGGCAAAGTTTAGGGATTCGTTAAGGCCATTGGGAACCATTGTATTGAGTTGAACGATCCAGCGAGCCTCCATTGGGCTAAGATTTTTTTATAATCGCCGCCCCTAATTCCAAGATGCAAAATGTCAATTCCACGAACCTTAAAAGACGTGGCATCACAGTTGTGATGGTATTTGAAGTGTCGTGGAATAGTCTTTAAATCAGAGGCGTCGGAAATGGTCCTTGCTGCGCCAATGTCCCTAACGTGTTCCCTGATACGTATCTCAGTTCTCTGGTGGTCAAGCCAATGTATATCCTGGGACAATCGCACGTGGCGTAATAGATAACATTTGAACTACCACAGGATATACGTTGGCGAATATGAAATGTCTTATCACCACCAGAGGAGGAGAAATCCAGGGAACGTAGGGCATTGGCGCATGCAAGGCAATGGCCACAAGGAAAGAAACCAACTGTGGGACCCTACGTGCCCTGGATTTCTCCTCCTCTGGTGGTGATAAGACATTTCATATTCGCCAACGTATATCCTGTGGTAGTTCAAATGTTATCTATTACACCACGTGCGATTGTCCCAGGATATGCGTTGGCTTGACCACCAGAGAACTGAGGATACGTATCAGGGAACACGTTAGGGACATTGGCGCAGCAAGGACCATTTCCGACGCCTCTGATTTAAAGACTATTCCACGACACTTCAAATACCATCACAACTGTGATGCCACGTCTTTTAAGGTTCGTGGAATTGACATTTTGCATCTTGGAATTAGGGGCAGCGATTATAAAAAAATCTTAGCCCAAATGGAGGCTCGCTGGATCGTTCAACTCAATACAATGGTTCCCAATGGCCTTAACAAATCCCTAAACTTTGCCTCTTTCTTGTAAATGTCTTTGCGGACTCTTTGTTGATATGATATAATAATTCTTCCCCTTTGAATTTTTCCCTTTTTGAATTTTTTCCCCTCCCTGGTTCCCTTCAGATGCTTTCTCGTTTTTTTAACCTGTGTTTTTAATTTTTTATTTTTTTCAACAGTTTCTATTTATCTCTTTATCTCGTATATTTTGGGACTCTTTACCTTGACTCCTGCCTGGATATGAAGAACTGAACTTACTGACGGAATATAAAAAATTGCAAACGCTCTTCTATGTATATATGTTGTTATATTCTTGATGTACTATTGCAATTACATTTGTTGTGCTACATATGTTTTATCTCCGTCCAGTATAACTGTTTGTTAGTTCATTACAATATTATTTATTACTCTGGGAGACTGGTGCGCGCATGCCCCGTTTCACCTGGGCTGTTTCTCTGCTGTGGGGGCGTCTCTCCTGCATCTGGGCGGTGCTTGGGCCTTGTGCCTCTGCGCATGTCTGGGTGCATGACGCTTTCGCCGCTGAGAGCTCCCGGGTTCTAAACGACGCATGCGCCGCTATACTGTCTCCCATTGGAGGACGCTAACCATGTGACCAGGAAGTACTAGGTATAAGAAGGTCCTGTGCACAGTACGCCACTATCCCCTTGAAAAAGTGGCAGATAGCCACGAAACGTGCGTTGGGGCAGTATCTCCTTACAGGGTGTTATCTCCTGCGGTTACCATACCCTTTTGGTAAGCATGTTTCTTCCTCAGATATGGCAGCGGTTCTTTTGACTTCGTACCGCAGCGCCTTTTACCTGGTATAGCGTGCGCTACCTTAACCCTTGTGGTTAGCACTGCTTTCTACCTATTTGGCGCCCTAAACCATCTATATTATTGCCTTTACACGCTGGCCATGTTTGAGAAACATGCTTGGTGATTTTACTGTAGCGTGTGATTATTGTGATGGGCATCTCACTCCCACCTTATGGGGATATTGCTATGATTTATAGAGTGCCATTACTTAGTTATCTTTCTTCTCGCCATTTGTTACTTTGTTATACCGCTCTTTGAGATATATTTCCCTGTATGTGCACACGTTTTGTATGTGTTTTCATTGTTCGTATACACATGTATTTTTGTGATACCCTCTTTTTTACTGACTTGTGAAATAAATATTTACCTTTATACATTTGACTTATTTGGTCACTAATGACTCCTCTCTTCTCCTGTATCAATAACAACACAACATATGTTGTGTAAAAAAAATTTTAAGGGCATCATAAACATCTTGCAAAACTGTAATGTGCTTTCCTACACAGTTGCTGCTGGGAAGGTACAGGTTTTTAGTAAAAATATGGCGGACGAATCGTTGGATGAAGTGATCAGGAAAATGGGCATGGTGATGGCAGGAATGGGAAAGTACATTATTAATAACAGCAGTGGCTATGGGATGTATGAGAGCCAGATACAGCCTACAACAATTCGTCATTTAGCCACCATCAATTACCAGAATTTGTTTTATGCCCCTTAGGAAGATTGGTGTAACAGATGCGCGTATGAGACTCGGCCTAAGAAATGCCCATCCAAAATATGTTGCCAAACATGCACGTGTCTGTATAAAGGGCACAGTGCAACATGTTCGTGAGATGCTGAATTAGAGAAAGCAGATAAGTGTCAGAGGAAAACCAAACAAACTGATGGATGCTCATGAAAAACTAAGTTTAAAGAGGAGTGCACCGTCTGAAAATAAAAACACACAAGTGGCACAAGCTTTGTCATCTTCACCCATACATATTACCAATAAGATACAAATGTCCCAGTTGAAAATTATTTGACATAGTGTAACGAACACTGTTAAAGGAATGCCACTAAACGTACATAACCAAGACCCTTGGAAACACCAGATTTCCTTTATGCAAAATATGGACGATGATGGTGTTGATGATGACTTTTAAATTTATCACATCCACACTAAGAAGTTGAAGATCACAGCTGCAAAAAATGTGCACAAAAGGCTGTGAATATCTGTAAAATTATTTTCTCTAGGGCTAAGTTACCCTCTTACTAAAGTGGTACCGAATGATGCATAGACAGCTCCCATGTCTACTCAGAGTGAGATGCTTCAAAGATGATGTATTCTGATTTGTCCATGTCCACTTTTTGAAAGTGAGCAGAAAAGAAGGATGATATAGCGGGAAGACGTGTGATTTTGGTCAGTAACTAGGTAATGTCAGGTATAGATAAGTAGATTTGCGTGTCATCAGTAGTGTTGAGCGATACTGCTCGATATCTAAAAATATCGTATCTAAATGGTATCGCCGATATCACTAAATATCGTCGATATCCGATTCCAATACCGGAAGTCCAATGTAAGTCTATGGGAACCAAATATCGACATTAAAAAAAACCCATTCTTGCCTTGTTGGTTAATTGTACATGAAGGAAAACAACAAAGACTAATGTAGAATGTATTGGGGGAGGTTGAGGAGACAATAAAGGCATACATGTTTAACCCAATGCATTGGAATAGCATTAATATATTTTTTTTGGGAAATACGTTTGGATTGACTAACAAATTGACAATGTTGTTAACCTTTTTTCTATTTTGGCAAATATGTATGTTTCACAACTTCCATGCTCTTCACCTTTTTAACTTTTGCCAGTGCCACACTTTCTCCTTCATAATCTTCAGCAGCAGCATCATTTTTCTCTTTAAATTATTCTTCATCTTCACCTTCTTAATCTTCTTCTTAAACTTCTTGCTATTCATGTTTTTGTTTACATTACTCATATTGTTATTATTAAACTAATTAATCTTCTTCATATTCAAATTCTTCATCTTCTTCCTCTTCATCTTCTTCATCATATTCTTATTTGTGACAGAGATTCCTGTACTTGTAATCTGTAAAAGTATGAATTGTTCATCCTTCCGTTCTTGCTGTCACAAAAGATTTAAATTACAACAGTATTTGTCCGTGTTCAGTTTAGCCTGCAGCAGCAGGCATTTTCCAGGGGCACCACGAGGAGGAACGGACTCACCCCTATACACTGCTTAGTCTTCTTCTGCTTAGAATTTAGAGCATATATTTTGCTCTTCATTTTGGTCTTATACTTCATGTTCTGCTTTTTGATCTTTTGCTTATTGTTCTTCTGTCTCTTGTTCTGTATCTTGTAGTTTGTCTTAACCTTCTTTGTCCTGTTGGTGATCTTCTTCTGGGTAATCTTTTATTTTTTCTTTGTGATGGTGTTCAGGCTGGTTGGCTTCATGCTCGTAGTCCTTGTTGTCGTCATCTTCTTCTGGGTGGTCTTTAAGGTCGTCTAATTTCCGAGAAACAGCTGACGTTAATGGAACCCTGACGGGTATCAGATGGAGCAAGAGACAATGGAAGTAACGAGGACCAGCTGACTGTGCTGGAACCCGGACGGGTAGCAGAAGGAAAAGAGGCAATGTCACAACTGAGTACCAGCTGACGTTACTGTGACACGGTTACTAAGCAGGAGGTACCTGTGCTCAAGCACTACCAAGGACCAGCAGACGTGCTAGAACTCGGATACGGAGATGGAGGCACCTAGGCAAAAGCACTGGGGAGAACCACTTGACGGTACTGGAACCCGGACGGGTAGCAGAAGGAAAAGAGGCAATGTCACAACTGAGTACCAGCTGACGTTACTGTGACACGGTTACTAAGCAGGAGGTACCTGTGCTCCAAAGCACTACCAAGGACCAGCAGACGTTGCTGGAACTCGGATACGGAGATGGAGGCACCTAGGCCAAAAGCACTGGGGAGAACCACTTGATGGTACTGGACCCCGGACGGGTAGCAGAAGGAAAAGAGGCAATGTCACAACTGAGTACCAGCTGACGTTACTGTGACACGGTTACTAAGCAGGAGGTACCTGTGCTCCAAAGCACTACCAAGGACCAGCAGACGTTGCTGGAACTCGGATACGGAGATGGAGGCACCTAGGCCAAAAGCACTGGGGAGAACCACTTGATGGTACTGGACCCCGGACGGGTAGCAGAAGGAAAAGAGGCAATGTCACAACTGAGTACCAGCTGACGTTACTGTGACACGGTTACTAAGCAGGAGGTACCTGTGCTCCAAAGCACTACCAAGGACCAGCAGACGTTGCTGGAACTCGGATACGGAGATGGAGGCACCTAGGCCAAAAGCACTGGGGAGAACCACTTGACGGTACTGGACCCCGGACGGGTAGAAGAACGCACCCATGAAAATGTAAGTTGACAGTACGCAAGCCGTCCGCAGTTACCGAATCACACAGTCCTACAGTGGGTGCTTATCCTATAGTCACAATGGAAACCGCCTTTATTTACATATCCCACAGCACACATAGGAATCACCTAAACTGCAGGCACCATAGAGTCGGCTAACCCGAATGCAACACGACAGCACAACTTATTGGAGGATAATTGACGTTCACACTGCCAGGAAACAGCTGTCGTGCTGTAACCAGGCTGGCCAGGAGTCAGTACCCCTGCCAATTACTTACGAGCAACAAATGGCGGTGTTGTAGCCCAGGGAGGAGAGTTCAGGTGGTAGAAAGATGAACATAACAGGAGACATGGAAAACGTTGCCAAACAGTTATTTAATCTGAAAACGGACAGGCAAATTCAGGTGAGATCCATGCCTTGTTCATTTTCAGAAAAGTAAGCCGGTCTACATTCTCTGAGGATAGTCGCATGCGACGGTCTGTTACTACACCACCTGCAGCACTAAAGACACGCTCAGATAATACACTGGCAGCAGGGCAAGCCAGCACCTCCAATGCATACTGGCTAAGCTCTGGCCATGTATCCAACTTAGAGACCCAAAATTTGAAAGAGGAAGAGGCATCTGGGAGTACACTTAGAGGGAAAGCCAAGTAGTCTGTCACCATCTTACGGAAACGTTTCTTCCTGGTGACTGGAGCCGTTTCGGATGGTGTAGACCTTGCTGGCGCTGTCACAAAACTTTGCCACATTCGTAACATACAGTTCTTGCCCTGTGCAAAGCCGCTGCTTCTGCTCCCTCTTGTTGTAGAGGTGTCTACACTGCCTCGACGCACAGAGCTGCTTTGTAAAGCAGTAGCAGCAGCAGCAGATCTCTCGGCTGGAATGTACAACAGTATGGATTGCACCAGTGTGTCTTGGTACTCCTGCATTTTACGATCCCGGTTCACCGGTGTGATGAGGGTTTGTAAGTTGTCCCGGTAGCGAGGGTCTAGGAGGGTGTACACCCAATAATCTGACGTGCTGAGAATGTGGGCGATGCGGCGGTCGTTTCTCAGGCACTGAAGCATGAAATCAACCATGTGCTGCAGACTCCCAACTGGCCAACAAAGGCTGTCCTCTGGAAGAGGCGTCATCTCTGCCTCCTCTGCATCACCCCACCCTCGCTCTACATACTGACTACAGCGTTGTGTACATCCCTCTGTAGGGATTTCTTCCTCCTCCATTGACTCCTCCTCCACCTCCTCCTCACAAAGTGAGCCCTGCCCAGCCCTTTGTGAGGAACCACGTTGCGCTGACTGTCCTGAAGGTAATTGAATTTGTGACTCCTCATCCTCCACCTCTTCCAAAACCTCTTCCTTTAGTGCTTTCAGTGATTTCTGAAGCAGGCAGATAAGGGGGACAGTCATGCTGACTAGTGCATCATCTGCACTCGCCATCCGCGTTGAGACATCAAACGCACGCAAAACGTGGCAGATGTCCTTCATAGAGGCCCACTCAGTAGTGGTGAAGTGTGAACGGCGCAAATTGCGAGTTGATTGCGCCTGTTGCAGCTGATACTCCATTACTGCTGGCTGCTGCTCACACAACCGCTCCAACATATGTAACGTGGAATTCCACCTGGTGGGTACGTCACATATGATGCGATGTTCAGGAAGGGGAAATCTGACTTGCAGAGCTGCAATGCGCGATCTGGCCATGCTGGAACGTCGCAAGTGAGCGCACTCTAGGCGGACCTTGTGCAGCAGTGCATCAAGATCCGGATAGTCCCTCAAAAAACTCTGCACGACCAAGTTGAGCACATGTGCCAGACATGGTATGTGAGTGAGGTTGCCAAGGCCCAGAGCTGCCACCAGATTTCGGCCATTGTCACACACTACCAAGCCTGGCTGGAGATTAGCTGACAAAAACCACACGTCGCTCTCCTGCTTGATGGCATCCCAGAGTTCCTGCGCTGTGTGGCTTCAATTCCCCATGGGAATTAATTTCAGGACGGCCTGTTGACGTTTGGCCACGGCTGTGCTCATATCGGTCGCAACAGATAAGCGTTCACGGGTCCATGAGGAGGTAGACCGTGACGGCTCGTGCAGCGATGATTCTGAGGAACTGGAGTAGGAGGAGGAATCAATGTGCACAGACTGGATTCCTGCAATCCTTGGAGTTGGCAGAACACGTACAGCGCCACTGGCAAGATCTGTACCCGGCTCCACAACATTGACCCAATGGGCAGTGAGGGAAAGGTATCGTCCCTGGCCATGGGTACTGGTCCACGCATCGGTGGTCAGGTGGACCCTGCTACTGACGGCGTTTAGTAGCGCATGTTTAATGTTTCCCTCGACATGTTTTTGCAGAGCAGGGACAGCTTGCCTGCTGAAATAAAATCGGCTTGGCACATTATATTGTGGGACTGCCAATGCCATAAAGTTCCTGAAACTGTCAGTCTCCACCAGCCTGAATGACAGCATTTCAAGGGACAGGAGTTTTGCAAGGCCAGCATTCATAACCTGTGCTCGTGGATGGTTTGCCGAGTATGGCCGTCTTTTATCCCATGCCTGTGTTACCGATGGCTGTTTTTTGTTCTGGGAGTGTGACGATGACTGTGAACTTGCTGCAGTGGGTGGAATAACAGTTTTTCTATGGACAACAGTGACCGAGGTTCTTCCATGGAGATCCTGTGAGGAAGCCGAACCAGGTGTGTGAGAGCTGGAGGTATAGGCTCGAACATGACCTAAAGATGTAGGTGCTGCTGTAGGTTGGCCTACATCTCCAGTGTGTCTTTGTAACTCAGATACGTGCTTTGTCCGTACATGTTTCCACATATTTGTGGTATTCAGGTTCCTGATATTTTTACCTCTTTTAACTTTTTGCTTACACAGCTTGCATTGAACATAGCAAATATCAGATACAAGTCTGTCAAAAAAGGACCACGCAGTGCAAAACATGGGAGCGCCAATTTTGACATTTTTAAGAGAACTGCTCCCAACAGGTGCCAAACTGGAGGCTACAGGCAAGCGAGTCTGCAGCCTACCTCTCCCTCCTCTTTGTACCGTTGGGACAATCTCTTCCTCAGAGCTGCTCCCACCACCTTCCTGTTGCTCACGCCATGTTGGGTCTCGGACTTCATCATCTCCACCACCCTCTTCCAACACCTGCTGCTGTTGGATGGTCTGGGCAGCACCATGCTCCACAAAACCTGGCACCTGAGTCTCATCATCATCATAAGATGCGTTCTGCGGTGTGCTGTCCATCGGCACTGGCTCACCCGCCTCTTCAGATTGAGAGAGACACAGCTGATGCGCATCACTGCATACTCCCTCTTCTTCAAATTGCAGAATGCTGCTTGCCTGTGCCCGTGTTTGCGAGCAAACAGACTTCTGAGAACAGAAGCAGAGACTCAGCTGGCTCCAGTACAGAACTCTCTGACTGCCTGGGCAATTTGACAGGCGGTGAACAGACAGATGGTTGCTCAACAGTGTTGTGTTCCTGAGAGGAGGTGGAAGGAATTGAAGTCGATGCATTGGCTGCCATCCAACCAACAACGGCTTCAATTTGTTCTTCCCGCAGCAGGGGGGCACGCTGAGCTCCTACCAAAGTGCGCATAAAGGAACGCTCAAGGGGAAAACTGGTGGATGCTGTGTCACTGAGGGCGGCAGCAGCCACAGAATCCCCACGTCCTCTCCCTGCTGAAACTCCACGGCCACGACCACGTGCCTTACTCACTGACTTCTTCATCTTGGTAGATTGATAAAGAAAGTCAGAAAAGTTATAAGGCCTAAGTGTGGTTATTACGCAGAGACTGAAGTGAACACTGAAACACAACTGTTCACAATCTGTGAAAGGCTACTCCTTTGTCTACTTCTATAGTGTTTGCAACCAATGTATTGGATACGGATGGAAGCGCGTCACACTAATAGATTATATTTTAAATGGAATGGAGCAGAACCAATTGGAGATAAATGAAAAGGATGAGGCACTGAGACACGCTCAGCAGAGTACAAGCAGCAGTGCTTGAACAAGTAACTGGAGCGTGATGTGCACTCAAAAAATAAAAAACACAGACTGAAGTGAACACTGAAACACAACTGTTCACAATCTGTGAAAGGCTACTCCTTTGTCTACTTCTATAGTGTTTGCAACCAATGTATTGGATACGGATGGAAGCGCGTCACACTAATAGATTATATTTTAAATGGAATGGAGCAGAACCAATTGGAGATAAATGAAAAGGATGAGGCACTGAGACACGCTCAGCAGAGTACAAGCAGCAGTGCTTGAACAAGTAACTGGAGCGTGATGTGCACTCAAAAAATAAAAAACACAGACTGAAGTGAACACTGAAACACAACTGTTCACAATCTGTGAAAGGCTACTCCTTTGTCTACTTCTATAGTGTTTGCAACCAATGTATTGGATACGGATGGAAGCGCGTCACACTAATAGTTAAATTGCATGGAGCAGCAAGAATTACACTGAAGAAAAAAAAAAAGAGTCTGTGAGTGACACGTGCAGATGCCTACAGACAGCGTTGCATGCAGAGCAAACTGCAGCGTCACCTGCACTCACACACACCTTGCAGAGCTGTTAAAACAACACTGCAGGCAAAAGGAAGCTTTACACAGCGGTTGGTGCTAGCCTGCCTACAGCACAGTACACTAAATCGCAATCTCTAACTGTCCCTCAGAGTCAGCACAGCAGCGTTCTGTCCCTTACTGAATTCACAGCACAGTGACGCTAAAATGGCGGCGGCGCCTTTTATAGTGCATTCTGACATCATTTCATCATCCAATCACAGACATGCCATTAGTTAACATGACCGCAGCAGTACAGGATGTGCCCACACTTCTTAGGATTCCTCATTGGCTGACTAAAATCACATTGCCTCGCAAAGAATTATGGGAACTTCCGATTCCGGTATTCGATAAGACGAAAATATCGAAACGAAGTATCGAAAGGTCGATACAGCTAATATTGGCCGATATCCGATATTTGCAGTATCGTATCGCTCAACACTAGTCATCAGCGTAGTGATGATATTGCAAACCGTGCCATTACATCAGCTGTCCCAGGCCGAAGGTGTAGATGGAGAAGAGTAGGGGTCCTAGAGCATTGGGGAACACCGAAGGACAGGTGTCGAGGTGAGTAGGTTGTGTGGGAGAGGAAGGCAATGAATGTCCTCTAACAGTTTTGTTGTTTTTTAAAGACTCGGCCGATAACCCCAAAAATGCCATTTGCACCACTGGCCATGCCCACATCAGCAGGGGTAGCAAAACTACCAGCCTTACCACCACCAGCATGATCAGGCACATGGCAGCAATGCACCCAACTTTGTTGGTTGAACACCAGGCTCCATGAACAGTGTCTGAGGGTGATACCACTGCGTTTTCCGCTGTTGGCGTGAAAGCCAATCCCCTGTCCATGGTGCATGCAAAGATGCCTCCTGCCCTGAATCTGTAGTTGCACACAAACTCAACTAGCACCATTAAGAATCATGTCCACATCCTTGTCCCAACGCAGCATTCAGTTGTCCATACCCAAGTTCTTGGAACGCAAGCAGAAATACGCAGCCAAAGCCACAGTACTAAATTCACACATTTCTCGTCTGTTTGCGATGGAAATGTTGCATTTTAGACTTGTAGAAGACGGAAGCTTTCCGCATTCTGATGGCGGTGACCGTAACAAGGTACTCGGTCCCCACCCACCACTATTTCTCTCAGTCTTCCGTAACCACATTACAAAAGCAAGCACGTGTCCCACAACATTACCGGAGTCCTCAACAATGCTGTTACAGGGAAAGTGCACCTAACCACGGACACGTGGACAAGTGCTTGTGGGCAGGGACGGTACATCTCGCTGATGGCACACTGGGTTAGGTTGAATAAGTCATGAGCCAGTCAGACATTGGGAGACAATGTCACATGTATGGAGGAGACAGTTTCTGGAAGGCTTTGTATGTCATAGTTAGGCTTTTGAACTGTAGCCTATGGGCAAGTGAAGGGCCTGGCAGAGAGGAGAGGCTGGGGAATCATGGAGGGACAGTTGGATTACTCTGGCAACAGAGTTTAGAATAGATTTGAGTGGTGCAAGAGTGCTAGAGGGGAGGCCAGAAAGTATAACGTTGCAGTAGTCGAGGCGGGAGATCATGAGGGCGTGAACAAATATTTTTGAACTTTCTTGTAACGTATGAATCCAGGAAATGTTTTTGAGTTTTAGTGGGCCGGAGGAGGCAAGGGCTTGGATATGTAGCTTAAAAGAGAGGGCAGAGTCGAGGATTACCCCGAAGGCCATGAACAAGCTGGACTATTTTTGTGCCATCCCAACATTACACAGGAACGTGTCCCACAACATTACCCATGCTCTCCACAATGCTGTTACTTGGAAACTCAACCTAACCATGAACACGTGGACATGTGCTTGTGGTCAGGGATGGTACATGTCACTGAGGGCACACTGGGTTAGCATAGTGGAAGCCAGGACCCACTCCGACCTTGGTATGGTGCACGTCATCCCAACCCCTAGTATGGCGGGCCTTTTGTAAATCTGGGTTGCCCCCCCAGTCTACAGCTCCTGCACCTCCTCCTCCTTCTCCTCCTCTTCAACCGCCATCTCCAAAAGAAGCACATCAGTCAAACGCTGGAAGCACTGCAGCACTGCCTCATCAAAGCGGCAAAAGGCTGTGCTGAAGCTAATATACTTAGGTGACAAAACACATAATGATGAAGAGTTGTGGACATCTCTGAAAGAGCAGGCAGATCTGTTGCTGACACCGCTGAACCCACAGCCAGGCATGGTTGTGTATTACAAGGGCTGGAACCTGGTGGCTGCTCTGTGGCGAGGCGAGCTCAGACGCATGCCATACCTGGCAAATGCGCTTAACCTCATTGGTCAACGTTTTCTGAAAAGCGACATGGAGCTGCCAAATCTGCTAGGAAAAGTACAACGCTCTGCTTACCCATTTTAAAAAGTAAGCTACAGCTTCATCCGCCCTTGCCGTGTGTCATGGTCTATGGAGTTTGTGGGATTAGGCAGTTCAGAGGTTAATCTGGCCGGGGTGTATTTACAATAATATATTTACAATTATATTACTGAGATTAGTCAAAAGTCGAGGAGACCTGAGGACAAGTAGGAGGAGGAGAGCATGATCAGTCATCCTCTTGGTGAGGACACGGAAGTATTAACTGTTAGCAGTCTTGCACGTCACCCTAACGTTGTCAAAATTTTGGGTGATGGGCAATACTAATTGGTGACACTTGTAGACCCACACTACCAGGAGAACTTTCTGTCTCTTATTCCAGAGGCAGACAGGTGTACTAAAATGTTGGAGGACCAGAGGGCCCTTGCGGAATTATTAAAAAATTCCCATATGAAAATACTGACAGCAGAGGTCACAATTTATTGGCCAAGCAAGGAGTACAGGTGAGAGAGACACAACTGTTATGTTTCGGTAGCTGAGGAGAAATAGCAAACTATAGCAAAAGTAGCAATACACCAGAGAGGCTGGAAACTACTGGATTGCAGAACCCTAAACTAACCGCAACACTAGAAGTAGCCGTGGAGCGTACCTATGGTGATCCTAGACGCCTCGTCACAGCCGGAGAGATAGCTACACCTAAAGACAGAAAGATTAAAACTAACTGCCCCGTAGCAGAACCCCAAAGAAATAGGAAGCCCCCAAACATGTAATGACGGTTAGACAAGAAGGAAATACTAACACAGACAGAAAAATAGAATGAGCAAACGCTGGGGCCCAATACTGTCTAGATAGAAAAGAATAGGAAAGGATTCTGACTGCAACCTAAAAACCCTGACAAAAATACAAACACTTCTGATTAACAAAAAACACACAATCTCTGCCACCTAAGTCAGATCTCTGGTGTTACACACAGCTACTCAGTAAATAAAAAACTAGACAGGAACAGAGCAAAAGTGCATTCACAAGCTGAGCACAAATGCAGCGCCAGGCCCAAAAGGGGACCAGGCTGAAATCACCTGCAAGGCAGCAAACCAACAAGGAAAATCCAACCAGAGGAAAAAAAAACAGCAAATCACTTATCTGAATGATAGCAGGAAGGCAAGCTGAGTTCAAACCAAGTCCAGGAAGAACAATTGATTACCGGCAAGGCTGATGGGAGTTCAGGCACTTATATCAGACCATTCGGACCCAGCTGAAAGCATTTAGCAATTGGTTCATTACCCTCAGCAACCACCGGAGGGAGCCCCAGCTCCGAAGTCACCGCCAACGTGCTCACAACAGTACCCCCCCCTTGAGGAGGGGACACCGAACCCTCACCTGAGCAACCAGGCCAATCAGGATGAGCTCGATGATGGACACGGATCAGTCTCCTAGCATGGATGTCCGAAGCAAACACCCAAGAATTGTCCTCCTGACCATAACCACTCCACTTAACCAAATACTGGAGTTTCCGTCTAGCAAAACGAGAATCCAATATTTTCTCAACCACATACTCCAAATTGCCCTCAACCAAAACAGGGTCGGTAGGCGCAGCCATAGGAGCCACTGGCTCGACAAACCTCTTCAATAAGGACTTGTAGAACACGTTATGGATCTTAAATGTCCCTGGAAGAAGCAAACGGAAGGAAACCGGATAAAGAATTTCCATGATCTTATAAGGTCCAATGAACCTTGGCTTAAATTTTGGAGACTCAACCTTCATAAGGATATTTCTCGAGGACAACCAAACCAAGTCCCCCACTTTAAATCGAGGACCATCAGTCCTATGCCGGTTGGCAAACCGCTGGGGCTTCTCTTGAGTGAGAGACAACCTCTCCACAACCTGGTCCCAAATCTGCTGCATTCGCTCCACAATAGAGTCAACCCCAGGACAGACAGAAGCCTCCGCCTGTCCTGAAGAAAATCGAGGGTGAAACCCAGAATTGCAGAAAAATGGAGACATCAAGGTGGCAGAGCTAGCCCTATTATTAAGAGCAATCTCAACCAAAGGCAAAAAAAGAGACCCAGTCATCTTGATCAGCAGACACAAATCATCTCAGATAAGTCTCCAAGGTCTGGTTTGTTCTCTCGGTTTGTCCATTGGTCTGAGGGTGAAATGCAGAGGAGAAAGATAACTGAACACCAAGTTTAGAACAAAATGTCCTCCAAAATCTGGAAACAAACTGGACTCCTCTGTCAGACACAATGTTCTCAGGAATGCCATGTAACCGAACCACGTGCTGAAAGAACAAAGGCACCAATTCGGAGGAGGAAGGCAACTTAGGTAACGGCACAAGATGTATCATCTTGGAAAACCTATCACAGATTACCCAGATAGCAGTCATTCTCTGAGAAACAGGGAGGTTGGAAATAAAATCCATGGCGATATGGGTCCATGGCCTCTTGGGCACAGGTAATGGCATTAACAAACCACTAGAGCGAGAGCAAGGCTTGGAACGAGAGCAAGTCCCACAGGACTGCACAAAGTCCCTGACGTCACAAGACAAAGTAGGCCACCAAAAGGACTGACTCACCAAGTCTCTGGTACCAAAAATACCGGGATGACCAGCCAACGCGGAACAATGAATCTCAGACATCACACTCTTCTTCCACTGGTCTGGGACAAATAATTTCCCAACAGGGCAACGTTCAGGTTTATCCTCCTGACACCCCTCCAGAGCCAGTCTCAAATTGGGCGAGATGGTGGAAAGAACTACACCCTCTTTCAGAATAACAGCAGGATCAATTAACTCAGGAGAATCCGCAAAGAAACTCCTCGAGAGGGCATCTGCCTTAACATTCTTAGTGCCCGGAAGAAAAGAAACCACAAAATTAAAACGTGTGAAAAACAAGGCCCACCTGGCCTGTCTAGGATTAAGTCGCTTGGCTGATTCAAGATAAACCAGGTTCTTATGGTCCGTGAGGACCACCACCTGATGTTTGGCTCCTTCCAGCCAATGTCTCCACTCTTCAAAGGCCCACTTCATGGCCAATAACTCCCGATTACCCACGTCATAATTACGTTAAGTTGGAGAAAATTTTCGAGAGAGGAAGGCACAAGGGTTACTCTTAGAGGTCTCCGGATCCCTTTGGGACAAAACGGCACATGCCCCAATCTCAGAAGCATCAACTTCACCTGAAACGGTAGAGGAACATCAGGCTGCCGTAGAACAGGAGCAGAAATGAATCTCTGCTTAAGTTCCTGAAATGCAGAAACTGCCTCAGGAGGCCAATTCACCACATCGGAACCCTTTTTGGTCAAATCAGTCAATGGTTTAACAATACCAGAGAAATTACCAATAAATGTACGATAAAAATTGGCAAAGCCCAAAAATCTCTGATGAGCCTTCAATGTAGTAGGTTGAACCCAATCACAGATGGCCTGAACCTTGACCGGGTCCATCTCAATAACAGACGGAGACAAAATGAATCCCAGAAATGAAACCTTCTGTACGCCAAAAAGACACTTTGATCCCTTCACATACAGTGCATTCTCTCTTAAAATCTGGAACACAGTCCGAACATGTTTCACATGAGAGTCCCAGTCGTTGGAAAAAATCAAGATATCATTCAAATAAACTATTAGAAATTTATCCACAAAATCCCTGAAAATATTATTCATAAAGGATTGGAAGACGGGAAAGGGGGATTAGTGAGCCCAAAAGGCATCACTAGGTAATCAAAATACCCCTCTGGGATATTAAACGCTGTCTTCCATTCATCCCTGTGCTTAATGCGAATAAGGTTATACACCCCCCTGAGGTCAAGCTTGGTAAACCAACTAGCACTTTTCACTCTGGAAAATAAGTCAGAAATCAAGGGTAATGTGTCATGGAAATATATATGTCTTCTATATATTCAAAGTATATTCACATATATGTATTCACAGTTCACAGTTAGATAGATCTCACTTGCTAAAAAACCTTGTGCTCACATATTTCTAGGCCAGATATAATCAGTCGTTTTAAAGAAATCTGGCCTCCATAAGACCTTCGTAAAGGAACAAATGCATGAAGTACAAAATGTCCTATTAGATATCTGTTGTTTACATTATAGTTATGCAAGGCAACTAGGTTACAAGAATATAAACAATAATTCTGCAACTTCAGCTCTTTTAATCATGATTATCATAATTATCATATTTACACTAGAACAGCCAATAATCTAGCAGCTTTTAATTGTATGTTAATTGACTAACCAGCCCCTTTTTGTAAACGTATAAAACCTTGAATGAATAATAAATGTATGTCTTTGACGAACTGTTATACTGACACTTTCGTGTGGACAGTCCTCATTTCGTTCTGAGCGCTCAAAAAGACATTATATAGAGATTTTGGACATGGCAAGCAGCAAACACAGGATATTTTTATCCTAATTAAATTTCCATATCAGTTGGCGCCTGCACGCGGGGCATTGGACGAAACGCACGAGGACTCGGCCGACCGGAGAGACGGGGGTGTTGGCCCTGGCCTTGGCACACGGGACGGAGACTGCAGCTCCATCAGTAAGGTAAGAAAACTTTGTCATCTTACCTGAATGTTCCCTGTGCCTAGTCCTAGCCTACACTTCCAGCCGGTCGGACGTGGTCATCACCGCATTCCCAGGTTGTGTAAAAAGTCCATACCCTTATCCAAAAGCCCTGGGATATAAGCCGAGTTTGTTGCTGCTGTGCTGTATATGTTTCATGTTTTATGTGAACCGGGAGAAAGTTGGAACGGTGACTGTGTTTTTGTTTGCTGATCTCTGGGGCTGTATAGCAAAAGACAATTGCTGCATAAGTTCCCGCAGTAAACTTTCACGCACCGGGAGGCCATCCCAGTCAAATCAGACGTGGAGGGCGGGAGCTTTGTTTTGGATAAGTCCACGCAGATATTCTTCACACATTGGAGGGAGGTTATCCCAAAAAATCCAGTTGTGGAAGCGAGGGCTTTGTTCGGTTAAGTTTCTGCAGTAAACTTTCACGCACTGGGAGGCCATCCCAGTCAAATCAGACGTGAAGGGCAGAAGCTTTGTTTGGATAAGTTCTCACAATAATTGTCCACGCACCGGGAGGCCATCCCAGTCAAATCAGACGTGGATAGTGAGAATTTTGATGAAGGCTATTGCAGATTACTGTGACCGGCGCACAGAGCGATAGAACCTTGAGCCTCACCGCGCTCAGTGCAATTGGTGAGTTATCAGTTACCAGAGCAGCTTGTATGTGTCACAGATCATCAAAAGAGGGATTCGTATTCTCCCGGGTGTCTGTCTCATTGTCTGTATCAGGTACTGTCGCTTTAAATCACATCTCCGTGCGCTCTGTCAGTAACTCATTTAGAGCAGTGTGCTGGCTGCAGCAGCGAGAAAACCCCTTTGACCCCGCCTCCTCTGCTAATCACGTTATCAGGCATTCTGTTTCTTGGCTTTGATTTTTATTTTTTTAAGCTAGTTTTTTTTTGCTACAGGTTTTAATGTGAAAATTCTCAGGCATTCAGACTGAACTATATTCATTTTTTGCTATTCTGAGGAATAATAATTTTTTTTTTTTTTTTTACGTGATTTCAGTGCCTATAGAGACAGCAAGCAGAGATATAAGGAAGGGAGGGGGGAAGCAGCCAGCTGACATTCCAGAGATTTTTAATTAGCTGTTTTAGTAACAAGGGTTGTTTTTCAGAGTTTTATGATTAATACGGTTTTTCTTTTCTCCCCTTTTTGGTGAATTTTTTTTTTTTTTTATGTTTACTTTTTCTAGAGTTTTTTACTAAATCTAACTTTTTGTTTTTTTAAAAAAAAAAAAAAAATTTCTTTTAAGTACATTTTTAAATGATTTTGGAGAGATTTTTTTTCTCTAAGCAATTTATTTTAGAGCTTTCTTTCTCCAGCCATTTTTTTTTCTACAAGCTTGCCTTAGAACAAGGTCACATAGATAAGGAGAATTACAGGCTGTGGGAGAGAGCAGACACAAACTAAGCAGTGGTCTGAGCAGCCCCTCCCGTCGGGCATTCGGCGAGGAAACAAACAGAACCTGAGTGCAACAGGTTTCAGATTTTTAAATCACCTTTGTTGAATAGGTTTTTGGAATAGACACAGTACGTAAGAATCGAAGGGCTAGGCATGTGAATAGAATGTCACAGTACGTGAGAAGCAAAGAGACAGGCAGCCTTTACGCTGCATAATGAAATGTTTTTTCTTGTTTTTTGTTATTTGAAAGGTAACGGGAAAGTTTATTAATAGATTACCATCTGCTATAAAAGAGCAGCGGTGCATCGTGTAAAAGATACAGCAAGTTAATTTGAACGGACCAGGAAGTGATTTTTTTTTTTTTTTATGTGAATAAGTTTGAAAAGGTGTTAAATCATCTGTGAGAAAAAGATCACTGACATGTCACAAGAGCAGAATTCAGAGTCACACACATCACATGTCCATCATGTGGAGACACGGGACAGGTGTAGGCTGCTCTCATTGAGTAAGGAGCCTTGTACAGGGAAAAATGCTCCCCGCCTCTCTCCACAGGGAGAAGGCATTTTTGTTTCAACCATCCCCTCTCAAGAGTCACAGGGGGGACACCCTCTCCTTTTTCTTCTCTCAGTCCCTTTCTCTTTCTTCTTCAGACTTTTCGACTCTTTCCTCGCTGCCATCCCTCTCATTCCTTCTTTTCCCTCCATCACATCTCTGACACATCCATTTTCTTCATCTTCCTCTTCTTCTATCTCTTCCTCTCCAACTCTCAAATCTTGTTCTTCATCTTCTTCTACTTCTCCCCCTCCATCTCTCTCTCTCTCTCCTCCATCTTTCTCTCTTTTCCCCCTTTCACTCTTCTCTCCCTCCCCTCCTCTTTCTCTCGCTCCTCCCTCACACCTCCCTTCTCTTCCTCTTTTTTCTACTTCGTCATCAACTGGGTCAACGCCCAATCCAAGCAATGTGGTGTCCCTGTATTCAGTGTCTCCAGCACAGGGCACCTTGTCTATCCCAAGCACAGTACAAACATTGCCAGTCATTATATCAGGAGAAGAAAGTACAGATCTCCCTACACAAAACGCTACATGTAGCCCCCAGACACAACAGTCCACTGCTAGGGCTTCACAGGGGAGTGGTATAGCTACAGGGCTGCTAGCATGGAACCATGACACTGATCCACCGCAGCCTCAGCAAGGAAGTGGGAAATCCCCATGCAGCAAGACAACTTTAAAGCCCAAATCTCACCCAGTGTATGCACCAAGTACACCATGTCACTTCTTATCTGATGAAGATGAAGATGCAACGTCACACATGCTGCCCAATACTAGGGAAGAAAACACACAAGCACCAATAGAGCAGGGACAGGTAGAGGCACCATCCTATGAGCCCTTCATCCCAAGCCAGGTGATCAGTATGCTGCCAGACCCAGGGATACACCCCATGCCATTTTGCCAAAAAATGCAGCAGATCCAGCGAACGTATGCAGCAGCCTGGACTGATCTCTGGACCGTAATGGAAATAAAAGCAGGTGATGCATTCTGGCCAATTATGAGAGAACACTTCAAGCATCCAGCAGAGTTAGATGCGTATGCCTGGGAGACAGGACCAAAGCTAATTGAGCAACTCAGAGAATGGGCCAAAAGCAGACTGACAGGACAAACTCTCAGCCTACATGTCACGAGTCAAGACAAGACAGAGTCTGTGGAGAAGTTCCATGACAGAGTGATGCAAGTGTTTCAAGATTTGGGCCTCATTACCCATGATCAGACACACAGACGGATGTTGGCACAGGCTTTTGTGCATGGACTGAGAGAATCAATCAGGAAACCACTGGTAGCAGCCAGGCCTGAGTACACGTCAATAGCAATGGATACCCTGCTCACAGTAGCAAAAAGGATTGAGTCCCGCCGGGACAGAAGGAATGTCAAGTGTTACAACTGTGGCGAGTTTGGTCATTTCCGGAACAAGTGCAGAACATTGACTTCACCCAGAAAAAGAAGAAACACAGAAAGCAGTGAAGAACCCCGTCCATAGGACAAGAGCACACCAAGTCCACAAGAAACCCCACCAGTGGGACCAATATCCTGAGAGTGGATGGCATAGTCATATCTTTTCTTGTGGAACTCCGCAACCTCACCTACCTATCAGAATCTTCTGCTTCCTGCATGGGAATTGATGGTCAAGTCAGATATTTCCAGATTATGAAGCCCCTGAGCGTGTGGACTCAGCCAGAACACTCCATCATGTCCCAGTTTGTTGTGTAAAAAACCTGAACCCTCAACCTATTGGAGTGGACCTACTGCAGAAGCTGAAAGCGACCAGAGTGTTCCAGGAAGATGGGACCATGACACTTTCTTCACCCCTGACCCAAGAAGAAACAGGAACCTCAAACAACCACACTGCAGACCTATCACAGGAGGTGCTGGACATAGTTCCAGAAAAGCCACTCCATCACCCAGAGTCAAGATGTCTCTGACCAACTGAAGGTCTAAGTGAACTCGCCTAAGAAGACGGCCTGAGAACTTTGACATTGGCCAGGATATTTCAACTCAAGAAGGACCCTACTCGCTTCATGGAATGGCAACACCTCATCCAGCTCTAACGCCAGAGGTTCATCTTTTGCAAGCACCAGGAGGTGCCCCTGCAATCAACCAGTTCACCCAGGCCCTAGACCGGAAAAAGGCCACTCAGCTCTTCAAACTTGTGCACAAATACTGACCTGAGACCGAGCTGGAGAAAAAGAAACTACTGATGGCCCGTGCTGAGAGAAAAGCAGCCGTTTAAGGAGACGTCCCAACAAGAAGACCCCCTGTGACCGGAGCAGGTGCTAACACAGTGACTGTCTTGGTGGAGAACAAGAAAGCCAGCTGGTCGTCATCTCTCATGATGTGGATCCTAGTAGACGGCTTGTTTTCCCGCCAGCTCTGCACCAGCAGATGGGAGTCCCCTGCCGCATACTGAAGGACAAGGCCAAACTGGGCTGCCTCGCCCATCGGAATCAATCCCAGCTTTCCACAGTGAAGAAAAAGACTGTAAACCCCGCTGAGTTCAGAATGGTGCAAGGCCTGGAGGCCGCGAAAGAGGCTACGGTATTTGAAACCCCAACAGTGCTGAACCATCAGACTCTGCTCTCAAGAGTCCCAGTCACCGCAACGGTATTCACGGTGATCAACCTGGCCAGTACCTTCTTCAGTGTTTCTCTTCCACCTGGAGGCCTGCTTTCACGCACCAGTGCAGTGCATATGGACAGTGTTGTCTCAAGATGCTCAAAACAAGCCCTTCAAGTTTCACCAAGACAATGTCCTCCATCCTCGTCAACTGGATTGCAGAATATGCAAGAGTCACTCTTCTACAACACGGTGGATGACCTTCTATTTTGTGTGGTTGACATCAACACCTGCACAGTCTATTCCTTGTCTCTCCTACTCTACCTGGAAGAACAGCAACGCAAGGTCTGGAAGAACAAAGTCCAGTGATGCCAGAAGCAAGTTACATCCCTGGGACACTGTATTGCCCACAAGACGAAACACATGTCAAAAGACTGGAAGACCACTGTGGAGAAGATGGCTCCCCCAACAACTCCAAGAATGCTGCAGGCCTTCCCTGGTCTTGTGTCATATTGCAGAACCTGGATCCCTGATGCCTCAGTCCTAATGCAGCCTCTGTGCGCTTGCATCAACGTAACCCCGCTCCTTCTATCAGACGCAGCCTTCAACCCATTCAGGAGATTGGAAGAACTCCACAGTCTCAGCGCCAATACCAGGCCTACCTGACTATGAAAAGTTTTTCCGTCTACCTGATGGAAGAAAGAAGATCATGCTACTGGAGTCCTGGCACGGATTCACGGGGGAAAACAGAGACTTTTAGGCTGCCTCTCAGCCCGCTTGGATCCAGTTGCAAGAAGAGCACCCTCCTGCATGATGGCAGTATCTGCAGCACACACCCTCCTGGACAAGGTTTCTGAAATCACTCTTGGACAGCCACTGGAAACTCTCACTCCACATGACATCTTGGCAATCTTCAATCAAGCTCAACCAACAGTAATCTCTCCACCGCCAGGCATCTTTGTGGCGCCTCTATTGCCTTTGTCTCATAATGTCACCGTCTCCAGACCTACAGTCCTCAGCCCGGCCACTCTACTCCCACTCCCAAGGGGGGATACTTGGATGGCTCCAGATTTGCAGATGATGAAGAAGTTTCAACACAGGAAGTGCAGTGACCAGCAATCAAGAAATCCTGTGGTCCAGAAGTCTGTCACCTAGCCTGTCAGCCCAGGAAGCAGAATTGATAGCGCTGACGAAGGCCTGTCAGATGGCAGAAGGCAAGACTGCAAACATCTACACGGACTACAGTTACTCGCATGTCATAGCACATGACTTTAGACCCATCTGGGCTACAAGGGACTTCATCACAGCAAACAGGACAACCGTGAAGCATCATGGAGCCTTCAGGGACCTGCTGGGTGTACTCCAACTTCCAAAATGGTGGCAATTTGAAAAATCAAAGTGCATGGAAAACTGAAAACAGAAGAGGCGTGAGGCAATAACATGGCGGACATGGCAGCCAAAGAAGCAGCCAAAGGAAGACAACATGGAGAAGTGGGAGAGGTCGTAGAGCCGGACGGCTACTACATGACGACTGAAGACAAGAAACCTGACAAAGAAACGTCCTGGAATCTGCTCAAGAAGTTACAAGACCAAGCTCCAAAAGGAGAAGAAGAGCTGAATGCGAAAAAAGCAACACGTGAAGAAAGAAGGCTATCAATAATAGACTTCAAACTCTGCCTACCACAAAGTATGCACCCTATGGTGGTCCAATGGGTACATGGACCCACATCCACATATCAAAGACACAGATGAATGATCTGATTGGTGCTTACTGTTTCGCTTCAGGGATCTCCACCCTAACAGCCAAACTCACCAGCAGCTGTCTGACCTGCGGCAAATTCAAGCCTGGACGTATGGAAGAAAGTCCCCTCACCTTATTTGGAAAGACCACTCTACCAGCTTCAAAGGATCCAGATAGACCACATCCAGATATCGCCAAGTGAAGGATTCAAATACGCCATTGTGGTCAAAAGAAGTATTTTCAAGATGAACAGAAGCCTTCCAAGTCAGCAAAGACTACTGCAAAGAAGCTACTTTCGGAAAATAGTGTGCAGATACGGGGTTCCAGAAATGATAGAAAGTGATCAGGGACCCGCATTCACAGCAAATCTGACACACAAGACCCGATTAGCAGTAGGGTCAGATCTAGGCCTACACACTCCTTACCACCCCCAGAGCAGCAGGAAGGTAGAAAAAACTGAATGAAACACTTAAGAATAGAATGCTGAAAAATTGCCCAAGAGACACGCAAACCATGGCATGACACACTCCCTATTGCACTGTTTAGCATAAGGCACACTCCCAGAGACCCAGAAAAGCTGTTTCGTGCCTGCATCTTCTGCTAACAGATAAGACATTTTCTTCTTTTAGTTTTTTGGTGCCTGCATTTTGTCCTGCACTTCTGTGGGGGTCTGCCGGGTCCCCTTCGGGGGGCTTATGCTCCTCTCAGTTTAGTTCAGCCACTGTTTGTTCATTTGCCTTTTCCAGTTTTTTCAGTGGTTGCTGTTTAGTTTTTGTTACACCAGAGAACTAATTTAGGTGGTAGAGGTCGTGTGATCTCAGGTGTTTTTGTAATTAGTAGAGTTGGTACTTTTCAGGGTTTTTTGGGGTTGCAGTAAGTGTCCTTCCTATCCTTTTCTATTTAGGAAGTTTGGGCCCCAACGTTTGCTCATACTATTTTCTGTCTGTGTCTGTATTTCCTCTTGTCTAACCGCCATTACATGTTTGGGGGCTTCCTATGTTCTTTGGGGATCTGCTCCGGGGCAGATAGCTTTCCTTTTTCTATCTTTAGGTGTAGTTAGTTTCTCAGGCTGTGACGAGGCGTCTAGGACCAACGTAGGAACGCTCCACGGCTGCCTTTAGTTGTGGTGGTTAGTCAGGGTACTGCAATCCCATAGATTCCAACCTCTCTGGTGTATTGCTTTTTTTGCCTGCTCTCCTCAGCTACCAAATCATAACACTTATGTAATTGAATTGGTCAAAAACTAATGTCCATTCTCGAGTTTTTCTCCTCACTGCCAGATTTGATGATCCTGTCCAAGAGCCCCAGATGACATCAACCTCTGTGTAACTAGAGGGAAAGCCTGTTTGAATCCACGTATCGCATTGCAAGGAAGCTCCCGTACCAGGAGAGACACCTAAGCCATGAAGGATGTCGTGGATGCTCTGACTGACCAGACAGATGACCAGATGACCTACCTGATGAGTTCAAGGCCAGAGACCAAGTTAAAGCAGGATTTGAGTCACTATAAACAAAAATGTTGATTGAATAAATTACATCTATTATAACCAGCAGAATTTGTTAACTTCACCATAGATGCTGTAAAAGGTTTGGCAGCACAGTTAGGCCCCACTTCCATTATGGCATTCCAGAATAGAATGGCTTTGGATATGATTCTAGCTGAGAAAGGAGGTGTTTACAAAATGATCAAAGACACCTGTTGCACCTACATCCCAGACAACACTGGCCCAAATGGTAAAGTCACAATGGCAATACAGAAACTTAATGAGTTATCAGAGGAACTGAAACAGAACTCAGGTGTCACTGACCCATGGGATCGATACTTTGGGTGGATGAGTGGGTGGCAGAAAATGTTGGCACAGGTTGGGACAGCGATTATGGGGGGTTCTCATTTTTGCATTAATTACTGGTTGCTGTGTAATTCCTTGTATCCGCAGGATAATGGAAAAAAACTGTTCAGGAGACAACCAATTTGATGCCACTCACCATCTTGGACCTCGCACCAGTCCGGATGGAACTGCCTGGCTTGACCAGATCTCCGAACTACCTCCAGACTGAGAATACACATCCTTGATGAAACATCATATCAACTATGAGATTATGATTGCAAACACATAAACCCCCGACAGGGACAGTCCTCCTGACCGCCCATTTGCGAAAAGTCTGTATTCGGTGGGGGAGGCATGTACTAGGGGTGTCTCAACTCACCGGCAGGACAAAAGAGTTGCAGCGCTTTGGGCCAGGAGCAGGTTTTTAGGGCAAGTGGTATCTAAGGGGGGACTGTCATGGAAATATATATGTCTTCTATATATTCAAAGTATATTCACATATATGTATTCACAGTTCACAGTTAGATAGATCTCACTTGCTAAAAAACCTTGTGCTCACATATTTCTAGGCCAGATATAATCAGTCGTTTTAAAGAAATCTGGCCTCCATAAGACCTTCGTAAAGGAACAAATGCATGAAGTACAAAATGTCCTATTAGATATCTGTTGTTTACATTATAGTTATGCAAGGCAACTAGGTTACAAGAATATAAACAATAATTCTGCAACTTCAGCTCTTTTAATCATGATTATCATAATTATCATATTTACACTAGAACAGCCAATAATCTAGCAGCTTTTAATTGTATGTTAATTGACTAACCAGCCCCTTTTTGTAAACGTATAAAACCTTGAATGAATAATAAATGTATGTCTTTGACGAACTGTTATACTGACACTTTCGTGTGGACAGTCCTCATTTCGTTCTGAGCGCTCAAAAAGACATTATATAGAGATTTGGACATGGCAAGCAGCAAACACAGGATATTTTTATCCTAATTAAATTTCCATATCAAATGGATATTGATTTTTGACAGTGATTTTATTCAGGATGCGATAGTCAATACACGGCCTCAGTGAACCATCCTTTTTGGCCACAAAGAAAAAACCAGCGCCCAAGGGTGAAGAGGATGGTCTGATATGACCCTTGTCCAAAGACTCCTTGATATAAGATCGCATAGCATCGTGTTCAGGTACAGATAAATTAAAAAGGCGACCTTTAGGAAATTTACCACCAGGCACTAACTCAATAGCGCAATCATAGCTCCTGTGAGGGGGTAAGGATGCAGACTTACTCTCACTAAACACTACAGAAAAATCAGTCAAAAATTCTGGGACATCCTGAGACTGGGGAGAGGCAGAAAAAACAGGAGTGTCAGTATTAACACATTGGCAGCCCCAACTGGTCACAGACACAGATTTCCAATCCAAAACAGGATTATGAGTCTGTAACCAAGGGAAACCCAGTATAATAATGTCATGCTGATTATGCAACACCAGAAATTTGCAACTCTCCTGATGATCTCTTTCAACCCTCATTATCACCTAAGTAGAAAACTGTGGCTTATTCTCCGCCAAAGGGGTAGAATCAATTCCCAGCAAAGGAATAGACTTCCGCAGGGGTATCAAGGGAAACCCACAAAGTTTGGCAAATTCAAAATCCATCAGGTTAATAGCTGCTCCTGAATCAACATAAGCCTGAGCCGAAAATGTGGACAGGGAGCAAATCAGGGTAACAGTCAACAGAAATTTAGTCTGAACACTACCCAAGACAAACTGAGCGTGAAAAACGTCTTGTCCGCTTAGGGCAAACTGAAATAGCATGAGAGGCGTCACCACAGTAGAAACATAACCCATTGCGCTTTCGAAACTCATGACGCTGTGCCCCAGAAGTTACTTTATCACACTGCATGGGCTCAGGAGCTGGCTCACAAGGCAACACTATCTCGCGCATACCTCTGCGGTCACGCAAATGTCTGTCAATTTGAATAGCCAAAGATATAGAATCATTGAGACCAGAGGGAACAGGGAATCCAACCATAACGTCCTTTACATTTTCTGACAGACCCTTCCGAAAAAGGGCTGCCAAAGCATCATCATTCCATTTGGTCGGGACTGCCCACTTTCGGAATTTCTGACAGTACAGCCCAGCGGCTTCACGGCCCTGATTTAATGCCATCAAGGTCTTTACAGGTTGATCAGTGACATTAGGTTCATCGTACAATAACCCCAGAGCCTCAAAAAATACATCAACATCATTCAAAACAGGATCCCCAGGTGTCAGGGAAAAAAGCCCAATCCTGAGGGTCGCCGCGCAGCAGAGCGATGACAATTTGAACCTGCTGTTCTGCGTTCCCTGAGGACTTAGGCTTCAAGGCAAAAAACAACTTGCAGTTATTTTTAAAATTCAGATATTTAGACCGATCCCCAAAAATAAATCTGGTATGGGAATCCTAGGTTCCACAACCGGCAACCTAGCAAGATAGATAGCAATACTCTGAACCTCAGCGGCAAGCTGCTCCACACGGCCAGACTACTGTGTAAACTCCATTGAGGACAAAGAAAAATTCCTCCTCAGCACCCAGAGAGAAAGAGGGAAAAAATGCAACAAACAGAAAAAAAATAATAATTTTTCTGACAACTCCCTTTTTTTTTTATTCTTCCTTTCACTATTTTTCCTTTCTGTTGAGTACCATATCATTTTCAGTTAGGCCGGTAATACTGTAATGTTTCGGTAGCTGAGGAGAAATAGCAAAAAATAGCCAAAGTAGCAATACACCAGAGAGGCTGGAAACTACTGGGTTGCAGAACTCTAAACTAACCGCAACACTAGAAGTAGCCGTGGAGCGTACCTACGGTGATCCAAGAGGCCTCGTCACAGCCGGAGAGATAGCTACAACTAAAGACAGAAAGATGAAAACTAACTGCCCCGTAGCAGAACCCCAAAGAAATAGGATGCCCCCAAACATGTAATGGCGGTTAGACAAGAAGAAAATACTAACACAGACAGAAAAATAGAATGAGCAAACGCTGGGGCCCAATACTGTCTAGATAGAAAAGTATAGGAAAGAATTCTGACTGCAACCCAAAAAACCCTGACAAAAATACCAACACTTCTGATTAACAAAAAACCTGAGATCACACGATCTCTGCCACCTAAATCAGATCTCTGGTGTAACACACAGCTACTCAGTAAATAAAAAGCTAGGCAGGAACAGAGAAAAAGTACAAACACAAACTGAGCACAAATGCAGCGCCAGGCCCCAAAAGGGGACCAGGCTGAAATCACCTGCAAGGCAGCAAACCAGCAAGGAAAATCCAACCAGAGGAAAAAAAAACAGCAAATCACTTATCTGAATGATAGCAGGAATGCAAGCTAAGTTCAAACCAAGGCCTGGAAGAACAATTGATTACCGGCAAGGCTGATGGGAGTTCAGGTCACTTATATCAGACCATTCGGACCCAGCTGAAAGCCATTCAGCAATTGGTTCATTACCCTCAGCAACCACCGGAGGGAGCCCAGCTCCGAAGTCACCTCCAACGTGTTCACAACACACAACTCCAATCCAGCAGAGGCAGTGGAACACTGGCAAAGTTCGGGGAGAGTTTTCTCAGACCCTCCCACAGCCCTGGCCCTGAGGCACGGTGGACTCTCACAAGGAGTGAAAAGTTTGTGAAAATGCTGATGGAGTAATTTGCTGACCGTACAAATGTCCTCTCTCATTCCTTGCTTTTCGATGCAGCGTCGGCGCTTCGGGTGCATAGTGCACTGCGCTCCTTGCTGGTCACACAGTCACAGCTAGGGACTCACTACTACTTTGCTTTTTTTCTTTCAGCTTCCGGCCAGGTTCCCTGTCTAAACACGACCCTCTTTCGGTGTAATGGGGCCTGTCCAATACCCTATTCCTTCCGCCGGGAAAAAGGGGACACAGCCTTGACACTTCCAGACACGGCGAAGCACAGGTACCCGCAGCCCGGTCATCCTGTCTCCGTACATATCTGGTAAATCAGTTCTTTAATTCAAGCAGCATAGAAGGCATGTACTTCCAGTTTTCTAGAGAAAATTGTACAGTACATCAAGAACAGTTTCAATTTGTAGGACTTTGTGGCTCATATCATTCCACAAGATGACAATATTCTAATACTTAAAAATTTTGCTGGAAGTAAATTTCCCCACTGAAAGCTTGTGTATGTTTAGAATTATGTTACCTCATTTGTGTGGTTAATTATTCATACCTATTTGGTTCACAACATATTCATCTTTTTCTTCAATGCTTTTGAACATAATGTTGTAAGAGTTAAAGCAACTTGTTGAATTGTGTTTTACCTCAAAAGTGAAACTACTTGTCAATTTTCATCTTTACTATTTCTCCATTCCATGTGCAGCTAACCACCTCATTGATGTTATTGAGTTTCTTTGTCAAGAAAACAGCTACACCAATACCACGTTCTTTTCCTATTAATTCATCATGCTGCTGAAGTAGAGGTGAGATTGATTAGGGACCTACATAACATCTGGGGACTGTAGTCAACATAACACTGTGCCAACACCCACTGGGGTATAGCTACCAAGTTGACATAGTTTGTGCACAGCTGAACAGAGTTGTCAGAAAAAAAATTCCTTCAATAACATGTTTGATGGATTGTCTAGTGAAAACACCCATATATTATTTTTTATTATTTAGTTATTTATATAGTGAAATTAATTCCATGGTGCTGTACATGACAAGGAGTTACAAACATAGTAATAGATATTGTTTCCCTCCAAAAAAATTACAATGACAGAGGGGAGAGGACCTTGTTCTTGCTGACTTTCATTCTGCGGGAGAATGAGAAAGAGATAGAACGTGGTGGGTGCAGCACCTCGGGTGGAGGAGAGGCGGCAGCTCGTGTGGTGGTGTAGAAGTCACATCTCCGACTACCACGCTCTCCAATTCACATCTCTTGAAATGCATCCGAAATGTCAAAATCTCTAGCTTCAGTTATAGAAAATGCATGGGCTCCTTTTAAATGTCAGTGTCCAACCAGTTCAGTATTAGTAGGTGAGGGCTTCTCAGAATCCTGCCCAGGAACACCAGGCTTCAGTATTTGCGAGTCCTGTCCCTGTGATCTTCAACATTATCTTGCTATGGCTCTTCCAGGCATGATTTCATCAAGAAGATTTAGCCTCCGTAATACAGAAACAGAGTACAATACAGAGTACAACACCGCCTAAGCGTTCACCCTCTGCTACTCAGACTCTCTATTTGAGCAGTGACTGCCTCTAGGCTGGAGATGATGATGGTGGTAGTAGTTGGAGCATTTACCACAGTCATGAAGCTGCCATAACAACTTGAAACACAAATCTTTTTACCAACATACCCCACTGAAAACATTTATTTTTTTTTGTGGATGCAAAAGAGTGCTGGATATAATGAGAGTGATAGACTGCCCAAAAAAGGGAATTGAGGCCTCAAATGCCTCAATTTTTGGCACACGGATGTATGAGGCGTGGCAGAGATAGACCCAACTGTAAAATGTGACCTGTTTTTTAACATGATGCAACATAGTGATGTATATAAGTACTGTGACACCAAGAACAAAAAAAGAAAACAGCCGTAAGCTGGCCAAACTTTGTGCACGAACAGATGTGAGCTGGCACGGAGATACCACACCAAAAAATGTGTGGCCTGAATTTTTTTTTTCAAAATACTGCTGTATATAAGTACAGTGACACCCAGGACAAAAAAAAAGAAAACTGCCGTAAACTGGCCAAACTTTGAGCACACACAGTTATGAGCTTCCACGGAGATACCACTACGACAAATTTGTGTGTTATGCGCTCGGTTGCAACAACTTTATTGTATAATGGAATGCAACCGAACACGGGGTCCGCGATGCAGTTTATAGTCACTGCTGCGAGCACCCCTAGAGTATGAGGGTCAAACTGACAACAGAAATCTAATATTAGATCTCGCCTGTGTTACTTCACACTAGGGGAGATGTAGAATTGGCACTATCTCCGTTAACGTCACGGGAGATGTGCTATCGACTGGCGTAGATGTAGCCCTGTTAATGGCACAGAAGCCACTTTCCAGATATTAGGTTTGCACTATGTGCTGCAAGCTGGTATAGACGTAGCCCTGTTGACTGCACAGAAGCTACGTGCCAGCCGCTAGGAAGTGCATGCGGCTAACGCCAGGCGTACGTGCTACCAGCCGGCGTGAGACTGGACTGAGCAACTCTCTGTTCAGCTTGGCAGGCGATGCCCAGATTATGCGCCCCGCAGTCTGCTTAGGGTGTATAGCTACCCTATATTCGTAGCAAGACTGTGCCACGTTAGCTACAGGTTACACGCCCCGCAGTCTGCTCAGGGTGCATAGCTACCCTATATTCATAGCGAGACTGCACCACATTGGCTACCTGCCTGGCATAAGCTAAACCTACCTAAAGGACCTGTGCTAATTAGCCGAGCGTACACTGGCATCGGTAGGTACTGGAGAAAAGCTAGAGAGCACGTGAAGCCCAGATTCTGGCACATCCACACAGAGCACTGCCTATATTAGTATGATCTGACCGTGCCACGCCGTGGACAGACAAGCTATTTAAGGGCTAAGCTCCGCCCCCAGCCATCTCGTCAAGCGCATCATCGGTGACGTCATCCGTGTCCAATCAGGTGGTGCCAGGTCAGAGGATCAGCTGACATTAACCACCAATCATGGCTTGCCATGTCACGGACATGCTCAGTGCAGGCATTTCTGGACTTAGGCTTACAAGAGCCTTTTCTTGTTCTATAACCTAGGTTTAAGGCTACTATGAACAAAGACCCGAGTAACTATTTGTGCCTCTTGGGTATTGGCTAGGCGTTGGGAACGACGGAGAAGCTGATAATCTGCCTTGGCTGGGTCTGGATGGGAGACTACAGACTCCTCAGATCCAGGTTCGGATCATGCCGTCGCCCGATGCCTAACATTATCCCACCCCTCTAACATCCCCCCACTTGATGCTCATATTCCTCAATGAGCAGGGGAGCATGAATATGGTCCATGGGTTCCATCCAGTCTACCAAATAGAATTTTTTTCCATGAACCACCTTAGTCCCCACAATCGCCTCTACCTCGAAATCCTCACCCCCGGTGTCAGAAGCGTGATGAGCTTCTGAGAATTTCATCAGGCGAAGATGTTTCAGGAGTGACACATGGAATGTGTTATGTATATCAAGTGCCGAGGCAATTGCAGACAATACACCACAGGATTTACTTGGGCCAGAATTTTAAAAGGACCAATAAACCGAGGGGCGAATTTAGCCCATTTCCCGCGACCTCTGATATTGCGAGCCGCGAGCCAGACCCTGTCGCCCGCAGAGAATAGCTGGACGACGATGAGTGTCAGCCGACTGTCTCATCCGATTTTTGGTGGCCAATAACGCTTCCTGCATCTGATCCCAGATGTCTCGCACCTCCATAGCCCAATCTCTGACCCCAGGCTCACCAGAGTTAACTGGCATAGGGACTGGCACACGTGGGTGCTGACAATTGTTCAAAAGGAAAGGGGTCTGACCTGTGGAATCCACCACTGCATTATTTAGAGCAAACTCTGCCCAAGGAAGCAAAGTTGCCCAATTATTATGATTGGCAGAAACGAAATGACGCAAGTACAGTTATATGAAAAATTTTGGGCACCCCTATTAATCTTAAGCTTAATGTTTGATAAAAATTGGTGCTTTTGCAACAGCTATTTCAGTTTGATATATCTAATAACTATTGGACACAGTAATGTTTCTGCCTTGAAATGAGGTTTATTGTACTAGTAGAACATGTGCAATCTGCATTCAAACAAAATTTGACAGGTGCATAAGTATGGCCACCTTTATCATTTTCTTGTTTTAAATACCCCTATCTACTTTTTACTGACTTACTAAAGCACTTTTTTTTTTGTTTTGTAACCTCATTGAGTTTTGAACTTCATAGCCAGGTGTATGCAATCATGAGAAAAGCTACTTAAAGTGGCCACTTGCAAGTTGTTCTCCTGTTTGAATCTCTTCTGAAGAGTGGCATCATGGGCTCCTCAAAACAACTGTCAAATGATCTGAAAACAAAGATTATTCAACATAGTTGTTCAGGGGAAGGATACAAAAAGCTGCCTCAGAGATTTAACCTGTCAGTTTCCACTGTGAGGAACATAGTAAGGAAATGGAAGAACACAGGGACAGTTCTTGTTAAGGCCGAAGTGGCAGGCCAAGAAAAACATCAGAAAGGCAGAGAAGAAGAATGGTGAGATCAGTCAAGGACAATCCTCAGACCACCTCCAGAGAGCTGCAGCATCAACTTGCTGCAGATGTCACTGTGCATCAGGCAACTATACAACGCACTTTGCACAAGGAGAAACTGTATGGGAAAGTGATGTGAAAGAAGCCGTTTCTACAAGCACGCCACAAACAGAGTCGGCTGAGGTATGCAAAAGCACATTTGGAGAAGCCAATTTCTTTTTGGAAGAAGGTCCTGTGGACTGATGAAACCAAGATTTAGTTGTTTGGTCATACAAAAAGGCGTTATGCATGGCGTCAAAAAAACACAGCATTCCAAGAAAAACACTTGCTACCCACTGTAAAATTTGGTGGAGGTTCCATCATGCTTTTGGGCTGTGTGGCCAATGCCGACACCGGGAATCTTGTTAAAGTTGAGGGACGCATGGATTCCACTCAGTATCAGCAGATTCTTGACAATAATGTTCAAGAATCTGTGACAAAGTTGAAGTTACGCAAGGGATGGATCTTTCAGCAAGACAATGATCCAAAACACCGCTCCAAATCTACTCAGGCATTCATGCAGAGGAACAATTACAATGTTCTGGAATGGCCATCCAGTCCCAGACCTGAATATCATTGAACATCTGTGGGATCATTTGAAGAGGGCTGTCCATGCTCGGCGACCATCAAATTTAACTGAACTGGAATTTTTTTGTAAAGAGGAATGGTCAAAAATACCTTCATCCAGGATCCAGGAACTCATTAGAAGCTACAGGAAGTGACTAGAGGCTGTTATTTTTGCAAAATGAGGATCTACTAAATATTAATGTCACTTTTCTGGTGAGGTGCCATACTTATGCACCTGTCAAATTTTGTTTGGATGCAGATTGCACATTTTCTGTTAGTACAATAAACCTCATTTCAAGGCAGAAACATTACTGTGTCCAATAGTTATTAGATATATCAAACTGAAACAGCTGTTGCAAAAACACCAATTTTTATCAAGCATTAAGATTAATAGGGGCGCCCAAACTTTTTCATATAACTGTGTGTCACAAGTGTCTGATTAGTGCGTTCCAACAGGCCGTTAGTCTCCAGGTGATAGGCAGTAGAGAGGTTCAGTTCAATATTACACAAATTGCACAATTCTCTCCAAAACCGAGAGGTGAACTGAGGACCTGGGTCATAAACAATCCTATCAGGCATACCATGAAGACGGAAAACGTGACGGATAAATAATGATGCCAGAACCCTGGAAGAAGGAACCCTAGGAAGGGGTACCAGGTGAACCATCTTAGAAAAATGGTCAGAAACCACCCATATGATCGTATTACTCCGGGACTTAGGTAACTCAACCACGAAATCCATCCCAATCAGCTCCCAAGGTCTATCCATCATGGGTAACGGATGTAGAAGACCCGTCGGACTACTGGATAGTCATTTTGACTACTTCTCACTATGTGCGAAGTAGTCAAAATGACTACCTCAGTAGTTCTAGTGTTAATGTCCTGGGACAACCAAGGCCACCAATACGAGCGTTGGAGGAACTCAGTGGTGCGTTTGATTCCAAAATGACCTCCGATCTTAGAGGCATGTGCCCATGAGAGCACCTCATTCTGTAGATTAGAAGGAACAAATGTCTTCCCGGGTGGAACCTTGTTTAGAGTCACCGGTGCCACCGTTCGCATACTCTCAGGAGGGATGATAAGTCTGGGCTTGTCATCGTCCTCCGTCATATCCATAGACCGAGATAGAGCATCCGCCTGAGGATTCTACTCCCCTTTTAGAAAGTTGATGGTAAAACTGAATAGGGCAAAAAAGAGAGACCACCAAGCGTGCCTTGGATTGAGACGCTGCGCAATCAGCAGGTTAGAGATTCTTATGGTCGGAATACACTACAAACAGATGTTTAGCTCCCTGCAAAAGATAGCTCCATTCAACAAAAGCCAACTTTATGGCGAGTAAGTCTTTATCCCCAATAGTATAAATCCTCTCCGCTGGAGAAAAGGTCTTGGAGAAGAAGAAACATGGTCTTCTCCGACCCTGCCCATTCTTTTGAGAAAGGACAGCACCTGCTCCTACAGAGGAGGCATAGACCTCCAGAAAAAATGGCTTATAGCCATCTGGCCGATGTAGGACGGGCGCTTTCGAAAAATAAGACTTGATCTCCCGGAAAGCCTCAGATGTCTCTTTAGACCAGTTTTTTGGGTTGGCACCTTTCTTGGTTAGCGCGGCCAAAGGAGCCACCAGTGTGGAAAAATGTGGTATAAATTGCAGATAATATTGATGAACCCTATGAAGCGCTGTACAGCCTTCAGAGAGTGGGGCTCCTGCCAATTCTGTACGGCTACCAATTTTTGGGGATTCATGACCAAGCCCTTACTGGATACAATGTACCCCAAGAATGGTAATGACTCTTGTTCGAACTGGCATTTCTCCAGCTTGCAATACAGAGAATTTGCGCGCAAACTTTCAAAAACTCTGCGAACTGTTGTGAATGTGCTAGAGATGGTTTCTGAGCAGAGGCTCCCTCTGGTGGTTACAGACAGTACTGAACCTTCCAGCGAGGAATGGCAATCTGGGATAACTGACTGGACTGATATAAGGGAGGTTCCCTCCCATGATGGTTGCCGGTGATCAATTGTTCTTGTCTTAATTGTGGTTCCTGGTTCATTTGGAAGTTTGCTGGAGTCTTGCCTGCGTCTGCTGCTTTCAGATAAGATATTTTTGCTTTTCTTTTTATGCTTGCTTTTTGCATAGTTTTCTGCACTTTTGGAGTTCAGCCGGGTCCCCTCCTTGGGCCTGTGCTCTTCTCAGTTTATCTGTAGCCACTGTTATTTGTTCATTTGCTTTTTCCTGTTTTTTCAGTGGCTGCGGCTTAGTTTTGTTAAACCAGAGATCTGATTTAGGTGGATGAGCTCGTGTGATCTCAGGTTTTTTGGTAATCAGAAGAGTTGGTATTTTTTTAGGGTTTTTTTTGGATTGCAGTCAGAATTCTTTCCTGTACTTTTTTTCGACTTGACTGATTGGGCCCCAGCGTTTGCTCATTCTATTTTCTGTCTGTGTCCGTGCTTTCTTCTTGTCTAACCGCCATTACATGTTTGGGGGCTTCCTATTTTCTATGGGGATCTGCTCTGAGGCAGATAGCTTTCATCTTTCTGCCTTTAGGTGTAGTTATCTCTCAGGCAGTGACGAGGCGTCTAGGATCAACGTAGGAACGCTCCACGGCTACCTCTAGTTGTGTGGTTAGTTCAGGTTACTGCAATCCAATAGGTTCCAGCCTCTCTGGTGTATTACCGTTTTTGCTATTTCTCCTCAGCTACCTAAACACAACAGCGAACATCCTTTCTGTGTGTGGAGAGGTCTGGGGAAAAGATTAGGATATCGTCAAGATATACTACCATGGAGAACAGTAGCAAATCTCAAAAGATATTGTTGACGAAATCCTGAAAAACGGCTGGGGTATTACATAACCCGAAGGGCATGATGAGGTACTCGTAGTGCACATCACAAGTATTAGAAGCCGTCTTCCACTCGTTGCCCTCACGGATCCGTATTAGATTATATGCCCCACGCAGATCCAATTTTGTAAAGATCTTAGCCCCTTGCAACCTATCGAATAACTCTGAAATCAGAAGCAGAGGATATTTGTTCTTAATGGTGATGGCATTTAATCCTCTGTAATCTATGCATGGACGTAGGTCACCTCCTTTCTTCTGGCTGAAGAAAACCCCATCTCCAGCAGGAGAGACCAATTTCCTGATAAACCCCCAAGCCAGGTTCTCCTTGATGTAATCGGACATGGCCTGGGTCTCGGGGACAGACAGGGGGCAAACTCTTCCGCGAGGAGGCTCTGATCTGGGGATCAAATCTATAGCGCAGTCATAGGGTCGGTGTGCAGGCAAGGTCTCTGCAGCTTTTTCAGAAAAAAACGTCTGCAAAACTCCAATACTGCTCTGGAAGTGCCTCCATACCGGCCGGCGGGTCTAAGACCACCTTTCGGGTTGATGCCACCATACACAGGGTAGTACATCTCTCACCCCATGAAAAACTGTCCCCGTGTTCCAGTTTATATGTGGATTGTGAGAACATAACCATGGAAGACCCAATAGCACCTCATCCAATCCTCCGGGAAGGATAAGGAACGAGAAATCCTCCCGGTGACCCTGAGGAAACGACATGGCGAGAGGGATAGACAGGTGGGTGATTTGTGTGTCTAACATGGAACTGTTGACTACCCTGATGTTTATGGGTCTGGACAGTAATTCCATAGGATTGGCGTGCTTCTGAGCAAAGGTTGATGACAAAAAATTGCCATCGGCCCCAGAATCCACCACCGCCTTGACAGCAACCGTGGTTGTTCCGAAGAACAACGTCACCTTATAGGCTAGTCTGGAGGAAGAAGTCTCTGAGTCTAACACACCTCCTCCAATGGTCGTTAGACACTCTCGTTCTCCCGCCTGCTTGAAATCCTTATTATTGGGATACTCCAAGAGATGCGTAGGATGAGAATGAGGGGACCATTTCCTGGTCTGGGATATATCCATTGGCTCCGGATTCGTGTCTGGAACAACGGATTCGGAAATAGGTTTATAAAATGACGGTGCCAAAGAAAACCGAGGTTTAGAGACCTTCAGCTCCAACTTGCTTTCTGCATGACATAAATCTATTCGGTTGGCGAGGGTCATTAACTCTTCCAGGGAGGTTGGAATCTCCCTGGTGGCTAGAGCATCTTTTATATGCCCAGCCAAACCCTTCCAGAACACCGGGATTAGTGACGGTTCAGACCAATCCATTTCAGCCGCTAATGTCCTGAACTGGACGGCATAATGACTGGCGGTGGTCAAACTCTGCACTAATGTAAGCAGCTTAAGAGCCGTATCATGTGTAACCTGAGGACCGAGGAACACACTTTTTAGGGTTCTAAGAAAGGTCACTCCGTTCCCACAGAGGAGTAGCCCATTCTAAGGCCTTGCGGGTAAGTAATAGGATAACAAAACCCACTTTAGCCCTTTCAGAGGGGAACCATGCCTTCATCATTTCTAGCTGAATAGAGCATTGATTAATAAACCCTCTGCAGGATTTACAGTCACCAGAAAATTTTTCTGGCAGAGCAAAATGTGGTAATGACATTTTAGCAGCTACCGCAGCTTTCACAGCTGCAGAGTTTACGAGATCTGCTGCTTGTGCGGCCGCCTGAGTAGCTACTGCAGTGAGATCAGCAATTGGAGCAGCCTGCTCCAGAGACCTAAGTCTGGCCTCTAGTTGCTGACCGTAGCGCTGCAGCTGCTGGTTGTCAGCCATGATTGGCTAGACCCTAGCGGTCAGATACTGTTATGCGCTCGGTTGCAACAACTTTATTGTATAATGGATTGCAACCAAACACGGGGTCCGCGATGCAGTTTATAGTCACTGCTGCCGAACACCCCTAGAGTATGAGGGTGAAACTGACAACAGAAATCTAACATTAGATCTCGCCTGTTACTTCACACTAGGGGAGATGTAGAATTGGCACTATCTCCGTTAACGTCATGGGAGATGTGCTATCGACTGGCGTAGATGTAGCCCTGTTAATGGCACAGAAGCCACTTGCCAGATATTAGGTTTGCACTATGTGCTGCAAGTTGGTATAGACGTAGCCCTGTTGACTGCACAGAAGCTACGTGCCAGCCACTAGGAAGTGCGTGCGACTAATGCCAGGCATACATGCTACCAGCTGGCGTGAGACCGGACTAAACAACTCTCTGTTCAGCTTGGCAGACGATGCCCAGGTTACGCGCCCCGCAGTTTGCTCAGGGTGTATAGCTACCCTACATTCGTAGCAAGACTGCGCCACGTTAGCTACAGGTTACGCGCCCCGCAGTCTGCTCAGGGTGTATAGGTACCCTATATTCGTAGCAAGACTGCGCCACGTTGTACCTGCCTGGCATAAGCTAAACCTGCCTAAAGGACCTGTGCTAATTAGCCGAGCGTACTCTGGAATCAGCAGATCCCAGAGAGCAATGCTAGAGAGCACGTGGAGCCCACATTCTGGCACGTCCACACAAGAGCACTGCCTATATTAGTATGATCTGACCGTGACGCGCCGATAACAGACAAGCTATTTAACGGCTAAGCTCCGCCCACAGCCATCTCATCAATCGCATCATCAGTGATGTCATCTGTGACCAATCAGGCGGTGCCAGGTCAGAGGATCAGCTGACATTAACCACCAATCATGGCTTTGCATGTCACGGACATGCTCAGTGCAGGCATTTCTGGACTTAGGCTTACAACAGCCTTTTCCTGTTCTGTAACCTAGGTTTAAGGCTACTATGAACAAAGACCCAAGTAACTACTTTTGCCTCTTGGATATTGGCTAGGCATTGGGAACGAAGGCTAAGTTGAGCAGAATCTGCCTTGGTTGGGTCTGGATGAGAGACCACAGATTTCTCTGATCCAGGTTTGGATTCAGCCTATGCCTAACAGTGTGCCCTGTTTTTTTTTTATTTTTGGGCAAACTAGTGCTTTTTATCAGTACTGTGACACCCAGGACAAAAAAGGAAAACCGGCCTAAACTGGCTAAACTTTGAGCACGCACAGATATCAGCTGGCACGGCGATACCACTACAACAAATGTGTGCCCTGTTTTCTTTTTTATTTTTGGCAAACAAGTGCATTTTATCAGTACTGTGACACCCATGACAAAAAAAGGAAAGCCGGCCTAAACTGACCAAACTTTGAGCACGCACAGATATGAGCTGGCACGGAGATAGCACTACGACAAATGTTTTTTTGTTTTTTTTTTGGCTAAATAGTGCTGTATGTAAGTACAGTTTCACCCAGGACACAAAAAGAAAACCGCCGTAAACTGGCCTGAGTTTGAGCACACACAGATATGAGCTGCCATGGAGATACCTCTACAATAAATGTGTTGCCTGTATTTTTTTTTTTTTGCAAAATACTGCTGTATATAAGTACAGTGACACCCAGGACAAAAAAAAGAAATCTGCTGTAAACTGGCAACTTTGAGCACACACGGAGCTGGCACGGAGATACCACTACACAAAATGTGTGCCCTGTTTCTTTTTTATTTTTGGGCTAACTAGTCCTGTATATCAGTACTATGACACTTAGGACAAAAAAAGGAGAACCGGCCTAAACTGGCCAAACTTTGAGCACGCACAGATATCAGCTGGCACGGCGATACCACTACGACAAATGTGTGGTTTTTTTTCATTTTTTGGGGGGGTAAATACTGCTGTATATAAGAACAGTGACACCCAAGACAAAAAAAGAAAACCACCGTAAACTGGCCAAACTTTGAGCACACACAGATATGAGCTGCCACGGAGAAATCACTACAACAAATGTTTGGCCTGTATTTTTTATTTTTTTTGCAAAATACTGCTGTATATAAGTACAGTGACACCCAGGACAAAAAAAGAAAACCGCCGTAAACTGGCCAAACTTTGATCACACACAGATATGAGCTGCCATGGAGATATCACTACGACAAATGTGTGGCCTGTATTATTATTTTTTTTGCAAAATACTGTTGTATATAAGTACAGTGACACCCAGGACAAAAAAAAGAAAACTGCCGTAAACTGGCAGCTTTGAGCACACACAGATATGAGCTGGCACGGAGATATCATACCAAAAAATGTGTGGCCTGTATTTCAACTACACCTGGGCTAGCTATATACGGCCAATATATCCTACAGTTAGCAGCAGCAGGAGCACCAGAACACAGGAAGGGAATGGACCCTCTTGATGTATGCAATGATTTATATACAGTGCCTACAAGTAGTATTCAACCCCCTGCAGATTTAGCTGGTTGACACATGCGGAATTAACTTGGCATTGTGACATTTGTACTGTAGATCAGCCTGGAAGTGGGAAATGCACTGCAGCAAAAATTTTTGTTTTAATTTTTTTTTTTTTTTTTTTTAAATGTTAAAAGTTAATTCAGAGTGTCATTTATTATTCAACCCCTCAAACCACAAGAATTCTGTTTGGTCCCCCTAAAGTATTAAGAAGTAGTTCAGGCACCAAGAATAATGAGCTTTACATGTGTGGATTAATGATCTATTTTGCCAGCCTTTTCTGACTATTTAAGACCCTCCCCAAACTTGTGAACAGCACTCATACATCGTCAACATGGGAAAGACAAAGGAGCATTCCAATGCCATCAGAGACAAGATCGTGGACGGTCACAAGGCTGGCAAGGGGTACAAAACCCTTTCCAAGGAGTTGGCCCTACCTGTCTCCACTGTTGGGAGCATCATCCGCAAGTGGAAGGCTTAAGGAACTACTGTTAGCCTTCCACGGCCTGGACAGCCTTTGACAGTTTCCTCCCGTGCCAAGGACAGGCTTGTCCGAAGAGTCAAGGCTAACCCAAGGACAACAAGGAAGGAGCTCCGGGAAGATCTCATGACAGTGGGGACATTGGTTTCAGTCAATACCTGTCAGGAGTCGAACCCGGTGCCTCTTGTCCACTGGCCAGCAGCTCTGCCATCTGAGCTATTCTGCTGGCTGCAAAGTTCCTTGCTGAACCCAGATACCATTGACTGTTCTTCCTGATTGGCTACACCTAGTGCTCTCTTGATTGGGCCTCTGATTGCCAATTACAAACCCTATATAAACCTGGCCCTGTGGGTGTGTCATTGCAAGATTATTGAGCTCCAAGCCTTTAGTCAAGCGTTTCCTGCTGATCCATTGCTACAAACACAGCTCTCCTGTGAACCAACCTCGGCCTGCCTTCTGACTATGTTATCTGCCTGCTCCTCTGTTACCGAACTGCCTTTCCTGTGTACCGACCTCCGGCTGCCACCTGACTACTTTATCCACCTGATCCATTGCTACAAACACTGCTTTCCTGTGTACCGACCTCGGGCTGCCACCTGACTACGTTACCTGCCTCTGCTTCCCCTAGTGTTTGCAGTAACATCGGCTCCAACCCAGACGGGATCTTGACAGAATAATCTCGCGCCAAAATGGAGTCCGCTGTGAACACCCTGAGGCGGCAAGTTACGGAGCTTCAAAGTTTTTGTACTGACTCTCAAGGAAAATATGCCAAGTTACAAACTGATTTCACGGCGATACAACAGGAAGTAATTGAGCTACAAAAACAACTTCTGGACGTGCGCAATTCAGGGTCCGAATCAAACGCGCGGCTGCCGCTGCCTGCAAAGTTCAGTGGGGATCGCAAGCAGTACAGAGGATTCCTCAATCAATGCCGCATATACTTCCAGATGCAACCTGCTCCCTTTACCAGTGAGAGGAAGAAAGTTTTTTTCATGATAAATCTCCTGACGGATGAAGCTCTTGCTTGGGCTTCACCTTATGTAGAAAAGGACTATGCCCTCCTTAATGACCTGGAAGCTTTCATCGCAGCTATGAATCAAGTTTTTGATGACCCAAACCGCTGTGCCACAGCAGAAACCAAATTACATAATTTGCGCCAATGACGTCGCTCTGTTGCGGAATATACATCGGAGTTCCGTCGCTGGGTGACCGACACCACCTGGAATCCAGCGGCCCAGAGAAGTCAATTTCGACGAGGGTTATCAGAACCAGTGAAAGACGAGCTTGCCAGGGTTGAGACCCCTGACCAGTTGGAGGACTTTATTCAACTTTGTATCCGGATTGACCAGAGACTTACTGAAAGGAGAAAGGAGAGACTGCGAGCACTTGGGAATAGCCCTGGCTTCTCATTTTCAGCATCGGACCACCAAGAAAAGACGCAAGGCGTGTCTGAACCGATGCAGATCGACGTCATCCGAAGACCACTCTCTGCACAGGAGAAGGAGAGGCGACGTGCAGAACATCTCTGCCTCTATTGTGGGGACCCTGGACACTATGCCATCAACTGTCCTAACAAAAGGACTATAGCCTTTACCAACAACAGGTCTGCCAGCAATATGGACCTTTCTCAGCAGTCGGATTCCATCTTGCAGACTATCTCATCAGTAACGCCAGAAATAGACAAAATACATAATACATCATCTCATTTTGTAATCCCATTCAGGTTGTAATGGGCACCCAAAAAATACAATGCTCTGCCCTGTTGGATTCGGGAGCAGGAGGAAATTTTATGGACTTAAAATTTACACGTGATAATAATATTTCCAGTAGGACCAAATCCACACCAATTGAAATGGAAACTGTGCATGGATCACCCTTGTCTTCTGGACCTGTCACGCATGAGACAATCGAACTGGAGATTTGTATCGAACCGGATCATCATGAAGCTGTCAGTTTCCACCTTATTTAATCTCCGAAATTTCCGGTTATTCTAGGGATCCCCTGGTTTTCAGTCCATAACCCTTCTATCAACTGGGCATCAAGGACCATCACCTTTCCATCTGACTACTGTAAGAATAATTGTCATAAGGAACCCCTGTTCTCCAACAAGTCCAAATCTCTGAGATTTCGCATGAGAAGGAAGAGAAACTACCACCTCAATATCAGCAGTTCTCTGATGTCTGCAGTAAGAAGAAAGCAGATCAATTACCTCCTCACCGTCCTTACAACTGTCCCATTGAATTGCTGCCAGGAGCAACCATTCCATTTGGACGGATTTACAATCTTTCCGAACCTGAATTGAAGGTATTAAGAAAGTTCCTGGATGAAAATTTAGAGAAAGGCTTTATTCGACCTTCCACATCTCCAGCTGGGGCACCCCTGTTCTTTGTTGAAAAGAAAAACTCCACTCTGCGGCCATGTATTGACTACAGAGAGATGAATAATATCACTGTCAAGAATCGCTACCCGCTACCCTTGATTCCTGAATCTATTTGAGAGACTCCGTTCTGCGAAAATCTTTACGAAGCTGGATCTTGGAGGGGCTTACAACCTCATACGGATTCGCCCAGGAGATGAGTGGAAGACCGCCTTCAGAACGAGATATGGACATTTTGAATCTCTGGTTATGACCTTTGGTCTTAGCAATGCCCCAGCCACCTTTCAACATTTTATTAATGATGTATTTCGAGATTTCTTGGACCAATTCGTTGTGGCTTATCTCGATGACATTCTTATATTTTCAGACACCTTGGAAGAGCATCGCAGGCACGTCCAGTTAGTCTTGGAACGACTACAGGAGAACCATCTTTACATTAAACTTGAAAAATGTGAGTTTGAACAAACCAGTATCCAATTTCTGGGATATATCATCTCCCCAGAAGGTCTGAGCATGGATCCCGGCAAAATCAATGCTGTAGTGGACTGGCCTGTTCCAAGAAATTTAAAAGACGTCCAGCGTTTCATAGGATTTGCAAATTTTTACCGAAAATTTATAAAGAACTTTTCACGGATCATACTACCAATTACTACACTAACAAAAAAGACCAAAGCATTTTTCTGGTCTCCGGAGGCACAGGAGGCTTTTGACAAATTGAAAACTCTTTTTACGTCTGCTCCATTGTTAGTACACCCAAATCCTGAATTGCCATTTACTGTCGAAGTGGACGCCTCGGACTCTGCAGTGGGAGCCATTCTGTCTCAGCGAGTTGGGGACAAAATGCAACTTCACCCATGTGCGTTTCTTTCCCACACCATGTCATCTGCAGAAAAGAACTACGACATCGGTAATAAAGAACTGTTAGCCATTAAAGTTGCCTTCTCCGAATGGAGACATCTTTTGGAAGGTGCCAATCACCCTGTGACTGTCCTCATGGACCACAAGAATCTTGAATTCCTCCGTACAGCAAAAAGATTGTCTGCATGACAAGCACGATGGGCCTTATTTTTCTCAAGATTCAATTTTATAATTTCTTACCGGCCTGGTTCAAGAAATGGCAAGGCTGACGCCCTGTCCAGGATGTGTTCGGAACCTCAGGAGAGGTCTAGTAATGACGATACAATTCTAGGCCCTAAAAATTTTTTGGGAATATTGCACTCTAGAGGACTATGTAATAGAATTAAAGATGGATATCAAGAGGACTCTTTCCTTAACCATCCTTCGGAAGACGTCGATCTTTCATTCAAAGAGGGGTTTTGGATGCAGAAACACAAAATATATGTACCTGAATCTTCTCGCCTTGAAGTCCTCAAAAGTGTCCATGATTCTAAACTGGCAGGACATCCTGGAGTTGCAAAAACACAAGACTTACTACTTCGTTTCTTTTGGTGGCCTAATTGTAGGAAGGACGTGAGGAAATATGTTTCAACCTGTTTAACATGCGCACGAAACAAGACCCCACGATCGTCTCCTCTAGGACTCTTGCAACCACTTCCAGTTCCATCCAGGCCTTGGGGATCTATTTCCATGGATTTTATTGTGGAACTACCCCCTTCCAAACAGATGACCATCATCCTTGTCATAGTGGACCTACTCACAAAAATGGCCCACTTTATTCCAACTGAAGGAATTCCTACTGCTGAAAAAACTGCAGAACTGATAATCAAAGATGTATTCAGGTTACATGGAATTCCTGACAGCGTGGTGTCTGACAGAGGCGTTCAGTTTATGTCAAAATTTTGGAAGAGTTTCTGTACAGCCTTGGGAGTCACGGTGAATCTTTCTACCGCTTTCCATCCTCAGTCCAATGGCCAGACGGAGAGAACGAACCAGACTTTGGAGCAATACCTCTGTTGCTTCATTTCCTATCTTCAGGACAGGGCTGCCACTAGGAATTTTGGGGCCCCATACTGGCAAAATTTATGGGGCCCCCCTTTAAGCTCCACCCCAAGTTCCGCCTCCACCCTAGCTCCTCCTCCACCACGCGAACCATCCAAAATCCCTCCGCCTTTTCTTGGAAAAACTCCACTTCTGCACCACGCCCTCACCAATGACACATTAACATCAAATCACATGCATAGCCATCAGCTTTTGTTTTGACCAAAAGATTTTTTTAAGCCACCACCACGACAAGGTAATATGGGTGAAATGGTGTGCACTCAAGTCTAGTGTATAGGAGGTGCTGGTGAATTGGTCCTAAGCGGCACCAACAAATATAGGAAGAGCAAAATTCACCGCACACTACAATTGATTACTATGCAGAAAAATATTTTTATTTGAAAAATTATCCAATCCAAAAGAAGAAAGTGCCAGTGCCGTAATAATAATATGTACAATATACAGATACCCAACGTTTCGACCCTCCCGGATCTTAATCATAGGGTACTAGAGAAAAATAGAAGAAACTTAGTGTGAGGCAATTATATACAGTGATTACATATACCGTACATATATAACATATATACAGATATGGGCTGGATCATATATAATTGATTGCGAAAAATGTCATGTAGATAATAATCCAGAAAGTAGAATATATCGTTAAAGTACATATGGAGCATCATTATACAATCTTAACATGGAGATATATAGAGTAACGATTTATATAATCATAGTAGAACAAAAGCACAATGATATAAGAAACAAAGAAGTAGCGCATTTCTACCTTGTAAAATTAGTACAACAGAGATATGGCACATAGTAGAGGCAATAAATTCCTTGTAAATTCCCTTATAGCAGAGCCAGATGCTGCAGATAATATCAAAATTATTAATTAAATAAATATAGGGAAATAGGTGTCACCATCATTGAAATGTCAGAGATTACCTGCTGTGTACAAAGAGCAGGAGTTAAATGTATCCAGAATAGGGCTAAAGTATGTCCTGAGTGGTGTCCTGATAGCCTGTACAGGGCAAATGGAACACAAATTATAGCCCATTACAGTGGCAGATGGAGTGGACTATTTACATGAAAACATACCTTTGGAGGTGGATGAAATGAAAATATAGGCGGCGCACCTGCGCCCTGCCATGTACAAAAAGTAGGGGTTAAATGTGCCCTGGACGGAGTTAAAACATGTCCTGGATGGCGTCCACAGAGCCTACATGGGGTAAATGTGGCATAAGTTGCAGCCCAGAGTGATGGCAGATGGGGTGAACCGCTTTGAATCAAAGACATACCTTAAGAAGCGAATGTACAGGTTTACAGGGGCGCTCCAGCGCCCTGCCTTGTCTGCTGGGTGACCAGGTGTATGGGAAGGGAGCAAATGGGGGTTTAAATGCGGCGCCGTGTAAAGCCGGACTGGAAGTGCGTCATCCGGACCGGAAGTGACACGGCGCCACATGCAGGCCTCTAGTCTCCTCCCCCTAGATTTTGTCTCCTATACAGATTAGTGTCTCTCATAGTCCTACTTATATTTGCCTTTTCCCACCGAAAACATGGCGGCTGCTACCGCTATCGCGCATGCGCGATTACATCAGATCATGTTGCGCCGTGTCACTTCCTGTCCGGATGACGCACTTCCGGTCCGGCGGTACACGGCATACAAAATACCTCCCATATAATGCTCCATAAAGGTTAATAATGGCCCCATAAGATGCTCCATAGAATAATATGGCCCATATGCTGCTCCATAAAAGTTATGCCCCCATAAGATGCTCCATATATTTTATGTTCCATATGATGCCCCATAGATTTTATACCCCCATATGATGCCCCTTAGATTTTATACCCCCATATGATGCTCCATAGATTTTATGCCCTATATGATGCTCCATAGATTATGCCGCCATATGATGCTCCATAGATTATGCCGCCATATGATGCTCCATAGATGTATATTCCCCCATATGATGCTCCATAAATTTTCTGCCCCATATGAAGCTCCATAGATTATGCCGCCATATGATGCTCCATAGATGTATATTCCCCCATATGATGCTCCATAGATTTTATGCCCCCATATGAAGCTCCATAGATTATGCCGTCATATGATGCTCCATAGATTATGCCGCCATATGATGCTCCATAGATTATGCCGCCATGTAATGCCCCATAGATTATGCTGCCATATGATGCCCCATAGATTATGCCGCCATATGATGCTCCATAGATTATGCCGCCATATGATGCTCCATAGATTATGCCACCATATGATGCCCCATAGATTATGCCGCCATATGATGCCCCATAGATTATGCTGCCATATGATGCTCCATAGATTATGCTGCCATATGATGCCCCATAGATTATGCCGCCATATGATGCTCCAAAGATTATGCCGCCATATGATGCCCCATAGATTATGCCGCCATATGATGCTCCAAAGATTATGCCCCATATGATGCCCCATAGATTATGCCGCCATGATGCTCCAAAGATTATGCCCCATATGATGCTCCAAAGATTATGCAGTCATATGATGCCCCATAGATTATGCCGCCATATGATGCTCCAAAGATTATGTCGCCATATAATGCCCCATAGATTATGCCGCCATATGATGCTCCAAAGATTATGCCCCATATGATGCTCCAAAGATTATGCCGCCATATGATGCCCCATAGATTATGCCGCCATATGATGCTGCAAAGATTATGCCGCCATATCATGCCCCATAGATTATGCCGCCATATGATGCTCCAAAGATTATGCCCCATATGATGCTCCAAAGATTATGCCCCATATAATGCTCAAAAGATTATGCCGCCATATAATGCCCCATAGATTATGCCGCCATATGATGCTCCAAAGATTATGCCACCAAATGATGCTACAATAGATTATGCCGCCATATGATGCTCCAAAGATTATGCCGCCATATGATGCCCCACAGATTATGCCGCCATATAATGCTCCAAAGATTATGCCGCCATATGATGCTCCATAGATTTTATGCACCCATATGATGAGCAGGCGGGGGGGCCGCACGCAGCAATCCAACAGGGCCCCAGCCCAGGGCAGGCAGGAGGGGCCCGCAGCATCCACCAACAGGGTCCCCAGGGCCCCTGTTGCTGGATGCTGCGCCTGCGGGCCCCCCCGCCTGCCCTGGGGGGCCTTTTGGTGGATGCTGGGCCCCCCTTCCTGCCCTGGGCCCTGTTGGTGGTGCGTGGTGGATGCTGGCGCTGCGGCTGTCCTGGCCGGGCCCCCCCTGCGACAGACTACTCACCTTGCTAAGCTCGCCTGCCGCCTGCACCCGGTCCGGTCCGCCGCTCCCAGCCACTTGGCAGTGTGTGTCAGGCACAACACACCGAGGTGACACGCTGCTTGCTCTGCTCCAGAATGAGGAAGTGGAGCAGAGCAGCGTGTGACGTCATGGCTGGACCATGCTGCATCAGGACGGGCAGTAGCTTAAAGCTACAGTGCCTGCCCATTTAATTTGCCAGCCAGGAGGTCAGGACTGGGGACAGTGGGGAATATAAAGCAGCGAAGTGCTGCGCCTGCTGCCGGACCGTGCTGCCAGCGTGCTCGGGCGGCAGGCGGGCCCCCCTAAAGCACCGGGCCCCATACATTAGTAAGGGCTGTAATGCCCTGATGGCGGCCCTGCTTCAGGATGACTGGGTGGACTATTTACCAACAGCAGAGTTTGCCTACAACAACTCCATACATAGCGCTACATCTCAAACCCCATTTTTTGCTAATTATGGAGTACATCCAGTATTTATCCCTAATCTGCCAGTGAACACTCCCATTCCTGCTGTAAATGACAGGCTTGCAAAATTACAGGAATCCCAGAAGGAATTATCAGAGATATTACTCAAGACCCAGGAAGTATATAAGGAAGCAGCAGATAAACATCGGAGAGTGCCCCCTGCTCTTCAGGTTGGAGACAAAGTTTGGCTGTCCACTAAAAACCTTAAGACACATGTGCCATCCTCCAAATTGGGTCAGAAATTCATTGGACCTTTTCAAATTTCTGCAAAAATTAACCAGGTTGCTTTTCGTTTAAAACTTCCCAACAATCTAAAGATTCATCCAGTGTTTCACATATCCTTGCTCAAACCCTTCTGTGAAAACCCGTTTCCAGGAAGAATTCAGCCACCTCCTCCACCAGAAAGGATCCGTGGTGAAGAAGAATACATTGTGGATAAGATTCTGGACTCCCGAAAATTCAGAGGTAAACTGCAGTATCTGGTGCAGTGGAAGGGTTACGGACCAGAGGAAAATTCATGGGAACCAAGGGACAACGTCCATGCTCCTAGACTAACAAGAGCCTTTCATCAGAGGTACCTGGATAAGCCAGCTCCTGAGATGTCAAGAGGCCATCCTGGAAGGAGGGGAGTACTGTCAGGAGTCGAACCCGGTGCCTCTTGTCCACTGGCCAGCAGCTCTGCCATCTGAGCTATTCTGCTGGCTGCAAAGTTCCTTGCTGAACCCAGATACCATTGACTGTTCTTCCTGATTGGCTACACCTAGTGCTCTCTTGATTGGGCCTCTGATTGCCAATTACACACCCTATATAAACCTGGCCCTGTGGGTGTGTCATTGCGAGATTATTGAGCTCCAAGCCTTTAGTCAAGCGTTTCCTGCTGATCCATTGCTACAAACACTGCTCTCCTGTGAACCAACCTCAGCCTGCCTTCTGACTACGCTCTCCGCCTGATCCATTGCTACAAACACTGCTCTCCTGTGAACCAACCTCGGCCTGCCTTCTGACTACGTTATCTGCCTGCTCCTCTGTTACCGAACTGCCTTTCCTGTGTACCGACCTCTGGCTGCCACCTGACTACGTATCGCTGATCCATTGCACAAACACTGCTTTCCTGTGTACCGACTCGGCTGCCACCTGACTACGTACCTGCCTTGCTTCCTATGTTGCAGTAACATCGGCTCCAACCCAGACGGGATCTTGACAATACCAAAAGTAACGTACTCCACCGCAATGGTCTCCGTTTCAGACGAGCCCGTAAGGTACCTTTACTTTCAATGCGTCATGTCAAGGCTCGTCTACAGTTTGCTCATGATCACTTGGAGGACTCTGAGACACACTGGTTCAAGGTTCTATGGTCTTATGAGACCAAGATCGAGATCTTTGGTGCCAACCACACACGTGACGTTTGGAGACTGGATGGCACTGCATACGATCCCAAGAATACCATCCCTATAGTCAAGCATGGTGGTGGCAGCATCATGCTGTGGGGCTGTTTCTCAGCCAAGGGGCTTGGCCATCTGGTCCGCATCCATGGGAGGATGGATAGCACGGCCTACCTGGAGATTTTGGCCAAGAACCTCCGCTCCTCCATCAAGGATCTTAAGATGGGTCGTAATTTCATCTTCCAACAAGACAACGACCCAAAGCACACAGCCAAGAAAACCAAGGCCTGGTTCAAGAGGGAAAAAGTCAAGGTGTTGGAGTGGTCTAGTCAGTCTCCTGACCTTAACCCAATTGAAAACTGTGTGGAAGGAGCTCAAGATTAAAATCCACATGAGACACCCAAAGAACCTAGATAACTTGGAGAAGATCTGCATGGAGGAGTGGGCCAAGATAACTCCACAGACCTGTGCCGGCCTGATCAGGTCTTATAAAAGACGATTATTAGCTGTAATTGCAAACAAGGGTTATTCCACGAAATATTAAACATAGGGGTTGTATAATAATTGACCCACACTTTTATGTTTAAAATTTATTAAATTTCAACTGAGCAACATAACTTTTTGTTTTGTAAGATTTATGCTTCTGTTAATAAATCCTACTCTCGTTTACATTTTGAAGGCTCTAACTTATTTGCATCTTATCAAACCAGCTAAATCTGCAGGGGGTTGAATACTACTTGTAGGCACTGTACACACATACAGTGCCTGCAGGCCTTGCACTGATGTGTATAGAGCACCGTAGACTACCCTGCCTACCTAACACTGGAACCTATATACTCCAGAATTAGTCCTTAGGCCGGAGTCACACTACCGTATAATACGGACGAGTGCTAGGCGATAAAAAATCGCTTAGCACTCGTCCCAATGTTATTCTATGGGGCAGCTCCCATCAGCCGATTTTTTTCTTGCCCGTTTTATACGCGCGAGGAAATTGCAGCATGCTGCGATTGTACGCGTATCTCGGCTGAGAATCGCCAATGCAAGTCTATGGGTGTGACAAAATAATGGACATCACACGGACCATCAGTGTGACTTGCAAGAAATACGCACACATTTTCCTCATTACTGCCCATTGAGCCATTAAATTCAAAGGGGAAAAGCAGTGAGAAATGAAAAGCCATACGGATGCCACACGGATCCTGACATGCGAGGAAATCGCATCCTCGCATTTAAAACGGATTACATACGGATCAACATACGGAGAACAGTTGTGCAATTCTCGCATTATAAAATCGGACCGTTTTTTTAAACGTTCAGTGTGACTCCAGCCTTAGAAGGACTGTTGGTTTAGCTGGATTTCAGTAGTTTAGGATGGTAGACCCTACACTAACTAATAAATCCCCAATTCTGACCCTATATCGGTAGCTGCTCACCCTACACTATATCAGTCCAGAGCTGAATGCGCCGAGCAGGGCGGCGTCCATTCTCTTATACCCTTGATGATGCTGTGCGGCCAGCCAATCACAGCACACCACAACAAAGATGGCTGCGGCGTTTCATTGCCTGACAGACAATCCCTGCATCGTGAATGAGTCTGTAAAGTCCGTCAAAAAAGGTGTGTGGCGACCGAGCTCCCACCGAGTAATTCCGTAAATGCTCCATGCTCGCCGAGTTCACTCAGTACCGTGATACTTGGGCTAGTAACGAGTAGTGACGAGCACGTTCGCTCATCACTAATCATCACCTATATGTAGCAGAGTCTATCAGACAACTAAAGCTTCTAGTCTCCCATGGAGACTATTTAAGCATGCAAAAAATGTTTTTAAAAATATTAAAAAATAAAAAAATATAAAAGTTCAAATCACCCCCCTTTCACCCTATTCAAAAATAAAACAATAAAAAATAAACATATTTGGTATCGCTGTGTTCAGAATCGCCCAATCTATCAATTCAAGAAAAGAATTAACCCGATCGTTAAACGAAGTGATGAGAACAAATGTCAAAAGGCCAGAATTACGTTTTTTTTGGTCACAGCAACATTGAATTAAAATGCAATAATGTGCGTTGAAAAGATTGTATCTGCATCAAATTGGTATAATTAAAACGTCAGCTCAGCATGCAAAAATAAGCCCTCACCCAACCCGAGATAATGAAAAATGGAGACGTTACAGGTAATGGAAATTGGCGCAACTTTGTTTTTTAGTTAAATTTGGAGTTTTTTTTCACCACTTAAATAAAAAACAACCTACAGTCATGGACAAAAGTTTTGAGAATGACACAAATATTAATTTTTACAAAGTCTACTGCTTCACTTTTTCTAATGGCAATTTGCATATACTCCAGAATGTTATAAAGAGTGATCAGCTTAACAGCAATTACTTGCAAAGTCAATATTTGGCTAGAAAATTAACTTTATCCCCAAAACACATTTCAACATCATTGCAGCCCTGCCTTAAAAGGACCAGCTAACCGCTTTTCAGTGATTGCTCCATTAACACAGGTGTTGGTGTTGATGAGGACATGGCTGGAGATCAATTTGTCATGATTAAGAAAGAATGACACCACTGGACACTTTAAAAGGAGGCTGGTGCTTGGCATCATTGTTTCTCTCTCTGTTACCCATGGTTATCTCTAAAGAAACATGTGCAGTCATCATTGCAATGCACAAAAATGGCCTAACAGGGAAGAGTATCACAGCTAGAAAGATTGCACCTCTGTCAACAATCTATCGCATCATCAAGAACTTCAAGGAGAGAGGTTCCATTGTTGCCAAAAAGGCTCCAGGGCCAAGAAAGACCAGCAAGCGCCAGGACCATCTCTTAAAAGTGTTTCAGCTACCAGCAGTGCATAGCTTGCTCAGGAATGGCAGCAGGCAGGTGTGAGTGCATTTGCACGCACTGTGAGGCGGAGACTCTTGGAGCAAGGCCTGGTCTCAAGGAGGGCAGCAAAGAAGCCACTTCTCTCCAGAAAAAAACATCATGGACAGACTGATATTCTGCAAAAGGTACAGGCAGTGGACTGCTGAGGACTGGGGTAAAGTTATTTTCTCTGATGAATCCCCTTTTCGATTGTTTGGGTCATCAGGAAAATGCCTCATTTGGAGAAGGCAAGGTGAGCGCTACCACCAGTCTTGTCTCATGCAACTGTTAAGCATCCTGAAACCAATCATGTGTGGGGTTGCTTCTCAGCCAAGGGAATCGGCTCTCTCACAGTCTTACCTAAAAACACAGCCATGAATAAAGAATGGTACCAGAATGTCCTCCAAGAGCAACTTCTCCCAACCCTCCAAGAGCAGTTTGGCGATCAACAATGCCTTTACCAGCATGATGGAGCACCTTGCCATAAAGCAAAGGTGATAACTAAATGGCTCAGGGAACAAAAACATAGAGATTTTGGGTCCATGGCCTGGAAACTCCCCAGATCTTAATCCATTGAGAACTTGTGGTCAATCATCAAGAGACGGTGTGGACAAACAAAAACCTAAAAATTCTGACAAAATGAAAGCATTGATTGTGCAAGAATGGACTGCTATCAGTCAGGATTTGGTCCAGAAGTTGATTGAGAGCATGCCAAGGAGAATTGCAGAGGTCCTGAAGAAGAAGGGTCAACACTGCAAATATTGACTTGCTGCATTAACTCATTCTAAAGGTACTGCCACACTACACAATCCCGCTAGCGATCTTGTTTAGCGTCGCATACTAATGAGATCGCTAGCGGGATTGTTTCTATATCGCTAGTGTCGGCCACATTTAGCGATATCGTTAAGGACGCTATCGCGGTTAGCGATCTCCTTAACGACTTTAGCGGTACAAAAGTACCGCTAAATCGCTAAAAAAGGTGCCACACTTAGCGATATTACTTACCCAGCGGGAGCGCCGACGATAAAATAGGGTCCGGAGCGATTCCAGCGATGAGCGAGATCACAGCAGGAAGCTCGTCGCTGGCAGATGCCGCACACAAACAACATCGCTAAAGGGATCGCTAAATAGTGACGTTTTTTAGCGATCCCGTTAGCGATGTTGTTTAGTGTGGCATACCCTTAACTGTCAATATAATCTTTTGTTACTCATATGTTTGCAATTATATTTCTGTCTGTGATAAAAACATCTGTCAAACACACATAAAAACCAGAGGGCAGCAGATCATGTGAAAATATAATATTTGTGTCATTCTCAAAACTTTTGGCCATGATTGTATACATGTTTGACATCTATGAATTCATAATGACCTGGAGAATCATAATGGAAGGTCAGTGTTAGCAATTAGTGAACATGGTAAAAAAAAAAACAACTGTGGGTTTGCACTTTTTTTGCAATGTCACTGCCCTTGGAATTTTTTTCCCGTTTTCCAGTACATAACATGTTAAAACCATGGTGTCATTCAAAAGTACAACTCATCTCGCAAAAAACAAGATCTCATATGGCCACTTTGACCAAAAATAAAAAAAGTTATGGCTCTGGGAAGAAGGGGAGCAAAAAAATGAAAATGCAATAACAAAAAATACCTCAGGCCATTAAGGGGTTTAAACAAAATTGCAGCCTCCTGGCAGCCATTTTGCTTGAATCTTTTTAAATTGTGGAAGGGTTTAAAAAATAAAACATTATACTCACCTTTACCTTACTTTTCCTGGTGCTTAAGATTCTGGTTTAGTCCTCCACTAACTTTCCTTTCTCCCTACAGTTCCTGCCTTCTCTTCATTTACACTATTTTGTGCCTCAGATGTTGACTGTGCCTCAAGTGACATCATCTAATGGCGAAACCAGTACAGAATCATAGAATGTTAGTGTTGGAAGTGACCTCCAGGGTAATCTTATCCATCCCCCTTCTCAATTCACTAAACCATCTCAGACAGATATCTGTCCAGCCTCTGCTTGAAAACTTCCATTGAAAGAGAACTCACCACCGCTCATGGCAGCCTGTTCCACTCATTGATCACCAGGAAAGAGAGGTTTCCAGGGAGACAGTGAGAGGAAGATAAAAACCCATGTTAATTAATTCATGTTAAAATTTGTAAATGTTCACCATGTCCAGGACTTATCTGATAAACGTGGATTTTTATCTTCCTCACATTTTCTCGCTGGAAACTTCTCTTCCCTGATTTATTTTCAATGCTCATCCTTGGCTATTACATGGGAGACACAATACTGAATCTGACCTTCACATCAGCAGTGAGCTGACCCTCCCTCACCCCTACTCCCTACAAAATGTACTCATTGATCACCCTCGCTGTCAAAAAGATTTTTCTAATATCTGATCGTGTTTTTCTCCCTATCAGTTTCATTCCATAGTGTTTCCATGTGCAAATGAGATCCCTCTACACTGTGAAATCCTTTCAGAAATTTGTAGACAGTTACTAAGTCTCTTCTTAGCTTTTTTTATTGCAATATAAAAATTCCCAGATCCTTGACCCATTTCTTGCAGTACATAGTTTGAAGTGCACTCACCGTCCTAGTAGCTCTTCTCTGAACTTGATCAAGTTTTTCAATGTCTTTTTTAAAATGTGGTGACCAGAACCTAATACATCGTAGAACTGTGTTTGCCTTTTTGCTGCTGCATCACACTGTTGACTAATGTGTAGTCTGTGATCTATAAGTATACCCAAGTCTTTTTCACACATGCAGAGGCTTAGTTCTATTCCTCCCATTCCGTAGATTAAATTTTCATTTCTCTTGCCTAGAATCTTGCATTTTTCCCTATTAAATACCATTCTATTAGTGGCGGTCTTCAGGTTCTTTTTGAAGGTTTCCATGGCACGAGTCTGATGTGTTGGGGTAGAGAGTTCCAGAGTATGGGAGAGGCACGGGAGAAGCTTTGTATGCGGTTTGTGGGAAGAAGAGATAAGAGGGGAGTAGAGGAGGAGATCTTGAGAGGATCGAAGGTGGCGTGTGGGTATGTACCGGGAGACCATGTCACAGATATATGGAGGAGACAGATTGTGGATGGCTTTGCAGGTCATGGTTAGGGTTTTGAACTGGAGCCTCTGGACGATAGGAAGCCAATGAAGGGCTTGGCAGAGAGGAGAGGCTGGGGAATAACGGGGAGACGGGTGAATTAGTCGGGCAGCAGAGTGCAGGATGGATTGGAGTGGTGCCAGAGTGCTAGAGGGAAGGCCAGAGAGTAGGACGTTGCAGTAGTCGAGGAGGGAGATGATGAAGGCATGCACTAGTGTTTTTGTAGTTTCATGGTCAAGGAATTGCACGGATCCGGGAAATATTTTTGAGTTTGAGACGGCAGGAGGAGGCAAGAGTTTGGACATGTGGCTTGAAAGAGAGGGCAGAGTCGAGGATCACTCCGGGCACCGAGCATGTGGGACTGGGGAAAGTGAGCAGCCATTGACGTTGATGGACAGGTCTGGTGGGGGGGTGAGAGTGAGATGGGGAAAAGATGATGAATTCTGTTTTGTCCATGTTCAGTTTTAGAAAGCGAGCAGAGAAGAAAACAGAAATAGCAGACAGACATTGTGGGATTTTGGTCAGTAAGAGGTGAGGTCAGGTCCAGATAGGTAGATCTGCGTGTCGTCGGCTTAGAGATGATACTGCAAACCATGGGATTCTATGAGCTGTCCCAGGCCGAGGGTGTAGATGGAGAAGAGTAGGGGTCCAAGAATTGAACCTTGGGGAACACCGACAGGCAGGGGGCGAGGTGAGGTGGTGGTGTGGGAGAGGGAGACACTGAATGTTCGGTTTGTTAGATATGATGAGATCCAGGATAGGGCCAAGCCTGTGATGCCAAGAGATGAGAGAATCTGTAGCAGGAGGGAATGGTCCACAGTGTCGAAGGCAGAAGACAGGTCCAGGAGAAGGAGGACAGAGTAGTGTGCTTGCTCTTGGCAGTTAGTAGGTCGTTGGTGACTTTAGTTAGGGCAGTTTCAGTTGAGTGATGCAGTCGGAAGCCAGATTGTAAGCGGTCAAAGAGGGAACAGGAGGAGAGGTGGGAGGACAGTTCAAGATGGACATGCTGTTCCAGTAGTTTTGAGGCATAAGGGAGAAGAGATATCGGGCGATAGCTAGACACAGAGGATGGGTCAAGGGAGGTCGTTTTGAGAATGGTGCGATCGAGGCATGTTTGAAGGATGAGGGAAGACACCATTTGTAAGTGAGAGGTTGAAGAGGTGTGTTAGAGTAGGGGTGAAGACGATGGTGAGGCTAGGGATGAGGTGGGATGGGAACGGGTCAAGCATGCAAGTGGTGAGGTGTGATCTTGATAGGAGGGTGGAAAGCTGATCTTCTGTCAAGGTGGAGAAGTTGGTTTTGGAGGAAGAGGGTTGAGCAGCTAAGAGGGGCAAATTGGGGTGTGGGCCAAAGCTTTCTCTGATCGTATCGATCTTCTGCTTAAAGAAAGAGGCAAAGTCTTCAGCAGAAATGAGAGGAGAAGGAGGAGGTGCTGGGGGACAGAGTAGAGAATTGAAAGTGTTGAAGAGCTGTTTAGGGTTGTGAGACAGGGAGGATATGAGAGATGAGAAGTAAGTTTGCTTTGCAGCAGTGAGTGTAGATTGAAGCTGTTGAGGGACTGCTTGTATGCGGTTAGGTGCTCGCAGAGCGGGATTTTTCCATCTCCGCTCAGCAAACCCTGGAAGCCGTCTCAGTTCTTTGGTGAGGCTGGTCAGCCAGGGCTGCCTGTTGATTGTACAAGTTTTGCTATGTGTGAGTGGTGCAGCGAATCAAGTGCTGCTGTTATTGTAGTGTTATAAAAGGTGGCAGCAGAATCTGTGTCATGAAGTGAAGATACTGTATGTCTGTAAGGGGAGGAGAGAATCAGAGAGCATTGGTAAATTGGGGTGTTTGAGATTTCTGCGAGGGTAAGTGAGTTTGTGGAGTGGGGGTTGTGCACTAGAAGAGGAGAGAGAAGAGAACGTCAGTAGGTTGTGGTCAGACAGGGGAAGGGGTGAGTTTAGTGAGATTAGTAAGGGAACAGAGGCGGGTGAAGATAAGGTCCAGCGTGTGACCATCTTTGTGAGTGGCCGCAGAGGACCATTGAGTGAGGCCAAAGGAGGCAGTGAGCGATAAAGTTTAGAGGCCGCTGGGGTGGAAGCATCAATGGGGATGTTGAAGTCACCCATGATGATAGTGGGGATGTCAGAGAGGAAATGGAGCAGCCAGGTGGTGAAGTGATCGAGAAAGGTGGAGATGGGAAGTTCTGGGGGGCGGTAGATGACAGCCAGCTGGAGGTTGGAGGGGGAGTAGATGCGGACGGAATGCACCTCAAATGAGGGAATAGTGGCGGAGGGGGGTAGTGGAATTGGGGTTAAAAGGAGCAGGTATCAGATAGGAGCAAACCAACTCTTCCACACGTTTATTGCTGGGGCGGGGGTGTGAGATAGATGAAATCCACTGTATGAGAGTGCAGCTGGTGGGGCTGAGTCAGAGGGTTTGAGCCAGGTTTCGGTGATGCCAAGGAAGGAGAGTTCATTGTGATGAAGAGGTCGTGGATAAATGACGTTTATTGCAGACAGAGCGTGCGTTCATAGTGCTCCAGGTAAGGGGACCGGAGGAGTGGGGGCTGGGTGAATGGGTATGAGGTTATCATGGTTGCGAAGACGTGTAGAGGATCATGGCAGGGTGATAGAAGTGAGTGTGGGGATGTCTTGAGGAGGGCCTGGATTTGGGGATATGTCACCAGCAATGAGGAGTAACAGATAGAGCGTTAGAAGGTGGGAACAGGATAAGACATGGTGTGTTTCTGGAGAAAAAGGATTGTACGTGGAGGAACAATTCTGAGGAGAAGGTGAGATGTCTGGGGAGAATGGAGGGGGAAATGACTAACTTCCTTACTAGGTGGGGGGATTACAGGGAATAGGAAGAAAGTAAGTAGTATGGGGTGAAAGTGAAAAGAAAAGGAAACATGGTAGTGGTTATATATTCTGTCAACTTACAGTCAAATTCCAGTCCAATTCTAGTCTAATTCAGAGAATAGTAATTAGAAATCTGTAATTTGAAATTTGAAAGTTGAAAGATGAATGGTCAAACATGTCTTGGTCAGACTTATGGCCGAGACTATATGTGCACTTGAGAGGAATCAGCTGTGAGGGGGGTGTGGGCGTGATTACCCAGACCACATGTTCACAGTTAAGCAAAGCTGATAAAAGGGGAAAGGGACTGGCAACTCAGGTATGCATGAGAGACACAGGGGGAGAGGATATATTGTGCAAACAGAAAAATTGTAAGTAGTGAAATGCTAGAGATTATATGCACTTCATAGACAGTCACAAGCGGTGGGAAAGCATGCAAAGTTAATGCAGTTCACAAAACACAGTCACAGGAATTTGGCAAAGCTGGGGAAATTTGGTGCATACCTGTGGGAAGAGGAGAAATAGCTTGATTAGAGTGATACAGATGATATTGCAGGAGCGATGAGTGGCCAAATGCATTCTAGAATTCTAGTCTAATTCAGAGAATAGTAAATTGAAATCTGTAATTTGAAAGATGGAAGTTGACACATAGCGACACACGAGCAATCCCGACAATGATCAGGATCGCTGGTGTGTCGCTACATGATCACTGCTGAGCTGCCAAACAGGCAGCTCAGGCAGCGATCAGGACAGCGACACTGCAGGTAACATCCCCTAGTAACCCGCAGTGTACGTTGGATACCAGCGCGCTGATGCAGGGAGCTGGTAACCAAGGTACACATCGGATTTCCAGGCGCTGCGCGGTGCCTGGAAACACGATGTGTACCTTGGTTACCAGCTCCCCTGCAGCAGCACGCTGGTATCCAACGTACACTGCGGGTTTACAGGCACAGCCCCGCGCCTGGAAACTCGATGTGTACCTTGGTACCAGTAGATGGTGGTCTCCATGCCTGTCACACGCAGCGATGCATGCAAGCCAGCGGGAGACCAGCATCAAACAAAAAGTCCTGGCATTTCTGACACGACCAGCGATTCACAGCAGGGGCCTGATCGCTGGTATGTGTCAGACATAGCGAGATCACTGCTGAGATCACTGTATAGCAGCGATTTCGCTAGCGATCTCGCTATGTGAGACGGGGGCCCTTAGCTAACCTTCCTATCATTGCATCATCTGCAAATTTGATATGCTTATCTTCAGTTCCCTTATCTAGATCATTTATAAAAATGTTGAACAACACTGGGGCTAGGACAGAACCTTGTGGTACTCCACTGGAACGCTCATCCAATTGAATGTGCAACCACTTGTTACCACTATTGAGTATAATCAGCATAGGACTGAACAAAGAGTTTTGGCAGCAAGTGAGAGGTGAAGTGAGTATTTTTTTAAATTATTTTAATCCTTCCATTTGTAAAAAAGGTATGAACCTATTTAAATATGGCCCACATGATGGAGATGTTTCCAACAAGAAATCAACAAGCTGGATAGTTTAAAGAAGTCAGTAGGATAAATTCTCTTAAACCGTCTACATGTTTGCATAATTATTAGGCAAGCTGTATTTGAAAGGATTCTTTTTATTATTGAACAACAACTATGTTCTCAATCAACCCAAAAGACTCATAAATATCAAAGCTTAATATTTTTGGAAGTTGGAGTGGTTTTTTTTTAAATTTTGCTATCTTAGGAGGATATCTGTTTGTGCAGTTAACGATTACTGTGCAGAATTATTAGGCAACTTAATAAAAAACAAATGTATGCCCATCTTACTTGTTTATTTTCACCAGGTAAACCAATATAACAACACAAAAATTTAGAAATAAACATTTCTGACGTTCAAAAATAAAATCAGTGACCAACATAGCCATCCATAGATTCTGTCAGATGTTGATCTGCTTACGATCAACATTGCGTGCAGCAGCCACCAAGCCTCCCAGACATTGTTCAGAGAGGTGAAATTTTCATTCCCTGTAGATCTCACATTTTATGAGGGACCAGAGGTTCTCTGTGGGGTTCAGATCAGGTGAACAAGGGGGCCATGTCATTAATTTTTTCTTCTTTTAGACCTTTTACTGGGCAGCCACGCTGTGGAGTATTTGTATGCATGTGATGGAGCATTGCCTGCATGAAATCATGTTTTTTCTTGAAGGATACAGACTTCTTCCTGTACCACTGCTTGAAGAAGGTGTCTTCCCGAAACTGGCAGTAGGTTGGGAGTGAGCTTCACTCCATCCTCAACCTGAAAAGGTCCCACAAGTTCATCTTTGATGATACCAGCCCATTACCAGTACCCCACCTCCACCTTGCTGGCATCTGTGTCGGAGTGGAGCTCTCTGCCCTTTACTGATCCAGCCTCAGGCCCATCCATCTGACCCATCAAGAGTCACTCTAATTTCATCAGTCCATAAAACCTTAGAAAAATCAGTCTTAACATAATTCTTGGCCAAGTCTTAACGTTTTATCTTATGTTTCTTGTTCAAAGGTGGTTATTTTTAGCCTTCCTTACCTTGGCCATGTCCCTGAGTATGGCACACCTTGTGATTTTTGATACTCCAGTAACGTGCAGCTCTGAAATATGGCAAAATTGGTGGCAAATGGCTTCTTGGCAGCATCACGCTGGATTTTCCTCAATTCATGGGCAGTCATTTTGAGCCATTTTTTATCAACCGCTTCTTGCGACCTGTTGGATATTTGCCTGAAACGCTTGATTGTTCAGTGATCACGCTTCAAAAGTTTGGCAATTTCAAGACTGCTGCATCCCTCTGCAAGACATCTCACAATTTTTGACTTTTCAGAGTCCGTCAAATCTCTCTTCTGACCTATTTTGCCAAAGGAAAGAAAGTTGCCTAATAATTAAGCACACCTTATATAGGGTGTTGATGTCATTGACCACACCCCTCCTCATTACAGAGATGCAAATCTCATGATTTACATAATTGGCAGTTGCTTTCAAGCCTATACAGCTTGGAGTAGGACAACATGTATAAAAAGGATGATGTGATCAAAATACTCATTTGCCTAATAATTCTGCAAAAAGTGTATACGGGCATGCAGGTCAGAATAAAATCATACCTTGAAATGTACGATCCAATGTTTTATTCAAGAGAAATCCACATTTTTTGCAATTATGTAAATGAATTGTTAAGATCTAGGGAAATGGATCTCCCTGAGAATCTGTCTCTAGAGCATCTTTTAAATGAAAGGAAGCATTACCAGTGTGAAACATGTAGTGACAGAAAGTCTAGGTACTGATCTACATGTCGCTCATTGGTAACACCCACTTTCATTTGAAATAAGCCCTGGAGGCCGATTCTAAGGGAAAATCTGCATCTGGTCCATAGGTTTTAACAGCTTGTTAATTAAAATGTGTATTTATATTAAATATGACATTGGATCACAGATATTGAGGTCTTTAACAGGGAAAAGAAGAGAAGAGAGACGAGAAAGACACTGATTCCCTCCTTCCTCTCTCCCCCCCCTTTTTAACATAGAATATCATTAGTAGCAACTGTCATTGTCTCAGTAAAGTAAAAAATCTGTCTTCACCAAATTCAGATTTTACTTGTGAATTGAGAATGTTTAAAATCAATGATAAATCCTGTAGAATAAATAAGCAGATTTATTTGATAAGATTCATTACAAAGTTGCTTATTTTCATACTTTACTATTGAAGTATGAAATAAAAAATAAAAATGTTTAACCCCTTCCCGACCTGTGACGCCACATAGGCGTCATGAAAGTCAGTGCCCAATCCGACCCATGAAGCCTATGTGGCGTCATAAAGGATCGCGTTCCTGCGAGCCGGGGTCACTGAAAGGTCACCCGACCCGCAGGCACAGGACCCTTTGTGCTTCACCACAGGGGGGTTGGCTTAAACCCCCCTTTGGCCACGATCGCTCTGATTGGCTGTTAAAAGTGAAACAGCCAATCAGAGCAATCTGTAATATTTCACCCAATCAAATTGGTGAAATATTACAATCCAGCCATGGCCGATGCTGCAATAGCATCGGCCATGGCTGGAGACCGAGAAACCCGACCCCCCCACACCATGTCACGGCGGTGATCAGCCGCCGCCACCGAAAGATGGCAGTGTTCGTCCCCGCCGTCACTAAAAGCTCCCCTCGTCCTGGCCCTCCGCTGCCCCCACCTTACGATAACCCCCCCTCACCTTCCGACACCCATACTCACCTCTCCCGGTCCACCAATGTCCCTGGATCCTTCCTGCGGCTGCCCGGACTTTTCATTGGCGCCGCCATATTGGAAAATGGCGGGCGCATGCGCAGTGCGCCCTGAAGAGGCCAAAATTTATTTTGATCACGTGATAAACTGTCACAGGGATCAAAATAAAAAAAAGGTAAGTGAACCCCCCCTGTCATAGGTAGGGTCAAATAATAAAATAAAGATTTTTTTTTCCTATTAGGTTCTGCACACGTTGCGGATTTTGCTGCGGATCAACAGGGATTTTGCTGCGGATCAGCAGTGGATTTTGCTGCGGATCTGCAGCAGATTTTGCTGCGGATTTGCAGAGGATTTTGCGCTGCGGATCCCAGCAGATCCAGAAACCATGTACAGTACAATGCAAATAAATGGTAAAAAAAAACAATGTGACTGCTGCGTTTTTTAGCGCGATTTGCGCGGTTTAAATCGCAGCATGTTAATTCTTTGTCGGATTCCGCAGGCGTTTTTCACCTATTCCATTAAGTGTAAAAATGCAGGGAAAAAAAACCCCCCAAAACCATGTAAATCGGCGCTAAATAGCAGGAAAAAAGCAGGTCTTTTACCTGCGGATTTTAGAAAAATTTGCAAGGGATCCGCACGTTGCACGGGCCCTCAGGGTTAGGCGGGTTCATTTGAATTATGGCAGTCCGTTAACGTGCCTTCACCCCTTTGTGTGCGCATGCAAGCATGCCGTGAACGGCATGCGTTCGCGAGGTGCATTCATACGGACCTTGGACGCGGCGCAGCGTCTGGGCTCCGTAACCACTGCACAGATAAAACGCGATTCCTGCACTAGCGGGATAGAAAACATGATCGCGTTTGCATAACTTACCGTCCGTAACGTTGTTTGAAGGGTGCTAATACGCAATATGAACCCGCCTTAAGGTTAGGGTTAGAACTAGGGTTAGGGTTGAAAGGGAAGGGTTGGAATTAGGGTTAGGGTTGGGATTAGGGTTAGTTTATGGTTAGAGTTAGGATAAGTGTTAGGGGTGTTTGGGGTTAGGTTGGGATTAGGGTTAGCTTGGTTTGGTTTGGTTAGAGTTGGGATTAGGGTTAGGGGTGTTTTGGGGTTAGGGTTTTGGTTAGGGTTTGTATTGGGTTTGGGGTGTGTAGGGGTTAGGGTTGGGTTAGGGGTGTGGGGGTTGGGTTGGAGTTAAATTTGGGGGTTTCCACTAATACGCACATCAGGGGGGTTTTTCCATATGTGAATTGGCCACCTTGATTCTGCAATTTTGCGTTTCAAAAAGCAAAACGGCTCCCTTTATTCAAAGCCCCGAGTGTGCCCAAAAAAAGTGGTTTAACCCCACATTGGGTATAGGTATCGGGAAAAATTGACAACAATTTTTGGGGTCTAATTTCTCCTTTACTGTTTGAAAAAAAAAATTGGGGACTAAAAAAGTTATTTTTGTGGAAAAAAAATTATTTTTTTTTCACCTCTGCTTATAACTTCGTGAAGAACTTTAGATTCAAAGTGTTACCAAACTCTAGAGGAGTCTTGGGGGATCAGTTTCCAAAATGGGTCACTTGGGGGGTTTCTACTGTTTAGCACTCATGGGCTTGCAACTAACATGACACCCGCAAACCATTCCATCAAGTCGGCATTTCTAAACGTCATATTCCCTTCCGAGCCTCGCTGTGCCCTTCAGTAGTTTTCTCCCACATAGGGTTTTAAGCGTCTCGGACAAATTGGACAACAATTTTGGGGTCTAATTTCTCCTGTTACCTTGGGGGAAAATAAAAAAACGGGACTAAAAGATTGTTGTGGAAAAATATGATTTTTTTTTATTTTCATGCCTGGCTTTAAACTTCTGTGTAGCCCTTTGGGGTTCAAAGTGCTCATACACAATAGATAAAGCCCTTGGGGGGTTAGTTTCAAAATAGGGTATTTGTGGGGGGTTTCTATGTTTAGGCCATCAAGGCTTATGCAAACCAACGACCCGAAAAAACATTCCATCAAGCTGCATTCCAAAATGGTGCCTCCTTCCCTTCTGAGCCTCCCATGCGAAAACAGTGGTTCCCCCCCCATATGGGGACGTGTACTCAGGACAAACTTAAAACAACTTTTTGGTCCAATTTTTCCTGTTCCTTTGAAAATAAAAAATTGCGGGTTAAAAAAAATCAGTTTTTGAGGAAAAAATATTTTTTTATTTTTCAAGCTCGCATTACAAACTTCTGTGAAGCACGTGGGGTTCAAGGTGCCACCACAATCAGAAGTTCCTTGAGGGGTTTAGTTTACAAAAAAGTGGTCACTTTGTGGGGGGTTTTTGTTTAGGCAATCAGGGGTTGCCCGCCGAGCCATTCCATCAAGTCGGCATTTCAAAGCGTACTACATCCCTTCGAGCCCTGACGTGTGCCCAAACAGGGTTTCCCCCCACATGTGAGGTACTTTGTATTAGGACAAATTGGACAAAATTTTGGGGTCCAATTTCTCCTGTAACCATTGTGGAATAAAAAAAAAGGGGCTAATAATCTTTTTGAGAAAAAAAAAAATATTTTTTTTTTCACGGCTCGCGTTAAAAACTTCTGTGAAGCACCTGGGGGTTCAAAGTGCCACTGTGTATCTAGATAAGTTCCTTAGGGGGTTAGTTTCCAAAATGGGGTCATTTGTGGGGGAGCCTCCAAAGTTTAGGATACAGGGGCTCTCCAAACACGCATGGTGTCCCCTAACGTTGGAGCTAATTTTCCTTCAAAAGTCAAATGGTGCTCCTTCCCTTTGAGGCCCGCCGTGCGCCCATACGGGTTCCCCCCACTATGGGGCACCAGCGTATCAGGAAAATGGACAAAACTTTTGGGGTCCAATTTACCTGTTTACCTTGGGAAAATAAAAAATAGGGGCTAAAAAATTTATTTTTGAAAACAAAAATGATTTTTTTTTTCCTGCTTGGCATTTTAAACTCCGTAAGCCTTTGGGGTTCAAAGTGCTCACTACTATTAGATAAGCTCCTTGGGGGTTAGTTCCAAAATGGTTACTGTTGGTTTTTTTTCACTGTTTAGTCACAGGGGCTCTCCAAAGGCTCATGGGTCCGCTAAGGTTGGAGCCAATTTTCATTCAAAAAGTCAAATGGCGCTCCTTCCCTTGGGCCCAGTCGTGCGCCCAAACAGTGGTTTATGACCACATATGAGGTATCGGTGTTTTCTCGGGAAATTGCCCAAAAATTTTTAGGATCATTTTATCCCGTTGCCCATGAGAAAAAAAAAATGAGGCAAATAAAATTTTTTGAAAAAAAACTTTCTTTTTTTTTACGGTCAATTTTTGAAGCCCGGGGGTCAAGTGCTAACTTGCATTCTTTGATAAGTTCCTTGGGGGGTTAGTTTCCAAAATGGGGTCCTTGGGGGGAGCTCCAATGTTCAGGCACACAGGCTCTCCAAAGGGACATTGTAACCCTTTAAAAATTCCAGCATATTTTCCATTCAAAAAGTCAAATAAGCGCTCCTTCCCTTTGGCCCTGCCGGCGCCCAAAAAAAGTGGTTTATGACCAAATGTGGTGTCTGGATTCAGGAAAAATTCCCAACAAATTTTAGGGCCATTTTATCCTGTTGCCCAACAAAAATGAAAAAATTTGATCTAAAAGAAAAATTTTGTTGGAAAAATTAAAATGTCTTTTTTCCTTCCCGTTGCTTTAGTTCCTGTTTTAAACCCAAAGGGTTAATAAACTTCTTGAATGTAGTTTTGGTAGCTTGAGGGTCAGTTTTTTATAATGGTGTCACTTTTGGGTAATTTTTGCCATATAGACCCCTCAAAGTGCTTCAATTGGAGGTGGTCCCAAAAAAAAAGGTTTTGTAAAATTTTGCTGTAAAAAAGAGAACGTGGTCAACTTTTAACCCTTTAACTTCCTAACAAAAAAAATTGTTGTTCCCAAATTGGGATGTAAAGAGTGTGGGAAATGAAATTTAAAATTTTTGGTCACATAATCTTGGTTTAACAGATAAAAATTCAAAAATTTGAAAATTGCGAATTTTTCAAAATTTTGGCCAAAGTTCCATTTTTTTCACAAATAAACGCAAAAATTTCGCCTACATTTCCACAACAGAAGCCCATTGTCACGAAAAAACAATCTCAGATCCTTGATCCGTTGAAGCGTTCCGGTTATTACCTCATAAAGGGACATGGTCAGAATTGAAAAAAAGGCCAGGTCATTTAGGCAAAATAGGCTGGGTCATGAAGGGGTTAAATTTAACCCCTTACGCACAAAATGGTTTGTTGTAATGACCAGGCAAATTTTGCAATTTGACCAAGTCAATTTATGAGGTAATAATTGGAATGCTTAATGGACCACTGATTCTGATAATGTTTATTCGTTACTTTCAGTGGAAAATTTATTTGATATGACTTGTGTTTTTTTGTGAAAAAAAAGTAAATTTGGCAAAAATTCGGAAATTTAGCCTTTTCACGTTTGAATTTTTTGTTTAAATAGAGAGGTATGTCACATAAAATAGTTAATAAATAACATTTCCGCATGTTATTTACATCACACAATTTTGAAGCAACATTTTTTTTGTTGGAATTATAAGGTTTAAAAGTGGCAGCGATTTTCATTTTTCCAACAAAATCATTTTTTTTTTTGGGACACACTACATTGAAGAGACTTGAGGGATTAATGCAGAAAATACCCAAAAGTGACACCTTCTAAAATTGCACCCACAAGGTTCTCAAAACCACATTCAAGAGGTTTATTATATATCCTCAAGAGCTTCCAGGAATTTTGAAAGGGTGGAAAAAAAATGAAATTTATTTTTTTCAAAAATTTTAATTTGACTCACTTTTTTATTTTGCAAGGGTAAGCGGAAAAAATGGACTCCAAAATTTTTTTGTGCAATTTTCCTGAGCTGTCATTAAAATATGGGGGGGAAGCCATTGTTTAGGCACACGGCAGATCTGGAAGGAGGGCCCCCTTAACTTTTTGTGCAAAATTTTCTGGAACAATTGCAAATATCATGTGTGTTTGGAGAGCCCCTGTGTGCCTAACAAAAAAAAAATCCCCCAAAGTGACCCCATTTTGGAAACTAGATCCCAAGGTATCTTTTAAAATGGGGGTTTTTCACCAAAAAACCCCTGGTGCTTACAGAATTTATAAGTTGGCGTGAAATAAAAAAAAAATAAACATTTTCCCATAAAAAATGTTATTTTAGACCCATTTTTTTATTTTCCGGGGGTAAAAGGAGAAATTGCACAAACAATTTTTGTGCAATTTCTCGAGGCCAAACCTCAATTGGGAGGGAAAATACCTTTTGGCCAGGCAAAGCCAGAAGGGAAGTCATTTGGAGTTCAGATTTTGTGGAAGGTTTGGGTGCTGCCAGTTTCCGAAATTTTTTAGGGGGGAGTTGGCCCTCATTGAATACCGCTGACACCTTAGGCTGCGCTGATCCCCACTTGACCCCGGTGAATGACAGCTTGAGAAAAAGTTTTAGTTACCCCATTGAGGGGGGAGCCTGCCAGACATGATTTCATTATTCGCAGTGGTTTAAGTAGGCAAGTAAATTAGCACCGGCCCTGGTAAAATAGTTAACCCCTTGTAATGGAGCAGCAGGGGCCTGTGGGCGGGGGGGTTTGAGATTTTTTTCTTTTTTTTTTTAAGGGAAAAAGGTTCAGTTGGTTAGCAGAAAAATAAATTTGGTCAAAAACTTTTGCAAATTTTTCTTTAAAAGAATTTTAATTTAGTCCCCGTGTCTTTTTAACCCTTTACAACTTACATTAATAAGGTGACCACGCTAAAGGCAATGGGAATAAAGGCTAAGTGCCAGAAAAGGCGCATCTTGTAGATGCACCTTTTCGGGATGGCTGGGGGCTGATGTTTGGTGCCAAGGGGGCCCAAAAACCTGGTCCCTCTCAGGCATTAAATCGTCCTCAGTCACTGGTTTCCCTCTTGGGGAAAATTGCCGGGGCCCATCAATTTTTTTCTGCAATTTTAGCCTTAAAATTTAACCCTAGAGTTCCAGTTTTTTTCCCAACACCAAACTAATAAAATTTTTAAACCTGAATTAAGAACTTTTTATAGGCATGGTTTCGATATGTAAAACCATGTGCATATTTTGCGTTCTGTAATGATTTTACAAAGCGGAAAAGGGTTTTTCGGTATTAGTATGGGAGAACTCTATGGTATAAAATATTTAAAATTTATTATATATATGTGTGTGTGTGACTAAAAGACAGTTTTGTTAAATTTATTTTCACTATTATGTTTCTATGGCATTTTATTCTTTGTTCTTTATTTAACTTGTCAGGGTGATTTCACAGTTTTCCCAAGAATTTCCCGGTTTTTTAAGGAACCCGGGCGTATTTTCCCCCAAGTCAGATGTTTTGGGGCGTTGTAATCATATTTTTCTTTTACAAGACTTGCATGGTAAAACGGTGACAAAACCCGATGCGCGATTTCCCCGCCCCCATTATACTGCCCCAAAAAAAAACGGTTTTGGTGCTGCCCCATAGTTAAATTTGGCCCCGTGCTTGAGATTTTTTTGCCTAGCACTCATCCTATTTTTTGCTAGGGATTCCCCGGCCCTTTGGGATCCCCTTTTTTTGCTTTTATGTTTTTTGGGTTTTAGAATAAAAAATTTTTTAGAAAAAATTTTTAAAAATTTTTTTTGCCTTTTTTTTTTTTGAGGCTTTTTAATTTTTATTTTTCGTGTAGAAATGTATGATTGCTTGTTTTTTTTGGGGAAGATGCATTTTCTTAGC
>JARQOD010000001.1:109438783-109529092 GCA_033576555.1 Oophaga sylvatica
AAAATGCGACTTGATGGAAGAGAACGCCTTGGAGACCTCCTCAGACCACAACTTGGGATTTGCTCCCTTCTTGGTGAGGGCTACCAAGGGAGCTACCAAAGTCGAGAAATGGGGAATGAACTGGCTATAATAATTAATGAACCCCATAAAGCTCTGCACCGCTTTAAGAGAATGGGGTTCTTGCCAGTCCATTACAGCCTGTAGTTTGGCAGGATCCATAGCCAATCCCTGGGCAGAGATGATATAGACCAGGAAAGGTAAGGACTCCTTCTCAAACACACATTTCTCCAGCTTGGCATAGAGGGAGTTTGCCCGTAAGAGGTCGAAGACTTTGTTGACATCCCTCCGGTGAGAGTCTATATCTGGTGAAAAAATGAGAATATCATTCAGATAGACTACTACAGAGGTGGAGAGCATATCCCGGAAGATATCATTGACAAAGTCTTGGAAAACAGCGGGAGCATTACAGAGCCCGAAGGGCATCACCAGGCATTCATAATGCCCATCCCTGGTATTAAAAGCCGTCTTCCACTTGTCCCCCTCACGGATGCGAATTAGGTTATAGGCACCACGTAGATCAAGCTTGGTAAATACTCTTGCTCCTCGGAGCCTATCAAAGAGCTCAGAGATTAGGGGCAACGGGTACTTATTATTGACGGTGATAGCGTTAAGACCCCTGTAGTCAATACATGGACGTAATTCTCCGTTCTTCTTTTGCACAAAGAAGAACCCCGCCCCTGCTGTTGACACCGACTTACTAATGAACCCTCTTGCCAGATTCTCCTGAATATTCTGGGACATGGACGTCGTCTCAGGAAGCGAGAGGGGGTAGACTCTCCCCGAGGAGGTTCTGCTCCTGGTAAGAGATCAATAGGACAGTCATAGGGGCGATGAGGTGGAAGAGTCTCCGCCGCCTTCTTGGAGAAAACGTCTGCATATGACCAATAACACTGAGGAAGAGAAGTGAGATCTACGGGTATCTCTGCGGTGGTGACCTGAACGCACTCCCTGACGCACCTGCCTCTACATGAATCACACCAACCCAGTATCCTCCCAGAGGACCACTCAATATGGGGAGAGTGGTAACGGAGCCAAGGTACTCCCAGCAACACCTCGTCTATTCCCTCGGGCAGTACAAGAAAATAAATACTCTCCTGATGGGAAGGGGACATAGATAAAGTGAGAGGGATCGTCTGGTGGGTGATTTGAGAGGGCAGAGTTGATCCATTCACTACTCGCACAGTCACCGGTTTGGCGAGCATCACCAGAGGTATAGTGTGGCGGAGAGCAAATGCAGAGGACATGAAATTCCCTCGGCTCCAGAATCCACACAGAGCTCGGTGGTGAGCGTGGATGGACCTACTGTAATTGTCCCCTTAAAGGACAACTTGGTGGAAAATGCCGCATTGTCTAGCAAACCTCCTCCCAAGGTCATTAGACGCGACCGTTTTCCCGACCGCTGTGGACATTTGTTGGCATAATGTCCTAACTGCTGGCAGATGTTACAGACCACGGGTACTCGAGCGGCCCGGGACTTAGGTCCTGCTCGAGAAACCTCCATGGACTCATGGGATTCGGGCGCCTGGCTGGAAGATTCTAGAGGTCTGGCGAAGGTGGAAGCCAGCCGAAACCTCTGCCTACACTGGGACCGCTCCAACCTCCTCTCGTGAAAACGGAGGTCGATGCAGGTAGTTATGGTGATAAGCTTCTCCAGTGTGGCGGGAATCTCCCTGGTAGCCAAGGCGTCTTTCACATGGCCCGCTAGTCCTCTCCAAAACACGGGAATGAGGACTTTATCCGGCCAGTCCAGCTCCGAGGACAGAGTCCGAAATTGGACAGCAAAACAGCTGACCAAGGACGAACCCTGTGAACTTGCCAGAAGTTGGAGCGCCGCATCGTGGGTAACCTGAGGTCCTAGAAAGACCTTTTTTAGAGCCTCCAGAAAACGAGGAGCACTCCGCACCACACGGTCGTCACGCTCCCACAGCGGGGTGGCCCACTCCAACGCTCTGCCCGACAGAAGTGATATTACAAAGCCCACTTGTGCCTGATCCGTGGGGAAACGTGCAGCCAGAAGCTCGAGTTGTATAGAGCACTGACTCACGAATCCCCGATATTGCTTGCTGTCACCAGCAAATTTGTCTGGAAGCGGGAGGTGGGATATTGTGGGGGCAGAGGTGGCAGTGGAACACACAGGCTGCAGCCACGCTAGCAGCCTGAACAGCGACTGCGGTAACATCCACAGCTGAGGTTGTGCGCTCAAGAGCCGCAAACCTACCCTCCAGCTGCTGGATGTCCCATAGTAGATGCTGGTCATCGGCCATTTTACTAGCCAGACCCTGGCGCTAGTGTTATGTTAGGGTCTGCTGAACGCACCAAATATATGATGTGGAGAGGTGCGTTCGCAGCCGGGGGTCCACCGTGCAGGTGGAGCCTGCTGCTAGTAAAATGGCGCAAGAAGCGAACTCTGTTATCCCGCAGAGTCGCCAAAATAAACGCCGTAACTTGCTGTGGCAATATGTGCGAACTCTGTTAATCCACAGAGCCGCTAGGAGTGCCGCAGCACCATATGGCGATGTGTGCGAACTCACTAAACACAACTGAGTCGCAAAATAAACACGCTAGGGCGCTGTCTAGCGTTGAAAGCGAACCCTGTTACGTCACAGAGCCGCTGAGACAAACTGCTGTGTCCTGTCAGGCACCCAGGTACACAGTTAACTGCTAAGCAAACATGGAACGTGATCATGCGCTAATGTCCTCGTGGGAGTCACCCGCAATCTATGGCGTCTGAACGCCAGACCTGAATACGGCAATCAAACTCCTCACCGGTTATGCCGGTAATCTAGGGCATCTAGGACACCGACCCTGACCAGCTAGCATACCAAACTCCTCACCGATTAAGTCGGTATTCTAGGGGCTTATTTCAGCCGGGCCCTAACCACACACACGCATGACCACACTGGCGCTAAGCATATAATGGTTGACACTAGCGCATGGCGGCCCAGCCATGCCACCCTTTTATAGTAACAGCTACAGGACCTGCCAGAAACAAGGACCAATGAAACTGTTCCAGAACACCAGTAGTCACAGGACCTTCCTGGCGGACCAATAGGAGCTGCTGCAGTACCTGAGCATGTGACCCCTGATCTCCAATGAGAGATCTCACCCTGGGCATGCTCAGAAGGGGAAAACAAGGACTTTGTCCTAAAGACGTCTGCTCGCCGCTAACCAGTACTGGCCACAATAGCAGAGCCTGGAGATGCAACAGTAATCCTCTGCACACTGTTAGACTGGGAGAGACGCCGGGACTGACATCTAAGCTGAGCAGAGTCCACTGTGGCCGGAGACGAATGGGAGACCGCAGCCGGGATGTCTCGAGATTCCCCTTGTGCAGAAGTGGGAACTCGACCCCTAACAAATACTTTACTAGCCAAATGCATTAGTGGAAACGCAATGATTTACGAACGGTGACCTACTTTTGCCGAATTTGAGTAAAAATGCTTGTGAAAACGAACACGAATCCGAATGTGCTACGTGCGTGCCGAATTTGAGATTGACAAATGTTTTCCGAACACATTCGCTCATCTCTGCCCGCAATATCCTGTAGAACCATAATGGCAGGTCAGTTTTAGTATACAGTGAAAATTTTTTAAAAAAAAGCCTATTGTGGAGTTGCACTTTTTTTTTGCAATTTTGCTGCACTTTGAATTTTTTTCCTATTTTCCAGTACACTCTTTGGTGTCTTTCAAAAGTACAGCTCGTCATGCAAAAGGCAGGCCCTCACATGGCCAAATTCATGGAAAAATAAAACAAAGCAAAAAACAAAAATTGAAAAATGGAAAAACCCAAGGTGGTAAAGGAGATAAGGTTTTAACATTACACTAGGCCAAAGAAAACCTTACACCAAAACCTGTGGTATTTGATAGGATCAAGACCCCTGCATGTTATCTGAATAAACATAAGAATGTGACATTTGGCATAAAGAAGAAGAAGGTGCATAGCAAAATGTGCAAAAAAATGGCTAATTGCATCGCCATACATAGAGAAAGATCAGTCCATTTCAGGAGTGGAAGGCACAGAATGGCACGAACATTTGTCCACCACCTGAAGGAATAGACCAGAGTAGAAGATACTCTGTGAAAAAAAACTGTCCCACTGTCGAAGATGCACACAATCAAAGGTTGCGATGGAAGGAAGCAAAGGCCGAAAAGGATGTTTCTTCAGGTGAGTATTTCTTTTTTTACACCCTACGGTATGTTTTAAGTCACAGAGTTTATATAATAAGACATATAAATATATATAAATACGTAATAATGAATATTTCATTTTCAAGAACTTTGATGCAAATCAAATTTTTCCTGCTAAATTCAAGCAATGTGTTGAATTTGAATCTCGGACGATTTGCTTATCTCTAATATTGAGTTATACAAGATGAAAAGATGAAGCACTGCCAGACACCTTCAATGCTATCTTATTATTACAGATAAACAAGTTATAGATGCAGCAAAATCAGCTATTCATACAAGCCACAATAACTCTGTCATTGCTGTTGCTGCATTGAGTGGACCTTCCAGAAAACCACAATTTCTGTGTAATGCTATTTTTAAATCTGTGGAAAAAACATTCATTATTTATATAGCACTATTTAATTGCACTATACTTCATTTGACAGATTTCATATGAATAACATTCTATTTAAAAGAAGAAAAGTCTATAGTAAATACAAAGAATACTGATGATACAAACATAAGCAAATTCATTTCATATGGCTATATATATTCTAAAGTTATGAATTTATGATCACAGTGAAATGCATATGTAAATGAAGCCTCACGTCTGCTCAAATAAACTGACCAACTTAGTTTAACAATTCCGAAGAGATTGCTCTTGTGTTATGTTTGTTTATCTGGCTTGCAAGGACAGTGCAGGGATAATGCTATTCAGTTTTCTAAGGAAATCATCATTTTACACAAAGCTAAAAAGAAAAAAATTAAGATACTTGTTTTGACATGTTTAAGCAGAAACTTTAGGTCTAGTATACACTGAAATGTTAAATGCAACATAACATTCATTTTTTCTAACATCTTGAGATTAGCATTATTTGTTAGTTAAATAATTTCTCTCTCATTAAGCATTAACTGCAAAGATTATCAAATCTTATGAAATTTGAGTTCTGAAGGTGAATTTTTCCTAAAAATTTGATCTGCAGTGATTAAATTCACAGCAAATGGCTGGCACTCTGCATGCCCTAAAAAGATGCGTATAGTAACATAATATAGTAACATAGTTAGCAAGGCCGAAAAAAAAAAATTGTCCATCCATTTCAGCCTATATTCCGTCAGAATAAATCCCCTGATATCCCTCTATTTGCTCCTTAGGACTATATCTAACTCCTTTTAATATCTTTGAAGCAAACACAGCCTTAGTGATTTCACTATAGAAACATAGTAACCCAGTAGTAACTAATAAGAAATATAATAAGAAACAGTCCAAAAATTATCCCTCTTATTCATTTATGTTCAGGCAGACTGTTCTGTACAAAACACTGACTCAAACTGTTGTTATCTTTGTTAGAGGTAACATCATGTTGCTGTGACTGAGATGAGTGATGTGCCATATATTCCAAAGTTTCCTTTACTTCTTCCTCACTAATAAACTTTCCTGCACCAAAGACAGCCAATGCTGCTCGCTCCCACATTCTAAGCCAAGGCGTTTTTTTTATTTTTTGCTTACACCACCAAGTCCACTGCCACTTTCTCTTTTTGGAAACATTTTATACTACACTATAATTAACTTTGGCAATATTTTAACCCCAATTACCTACACTCTTGTCAAAAATGACATAATAGGAAATGTTAGGTAGGTAGGTACATAATTACATAGGTACATATGTTGAAAAAAGTAAATTGACTTTAACCCGCAATGTAATGTGTATTGAGTAAATCATCCAGCCCTTTTTAAAGGCAGTTATTGTGTCTGCCATTACTACTTCTTGTGGTAGGGCATTCCACATTCTGACATACTGAAAATAACCCTTTCCAATTTAGCTGCTGAAACTGCCTTTCTTCCACCGGTGAAGAGCACAACATGATCCTTAGCTTGGTCTTTGGAAGGAATAAGTCATGTGCCAGTCCCTTTGTACTGACCACACATATATTTATATATGTAAATGATATCTCTTCTGATGAATCTTTTTTCTAATCTAAACAAGCCCATCTTTTACAAATTATTATGATATGAGAAGTATTCCATCCCTTGTAAAATTTATTTGCTCGCCTATGAACTGACTCTAACTTCTGAATGTCCTTTTTAAAATTGGGGCACAAAACTGGTCCCATATTCTAGATGTGGCCTCACAAATGATTTATAGAGGGATAACAATATGTTGGCATGGCAGGATTTTATCTTTTTATACACCATAAAATCTTTTTTTCTTTTGCGGCTGCTGCTTGCTAAACAAAAAGTCAAATGTGACAGCAGTCCATAGTATAAGTGTGATATGCACAGTGTCAAATTGAGCAGATGTACAGAACTAGACATGCACAGTTAAGTGTCTATTTTTTTATCTTTTTGTTTTCTATTTTTTCAACAAAATGCAAATCCGTTCACAAAATTGACAATATAGGAAATGCTAGGCAGATGTACAAATAAAAAGTCAGAACCTGAAAATATTGCAATTCATTGGTGTGACAAATACTGATATAAAATTTGACTATTAAAACAGGCATGCAAAAAAATATGTTGCGACATGTAGACTTTGTCAGGTAAACAATTGGGGTTACAAGTCTGGATTTTAGGGAATTTTATTTTGTATTAGTAAAAAATAATTATTCTCCACCTTCACAAAAATGATTGCACTAGAAATGTAAAAACTCAGTACAGTTCTTTGTAACAATCAAGTTTACCATGTGACACTGATTTCAGATTTTATTTCTGTAATAAATATTGTGCAAGATTGCTTCTGCTTTTTACTGCATTAAGAGTGAAGAAAAAATGTGAATTTGTAGTTCAAATGGATTAGAAAAGATGCCTGCTACACCTACATAGCACCTCTTCTATTACTCTCCCTATCAAATTATTTTCTGCAATATTACCAGATTACAAACACAAACACATGAGCCATGCACACAGTGAACAAGCCCGTAGGGACGTTGTTCATACCACCGGAAGACTGAAACATAGAACAGCACAGTAAAACAAACTTATAAAAATACTCTTTTGTAAAAAAGTAACAGTAAACAGTAAGTGCTAGTAAAAAGATGATAAAATACAGGGTATTTGGTTGATAAGTTTTTTGCAAAAAATGCATACTAAGCCGCTCTACCAAACATCAAGGTATATCTGTAATATTACCTGATTGCTATTCTCAACGTCTTTAGTGCTGCAGTTATACCAAACATTGCTGTCTCAACTATTTGTCCAGTGTTTTAGGACTTTCATTTTCTATCTTTATTTCTGAATTGTGAGCTCTGACATCCTCTTAGTTTCCTAAAATCACCTTTGAAAGGCTGCTTAATGACTTACCTAGGATTTTATATACACTATGATAGTTCCCTCTTGATTGGTTGTGTTATACTATGTGAATGAATCAAAGAATCATAGAATGTTATAGTTGATAGGGACTTCCAGGGTCATCATGTCCAAAACTCTGTTTAATGCAGGATTCATTGAACCATATCAGACGGATGTCTGTCCAACCTCTGTTTGAAGACATCCATTGAAGGAGAACTCAACATCTCTCAATGGAGCCTGTTCCACTGATTAATCACTTTCAAAGTCAAAAAGTTTTTTCTAATATCTAATCTATATCTTCTCCCTTTCAGTTTCATTCTAATGCTACTCATGTTTCCATGTGCAAATGAGAACAAGGATGATCCCCCTACACTACGACATCCCTTCAGATATTTGTAGACAACAATTAAGTCACCTCTTAGATTTTTTTGCTAGCTGAACATTCCCAGATCCTTTATCCATTTCTTGTAGTAGATAGTTTTCAGCACCTCACCATACTGTTAGTACATCTCTGAACTTTCTAAAGTTTTTCAATGTCTTTTTATTGTGTGCCAGAACTGGACACAGTATTCCAGATGATGTCTAACGAAGAAGTAGAGGAGGATAATTACTTCACATAATCTAGACTCTATGCTTATTTTAAAACATCCCAAACTGAGTTTGCCTTTTTTGCTGCAGCATCACACTGTTGACTCATGTGCAGTGTGTATTCTATTAGTATACCCAACTGCAAGACTTTATGGGGAAGCCGGGTGGTTACTCCTGAATAGCGATGGGCAAGCCTGAACAGTTCATTTTGAGCACGGACCCCAAACACGGATTTCTCCAGGAAGTCTATGTTACTGTTTGAGTTTGGCACCTCGAATAATGGGTGTTTTCATCAGCTTGACAGAGCCATTGATGTGCTATTTCTGGGTAGACTGGGGGCTGATGTTCTTAGCCTGGGAGGATGGCGAATTCCCCTGGCCCATTCCCTGGCTATTAATATCAGTCCATAGCTTTCTGTTTAGCCTTTGCTAGTTTGAAATTATGGGGTACCCTTTGTCATTTTTTTCTGGGGTACCCTCATAAAATAACCAGTAAAGGCTAACCAAACAACTGTGATCTGATATTAATAGCCTGTGAGCCATTGGGATATTGCCTTACTTCACAAATATTGACATCAGCCTTAAGCTTTACCTCTAACAAAACGGAATCTCCAATAGTACATAGTAAAGAAATTCTCATTATGTGCACAAGCACAATTAGCACCCAAAATTTTCAATAGTAGGAATGACTAATAAAAAGACTGGAAAAAAAGGAGAAAAAGAGTCCAAAGCTACGCAAAAAATGTCAAATTTATTAAATAACAAAAAGACACAAAAGAGAGCAGGCCCAAATAAGGCACAAATGAAGTCAAATGAAGACAATATGTAATGTCAGTAAACCCAGAACAGAAAAGCTGATCAACAGCAAAACTAGTTCATACATGAGTAGTAGTTCAAGGTTAGAGAAAAATACATTGTACCGAAATAATCATCATAAGGTGCTTAAAAAGGTACTTGAAAAGGTGACATATGAAACGCTGCCTGCAGCGATTTCCACAATCATAATCAAGAAATCATTGCAGGCACCCAGTCAAAATCGGGAAATCATTGCAGGCATCCAGTCATAATCAGGGGATCTTTGCAGGCACCCAATGGGTGAAAGTATAGAATTGCACACTTGCCTGGCAATGATCTCCTGATTATGATTGGATGCATGCAAAGATTTCCCAATTTTGACTGGGTGCCTGCAATGACTTCTTGATTATGATTGAATTTAAGTGACCACCTGGTCACCTATTACTTCGTTGATATTATATCCTCTTGTGGAAATCGCTGCAGGCAGCGTTTTATGTCACCTTTTCAAGCACCTTATGATGATTTTTTTGGTACAATGCATTTTTCTCTAACTTTGAACTACTACTCATGTATGACCTAGTTTTGCTGTCAATCAGCTTTTCTGTTCTGGGTTTACTGACCTTACATATTGTCTTCATTTGACTTCATTTGTGCCTTATTTTGGCCTGCTCTCCTTTGTGTCTTTTTGTTATTTAATAAAATTGACATTTGTTGCGTAGCTTTGGACTCTTTTTCTCCCTTAAGCTTTCCTTCTGCTGCTTATGAAGATTACTGGGAACCACCACAAGTTGTTTTTTTCAATTCTTTTGCAAACTCTTTGTTTAATTAGCAGTTTTTGCAGAATTAATGGATGGAAACCAGTTGCTGTTATGCTTCATATACATAACATATATAAACAGAGAAACTCATTCTTTTTTGGCCTTTGTTTTTTTCTCACTTTTATTCACTCTTGACAAACTTCAGTTTTTTTTTCCGGGAGTTGATGTTGAGTTCTGGACGTAGAGGGTGGGAAAGATGTTGCTCATAAGTTAAGAAAAATGCAGAATTCTCTTATAAGTTGTATTACAAAGTTTTTTATATTAGCTTGCCATAACACTGATTCACAAATGTGACCCTGAGTCAATCCATCATACAGGATAGTAAACAGGTCCGGGGTCAAATACCAAAAGACTTTGTCATGAACTGAGAAATAAGATAAAGGCATAGTCATGTCATAGTCCAAAGCAAGAATTTCATGAAAATAGCTGATCAAGACTAAGGGGCTAAGCAATCTAATATTTCCAGGCAAGATCTAAGGTCAGGCAACTAAAGATCAGAAACAGAGCACTGGGAAACTGTGGCACCCACACACCACTGAGCTAAGACTACGATTGGCAATAATCAGACATTGATAGCCAGCATATAGCTGAGTAAGCACCCAGAACGTAAAAGACCTGGAAGAAAGCCAGCATGCCCCTGATTTTGTGTCTGAGCTGTCACTCACAATATTGAGCCAAAACTCAAATCTTTTCTTGGATCCATATCAACTCCAATGAAAAAGATATTAGAATTTCGGACGCTCCAATAAACACAACTCTCTGCATCTTGTACTCCAAACCTCCACTGACAGAAATCAGAGGAAGTGGCGACAAGGAAGACAACACTGAAGGGACAAACTCTTTTAACTCCTTTACTCCCGATGGTTGTTTGCACGTTAATGACCGGGCCGATTTTTACAATTCTGAACACTGTCCTTTTATGAGGTAATAACTCTGGAATGCTTCCATGGATCCTGGTGATTCTGACACTATTTTCTCGTGACATATTTTACTTCATGAAAGTGGTAAAATTTCTTCGATATAACTTGCGTTTATTTGTGAAAATAAATGGAAATTTGGTGCAAATTTTGAAAAATTCGCAATTTTCCAACTTTGAATTTTAATGCTCTTAAATCACATAGATATGTCACCCAAAATACTAAATAAGTAACATTTTCCACATGCTTATTTTACATCAGCACAATTTTGGAACCAAAATTTTTTTTGTTAGGAAGTCATAAGTAGTGTTGAGCGATACAGCTCGATATCTAAAAATATCGTATCGAAATGGTATCGCCGATATCACTAAATATCGTCGATATCCAATTCCGATACCGGAAGTCCCATGTAAGTCTATGGGAACAAAATATCACAACAAAAAAAACCCTTTCTTTCGTTGTAAACACAAAATATACACACATAGAATACATATATATATATATATGTCATTGTGACATATATATATATACATATATTTATAGTTTATACACTTCTACATAGTAAAATAGACTCTGATTCAATTGCCGGGTAAATCCGTGACATACCCCATAGAAGTCGACGGGCTCGGTGCCGAGTACCTCCAAAACCTCTGGCTCTGTGCGACTCAACTTGGGCGTCACGAACAGGATTCTGTAGCTCGCTATAAGCGAGTCCTGTGTGCCTGAATTGAACTGGTTTTGTGCTTGAGAATTGCTAAAATCATCAGAGAATGTATTTGCCATTTTTCAGCCATATCTGCGTCACGACGAGGCACTGGTGAAGAAGAAGGGCGTGCTCTTCGTGGGTGTACACTCAGTGACGCGAAAACGATGGCTCTAAATGGTACTGCAATGTAAGATCGTGCCCCACAGCTCTTCAGTTCCGCCTCCTCATCCTCCTCAGTGTGCGGAAACTAACGCGAAGGTCCCGCCTCCCTACAAAAGAGGGGCCCTCTCCTGATGCTAATGACACATGTGACTTGGCAGAGATGGCTAATGGACACGAGCAGAAGTGTGAAGGGATGGAGCAGTCAGACTCAGAGCTCTCCCCCCACGGAAGCGACCCGATCGCCACGGAACCACCGTTGGGCACCCGGCCTGGAAACCCTCCTACGCTGCAAGAAGCGGAGGATACCCTAAGAGGCCTGGCCCGGCACCGGGAGGAGGTCGCCAGGATGGAAGCTAGCTGGCGTGCCCTAAAAATAAACTTGGAGCGGCGCCAATCCCTCTTACCTGAAGTGTCTGTACCGGAAGGTGAGGCACCCGTTCTAGTAGAGGAGCCCTTGCAATGTGATCCGGTTGACGTTGTCGCAGTGGAGGCACCCGTTCCTGCAAAAAACTCTGCACCGGCAGCACCCCAGATCCCGCTGTCTGCCCCCGTCGCTGAGACAGAAGAAGTGACACCCGTCCTCATGGAGGAGGCCGCGCAGGCACCAGAGGTCTACCTGCCTGTACCGGAGCCCCGACTGTCATCTGTTCCAGAGCCGGCTGCTTCCTCCGCAGGTGAGCGCCGCCAGGACTGGGGGGCGCCAGGAGAGCTGCTGCAAACCGGACACTGTAAGCTGGCATTTGATGGTGGAGACACGGAGCAGCTGGTGGAGGAGAATTACAACCGGCGTCAGGAGGAAGAGTGCAGACGTTGGGAGCGGGAAGCAGAGCGACAAAGGGAGCAGCGAGAATCCCAAAAGCTTCACCAACGTAAGCTGGAGAAGGACCGGGCAGAGAAGGACCGGATGAGAAAAGATAAAGGAACCCTGTGGGAGCCGCGGCGTAAGGGTGCAGTACGGAGCTTTAAATTGAAAGGTGGTTGGGGCTTCATCCAGGAGCCTGGACTTTATTTAGAAGTTTTTGTGAACCGGCGGGACGTGGAGGCTCACCTCCCAGAAGGACACCCGGGGAGGGACCTGTTGCCAGGAGACTTGGTGACTTACACCCGACACTGGGGTTACAATGGATGGTACACCCTAAATGTTACCAGGTGCGACCCCTACTCCCCAGAGTGTCAGGAACCTGTGAGACCCTCGGAGCCTTCAGCCTCCCACATCCAGGCCTCTGCAAAAGTGCCCACCCCACGCCGTAAATCTCCCCAGCCTCCCTCAGTGGTCTCCTCAGCAGCCCCAGCTATGGACATGATAAGTATAGCTGGCCCGTACCCGGCGCCTGTTAGGCCCCCTGGGGTTCGTTCAGTCCGGGACATAGGGTTCCAGACCCGGAGGGAGATGAAAGAGGTGGCCACACAGACCCAGATAGCGGGTCACGACTTGACTGTACAGGCCACACGACGTCATCAGGTCCTGGTGGTCCTTGGTGCCTCGGATGTTTGGCAAGCATCAGAAGAGTACCAGGTGGTACCTGGAACACCCCTGCCAAAGAATTATAAATAACCCGGACAGGGTCCCTGTATGTAAATAGTTAACTTGTTGATGTACCCGGACGGGTGAATGTTCATAAAAAAGTTTTTTAATTTAATAAAAAAAAAAAAAACACAGTTTTCATTACTTTTATTACAGTCTCATCCTGCGACGCCATCGATCTCCTGTAAAAAAATGAAAAAAAAAAAAAAGTATACCACCTGACCGACGCAGTCCATAGTAACGAGTGTCCCACGACGATCCAGCTCTGCTACATCAGAATGACAGGCAGAGCCTGTCATCCCGGCGCAGCACAGCTGATTACCTGCTTCCCCGGCGGTGACGTCATCGGACTGGTTTACGGCCGGGATTACCCTGCAGTCACTGCAGTTATCGTGAAAAACTGCATGTGACCGCCAGGGAGAAGATAATGGCGGCCATCAAGCAGTCCAGGACGTGACCGCCGGAGATCTTCTGCCAGGTAAGTGCCGCTGACTCCTGACAGACCCGACCGACGGACACTCACAGTGACAGTGACAAATCCGATTCCGGTATTCGATAAGACGAAAATATCGAAACGAATTATCGAAAGGCCGATAGAGCTAATATCGGCCGATATCCGATATTTGCAGTATCGTATCGCTCAACACTAGTCATAAGGGTTAAAAGTTGACAAGCGATTTCTCATTTTTACAACACCATTTTTTTTAGGTACCACATCACATTTGAAGTCACTTTGAGGGGTCTATATGATAAAAAATACCCAAAAAGTGACAACATTCTAAAAATTGCGCCCCTCAAGGTTCTCAAAACCACATTCTAGAAATTTATTAACTCTTCAGGTGCTTCACAGGAATTTTTTGTACTTCCAACAGGTGGCTCTATAGAGTTCAAGTCCTCTTTTTTTCTGAAGAGGCAATTTGCATATAAAATTTCCCAGAGGAGCATTGCACGGCGAATTAGCCTCCTTACTTTGACAACCCAGAGCTGGTATGTTACTCTCCACAAGGACCTCGGTCCAGAGCCTCTTACCTAGCCAAATCACTTCTCATACTTTGCACTGATGAGGGCCAATAGCCCAAAACATCGTGTCTGCAAATTGAGTCATATTGCAAGACTCGTTAAAGGGTTCATTGTGACTTGTTGGATCATTACTTCCAACAGTTGGCGCTATAGAGTTCAAGCCTCTTTTTCTTGAAGAGGCAATTTGCATATAAAAAATGAACATTTAACTTTCATTCACAAAAAAATTATTTCAGGTCCAATTTTTTTTATTTTCTCTAGGGTAACAGGAGAAATTGGACCCCAAAAGTTATTGTGCAATTTGTCCTGAGTATGCTGATACCCCATACCTGGGGGGAACCACTGTTTGGGTGCATGGCATATCACAGAAGGGAAGGAGAACCATTTAACTTTTTCAATGCAAAATTGGCTGGAATTGAGATCGGACGACATGTTGCGTTTGGGGAGCCCCTGATGTGCCTAAACAGTGGAAACCTCCACAAGTGACTTCATTTTGGAATCTACATGCCCCAAAGAACTTAACTAAATGTGTGGTGAGAACTTTGAACCCCCAAGAGTTTCATAGAAGTTTATAACGTACAGCCGTAAAATTAAAAATTCATATTTTTTCCCCAAAAATGATCTTTTCACCCTCAATTTTTATTTTCCCAAGGGTAACAGGACCCCAAAAGTTATTGTGCAATTTGTCCTGAGTACACTGATACCGCATATGTGGAGGTAAACTACTGTTTGAGTGCATGGCAGAGCTTGGAAGAGAAGGAGCGCCATTTGACTTTTTCAACGCAGAATTGACTGAAAGCCATGTCGCATTTGGAGAGCTCCTGATGTGCCTAAACGGTTAAAACCCCCACAAATGCCACCGTTTTGGAAAATAGACCGCTGAAGCAACTTATCTAAATGTGTGGTGAGCACTTTGTACCCCCAAGTGCTTCACAGAAGTTTATAACGTGGAGCTGTAAAAATAAAAAATCATATTTTTCTCAAAAAAGATCTTTTCATCCTCAATTTTTATTTTCCCAAGCGTAATAAGACCCCAAAAGAAATTGTGCAATTTGCCCTGAGTACACTGACACGCCATATGGGGGGATAAACTACTGTTTGGGCGCATGGCAGATCACAGTAGGGAAGGAGCTCCGTTTGACTTTTTCAACACAAAATTGTCTGACATTGAGATTGGACGCCATGTCGCATTTGGAGAGCCCCTGATGTGCCTGAACAGTGGAAACCCCCGAGAAGTGACCCCATTATGGAGACTAGACCCCCCCAAGGAACTTATCTAGATTTGTGGTGAACACTTTGAACCCCCAAGTGCTTCACAGAAGTTTATAACGCCCGGGCGTGAAAAAAAATCATATTTTTTCCAAAAACATGATTTTTAGACCACAATTTTTTATTTTCCCAAGGGTAACAGGTGAAATTCGTCCCCAACAGCTGTTGTTAAATTTGTCCTGAGTACGTTAATACCCATATGTGGGAGAAAACTACTGTATGGACATCAGGACTTGGAAGGGAAGTAGTGACGTTTTGGATTGCAGACTTTGATGAGATGGTCTGCGAGCGTCATGTTGCGTTTGGAGAGCCCCTAATGTGCCTAAACAGTGGAAACACCCACAAGTGACACCAATTTGGAAACTAGACCACCCAAGGAACTTATCTAGATGTGTGGGGAGAACTTTGAACCCCCAAGTGCTTCAAAGAAGTTTATAGCGTACAGCCATAAAAATAAAAACATTTTTTTCCACAAAAATATTTTCGCCCCCAATTTTTTTATTTTTACAAGGGAAACAGAAGAAATTGGACACAAAGAGTTATTGTGCAATTTGTCCTGAGTACGCTGATACCCAATATGTTGGGGTAAACCACTGTTTGGGTGCATGGCAGAGCTCAAAAGGGAAGGAGCACCTTTTGACTTTTTCAATGCAAAATTGGCTGTAATTGAGATCTGATGCCATGTCACGTTTGGAGAGCCCCTGATGTGCCTAAACAGTGGAATCCCCCCAATTATAACTCCAACCTTAACCCCAACACACCCCTTACCCTAATCCCAACCCTAACCCTAACCATAAATATAACTCTAACACACTCCTAACCCTAATCCCAACCATAACCCTAATCCGAACTTTAGCTCCAACCCTAACCCTAACTTTAGCCCCAACCCTAACCCTTAAATTGAAACTTACCATGTTATGGTCACTGCTTCCCAAATGCTCTATGACCTGTAGATCTGAAAATGTATCTGGTCTATTTGACAAAAACCAGGTCCAGCAGATTACCTTCCCTGGTTGGTTCATCAATCTCCTGAGAGAGATAATTGTCCTGAACTGTGGATAAGAAATTGTGCCTTTTAGCATAACCAGACGATTCTATGTCCTATTAAATGTCTGGATAGTTAAAATCCCCATTATAAGAGCCCTATTACTGTTTGCTGCCTTTTTAATTTGTTGTAGCATTTCATCCTCAACATTTTCAGCTATATAAGGAGGCTTGTAGCAAGCTCCAATTAGCAGCGCTTCATTATTGCCATCCCAATGTATAGTTACCTACAGTGATTCTACATTGCTGTAACTCCCCCCGATGTCTTCATTGAGCACAGGTTTTAGTGTGGATTTTTCGAATATGCACACCCCTCCAACTTTTTTGTCTTTCATGTCTTTTTTAAATGTAGTGTAACGCTCTACGTTTGTTACCCAGTCATGGCTCTCATCAAGCCAGATTTCCATAATGCCCACCACATCGTATTCTGTGACCGTCATGAGTCATATTATTAGCACATTTGTTACTCCTAATCAGTTCCCTGTTTTCCTTGCATATCCTATCCCCATAAATCCTCATTTACCCCTACTTTCTTTTTCTCTGTCTACTCTATCTTATTAGCACAGCTGCTCTCCCTCCCCCAAATACTAGTTTAAAAGCTCCTCCATCCATCTTACCATTTTTTCTCCAGCACAGCTGCACCCTCCCCATTGAGGTGCAGCCTGTCCCTACTGTGGAACCTGTAGCCTAGAAAATGACTAATTGGCAAGACTGTTAAAGGCAAACTCAGCAATAGGTAAAAATGATGACCATTCCTTGTGCTGAGCCGCAACAAAACACCTTAAAATTTGCAAAAACGATTAATTTGCCTATTCTGTCTGACAGTTGGTTTCAGCGTGGTAGGCAGAGGACAATGATGAGTCAATCTCCAGTTTCCTATGAAAATCTCTCCAGACTTTGAAGCCAAATTGCACCCCTCTGTCATATACAATGTTAGAAATTCCATGCAATTTTGCAACATGACTGATAAATAACCTGGAAAATGTTTCAGCATTCAGTAACCCAAATAAAAAAGCAAAATGAGCCTGTTTGCTAAATCAGTCAACCACCACCCAAATAACAGTTTGCCAACTAGACAAGGGCAAATCACTGATAAAATACATGGACAAATGAGTCCACAGTCTTTTAAGAATTGACAATGGAGCCCAATGGAGCCAATTGCCTGGCCAGCCAGTTATGACAGTTTTTAGCAAGTTTACAAACTTCAGAAATGGAAAAAATCTCGAATATCAATATATACTGATGGCAACCAAACAAGCCTAGCAATTGCTTTCTGCATAGCTGTGACCTCAGGATGACCACTCAAGACAGAATCATGAAACTCTTGTAAAAGACACAATCTTAGGCACACAGTTACAAAAAATTTGGACCCTGGAGTACCTGAAGGGGCCAATGACTGGACTCTTTGTATATCCGCTTCTAAATCCGAAAACATCATAGAAACCAGTATACCCTAGATTAAGGGCTTGTGAAAAAGCGTCAGCCCTCACATTCTTGGAACCAGGCCTTAACATGATAGAAAAATTTAATGTAAAATAAAAATAACTATCTTGCCTGTCTTGGGGTTAACCATTTAGCTGATTCAATATAAACTAATTTCTTATGATCTGCCACCACAGTGACTTGGTGAACTGCCACTGCCAAAAAAAATCTCAGTTCTTCAAAAGCTAATTTTACAGCGAGAAGGTTGCGATTTCCCACATCATAATTTCTTTCAGCGGGTGAAAATTTCATAGAAAAAAATGCACATGACTGCAAAAGGGTCAGAGTTTTGGAACATTGAGACAATGCGGCCTGACTCAGACCTCCAAAGCATCCACCTCCACAAAGAACTGTCGCTGGAGATCAGATTGGATTAAAACTGGAGCAGACATAAACCTCTTTTAAGCTCTTAAAAGCTCCATTAGCATCCAGTGACCAAACCATAAGGTCTGCCCCTTTACATGTGATATCAGTAAGGTTTAACAATCTGAGAAAATCCCATAATAAATGTTCTATAGCATTTGGTGAAACCTAGAAAATGTTGCCTGACAAGGATGAACCCAATCAATTATGGCCTGTACTTTCACAGGATTCATCTTAAACCATTCAGCCGAAACAATGAACCCCAATAACTATGTTATTCTTTTTTTTGTATTATTCTATGCTTGATGAAGAGACCCGAATAGTCTCGAAAGCTTGCAATTTGTTACCATCTTTTCAGTTAGCCATTAAAAGGTATAAACTACTGAGGACTTTCAAATCTAAATATTTTTCTCTCAGCTTTTGTAATGCAAAGTGGACATGTTAATATACAAATTTCAAATCGGGAGAAAAAATTAGAATGTCATCTAGTTACACTACAATAAATCTTATAATGCAATCAGAAAAGATGTACCGTATATACTCATGTATAAGCTGAGATTTTCAGCACTTTTTTTGTGCTGAAAATGCCCCCTCGGCTTATACACGAGTCATATGGCAGAAACCAGTGGGGGAGGGGATGCGGCGGCAGGAGTCGGTGGCTGGGACATCATACTCACCCTCCCCGTGCCATCGCTGAACGTCCCTGCAATCCTGCGTTCTCCTCGGCTTCCTGCAGCTCTCCCCGGCTTCCTGCAGCTCTCCAGCGCTGAGCGGTGACGTAATACCCGCTCATTAAGGTCATGTAATATGGACGCGACGCCACTCCCATGTAAGCCCTTCTACAATCAAATTTAGAAAACCATTTAGCCCCTTTAAGCTGATTTTAAAGGTTAGGGATAAGTGGAAGTGGGTATGTACTATCAAATGTAATTTTGTTTAAACCCTTAACGACCGCCGATACGCCTTTTAACAGTGGTGGTTAAGGGTACTTAAACCACAGCGCCGTTAATTCACGGTACTGTGGCTTAAGTATATAGCACACCCCAGAGTCGGATTTTCTCCAGGGTCTCGGCTACTGGGAGTAGTCGAGACCCCATAGAACATGATTTGGTTCGTTTTTTACCGACCCCGCTTTTGCGATTGCCGTTATTAACCATATAACGGCGACCGCAAAAAAAAAGAAGCGATTCTCCGTTATCTTTCTCTCTCGTCTGATCTATTCACACATCAGAGGGGAGAGAAATAGGGTCCCGGGACACCCGATCTGTCCCCTGTACCTCCGGGTGTCCTCTCCGACCTCCCATGGCTCCCGCGGCTTCTTCCTGCAAATAAAATGGCGGGTGCATGCGCAGTGCGCCCGCCAAATCTGCCGGCCGGCAGATTCATTCATTCAGTGCAGGTACATTTTGATCACTGTGATAAATGCTATCACAGTGATCAAAAAAAAAAATAGTAAATTAACCCCCCTTTTATCACCCCCTTAGTTAGGAACATATAATAAAATAAAGAAATTATATTTATTTTCATTTTTCCATTAGGGTTAGGGTTATAATTAGGGTTAGGGTTACAATTAGGGTTAGGGTTACAATTAGGGTTTAGGATTAGGGTTAGGATTAGGGTTAGGATTGGGATTAAGGTTAGGATTAGGGTTAGGATTGGGATTAGGGTTAGGGGTGTGTTGGGGTTAGGGTTGGAGTTAGAATTGGGGTTTCCACTGTTTAGGCACATCAGGGGCTCTCCAAGCACGACATGGCGTTCAAAAAGTCAAATGATGCTCCCTCCCTTCCGAGCCCTGTCTTGCGCCCAAAGAGTGGTTTACCCCAACATATGGAGAATCAGCGTGCTCAGGACAAATTGCACACCAATTTTGGGGTTCTGATTTCTCCTGTTACACTTGGGAAAATAAAAAAATAGCTGGCTAAAAAATCATTTGAGGAAAAAAATGATTTTTTTTTTTCATGGCTCTGCGTTTATAATTTTCTATGTAGCACTTGGGGGTTCAAAGTGCTCACCACACATCTAGATAAGCTCCTTGGGGGGTCTAGTTTCTAAAATGGTGTCACTTGCGGGGGTTTTCTACTGTTTAGGCACATTAAGGGCTCTGCAAACACAACATGACGCCCTTAGAACATTCCATCAAAGTCTGCATTACAAAATGGCACTCCATCCCTTCCAAGCTCTCCCATGCGCCCAAACAGTGGTTCCCCCCACATATGGGGTATCAGCGTACTCAGGAAAAATTGCAAACCAACCTTTGTGGTCCAATTTTTCATGTTACCCTTGGGAAAATAAAAAATAACGGGCTAAAAAAATCATTTTTGAGGAAAAATTTTTTTTTTTTTCACGGCTCTACGTTATAAACTTCTATGAAGACTTGGAGGTTCAAAGTGCTCACCACACATCTAGATAAGTTCCTTAAGGTGTCTAGTTTCAAAAATGGGGTCACTTGCTGGGGTTTCCATTGTTTATGCTCATGAGGTGCTCTCCAAATTCGACATGGCGTCGAGCCAATTCTGCGTTGAAAAAGTCAAACGTCACTCCTTCCCTTGCGACCTCTGCCGTGCGCCCAAAAAGTGGTTTACCCCTACATATGGGGTATTGGCGTATTCAGGAGAAGTTGCACAACAAAGTTTGTGGTTCATTTTCTCTTTAACAATTTGTTCTGAAATAAATTTTTTGCAAAAAAAGTTAAATGTTAATTTTTTCCTTCCACATTGCTTCAGTTCCTGTGAAGCACGTAAAGGGTTAATAATCTTCTTGAATGTGGTTTTGAGCACCTTGAGGGGTGCAGTTTTTAGAATTGTGTCACTTTTGGGTATTTTGTATCATATAGACCCCTCAAAGTGACTTCAAATGTGATGTGGCCCCAAAAAAAAATGGTGTTGTAAAAATTAGAAATCGCTTGTTAACTTTTAACCCTTATAACTTAGTAACAAAAAAAATTTAGCTTCCAAGATTGTGCTGATGTAAAGTAGACATGTGGGAAATGTTATTTATAAAGAGATTTGTGTGACATATCTCTCTGATTCAGGGAATAAAAATTAAAAATGTGAAAATTGCTAAATTTTCAAAATTTTCGCGATATTTCCGCTTTTTTCATAAATAAACGCAAGTCATATAAAAAATTTTTTTACCACTAACGTGAAGTACAATATGTCACGAAAACACAGTCTCAGAATCAGCGGGATTCGTTAAAGCGCTCCAGAACTATAACCTCATAAAGTGATAGTGGTCAGAAATGTAAAAATTGGCCCCGTCATTAAGCTGCAAATTGGCTCTGTCGCTTAGGGGTTAATTCATGGAAATCGAGTTAAAGACGGAGACCACCATCTTTCTTTTTAACAAAGAAAAAAACATGTCTTTCATGTACTCCGGCCGACCCCCCAGACTAGCGGTGCAAATTTGTACAGAACGAAGAAATCACTCAAGACAACTGAACCTCCATTTAACATCCTTCCAACCCCAATCAATAACATGAATCTGAATAAACAGTGATGGAAACCCCAATACCAACCCAGCAGGTAAATTATCCAAAACAAAGCAAGAGATGGACTCCAAGTGAAGTGTTCTTACTCACAGTGTAATCTCCACCATTAGCAGATGGACAAGATTCTGGAGTAACAGTGTCCTGTTAATAGCAAACAGTTGAAAGGATATTTCCAACTTAAATGTCTCTAATGTTAATTTCAAAACCAGTCCTGAATCTATAAAGTTGGCTGCAGATCTGCAGTCACTGGAAGGTAATGTTGATTTTAACTGGTTCTTGAATAATATTTCCATGTTTAGCAATACATTATCTGAGAAGTAAAGAGGTACCTGAAAGTCTGGGTGACCTCTGAGATTGCGTCAACATTTCCTCTCAACAGTCTGAGAGCTGGCAGCTCCAACTTCCATCTGTTCCATCTCATATGAGTGGACAGATTGGAGGTGATTGACCAAAACACCCTGCTGCTCACCACAGCTCTCCCTAATTCTGTGATCCATTTGAATGGTCTCGGTCAAGGAACAAGGTGGAGTATGCATAGATAGAGCATACATATGTATAGTGTGAGCCATTTATATGGATACACCTAAATTAAATGGGAATGGTTGGTGATATCAACTTCCTGTTTGTGGAACGTTAGTTAATGGGAGGAGGAAGCTTTTCAAGATGGGTGGTGACCATGGCGGCCATTTTGAAGTCAGTCATTTTGGATCCAACTTTTTTTTCCAATGGGAAGAGGGTGATGTGACACATTAAACTTATTGAGAATTTCAAAATCATAAACAGTGCCCTATAGGCAATACTTTATTGATTAAAATACCTAAATCGGTAACACCAAAAAAAGTGACAAACAAAATGTACAATAAACGTGTTCCAAGTTTAAAACAATTGGGTACACCTAAGCTCTCACCTGCCTGTCTGCGGAGGTTGGCACCCTAGGGGGAAACGTTGTGGCACCCCCGCTCCAAGATGGCTTACCCTAGTGGCCCTATTAAACCCTGCAGCACTAGGGAATCCCTCTGCCCAATCGCTAAGGGGACCCCTGCAAATAGACAGAGACCAATTAAGTCTAGGACGACCCTATGTCCCAAGAGGTTAAAATCAAAATTCATCACAGGTGGCAGTGGGTGGTATCTCTCAGAAGATTAATAATGGCTGGTGTGAACGACAGCTACACAGATATAGCCTCTAATAATAGATGGGGTCAATGTGGTGTAGATAGCGCACTGAGCTCGATGGTACCTGCTGACTGCAATGATAGTGTGAGCTCACAGTGTGCACGGGGTTATAAGATATATATCACATATTCAAAATATCACACATGCATGATATAATACCACTAAATCAGCGTGGTTTATGTCAAGCATCTGCATTCTCAGATTGACAGATATTGCTGTATGATAAATGACCTACTGAACTCAATGATACCCAATATATTCAGTGATCATGAAAATATATACCCTCAGAGTACGCGGGGTTCAGATAATATATGTCCCACACATGGTACCTGCTAACTATGGTACCACTATAACAGCGTGGTTAATGTCAAACATCAGCATTCTCAGATTGACAAATATTGCTGTATGATTAATGACCTACTGAACTCAATGATACCTCATACATTCAGTGATCATGAAAATATATACCCTCGGTGTATGCGGGGTTCAAATGATATATGTCCCATATTCAGTATTACACAGATAAATAGCGTCAATCATAGGGAACGCCCCCCAAGTGAAGCCTCAAATGCAAGGCAATGTAATGCACAGAAAACAGCAGGATCACAGATTGTCAAACTATTGCACTATCCCCTTGAGCCTAAACACCCATCAGGGTATATCCAATTAGGTTCCCCTCATATCCTCCCAAATTGGAGTACAGAAACCAGCCATTGAGAGTAACCAACTATGGATAGCAGGAGAGATACGTTAATGATACATAGTGCTTGTGATACTTTTCTCTCCCGGCTACCACCCATCAGCCATATGTTAGCGCCTCAATGCGTTTTGCCCATGTGGGCTCATCAGGAGGCCAGATAAACCGATGGCAAGTGTCCTAAGGATGGTGCAGCGACTAACCGAAAATAGAAACAACTCCTCTATTTGTACATGATGCCCTTTTGATCTTTTGAGTATTATTTATTGAGAATTTCACAAGAAAAACAATGGTGTGCTTGGTATTCTTCTCAGCATAGACAATTGCCTTCAGATACGAGATGTGCAGCATCTGAAACAACCGATACTGGAAGCCTGTGCTAGCATTTCTTCTGCGGTGTTGCTATCAGTGTGTCAAGAGTGGGAGAAGAGGGTTGCATTGACAATCCAACACAATGGGCTGCACTTTGAACACATTTGATAAGTGGTCATAACTTATATATAACTCATGAAAGAATTGTTTTTCTCAGCATGTACCTGACTCAGATTGGGAAACTAAGCTGTGACTTTCTGTGCACAGAATAAGTGATGGATAGCGCGTTCACCACAGTGCCTTCTATCCTAATAATCTTTATTTTATTTTTATAATAATCTTTATTTTTATATAGCGCTGACATATTCTGCAGCGCTTTACATACATTATCATCGCTGTCCCCAAATGGGGCTCACAATCTAATTTCCCTATGGCCCCAATGGGGCTCAAAATCTAATTTCCCTATCAGTACCCTATCAGCATGTCTTTGGAAGGTGGGAGGAACCTGGAGTACCAGTAGGAAACCCACACAAACATGGGGAGAACATACAAACTCCTTGCAGATGTTGTACTTGGTGGGATTTGAACCCAGGACTCAGTGCTGAAGGCTGCAGTGCTAACCACTGAGCCACCGTGCTGCCCCTGATATTTTACAGTAAGCTAGAATACTTACTGTGCATGACACTGTGTTCACTTTTTCTTTCCCTTTACCTGTGCAGTTGGTACACTGATGAAGGTTGTTTGAGACCAAAATGGCTGTACTTATTTATGGACTCCAGATACAATCAAGAAATTTGTTCCAAAATTCCTTTGAGTGATAAGTTTTTTATATACTCACTGTGTCAAGGACACAGTGAGTGGTGGAATCATGACAATTGCACTATTATTAATTAAAGAGAACCTGTCAGCAGGATTGTACACAGTAACCTAAAAACAGTCAGGTCGTGCCGTTAGACAGATGAAAACGATACTTTTGTTGATGAAATCCGTCTTGTGGTTGCTGTTTAATCTTTGTTTTCAGTTTTAAGTTAGTGATATGCTCGTTCTCTAGGGCAAGCCTGTGAGGGGGTCTTCGTGAAGTGCTCTGATTAGGTATTCACTAAACCCTCAGTGGCCTGCCCCCTATTTTATATAATGAATAATATATATATATATATATATATATATCTTGGAAATAAAATCACCTTATGAAGGGAGGTGCCGGCGGTGGTGCCTGTGCTGCAGCATGATCGCTTATGTAATGTGTATGTAATTCATTTGTTTGAGGTTATCCTGAAATTTATTAAAAAAAATCTTTTTGAAAATGGCACCAGCCATGCCTGTGCAGTTTCAGCTGTCAGTGATGGTGGCGCCATCTTTGTAGAGAAAAAAAAAATCATACGCCAAGATGGCTCCACTGATAGCTGCTATTGTGCAGGCGCCAGGGGGCGCGATCTTTCTAGAGAAAACAAAAATAATTTCCTCATTTTTATCACTATAGCAGCGCCAAACTGACACTATTTGTAGGTTACTGTGCACAGTCCTGCTGAGAGATTCCCTTTGATACAAGGTTTGTTGAAATAGCAATTAACATTTAGTAAAATGCACAAAAATTTCAACAAAAAAAGTTGAATAACCTTAGCTCTTAAAGAACCTGAAAATTTATCACTTTTGCACTTTTAAAAATATAAAAATTCATGATTCTCAAAACTAGTCTTGTATATTGTATGCATAAAAGACTAAATAACAGATTAATACATGCACTAGAAAAAATGTAATTCTTTCAAAAACTGTGCAAGTGTACCTAGAAGTATTCATGCTTTGATGCTGTTTTGAAAACAAAGGGTGGTTACATTTCTCTTTTGTTTATTCACTTTGCATTTTGTTAAATTATGAAAATAATTTATTATCATTTCCATTTTTTAAAGCTTTCCTAATATGCAGCATTTTTTTTACACAACCGTGTAAAATGTTTGCACAATATTGCACACATATAAATATAAATGTTAACAAATGAGAAAAAATCTTAATGAATTTTACCAATTCATGGTAAAAAAATGCATTTGAAAATTTATTTTCTGTGAATGACAGGGCCAGACAAAGTATCTCAATTTGGTGGGAGGAGGTGTGAGACAAAAAGGTATATTGGATATGAAACCAAAAAAGGTAAAGAAAAAGTGAGCTTGTACAACTGAGTGCATGTAGCTAAATGTCAACAGCACTGTAGTAGTATTACTTGGGGTTGTACCTCAGTGGCCACATACTCACATATAGAGGACAATGCTACTACAACTACTCTTACAGATGTAGGAGCTGTATCATAAATGTCTTCATTAGTTTATGGAAAGTACTATGAGTGATACTAAGTAAAAGACAATAACAAGGAAAAGTCTAAATGATACCCAACAAATGATAAACAAGATCATGATGGCTAAATATCCCGTAGGATAATGTATTTAAACGATATACAAAAACAAAAAAACAGGTAAACAGCTGATTATTATGGGTAATTGACAAAATAGTATGAGAAACAAGAGGAACCACAGAAAGTCTTGTGGTATATCTATCTAGATAATCAAATAAATTCTAATAAAAGAATACAATATAATATCAATACAATGTATTATAATGTAAAGGCCATCTAATATAAATATAATATAATGTAATATAATAGACATCTTTCTTTGATAGGACTAAACCTAATATTTGTTAAACATGTAGATCTTGACGACACAAAACCAGATTTTTGGATATTAGTCTGAGTAAGTGCCTTTTAACCAGAATATCTTTTACATTTTATGCCCAAAGAGCAGTTATTCTGAGATGTGGAGTTAAATACTTGTCTAGTGTTTGATTGGCTGTTAAAATGGACCAATTTTTAAGCAATTACGCATCATCTGCTATCAAGAGTGGAATTAGGTGAGGAATTTTACTTGACTATTGGATGTCGTTCTGTTATTTTGGTGTTAAGGCTGTTGAAGGTTGATATGTTTAGCATTGTTGTATGTCCCTTTTTATAGATCTGTGGCTATTTCAGCAGTCAAGAAAAAATTTATTAAAATTAGCAGATTGATGTTCTAAATTATCTTTGAAATATATACCATATGTATCATCCTTAAGATTTTATCTACAGGTATGGCACAAATCAGCTGTGGGGGTTTAGAGGAGGTAACATATAACAGAAAAGTAACCAAAATCTTTTTCATGAATACATCTTTAACATGACATTTGGATCACTTTTTATGACAACATCTAAAAATTCAATTGCACATATGTAGTGTTTATGAGCCAAGCAGATATTGAGATTGTGGTTGTTAAGTTGGATCATAAACGTACCTAAATCACCGGCAGAACCCTTCTAGATCAGAAAAACATTATCAATGTACTTCAGACAAAAAAGACGCAATCTAACGAGACCAATCTGACAGAAAAATGTCCTGATTATAACAATTAGTTACAGCCTCTATCAGAATTCAGAGCTTTATTTAAAAATCATCAGGTGTTAGAGACAAAATGTCCAGGACTTGCTAAATTAGTGTCCACACAGACTTATTTTGGAAATTTCTATTCTGGAAATTGGGGTCTGGGGGGTAAGGTTTCTCCTTGTGGAGAGTGACATACCAGCTCTGGCATGTCGAGGTAAGGAGGCTTATTCGCCGTGCAATGCTCCTCTGGGAAATTTTAATATGCAAATTGCCTCTTCAAACAAAGAGGACTTATACTCTATAGCGCCACCTATTGGAAGTAGCGATCCTACAAGTCACAATCAACCCTTTAACGAGTCTTGTAATATGACTTAGGATAAAAGCCAAATCAGAATCTCCATTTGCAGACAAGGTGTTTTGGACTGTTGGTCCTCGTCAGTGCAAAGTAGGAGAGATCTGATTTGGCTTGATGAGAGATGTCACTCTCCACAAGGAGAAACCTTACCCTCCAGACCCCAGTCCAGAGCCTCTCATCTAGCCAAATCAGATCTCTTCTACTTTGAAATCTTCATCTTTATTGATTCATAAAAACATGAATAATGGCATGCTCCTGGACAAGCTCAGGACAAGGCTACGCGTTTCGATCACAGGGATCTTTATCACAGCTGACATATTCAGACAAAGGCACATATTTAAGACAAAGGAAGACCAATCACGATCAGAAAAAATGTCATGTGATTTTTGACAAATCCTTTAACAATTTGCACATAACGAATAAAGAAACAAAAACAATATTTGCACAAATAAAATCAATGCAAAGAAATAAAATTAATAATGGAACATCAATTCGTTTCTTTTGTTGAGACCAAATGGATGTCTGGTATGTAGATTGAAGATCCAGAAAGCTTCACGTGTGAGGAGTCGCTGACGTGCATCTCCAATAATAATTAATCTCCAATCGCAAATAATAAACCATGATAATGTCTTGAATTTATCTGCACGAGACTTTACCAAAACGCAATTAGATGTTTTGTCCTTAGGTCTGAATTTTGTGCCCGATCAGAATTTCAATCTTTTTTCTACTATTTTGGACGTCAATAAGTTTATGCGAGACCTTACCATCAAAAAGCATTTTTTAAATCATTCTGATGAGACCCCTTTGCAGGAGTCGCTGACATATAATAATGAATTTACTGACTTGTCTTCCAGAGAACAGGTATCTCTCAACACTTTGTTTAGTTTGTCTACTCATTCCTATGATAATGAATCTGATACTATTCATGCACCTGTGTTTAAAACAAAAAATCCCTCTTTTTATCCCATTCAATCCAGGCCTGATTGCATGACTAAATACCAGGAGGTGATAGAGAGGGATTTAAAAATCCTGCATGATAGGGTTAAAATGGGCAGCAGCAGAAATCATTCCAATTTAACAAAAGCCCAGAAAACTGCATTAGATGAGATCAAAAGTATGTCAGATATAATAATTAAAATATCGGACAAGGGTGGCATGGTAGTTATCCTGAATAAAGAGGATTATCATTCTCAAATTATGTCTCTCTTGTCTGACAGTGATGTATATGAAAAACTCCATACAAATCCTACTGATAAATTTAAAAGTGAGATTATCCAAATTATCAATGAGGGTTTCAGCCTTGGCATTCTAACCAAAAAACAAACTGATTATCTCACAGTGTCTCATCCTATTATCCCTATCATGCATGGTCTCCCAAAAATTCACAAGGATATGAAAATCCCCCCCATGAGACCCATTGTCTCAGGGATTGGATCTTTAAATGAACATCTGGGTGAATGGGTTGACTCACTACTTCAACCACTAGTACAAATCACTCCTGGTTATATTAAAGATTCTAAAGAAGTGTTGAGAATGTTTTCCAAGAAAATCTGGTGTAAAGAATATACTTGGTTATGTTGTGATGTGACTTCTTTATATACTTGTATACCTTACAATGTTGCCATGACAGCGCTGCAGTTTGTCTTAACGAAATTCAGCAATTATTCCCAGGATCTCAATAATTATATTTTACAAGTTATTCAATTTTTATTAACCCACAATTTTTTCTCATTTGACAATACATTTTTTTTACAAAAATCTGGCGTGGCGATGGGTGCGAAATTTGCACCATCCCTAGCTAATTTTGTTATGTCATATTGGGAATATTTTTTTATTTTTTCAGCTACTAATCCATTTATTGACTCGATTGCTTGGTATGGTAGATATATTGATGATTTACTCATCATTTGGAGTGGTGATGTACCTGCCATATCCGGATTTATTGATTATATCAATTCTAATTCATTCAACATACATTTTACTCATAAATTTCATCATAACAACATTTCTTTTTTGGATCTTGATTTATATGGGGTACATGACTCTGTTATTATTACTAAAACGTTCAGCAAACCTTGTGCTGGTAATTCTATCTTGCATGCAGCAAGCAGTCACCCCAAACATACTATTAAATCGATTCCTTTGGGTGAATATACCAGAATTTTGAGAAACTGCAGCGATCCTACAGCTTTGGAAACGGAATTTAACCCCTTCATGACCCAGCCTATTTTGACCTTAAAGACCTTGCCATTTTTTGCAATTCTGACCAGTGTCCCTTTATGAGGTAATAACTCAGGAACGCTTCAACGGATCCTAGCGATTCTGAATTGTTTTTTCGTGACATATTGGGCTTCATGTTAGTGGTAAATTTAGGTCAATAATTTTTGCGTTTATTTGTGAAAAAAATGGAAATTTGGCGAAAATTCTGAAAATTTTGTAATTTTCAAATTTTAAATTTTTATTCTGTTAAACCAGAGAGATATGTGCCACAAAATAGTTAATAAATAACATTTCCCACATGTCTACTTTACATCAGCACAATTTTGGGAACATCATTTTTTTTTGTTAGGAAGTTATAAGGGTTAAAAGTTGACCAGCGATTTCTCATTTTTACAGCAAAATTTACAAAACCATTTTTTTAGGGACCACCTCACATTTGAAGTCACTTTGAGGGGTCTATATGGCAGAAAATACCCAAAAGTGACACCTTTATAAAAACTGCACCCCTCAAGCTACTCAAAACTACATTCAAGAAGATTATTAACCCTTCAGGTACTTCACAGGAACTAAAGCAACGTGGAAGGAAAAAATGGACATTTTAATCTTTCCAACAAAAATTTTCTTTTAGCATTAATTTTTTCATTTTTACATGGGCATCAGGAGAAAATGGATCCTAAAATTTGTTGGGCAATTTCTCCTGGTACACAGATACCTCAATGTGGTAAACCACTGTATGGGCAACGGCAGGGTCAGAAGGAAGGAGCGCATTTGACTTTTTGAATGGAAAATTGCTGGAATATTTTAGCGGTTGCCATGCTCACATTTGGAGAGTCCTTGTGCTCTATACATTGGAGCTCCCACAAAGTGACCCCATTTTGGAAAACTAGACCCCCTAAGAAACTTATCTAATGCATAGTGATCACTTTGAACCCCAGGTGCTTCACAAATTGATCTGTAAAAAAAATGAAAGTACTTTTTTTCACAAAAATTTTATTTTAGCCTCAGTTTTTTCATTTTCACATGGGCAACAGTATAAATTGGATCCTAAAATTTGTTGGGCAATTTCTCCTGAGTACACAGATACCTCATATGTGGTCATAAACCACTGTTTGGGCGCACGGCAGGGCTCAGAAGGGAAGGAGCGCCATTTGACTTTTTGAATGGAAAATATGCTGGAATATTTAGCGGTTACCATGTCGCATTTGGAGAGTGCCTGTGTGCCTAAACATTGGAGCTCCCCCACAAGTGACCCCATTTTGGAAACTAGACCCCCTAAGGAACTTATCTAGATGCATAGTGAGCACTTTGAACCCCCAGGTGCTTCACAAATAGATCCGTAAAAAAAAGAAAGTACTTTTTTTTCACAAAAATTTTCTTTTAGCCTCAGTTTTTTTCATTTTCACATGGGCAACAGTATAAATTGGATCCTAAAATTGGTTGGGCAATTTCTCCTGAATACACAGATACCTCATATGTGGTCATAAACCACTGTTTGGGCGCACGGCAGGGCTCAGAAGGGAAGGAGCGCCATTTGACTTTTTGAATAGAAAATATGCTGGAATATTTAGCGGTTGCCATGTCGCATTTGGAGAGTCCCTGTGTGCCTAAACATTGGAGCTCCCCACAAGTGACCCATTTTGGAAACTAGACCCCCTAAGGAACTTATCTAGATGCATAGTGAGCACTTTGAACCTCCAGGTGCTTCACAAATTGATCCGTAAATAAAAGAAAGTACTTTTTTTTCACAAAAATTTTCTTTTAGCCTCAGTTTTTTTCATTTTCACATGGGCAACAGTATAAATTGGATCCTAAAATTTGTTGGGCAATTTCTCCTGAGTACACAGATACCTCATATGTGGTCATAAACCACTGTTTGGGCGCACGGCAGGGCTCAGAAGGGAAGGAGCGCCATTTGACTTTTTGAATGGAAAATTAGCTCCAATCGTTAGCGGACACCATGTCATGTTTGGAGAGCCCCTGTGTGCCTAAAGTTTAGAGCTCCCCCACAAATGACCCCATTTTGGAAACTAGACCCCTAAGGAACTTATCTAGATGCAAAGTGAGCACTTTGAACCCCCAGGTGCTTCACAGAAGTTTATAACGCAGAGCCGTGAAAATAAAAAATCTTTTTTTTTTCTCAAAAAATGATATTTTAGCCCACTATTTTTTATTTTCACAAAGGTTACAGGAGAAATTGGACCCCAAAAGTTGTTGTTCAGTTTGTCCTGAGTACGCTAGTACCCCATATGTGGGGGGAACCATTGTTTGGGCACATGTCAGGGCTCGGAAGGGATATAGTGACGCTTTGAAATGCCGACTTGATGGAATGGTCTGCGGGCATCTTGTTACGTTTGCAGAGCCCCTGATGTGCCTAAACAGTAGAAACCCCACACAAGTGACCCCATTTTGTAAACTAGACCCCCAAAGGAACTTATCCAGATGTGTGGTGAGCACCTTGAACCCCCAAGTGCTTCACAGAAGTTTATAATGCAGAGCCGTGAAAATAAAAAATCATTTTTATCCTCAAAAACTGATTTTTTTAACCCGCAATTTTTTATTTTCACAAGGGTGACAGGACAAATTGGACCACAAAAGTTGTTGTACAGTTTGTCCTGAGTACACTGGTACCCCATATGTGGGGGGGAACCACTGTTCGGGCACACGTTGGGGCTCGGAAGGGAAGTAGTAACGTTTTGAAATGCCGACTTTGATGGAATGGTCTGCGGGCATCATGTTAGGTTTGCAGAGCCCCTGATGTGCCTAAACAGTAGAAACTACCCACAAGTGACCCCATTTTGGAAACTAGACCCCGCAAAGAACTTATCTAGATGTGTGATGAGCACTTTGAACCCCAAGGGCTACACAGCAGTTTATAACGCCCGGGCATGAAAATAAAAAAATCATATTTCTTCCATAATCAGGATTTTTAGTCCCTAATTTTTTTATTTTCCCAAGGGTAACGGGAGAAATTAGACCCCAAAAGTTGTTGTCCAATTTGTCCTGAGTACGCTGATACCCCATAAGTGGGAGAAAACTACTGTATGGGCGCACGTCTGGGCTCGGAAGGGAAGTAGTGACGTTTTGAAATGCCACTTGATGGAATGGTCTGCGGGAGTCATGTTAAGTTTGCAGAGCCCCTGATGTGCCTAAACTGTAGAAACTCCCCACAAGTGACCCCATTTTGGAAACTAGACCCGCAAATAACTTATCTAGATGTGTAGTGAGCACTTTGAACCTTCAAGGGCTACACAGAGGTTTATAACGCCCGGGCATGAAAATAAAAAAATCATATTTTTTCCACAAACATGATCTTTAGTCCCCAATTTTTTTATTTTCCCAATGTTAACAGGAGAAATTAGACCCCAAAGTTGTTGTGCAATTTTTCCAGAGTACGCTGATACCCCATATGTGGGGGTAAACCACTGTTTGGGCATACGTCGGGGCTTGGAATAAAGGGAGCACTGTTTGACTTTTTGAACGCAAAATTTGCAGGAATCAATGGTGGCGCCATGTCGCGTATGGAGACCCCCTGATGTGCCTAAATAGTGGAAACTCCTCAATTCTAACTCCAACCCCAACACACCCCTAACCCCTACACACCCCTAACCCTAATACAAACCCTAACCATAACCCTAACCCCAACACACCCCTAACCCTAATCCCAACTCTAACCATAAACCTAACCACTAGCCTAACCCTAATCCCAACCCTAACCCCAAAACACCCCTAACACTTATCCTAACTCTAACCCTAACCACAAACCTAACCCTAATCCCAACCCTAACCCTAATTCCAACCCTAACCCAAATTCCAACCCTAACCTAAATTCCAACTCTAACCCAAATTCTAACCCTAACCCTAAGGCTGGGTTCATATTGCGTTTTACCAGCCCGTTCAACACGTAGCGTTGACCAGCTGGTAATGGTATAGCATAACGCGATCGCGTTATGCTATAGCCGCTAGCGCAGATGAATCACCAGATGATTCATCTGTGCTAGCGGTGATGGAGCCCAGATGCTGCAGCCCGTGTCCGAGGCTCTGTCACTGAATGACAGCACGTCGCGAACGCATGCCGCTTTACGGCATGCGTTGCGATGTGCACACAAATGGGGTGAATGGCAGCGTTAACGGACTGCGTTACACCGCGTTATACCGCAGTGAAACGCAGTCCATCTAACGGACTGCCATAATGCAATAAGAACCCAGCCTAACCCTGAGGCCCCGTGCACATTTTTCTAAAATCCGCAGGTAAAATGACCTGCCTTTTACCTGTGAATTTAGCGCAGATTTGCTGCGGTTTTTCCCCGCGGTTTTACAACTATAATGGAATAGGTGTAAAACCGCTGCGGAATCCGCACAAAGAATTGACATGCTGCGGATTTAAAACCGCAGCAAATCCGCGCTGAAAAATTTGCAGCATGGCACAGCGTTTTTTTTTTTTACCATTTATTTGCATTGTACTGTACATGGTTTCTGGATCTGCTGCGGATCAGCAGCGAAATCGTGGATCAGCAGCGAATCAGCTGCGGATCAGCAGCGAAATCAGCTGCGGATCAGCAGCGAAATCCGCTGCGGATCAGCAGCGAAATCAGCTGCGAATCAGCAGCGAAATCAGATGCGGATCAGCAGCAAAATCCGCTGCGGATCAGCAGCGAAATCCGCTGCGGATCAGCAGCGAAATCCGCTGCGGATCAGCATCGAAATCCGCTGCGGATCCCCAGCGAAATAAGCTGCGGATCAGCAGCGAAATCAGCGGCGGATCAGCAGCGAAATCAGATGCGGATCAGCAGCGAAATCCTCTGCGGATCAGCAGCGAAATCAGCTGCGGATCAGCAGCGAAATCCGCTGCGGATCCCCAGCAAAATGAAGCTGCGGATCCGCAGCAAAATCCGCTGCGGATCAGAGCGAAATCCGCTGCGGATCAGCGAAATCCGCTGCGGATCAGCAGCGAAATCCGCTGCGGATACCCAGCGAAATCCGCTGCGGATACACAGCAAAATCCGCTGCGGATCATCAGCGAAATCCGCTGCGGATCCCCAGCGAATCTCTGGGATCAGCAGCGAATCCTCTGCGGATCAGCAGCGAATCCTCTGCGGATCAGCACGAAATCCGCGCGGATCAGCAGCGAAATCCGCTGCGGATATGCAGCGAAATCCTCTGCGGATCAGCAGCGAAATCCTCTGCGGATCAGCAGCGAATCCGCCGGATCAGCAGCGAAATCCGCTGCGGATATGCAGCGAAATCCTCTGCGGATCAGCAGCGAAATCCGCTGCGGATACGCAGCGAAATCCGCCCGGATCAGCAGCGAAATCCGCTGCGGATACGCAGCGAAATCCTCTGCGGATCAGCAGCGAAATCCGCAACATGTGGACAGGGCCTAAAAGGAAAAAAAAAAAATTCTTTATTTTATTTTTTGTCCCTACTTATGACAGGGGGGGGTTAATTTACTTTTATTTTGATCACTGTGAGAGTTTATCACAGTGATCAAAATAAATTGTAATTTGGAAGGCGCACTGCGCATGCGCCGGCCGGCGGGCGCACTGCGCATGCGCCCGCCATTTTCCAAGATGGCGGCGCCCATGAAGAGTCCCGGGCGGCCGCCGGGACGGATCAAGAGGCCGCAGAAGACCGGAGGAGGTGAGTATATTGGCGGGGGGGGTGATCGGAGGGCGGGGGGAGCGGAGCACACCGGAGGGGACAGGATCGGAGCGGCCAGCAGATGATAGTAACGGCGGTGACCGTTCGCCGCCATGAATCGGCGGCGGCGGCCGATCACCACCGTTACTCGTGTGGGGAGGGTGGGAACAGCTATTGCTGCATCGGCCATGAATGGATTGTAATATTTCACCACTTTTCAGTGGTGAAATATTACTAATCGCTCTGATTGGCTGTTTCACTTTTAACAGCCAATCAGAGCGATCGTAACCACGTGGGGGTTAAGCCACCCCCACTGTGGTGATGCGCAAGGTGTCCTGTGCCTGCTGGTCGGATGACCTTTCAGTGATTTCGGTCGCCCGACCCGCAGGAGCATGTTTTATAGCATGACGCCTACGTTGGCGTCATGGGTCGGGATGGCACAGGTTTTCATGACGCCAACGTAGGCGCCATGGGTCGGGAAAGGGTTAATTGTGTGGATACAAAATTAAAAAACAGAAATTATCCTAAATGGTCATTAAAAAGAGCACGAACAATTGTAAGTAATAAAAACAGAGATGATCTCATTAGTGGATGGCGACAACAAAAAAATGATCTTGCAGTGAAACCATATTTTTGTGCTCAATATAGTCCTCAATTTGGGGACATCAAAAAAATCATTTTGAGATCGCTGCCTATTTTATATGAAGATCCCTCTCTTGCTGACATTCTTTCATCAGGTATTAATGTTGTTTCAAGGAAAGCGCCATCTATTGGTAACAAAGTTTCTCCAAGCATGTTCAGTAATAATTTCTCTTCTCATAAAACATCGTGGTTAGAACATAAAGGTTTTTATAAATGTGGCCACATTAGATGTGCACTTTGCAAATATGTTTGTGTAACGAAAACCTTTGAAAACAATGACAGCACTGCGATTTATACCATTAACAAATATATCAATTGTAATTCATGCTATGTGGTATATAAAATTATGTGCACTACTTGCAATTTATGTTATATAGGCTGCACCACTAGGAAATTAAAAATCAGGATCGCTGAACATTTGCAGGATATAAAGAATGTTTCTTCGAATCGCAATATTTCTGCTGCTGCTAAACATTTTATTTTTCAGCATGCTCGCAATGTTTCTTCCTTCCAAGTCACAGGTATTGAAAGTGTCAACCTGTCTGCCCGAGGTGGAGATGCACGTCAGCGACTCCTCACACGTGAAGCTTTCTGGATCTTCAATCTACATACCAGACATCCATTTGGTCTCAACAAAAGAAACGAATTGATGTTCCATTATTAATTTTATTTCTTTGCATTGATTTTATTTGTGCAAATATTGTTTTTGTTTCTTTATTCGTTATGTGCAAATTGTTAAAGGACTTGTCAAAAATCACATGACATTTTTTCTGATCGTGATTGGTCTTCCTTTGTCTTAAATATGTGCCTTTGTCTGAATATGTCAGCTGTGATAAAGATCCCTGTGATTGAAACGCGTAGCCTTGTCCTGAACTTGTCCAGGAGCATGCCATTATTCATGTTTTTATGAATCAATAAAGATGAAGATTTTATTGAAGCTGGATCCCTTTTTCCTTCATTTTCTCATGTATCTTCACGTTTGATCAAGCGGAGGATCCGTGCTTCTACAAACCGGTGAGCTGGTTAGCGTTCTTATATCTCTCCTACTTTGTACTGACGAGGACCAACAGTCCGAAACACTGTGTCTGCAAATGGAGATTCTGATTTGGCTTTTATCCTAAGTCATATTACAAGACTCGTTAAAGGGTTGATTGTGACTTGTAGGATCGCTACTTCCAATAGGTGGCGCTATAGAGTACAAGTCCTCTTTGTTTGAAGAGGCAATTTGCATATTATGGAAATTGTAATTTTTATTAAGTCTCTGGACAGCCATCAACTGTATTAAAAATGCATCAAGGTACATTGAATTAAGCAGACTCTTGTTTGGTATTGTTAAGCTTTTAAGATAGTTTTCAGCACATTTTTTTCATGATTGTGTTACAATTTACAGAAAACTGTATTTTCCTGTAATAAAAAACAGCAAAAAACAAACTAGACATTTAAAGAGTTATTCTCAATTTGCTTTCTGTAGAGCAGCACTCCCCTGATTCTCCAGGATTCCTGATTGCTGTGGGGAGAGGGAGGGTGGTGGGATTCTGCTTGATTATTTAAATGAGCGTCATAATCACAGTGCTATTCCTAACTGTGCAGTCTCCGATGATATTGTGGTCGGTGGTTCTTAGGCAAGGAGTAGTTCAAAAGATTAAAAAAATCCATCCAATGAATAATAAATATTTGATTGAACTTTCTTTGCTTATGCTCTGAAGGCAACATATGAATACTTATAATTAAAATGTAAAGTTTTCTTTGCTTATTAAAGCTAAACAAACCATGACATAGTTTATCAAAATATCTGATACATTGTATTTAAGTCTAAGTAAATGTTTTTCTCTGTTACTGTCATGATGTGAATTACCAAAATACAATGATGAGTAACACAACTCTGCATAATGAAAAGCCTTATATTTTTTATCACATTGATCTGTGAATATTTGTGTTAGGCAATGAGCCGTTCTATCTAATTATCTTTTCCTAATTTATTTCTCTTATCACAATAAGTTTCTTATTTTAAATAAAAATAATATATCCACGCCTTAGGAATGCAGACTACTCAATACTGATTGTATCGGATAATACTAGTGTTCAGGGACTCACTGGGACTAAAATTTAGATCTGCAATTGGACAGCATGTGGGCTCATGCTGTCCCTGCCCCCTCCCCCAGATCGGGGTTTCTAATACTAATAATATCCTGCCTGTATAATTAAAAAATAATAATAATAAAAGAAGAAACTGCAATAATAATATTGCAATGTAAAATAAAAATACCACTGGATCATAACCGAATACTTTTACACCATTGCTCTTCAAACCATAAATGTGTTTACTGTAAATGTTCTCTCCAGTGGAATGCTCACTAGTTGCAGTAATTTATTTTCCTTTTTCTTCTCCATTCAGCCCAGACCTCTATTATCACTTATTCCATTGATGACTCAACCCTAACCCTGCAAAACATAAACATCTTTGGCTGTCTGCTTTTACAGCACCCTCCTCACATTCCACCACCTCTACACAAACCATATAGTGCTATAAGCAGTGCCCTAGACAGTAACAATTCCCCGTCTGTATCCTACTTAGTAATGCTCTTATTGAGAAAAACAAGATAATCTTGTAGTTATGATGCCTTTTAATGGTTAACAAAAATAAAGTAGATGATGTTACAAAGCAAGCTTTCGAGACCTCTTGGGTTCCTTCCTCAGGCATGGTATAACAAAGTTTCTGTACAGCACCATATAGTGTACTGAACAAAAATAAAAAGCACTACACTTTTGTTTTTCCTCCCATTTTACATGAGCTTAACTCAAAGATCCAATAATTTTTCTTTGTGCATGAAAAGTCTTTTTCTCTCAAATATTAGTGTGGCCAGCCCAAGTCACACCTGTACAATAATCATGCTGTCTAATCAGCATCTTGACATGCCACACATGTGAAGTGAATGGATTATCTCAGCAAATGAGAAGTGCTCACTAAGGTCGGGTTCACATTAGCGTTTGAGACGGCAGTGTGGTGCTGTGGACTTCTTTCCTTAGCTCTGCCTACTTCCGTATGGGTCCTGCATAACTATCTTTAACATTATGTACATAGTGACATGCATTGTATGCGGATGCGTCCGCATGTGGCATTTTGAAGTGTTCTCCGAACGCAACATGTTGCATTTTCTTGCGTTCGGCTGGCACGTCAAAACGCCGCACACGGACGCATCCGTATACAATGCATGTCACTATGTACATAATGTTTAAATATAGGTCTGCAGGACGCATGCGGAAGTAGGTGGAGCCATAAGGAAAGAAGTCCACAGCACCACACTGCGGACTCAAACGCTAATGTGAACTTGGCCTAACACGGATTTAAACAAATTTGTAAACAATAATTAAGAGAAAAATGCAGCATAATTATGTCTCCTATGCCTTCCTTAATAATAATCCATCATGATCCCTTATAATCAGTAGCATAGCTATCAGGGGGGCAGAGGGTGCAGTCACTAAGCTACCCTTAACTATATCGGCCTGCACTACCAGGGTCTGTTCTGAAGAGGAAAATGTGCCCCCTAGGACACTGAGTGCAGGCACTATACCTGTAAGCTGCCTCCAGCATACAGCAGACAGGACCATATTGCTCGCTGTGTGGTGTCTACTGAAGAGACATTAGGACACTGCTTCTTCCCTCCATGGAGGAGCATGAGAGGAGACAGGATGGCTTGTAAGTAACAGCTCAGGCTGCAGGTGTCTGTGTGTCTGCACTGTGCATTGAGGAGGAGGCAGGACTCTGTTTCCCTCCTGACAAGTCCTGGAGGATTCTTGTATCCCTTTTGCTCTCTCAGGCACAATAGATTTATGGCGGCTGCTTGAACTTTTAAACAGGTTGGTGTCTGTCAGTGCCTATCACCTGATCTGTAAAGGACTTCAAAGCAGCTGCCATAAATCTCATCGTGCCTCAAAAAGAGCAACAGACAAGACTGGTCAGAATCTGGACACAGCTGTAGGACACCAAGGATGAAGCTGGGTCTTTTCACCATACATATATATGTATCTTGTAATGTAGTCCTGTAGCCAGGGTCAGGGTCCTATCAGTCCAGTGCCTGTGTCAACTCATTTCAGTAAATCCAATGTGACAAACAAGAAAATTTCATTATAAATCCTTTATAAAAAAAAAAATCCCCACAAAGTTGAGGATAAACATATATGATAAAGAGCCAAATAGAAGAAAATAGGAACAGCCAGTAGGTACGTACAGACAATCACATATGGATGCATATGTATATTCAGTCTGGAAAACATGGCCCCCAAAAGGGGAAAAAGGAATTAGAGAGTAGAACACTTGCAAGTGGTTGCACTTTCTTCTTTACAAGTGTAATATTTTACCTCCCCCTCTTTCGGGTCTTGTCCAGATAAAAGTATTTATTTTAGGGTTACCTGGATACATTCACGGACCTATACCCATGCCCATACGCTGAACTCTGTATGCACTTACTGGCGGCTGCTTTTATTTTCTGCACGTTGCAGCCCACAGAAAGGAACAGAGACCAGAATCCAAATCAATGGCAATAAAGTGGGCGCTATTACACAACATGTGAGCAAATTTGGGGTCTATTGTACAGCATGGGGGCTAATTCGGGGCATATTATACAGTATGGGGCTAATGTGGGAGCTATTATACAGCCTGGTAACTAATGTGGTTGCCATTACTCAGCCTGGGAGCTAATGCGGGGTCCAATACACAGCCTGGATGCTAATGAGGGGGTAATTACACAGCGTTGGAGCTAATACAGGGGCCATTATACAGCCTAGAAGCTAATGGGTGCCATTATACAGCCTGGAAGCTAATGTGGGGGCCATTATACAGCATTGGAGCTAATGCGGGACCATTATGCCGCCTGGAAGCTAATGTCGACCATTATACAGCCTGGAAGCTAATGCAGGGGCCATTATACGGCATTCGAGCTAATGCAGGGGCCATTATATAGCCTGGAAGCTAATGTGAGGGCCATTATACAGCATGGGAGCTAATGCGAGGGCCATTATACAGCTTTGGAGCTAATATGGTGGCTTTTATATGGCATTGGAGCTAATGCGGGGGCCATTATACAGCCTGGAAGCTAATGTGATGGCTATTATACAGCATGGGAGCTAATGCGGGGAATATTATACAGCATGGGAGCTAATGCAAGGGCCATTATACATTATAATAGCTAATGTGAGGACTGTTATACAGTTTGAAGGCTACTGTGGAGGCCAATATATAGTGTAGGTGCTACTGTGGGGGGCCTGTCAAACTGGGAAGTCACAAAGGAGGCATGTGGGGAAGTATGAGTAGCATTGCTTTTGTGCCACACGATATGTGCAGTAATAGGGTCACATATGGAGGCAGAATATCTGTTATCTGTATTAGGGTATCAGCAGGATGAGAAGTTTGTGCTGGTGGGGATAGATTGTGACAATGCTGGAAATGTGAGCATTCAAATGTGACTTTGTTGCAATTTCTGCAGCCGAGTCCTGGCTGGAGAAGTCATCATGTCGGTCTGAGCAAGATACAAAAGACGGGAAAAGTGAACAACTCCATAAAAATTAACGCCATCTGTAAGTCACTTTCTACAGTATAACTGTACTGTAATCTCTTATATGTTCTGCAATCTACCATTATATGGTCACCATATGACAGTAGTATTGGTCTTTGTGTACTGATTTATTTTCAGTTACAGCAGGATCATCTGGTGAGGTTCCCCTATACCCAAGATTAAAGTATGCCACCATAGTAGTAATCAAGGGTTAGGGGCCCACTCAGATGGTTTGCTCCCCTGAGGTGAACAACCTTATTATAATAAAAACACCCCCTTGTAGTTTCTCATATCAATAATGCCTCCTGTGCTGTTTCTATAATGATAATGATCCCACATTATGCCTCCTCATAATTTTGCATCTCTCCATCATTGTACTTCCTTATAATAATGATCCTAAGTGACTCTTTATTGCAATAATGTCCCTGAGCAGGGGTGTACATAGAAAGTATTGTGGCCCCATAGCAAAAGACCTTTCATGGCAAATAGGCTCTTTCACAAAAGGACAAACCTCACAACTTTTTAAGAAGCAGAGAGGGATATGTATTGGAGCACTTACAATTAGCTATTTTGCCCATAATAAAGCCCATTATTCTTACCCACTATGATAACCATTTTATGGCCCCTACACAGTTTGATGATCTTACACAAGTTGATGTTCTCACATTCCTCTACATACACAGTATGATGACCCACAAACCCAAAAGTATCGTGCTCCAAACCATACCACACAATAAAATGGTCACCACAGTCCCCCAATACAATAAGATGGCCACCACAGCTCCCATACAGTTTGAGATCCACCACAGCCCTCATATACAGTATGATGTCCCCCACAGACCCCCATACAGTACAATATCCATCACAGTGCCCAATATACAGCATTATATCTGCCACAGACCCTCGTAAAGCAAAATAATCAGCACATTACAGTATGGTATCAACCACAGATCCCTAAATACAGTATTATCTCCATATAAAGTATGATGTTCTATCACAGCCTCCCATACACTATAATGATAGTGTAAGCAGGGTGCGGGATGCAGTGACAGACAGAAGGCAGAACAAGAGTTAACAAAATTTAACAGTTTAATTGAACAGGGGATTAACTCCTCACAGGGAGATAAATGGTTAAAGGGTAAATGATGAAAACAAGTGCAGAACAATAGCAGTCCTGTTATTAAACTTATCGTGTCATTTTTTACGCTCCTCCACCACAGATGATCCCGCAGGGGTTGTAGCACCGGCAACGGCCGGAAAGATGTCCACAGAGGGGGTCCTTTGAGTGATGTTCAGTCTTCTGGCGGCAGCGGTCGGTGTCCGGTACCTTCCGATGGGACCCTAGTCCATGAATTTGTGCGGCCAAAGCAAGCCAGGCTGCAGCGCTCTCGCAGTCAAATGTGGACTGGTATCCAGCAACTGACATGGGAGGCCGCAAATGAATGTGGGGTACTCGGCTTTCTCTCCTCGGCTCGTGTACAGTACTCACAGTCTCTGGGCGTGCGGCACTTCTCTCACTCTCGGCTACGCTGGCGACGGGAGCTGGCAAATATTGCCTGTCGCAACGCCGTTGCTCAGGAAGCGGAGCACACTGCTCACTCTGCTGCGCACTGCCTGTTTGCGCCAAACTGCCCGCCACGGTGCGCGCTTTTGCTTTTAGGTAGTGAGGCCCTAAGCTAAACCCACTAACCCCCTCCCCAGGAGGTGAGACAGGGAATAATGTGAATAACACCAAAGCCACAAAAGGAAATACAGACACCTCGGGTTAAATCTACTAAACATTAAACACTTAGCTTTATCTGCTGCAATGCACCACACAGAAGAGTAAGGCACCAGATAAGGGAAACAGCAGAAGTACCACTGCGCTCAGCAGCTCCTGGCTCCAAGGTAGTAATCAGAAGGTAGTAATATCACCTACAGTTAGCTGAGGCCTCAGATGACCTTTTAAAAGATGAAGGGAGTGGTCACAGCCCTCTCCTGAAAAGCCAGAAGCAATGCAATTACTCCAGCGGCCACTGGGGGGGGGAAAGACTGACATTAACCCCCGGTGGCCTGAAAGGAAAAAGGTTTTAGTATGCAGAGAGAGATCTGCCACAGATCCAAATGTGGATCATGACAGCTGCTCAGTTATGATAGATTTACACCACATAGGCAATATATAAGTATCTGTATATATCCACTGCAAAGTAACACTTCCCCTGTCCTGTATATATATACTGCACAGTACCACTCCTCCTATCCTGTATATATACACTGCACAGTACTACTCCTCCTGTCCTGCATATATACACTGCACAGTACCACTTCTCATGTCCTGTATAAATACACTGCACAGTACCATGTCTCATGTCCTGTACATATACAATGCGCAGTACCACTACTCCTGTCCTGTATATATACATTGCACACTATCACTTCTCCTATCCTGTGTATATACACTGCACAGTACCACTTCACCTGTCCTGTATGTATGCACTGCACAGTACCACTTATCCTGTCCTGTATGTATGCACTGCACAGTACCACTTATCCTGTCCTGTATGTATACACTGCACAGTACCATGTCTCATGTCCTGTACATATACAATGCGCAGTACCACTACTCCTGTCCTGTATATATACACTCACAGTACCACTCCTCCTGTCCTGCATATATACACTGCACAGTACCACTTCTCCTGTCCTGTATACAGTTAGGTCCATAAATATTTGGACAGAGACAACATTTATCTAATTTTGGTTCTAGACATTACCACAATGAATTTGAAACAAAACAAATCAGATGCAGTTGAAGTTCAGACTTTCAGCTTTCATTTGAGGGTATCCACATTAAAATTGGATGAAGGGTTTAGGAGTTTCAGCTCCTTAACATGTGCCACCCTGTTTTTAAATGGACCAAAAGTAATTGGACAAATGACTCCAAGGCTATTTCATGGACAGGTGTGGGCAATCCCTTTGTTACGTCATTCTCAATTAAGCAGATGAAAGGGCCGGAGTTGATTTGAGGTGTGGTGTTTGCATTTGGAAGGTTTTGCTGTGAAGGAAACGTGGTCACAGGAGCTCTCCATGCAGGTGAAACAAGCCATCCTTAAGCTGCAAGAACAGAAAAAAACCCATCCAAGAAATTGCTACAACATTAGAAGTGGCAAAATCTACAATTTGGTACATCCTGAGAAAGAAAGAAAGCACTGGTGAACTCATCAATCCAAAAAGACCTGGGAGCCCACGGAAGACAACAGTGGTGGATGATCGCCGCATACTTTCTTTGGTGAAGAAGAACCTGTTCACAACATCAACTGAAGTCCAGAACACTCTCAGTGAAGTAGGTGTATCTGTCTCTAAGTCAACAGTAAAGAGAAGACTCCATGAAAGTAAATACAAAGGGTTCACATCTAGATGCAAACCATTCATCAATTCCAAAAATAGACAGGCCAGAGTTAAATTTGCTGAAAAACACCTCCAGAAGCCAGCTCAGTTCTGGAAAAGTATTCTATGGACAGATGAGACAAAGATCAACCTGTACCAGAATGATGGGAAGCCAAAAGTTTGGAGAAGAAAGGGAACGGCACATGATCCAAGGCACACCACATCCTCTGTAAAACATGGTGGAGGCAACGTGATGGCATGGCCATGCATGGCTTTCAATGGCACTGGGTCACTTGTGTTTATTGATGACATAACAGCAGACAAGAGTAGCCGGATGAATTCTGAAGTGTACCGGGATATACTTTCAGCCCAGATTCAGCCAAATGCTGCAAACTTGATTGGACGGCGCTTCATAGTACAGATGGATAATGACCCCAAGCATACAGCCAAAGCTACACATGAGTTCATGAGTGCAAAAAAGTGGAACATTCTTCAATGGCCAAGTCAATCACCAGATCTTAACCCAATTGAGCATGCATTTCACTTGCTCAAATCCAGACTTAAGAGGGAAAGACCCACAAACAAGCAAGACCTGAAGGCTGCGGCTGTAAAGGTCTGGCAAAGCATTAAGAAGGAGGAAACCCAGCGTTTGGTGATGTCCATGGGTTCCAGACTTAAGGCAGTGATTGCCTCCAAAGGATTCGCCACAAAATTTTGAAAATAAAAATATTTTGTTTGGGTTATGTTTATTTGTCCAATTACTTTTGACCTCCTAAAATGTGGAGTGTTTGTAAAGAAATGTGTACAATTCCTACATTTTCTAACACATATTTTTGTTCAACCCTTCAAATTAAACGTTACAATCTGCACTTGAATTCTGTTGTAGAGGTTTCATTTCAAATCCAATGTGGTGGCATGCAGAGCCCAACTCGCGAAAATTGTGTCACTGTCCAAATATTTCTGGCCCTGACTGTATATACATTGCACACTATCACTTCTCCTATCCTGTGTATATATACTGCACAGTACCACTTCACCTGTCCTGTATGTATGCACTGCACAGTACACTTATCCTGTCCTGTATGTATACACTGCACAGTACCACTCCTCCTGTCCTATATATTATTGTGGTGCAATGGTATCCACGCTGTGCAGTGATGAGGCAGTGACCAAGGAAAAGTTCAAAATATAGTCTCTTTTAATATTCAGCATACTCACAAATAGAAAATAACTCAGATTCTCCGGATCGCTGCCGGGAAAACAAAGATAGTCCATGATCTGTTGCCGTGGGTGACTGCACCGCCGTGCACGCTAAAGGTGCCAGGCCTTTTAGCTCCGCTTGGCCCTGTGTTGCCTCACACGGGTTGAGCTCTGCAAAGTCTCCAGCTCTGCCTGCTTCCAAGACCATAATTAAGGGTTTATAAGGGCCAGCTGGTTGGGGCTCAAGTCTTTTTGGAAGTGCATTTGAGCAGCATTGTGATTTGCTGTTGAAGGAGAAAAAAAAATAGAAAATCTCTTTAAATCTTCTGCTTCAGCGAGTGTGAGCGAGCTGAGTGTGACTGGTGCGCAAGTGCGAACGGTGGTAAGTGTGACTTGAGATTCAGTGACTTTGGATTCAGAGAGTTTCCAAGGGAGGAATTACTGAATTGCTGTTATATTTTGTTAATACTTTTTTATTTTTACTTATCTCTGCTGTCTGGTGAAATCCCCATTAGATATGTGCTCCACTATTGCCAATGCCATCCAGTGTACTGTTATGTTTCGGTAACTGAGGAGTGCAGGTAAAAAGGCAATACACCTGAGCAGTTGGAATCTATGAGATTGCAGTACCCTGACTAACCACCACAACTAGAGGCAGCCGTGGAGCGTTCCTACGTTGGTCCTAGATGCCTCGTCACAGCCTGAGAAACTAACTACACCTAAAGATAGAAATAGGAAAGCTATCTGCCCCGGAGCAGATCCCCAAAGAACATAGAAAGCCCCCAAACATGTAATGGCTGTTAGACAAGAAGAAATACTGACACAGACAGAAAATAGTATGAGCAAACGTTGGGGCCCAAACTAACTAAAGAGAAAAGGATAGGAATTGTACTTACTGCAATCCCAAAAAACCCTGGAAAGCACCAACTCTACTAATTTCAAAAACACCTGAGATCACACGACCTCTACCACCTAAATTAGTTCTCTGGTGTAACAAAATCAAAACAGCAGCCACTGAAGAAACTGGAAAAAGCAAAAGTACAAACATCAGTGGCTGAACTAAACTGAGAGGGCAAAAGCCCCCGGAGGGGACCCTGAAGGCCCCCACAGAAGTGCAGGACAAAATGCAAAAATAAAGCACAAAAACAAAAAGAAGAAAATGTCTTATCTGTTACAGGAGATGCAGACACGACACAGCAGGCTAAAGGGAAACAGGAATCATGGAGTGAGACCAGAACAATTGATCAACGGCAACCCTGATGGGAAGGCGACTCCCATATATAAGACCAGTCAGTAACACCTGATTCCCACTCCTCACAATCTTCACTGGACAGTCCAGTACCGCTTGTAACTACCAGAGGGAGCCTCTGCTCAGAACTCATTTCAAGTCCTTTCACAACAGTACCCCCCCCTTGAGGAGGGGTCACCGAACCCTCACTTGAGCAACCAGGTCGGTCAGGATGAGTTCTATGATACGCACGGATGAGTCTCCTAGCATGGATGTCCGAAGCAAACACCCAAGAATTGTCTTCCTGACCATAACCTCTCCACTTAACCAAATAATGGAGTTTCCATCTAGAAAAACGAGAATTCAATATTTTCTCAACCACATACTCCAGATTGCCCTCAACCAAAACAGGGTCAGGAGGCACAGTAGTAGGAACCACTGGCTCAACAAACCTCTTCAACAAGGACTTGTGGAACACGTTATGGATCTTAAATGTCCCTGGAAGAAGCAAACGAAAAGAAACAGGATTAAGAATCTCCATGATCTTATAAGGTCCAATGAACCTAGGCTTAAATTTAGGAGATGCCACTCTCATAGGAATATTTTTTGAGGACAACCAGACCAAGTCCCCCACTTTAAACCGAGGACCATCAGTCCTATGCCGGTCAGCAAACCGCTGGGCCCTCTCCTGAGAGAGGGACAACCTCTCCACTCCTGGTCCCAAATCTGTTGCATACGCTCCACAACAGAGTCAACACCTGGACAGACAGAAGCCTCCGTCTGTCCTGAAGAAAATCGAGGGTGAAACCCAGAATTACAGAAAAATGGAGACATCAAAGTGGCAGAGCTAGCCCTATTATTAAGAGCAAACTCAGCCAAAGGCAAAAAAGAGACCCAGTCATCCTGATCAGCAGACACAAAGCATCTTAGATAAGTCTCCAATGTCTGGTTTGTTCTCTCAGTTTGACCATTGGTCTGAGGATGAAACGCCGAGGAGAAAGACAATTGAACACCAAGTTTAGAACAAAAGGTCCTCCAAAATCTTGAAACAAACTGGACTCCTCTGTCAGACACAATGTTCTCAGGAATGCCGTGTAAACGAACCACGTGCTGAAGGTACAAAGGCACCAATTCAGAGGAGGTAGGCAACTTAGGTAATGGCACAAGATGTATCATCTTGGAAAACCTATCACAAATCACCCAGATGACGGTCATTCTCTGAGAAACAGGGAGGTCGGAAATGAAATCCATAGAGATATGGGTCCATGGTCTCTTGGGCACAGGCAATGGCATCAACAAACCACTAGAGCGAGAGCAAGGCTTGGAGCGAGAGCAAGTCCCGCAGGACTGCACAAATTCCCTGACATCACGAGACAAGGTAGGCCACCAAAAGGACCGACTAACCAAGTTCTGGTACAAAAATTCCGGGATGACCGGCCAGCGCGGAACAATGAATCTCAGACATCACACTCTTTTTCCACTTGTCCGGGACAAACAATTTCCCAACAGGGCAGCGCTCGGGCTTATCCTCCTGACACCCCTCCAGAGCCAGTCTCAAATTGGGCGAGATGGCGGAAAGAACTATACCCTCTTTCAAAATAACAGAAAGATCAGATAACTCAGGAGAGTCCGCCAGGAAACTCCTCGAGAGGGCATCCGCCTTAACATTCTTAGTGCCAGGAAGAAATGAAACCACAAAATTAAAACGTGTGAAAAACAAGGCCCACCTGGCCTGTCTAGGATTAAGTCGCTTGGCAGATTCCAGATAAACCAGATTCTTATGGTCCGTAAGGACCACCACCTGATGTTTGGCTCCCTCCAGCCAATGTCTCCACTCTTCAAAAGCCCACTTCATGGCCAATAACTCCGATTACCCACGTCATAATTACGTTCAGTAGGAGAAAATTTTCGAGAGAAAAAGGCACAAGGGTTACTTTTAGAGGTCTCTGGATCTCTTTGGGACAAAACGGCACCTGCCCCAATTTCAGAGGCATCAACCTCCACCTGAAATGGTAGAGAAACATCAGGCTGCCGTAGAACAGGAGCAGAAGTGAATCTGTGCTTAAGTTCCTGAAATGCAGAGACTGCCTCAGGAGGCCAATTCACCACATCAGAACCCTTTTTGGTCAAATCAGTTAAAGGTTTAACAATAACCGAGAAATTACCAATAAATTTACGATAAAAATTGGCAAAACCCAAAAATCTTTGAAGAGCCTTTAATGAAGTAGGTTGGACCCAATCACAGATGGCCTGAACCTTGACCGGGTCCATTTCATAACAGATGGGGACAAAATGAATCCCAAAAATGAGATCCTCTGTACGCCAAAAAGACACTTTGATCCCTTCACATACAGAGCATTCTCTCTCAAAATCTGGAATACAGTTCGAACATGTTTCACATGAGAGTCCGAGTCATTGGAAAAAATCAAGATATCATCCAAATAAACAATCAGAAATTTATCCACAAAATCCCTGAAAATGTCATTCATGAAGGACTGGAAGACAGAAGGAGCATTAGTGAGCCAAAGGGCATCACAAGGTACTCAAAATGCCCCTCAGGGGTATTAAATGCCGTCTTCCATTCATCCCCGTGCTTAATGGAATAAGGTTAAATGCCCCCCTAAGGTCAAGCTTGGTAAACCAAGTAGCATTTTTCACCTGGAAAACAGGTCAGAAATCAAGGGTAACGGATATTGATATTTCACAGTAATATTGTTCAAAAGACGATAATCAATACACGCCTTAATGAACCATCCTTTTTGGCCACAAAGAAAAAACCGGCACCTAAGGGTGAAGAGGATGGTCTGATATGACCCTTCTCCAATGACTCCTTGATATAAGACCGCATAGCGTCATGTTCAGGTACAAAACAAGTAAAAAAGGCGACCTTTAGGGAATTTACTACCAGGCACTAATTCAATAGAGCAGTCATAGCTCCTATGGGGGCAAGGATGCAGATTTACTTTCGCTAAACACATCAGAAAAATCAATCAAAAAGTCAGGAACATCCTGAGCCTGGGGGGAGGCAGAAAAAACAGGAGTGTTGGTATTAACACATTGGCAGCCCCAACTGGTTACAGACACAGTTTTCCAATCCAAAACAGGATTATGAGACTGCAACCAAGGGAAACCCAGTACGATAATATCATGCAGATTATACAGAACCAAAAATTTGCAGCACTCCTGATGATCAGGTTCAACCCTCATTATCACCTGAGTAGAGAACTGAGGTTTATTCTCAGTCAAAGGGGTAGAATCGATCCCCAGTAGGGGAATAGACTTCTGTAGGGGTATCAAGGGAAACCCACAACGTTTAGCAAAATCATAATCCATCAGGTTAATAGCTGCTCCAGAATCAACGAAAGCGAATGAAAATGCCAAATTGCAATGTCATAGGCATTTAAAATACATGAAATTGAGCGCTATAAAAATTTCCAATCTAAACACTCTATGTCTGGTGCCCAAATGTTGATATTGTAACAGAAAAAGCCAGCCGGGTAAATAAGTAGTAGGTCTGCTTAATAATAGCTGAATTCACATCTATACACCATGGCGGCTAATGTAAAGTTTAAACAATATTGCGGGCAACTTACATTGGTGGTGGTCAGTGCTGTGCGATCTCCCCCAAAGCGCCCCAACGCGCGTTTCGTCCCTTCGTCAGGAGGCGAACGCAGGTTGGAAGGGGTGTGTACTTTAAATAGGACAAAACAGCCAATGAAAGTCCAAGTTTCAATATATTCAGGTGTGTCAATAAGGTGGAATTTAATTGCGCATGTGCCGCTGACGTCAGCCCTCTCTTTGGCGTCCTGGGTTACGGCCGTGGAACACGGGCTCGAATGGGCCGTCTAAAAGTCGGCGCATGCGTCCTGCTTCCTATGCCCGCTCGCCAGGGCGCCGACGGCTGTGCCGGCTGCCACATGCGTCAAACCACATAAAAGATCCTGGATAGTGAGAATGAGTTCAATGGTGAGTTAACAAAACAAAACTTTGATAAGAGTGACTAGTGCTTATCGTGAGAAATGTGATAGGGAAAATCTAGTGTATAAGAATACTTGCGCAGAGCAAAACGCTATACAGAACAATTATAAGATGGCATAAACAATGATAAATAATGTGACAGATAATAAATGGTACATCATGTCTACTTCAATATATGACAAACATTGGAAAAAATGATAAAAAATAAATAAATAAGACAAATAATGAAAAAACTACATTACATATACAAAAGAGTGAACAATGTGAATATTTATAATCTTGAATAAAAAAGGCGTCCATATATATGACAAGATAATAACATCGGTTCCATTCTTAGATTCAGACTCCCCGAGACGTCCCACCAGAACCCCACGATTGATCATGGTCACAAGACACTAATTCCAAAGACGGCTATCATGGTAACAGAGGTAAGTAAGCCTATAAAAAATACATTAGTTAGAAAAAGAAAATACACAAAATAATAATAATTGTTCTAATCAAAGAAAATTATATAGGAAAAATGATAAAAAGGAAGAAAAAACCCCCAAAACAACCCACATTAAGAGATACCAAACCCTATAAGAAAGAACTAAACCCAAAATTTTCATTCAGACCCTTGGGAGTTACTGTTTGAAGGCGGTAGATCCACCGACTTTCAATCTGTGCCAATCTTTTAAAAAGGTCTCCTCCTCTCTGGCCCATGGAGATTTGGTCAATGGCTCTTAATTTCAAGAGACTTGAGTCAGAGTTATGAAAATCCCTAAAATATCTAGGGAGAGTTTTTAAAGGTTCCCCTGTGGTCAAGTTTCTGGATTTGTCAAAGTCCCGTATGTGTTCCCTTACCCTAATTTTGAATTCACGGGTAGTCATACCCACATAGATTTTCATGCAGGGACACTGGGCAAAATAAACAACTCCCACAGAGGAACAAGTCAGTCTGTGCCATATTTTAAAGGTACGTGTGCCATCTGAATTTGAGAAATCCTTACATTTAACCAGATTTCTACAGGCTTTGCAGAGTCCACAAGGGTAAAATCCCTGCAAGGGAACCGAATCTCTACCCCTATTCTGCTGTTGTTCAGAATTGTAGTGACTATGGACTAAAAGGTCCTTCAGATTCTTGGATCTTTTTGCTGTAACTTTGGGTACTGGTGGAATCAGATTCTTCAAAATGGGATCTGTATGTAGCACACTCCAATGGGTACAGAGTATGCCAACTAATTCGTCCCACTGCTTGTTATATGACGTAATGAATCTGAGATCTCCCACTTTTTTCTCATTCTGTGATGATGTGTGATACAGTAACCTGTCTCTAGGGACCTCATTGGCTCTCTGATATCCCCTACGTATGGTTCTATGACTGTACCCTCTCTCTCTGAATCTGCTGTATAGGTCCCTAGATTGTCTCTGAAAGTTGGCCTCTGTTGAGAAAATTCTTTTGATTCTCAGATGTTGGCCTACAGGGATTCCACAAATAGTACTATGTGGATGGGATGACTGAGCATGTAGGATGGTATTAGTAGCCGTAGGTTTTCTATATACATCTGTGACCAACATACCTTGTTCATTGGCCAAGATGTCAACATCTAAGAAGTTGACCTGACGACCTGCTGTATATGTCAGCTTGATATTAAGTGTGTTCCTGTTAAGACTATCCATGAGGGAAACCAATTCTTCTCTGGACACTTCCCACACAAACCACACATCGTCGATATAACGGATCCAATGGTGAATTTTATCAATGTTAGGTACCGGGTTGCTTTGAAAAATCTCCCGTTCCCAAGCCCCAAGGAACAGGTTAGCGTATGAGGGGGCACACGTGGCCCCCATCGCTGTTCCTTGGGTTTGGAGATAAACCTGATTATTAAATATAAAGCAATTATGCTTCAAAATAAATTCAAGTAATTCTCCAATGAAATCCGTTAGTGGTTTGTTGGGATCGCTAGATTCAAGGAACCACATAGCTGCCTTGATTCCATCACTATGCCTAATAGATGTATATAGGCTTTCAATGTCTGCTGTTACCATTATCATGTTGTCCTGCAAAATCAAACCATCAATGTGTCCAAGTGCCGCGGTTGTGTCCTTTATGTATGAAGGCAGGGTGGAGACCAATGGTTTTAAATAGAAATCAATCATATTACAAACCACCTCACATAGTCCCCCCAATCCCTGAAACAATTGGGCGCCCCGGTGGATCAATGGGATTTTTATGGACTTTGGGGACAAGATAGAAAGTAGGGAGGCGTGGTTTTGTTGAGATTATTGTCTCCATCATTTTTTTAGGAATAACATCGTTATCATAGGCTCTCATAACAATGGTAATCAATTCCCCCTTGAATTGTTCCAAAGGATTATAAGACAATTTCCGATAACAATTTTTGTCGGATAGCAATTTCATGGCCTGCTTTTCATAAAGTGTCTTAGGCCAGATAACAAGGTTGCCACCTTTGTCTGCTGGTTTAAAGCAGACATCATTCCATGTCTGCATTTCTTTGATAGCCGACATAACTTGTTTTTCAGCCCCATATTTGCGTGTTCTGCCCAGTTTTTCAATGTCGGCAGATACTAATTTCACAAATATGTCAATAGCTGGACATACATTGAGGTTTGGAAAATTCTTAATTTTATTAAATAAATGAGTGGGGAAATTGCTTACCATAGATGAGCGTTCTCCCTCAGCCAGGGATTCTAGAATAGCCAATGCCTCCTGCTCTTCTCTAGTGTCAAAAGTGGCTGAGTTACCGCTGGATTTCTCATGATATCGTTTCAATAGCATTTTCCGTGCAAACAAATGAGTATATTTTATGGCCGTAAATGTGTCTATGGAGGTACCAGGAGAGAAAGTTAGTCCCTTTTCTAACACAGTGAGTTGTATATCTGTCAGTATGTGTGATGACAGATTTAATACCTTAGATTGCTCTCCTTTCTTACGACCTTGATTGAAAAAATCTTTGGGGTTTCCATTACCGCCAAATCTTGTTTTGACTGTTCTTTGATTGACATTTTCCATTTCTGAACTCGTGGACACATTGCTGACTTGTGAGGACAATGACGTATTTGACATATTACGAGTGAGTGGTCTCTTTTGTCCTGTTCTAAATTGCCATCTATATACATGTTTGGTTTCATAATCATGGGCATCTCTTTGATATTTCCTCAATTTATTATCGCTGATGTCCTTTTCCCATTTGGATAGATCCTTATCTAGATCTTTAAAGAAGGGTTCCACCACATCTTTGGGAAAAGCTTGAATTAAGTGCCCCTGGGAGCTACCAATTTGGGAATCAATATCCTCAAGTAGTTTCCCATTTTTCTCATTGATAATCTGCATGAAACCAAAGGAACATGCGTTAGAAGTCTCTTCCCATTTGTGGGTTAGAGACTCATCATCTAAGGAAAAAGTGGGATAGAGCTGTATACGCAAGCCTCTAGGTATAATTTTCAATTTAAGATAATTGTCTATGGAGGCCTTAGTCCACCATAATTTAGTCTTTTTGTGGACTAGATTTTTATATTTTTTTGAAAGTTCTTTAAAATCAGGGTTGGCATCATTAAAATTGGAGGTAGATCCCTGTTTAAATATATCACAGGCTTTGTTTTGCCAAGACAATTCTCTAGCCTTTAGATCCATAATATTAAATCACGGGCATATATCTGTTAAAAAACAGAAAAACAAATTATGCACTCAACAAAAAACCCTAGTACTGTAGGCACATAACTGAAGCAATAATAACTCTACCATAAAAGAAACAGTGTAAAGTGCTGTAATAAAATATATAAATTTTATTGAATATTACAAAAATCGTAAACAAATGACAAAAAATAAATGAGGAAAAAATGAAAAGAAAAATAAAAAAAGAAAAATAAATAAATAAATATGTAAACAGGTACTACCAACCAATACTAAAATTGGGGATGAAATCACACAAAATCAGACCTATTAGCAAAGTATAGCGCACATATGGCAGTTTACTACCGAAGAAAAACCAGCCTATGAGTAATGGTGTATCAGCCTATTAAGGCTGCATGAATGTAGATATGTACCTCAGCGGCTGAAAATGCCAAATTGCAATGTCATAGGCATTTAAAATACATGAAATTGAGCGCTATAAAAATTTCCAATCTAAACACTCTATGTCTGGTGCCCAAATGTTGATATTGTAACAGAAAAAGCCAGCCGGGTAAATAAGTAGTAGGTCAGCTTAATAATAGCTGAATTCACATCTATACACCACGGCGGCTAATGTAAAGTTTAAACAATATTGCGGGCAACTTACATTGGTGGTGGTCAGTGCTGTGCGATCTCCCCCAAAGCGCCCCAACGCGCGTTTCGTCCCTTCGTCAGGAGGCGAACGCAGGTTGGAAGGGGTGTGTACTTTAAATAGGACAAAACAGCCAATGAAAGTCCAAGTTTCAATATATTCAGGTGTGTCAATAAGGTGGAATTTAATTGCGCATGTGCCGCTGACGTCAGCCCTCTCTTTGGCGTCCTGGGTTACGGCCGTGGAACACGGGCTCGAATGGGCCGTCTAAAAGTCGGCGCATGCGTCCTGCTTCCTATGCCCGCTCGCCAGGGCGCCGACGGCTGTGCCGGCTGCCACATGCGTCAAACCACATAAAAGATCCTGGATAGTGAGAATGAGTTCAATGGTGAGTTAACAAAACAAAACTTTGATAAGAGTGACTAGTGCTTATCGTGAGAAATGTGATAGGGAAAATCTAGTGTATAAGAATCTTGCGCAGAGCAAAACGCTATACAGAACAATTATAAGATGGCATAAACAATGATAAATAATGTGACAGATAATAAATGGTACATCATGTCTACTTCAATATATGACAAACATTGGAAAAAATGATAAAAAATAAATAAATAAGACAAATAATGAAAAAACTACATTACATATACAAAAGAGTGAACAATGTGAATATTTATAATCTTGAATAAAAAAGGCGTCCATATATATGACAAGATAATAACATCGGTTCCATTCTTAGATTGCAGACTCCCCGAGACGTCCCACCAGAACCCCACGATTGATCATGGTCACAAGACACTAATTCCAAAGACGGCTATCATGGTAACAGAGGTAAGTAAGCCTATAAAAAATACATTAGTTAGAAAAAGAAAATACACAAAATAATAATAATTGTTCTAATCAAAGAAAATTATATAGGAAAAATGATAAAAAAGGAAGAAAAACCCCCCAAAACAACCCACATTAAGAGATACCAAACCCTATAAGAAAGAACTAAACCCAAAATTTTCATTCAGACCCTTGGAGTTACTGTTTGAAGGCGGTAGATCCACCGACTTTCATCTGTGCCAATCTTTTAAAAAGGTCTCCTCCTCTCTGGCCCATGGAGATTTGGTCAATGGCTCTTAATTTCAAGAGACTTGAGTCAGAGTTATGAAAATCCCTAAAATATCTAGGGAGAGTTTTTAAAGGTTCCCCTGTGGTCAAGTTTCTGGATTTGTCAATGTCCCGTATGTGTTCCCTTACCCTAATTTTGAATTCACGGGTAGTCATACCCACATAGATTTTCATGCAGGGACACTGGGCAAAATAAACAACTCCCACAGAGGAACAAGTCAGTCTGTGCCATATTTTAAAGGTACGTGTGCCATCTGAATTTGAGAAATCCTTACACTTAACCAGATTTCTACAGGCTTTGCAGAGTCCACAAGGGTAAAATCCCTGCAAGGGAACCGAATCTCTACCCCTATTCTGCTGTTGTTCAGAATTGTAGTGACTATGGACTAAAAGGTCCTTCAGATTCTTGGATCTTTTTGCTGTAACTTTGGGTACTGGTGGAATCAGATTCTTCAAAATGGGATCTGTATGTAGCACACTCCAATGGGTACGGAGTATGCCAACTAATTCGTCCCACTGCTTGTTATATGACGTAATGAATCTGAGATCTCCCACTTTTTTCTCATTCTGTGATGATGTGTGATACAGTAACCTGTCTCTAGGGACCTCATTGGCTCTCTGATATCCCCTACGTATGGTTCTATGACTGTACCCTCTCTCTCTGAATCTGCTGTATAGGTCCCTGATTGTCTCTGAAAGTTGGCCTCTGTTGAGCAAATTCTTTTGATTCTCAGATGTTGGCCTACAGGGATACCACAAATAGTACTATGTGGATGGGATGACTGAGCATGTAGGATGGTATTAGTAGCCGTAGGTTTTCTATATACATCTGTGACCAACATACCTCTGACAACCGTTTTTTCTTTCACAATATTTTTCCCTTTTGTGAGTACCATACAACTTTAAATTTTAGGCCGGTGATACTGTTATGTTTCGGTAACTGAGGAGGGCAGGTAAAAAAGGCAATACACCAGAGCAGTTGGAATCTATGAGATTGCAGTACCCTGACTAACCACCACAACTAGAGGCAGCCGTGGAGTGTTCCTACGTTGGTCCTAGACACCTCGTCACAGCCTGAGAAACTAACTACACCTAAAGATAGAAATAGGAAAGCTATCTGCCCCGGAGCAGATCCCCAAAGAACATAGAAAGCCCCCAAACATGTAATGGCTGTTAGACAAGAAGAAATACTGACACAGACAGAAAATAGTATGAGAAACGTTGGGGCCCAAACTAACTAAATAGAAAAGGATAGGAAGGGTACTTATTGCAATCCCAAAAAACCCTGCAAAGCACCAACTCTACTAATTTCAAAAACACCTGAGATCACACGACCTCTACCACCTAAATTAGTTCTCTGGTGTAACAAAATCAAAACAGCAGCCACTGAAGAAACTGGAAAAAGCAAAAGTACAAACATCAGTGGCTGAACTAAACTGAGAGGGCAAAAGCCCCCGGAGGGGACCCTGAAGGCCCCCACAGAAGTGCAGGAGAAAATGCAAAAATAAAGCACAAAAACAAAAAGAAGAAAATGTCTTATCTGTTAGCAGGAGATGCAGACACGACACAGCAGGCTACAAGGGAAACAGGAATCATGGAGTGAGACCAGAACAATTGATCACCGGCAACCCTGATGGGAAGGCGACTCCCTTATATAAGACCAGTCAGTAGCACCTGATTCCCACTCCTCACAATCTTCACTGGACAGTCCAGTACCGCTTGTAACTACCAGAGGGAGCCTCTGCTCAGAACTCATTTCAAGTCCATTCACAACAGTGTACATCTTGCCACATGTATGCAGTCCTTGAACAGCCGGTCGAGGGTGCATACTGCTGCTTGAGATGTGAGCATGTTGTGCATTTGGAAGCCCAAATCTTGATCTAAATGTGCAGCTGACAACACTGAGATCCATAACAATATGGAAAGGAGTCTTCTGCTCACTGAGCAGACGCTCAATGGGATAGATGAGGGGGGGATGCTAGGGTGGAGCTGCAGGACACTGAAGTAGGAAGCTGGGTGACAGTTAGAAAGCGGGGTAGAGGAAAGAGCGCCAGGGAGGCTAGTCCTGATCTGGCACACCCCAATAAGTTTGCAAAGTTGGCAGATGAGGGGGTTGTCAGTACAGGGGTAGCACTGCTGCAGCCAGGCATGTCCTCTGAAAGCCGGGGGAGTGTCTTCTCCAGTAAGGGGGGAATTAGGAGAGCAGGGCAGGCCAGACAGGTGCTGGTAGTGGGGGACTCAATTATTGGGGGAACAGATAGGGCAATCTGTCACAAAGACAGGGATCGTCGAACAGTGTGCTGCCTACCTGGCGCTCGAGTCCGACACATCGCTGATCGGGTTGACAGATTACTGGGAGGCGCTGGTGAGGACCCAGCGGTCATAGTGCACATTGGCACAAATGACAAAGTTAGAGGTAGGTGGAAGGTCCTTAAAGATGATTTCAGGGAATTAGGCTGCAAGCTTAAATCAAGGACCTCCAACGTGGTATTTTCTGAAACACTGCCGGTACCACGTGCCACACCAGAGAGGCAACGGGAGATTAGGGAGGTTAATAAGTGGCTCAAGAATTGGTGTAGGAAGGAGGGGTTTGGGTTCCTGGAGAACTGGGCCGACTTCTCAGTTGGCTACAGGTTCTATGCTAGGGACGGGCTGCACCTCAATGGGGAGGGTGCAGCTGTGCTGGGGAGAAAATGGCTAGAAGGTTGGAGGAGTCTTTAAACTAGGGACTAGGGGGGAGGGTATTCATTTTATAGGAGGGGAAGGCAGTGCAGATAGAGAACTGGGCACAAATAATGAAATTGGGGGTTGGGGTGGCATGGGGGGTGGGGTTAGAACAGTTAATAATTTAAGAAAGAATAGAGGTTCAGAGAGATACATAAAGTGCATGTATACTAATGCCAGAAGCCTCACCAACAAAATGGCGGAATTAGAATTAATTTTGTTGGAACATAATTATGACATGGTGGGGATATCTGAGACTTGGCTGGATGAGAGCCATGACTGGGCGGTTAATTTACAGGGCTATAGTCTGTTTAGAAATGACCGTAAAAATAAGCGAGGTGGGGGTGTGTGTTTATATGTAAAATCATCCTTAAAACCCATCCTGCGTGATATCTGTGAATCTAATGAAGATGTAGAGTCTCTGTGGGTGGAGATTAGGGGTGGGGGGAAAAATAATAAATTACTGATAGGGGTTTGTTATATGTCTCCTAAAATAATGGAAGCAACAGAGAATATCCTCGTAAAGCAAATAGATGAAGCAGCAACTCAAGGAGAAGTCATTATTATGGGGGACTTCAACTACCCTGAAATACATTGGGGAACAGAAACCTGTAGTTCCAGCAAAGGTAATAAGTTTTTGGCAACTATGAGAGACAATTACCTTTCACAACTAGTTCAGGACCCAACAAGAGGGGGGGCACTGCTAGACCTAATATTAACCCCTTTATTCCATCAGACGTACTATTCCGTCCATGTGACCCTGGACCTAATTCCCATGGACGGAATAGTACGTCATGGGCGATCAGCTGCACTCCCGGGGGGAGCGCAGCTGATCGCCGCCGGGTGTCAGCTGATTATCACAGCTGACACCCGTGACTGTGTGTCAGGAGCGGTCACGGACCGCTCCCGGCACATTAACCCCTGGCACACCGCGATCAAACATGATCGCGGTGTACCCGGGGCACAGGGGAGGATCGCGCAGGGTGGGGGCTCCCTGCGCGCTCCCCTGAGACCCTCAGAGCAGCGCGATGTGTCGCGCTGTTCCGAGGGTCCGTCCTCCCTGCAGGTCCCAGGATCCAGGATGGCGCCGGGGTCCTGCAGGGAGGCGGCTTCCTCAGTGCCTGCTGAGAGCAGGCGCTGAGGAAGCCTGCAGCGATGCCAGAGCGATCGCTGGTGTGACAGAGTGCTGTGCACACTGTCACAACAGCGATCTGCTAAAATACAGTGATGTCCCACCCTGGGAAAAAGGTAAAAAAAATAAAAATAAAAAGTGGTAAAAAAAATCATAAAAAAAAAAAAAAAATATTCCCCAATAAATTCATTCTTTCCTGTAAATAAAAAAAACAAAACGATAAAAGTACACATATTTGGTATCGCCGCGTCCGTAACGACCCCCCCTATAAAACTGTCCCACTAGTTAACCCCTTTAGTGAACCCCTTAAAAAAAAAAAGAAAACGAAGCAAAAAATCAATGCTTTATCATCATACCGCTGAACATAAAGTGGAATAACACGCGATCAAAAAGACGAGATAAATAACCATGGTACCGCTGAAAACGTCATCTTGTCCCGCAAGAAACGAGCCATCATACAGCATCATCAGTGAAAAAATAAAAAAGTTATAGCTCGCAGAATAAAGCGATGCAAAAATAATAATTTTTTATATAAAATTGTTTTCATTCTATAAAAGCGCCAAAACATAAAAAAAATGATATAAATGAGGTATCGCCGTAATCGTACTGGCCCGAAGAATAAAACTGCTTTATCAATTTAGCACACGCGAATGGTATAAACGCCTCCCCAAAAGAAATTCATGAATTGCTGATTTTTGTTCATTCTAACCTCCCAAAAATCGAAATACAAAGCGATCAAAAATGTCACGTGCTAAAAAAATGGTACTAATAAAAACGTCACCTCGTCCCGCAAATAATAAGACCTCACATGACTTTGTGGGCTAAAATATGCAAAAATTATAGCTCTCAAAATGTGGTGATGCAAAAAACTATTTTTTGCAATAAAAAGCGTCTTTTAGCGTGACAGCTGCCAATCATAAAAACCCGCTATAAATAGTAAATCAAACCCCCCTTTATCACCCCCTTAGTTAGGAAAAAATAATAAAATAAAAAAATGTATTTATTTCCATTTTCCCGTTAGGGTTAGGGTTGCGGCTAAAGTTAGGGTTAGGGTTGGCGCTAACGTTAGGATTAGGATTAGGGTTGGGATTACGGTTAGGGGTGTGTTAGGGTTAGGTTTGTGGTTAGGGTTGGGACTAGGGTTAGGGGTGTGTTGGGGTTAGGGTTGGAGTTAGAATTGGGGGGTTTCTGCTGTTTAGGCACATCAGGGGCTCTCCAAATGTGACATGGCGTCTGATCTCAATTCCAGCCAATTCTGCGTTGAAAAAGTCAAACGGTGCTCCTTCACTTCTGAGCTCTGCCATGCGCCCAAACAGTAGTTTACTCCCGCATATGGGGTATCAGCGTACTCTGGACCACAAGAGTTATTGTGCAATTTATCCTATTTTTCCTGTTACCCTTGGGAAAATAAAAAACTGGGGTGACAAAATCATTTTTGTAAAAAAAAAAATATTTTTTTGTTTTTACGGCTGTATGTTATAAAACTTCTGTGAAGCACTTGGGGCTTCATAGCGCTCACCACACTTCTAGATAAGTTCCTTGTGGGGTCTATTTTCCAAAATGGGGTCACTTTTTGGGGGTTTCCACTGTTTAGGCGCATCAGGGGCTCTCCAAATGCGACATGACGCCCCCAGACCATTCCATCAAAGTCTGCAATCCAAAACATCACTACTTCCCTTCCGAGCCCAGACGTGCACCCATACAGTCGTTTTCTCCCACATATTGGGTATCAGCGTACTCAAGACAAATTGGACAACAACTTTTGGGGTCCAATTTCTCCTGTTACCCTTGTGAAAATAAAATATTGGGGGCGGAAAAAATCATTTTTGTTAAAAAAAAAAGGATTTTTTATTTTTACGGCTGTACGTTATAAACTTCTGTGAAGCACTTCGGGGTTCAAAGTGCTCACCACACATCTAGATAAGTTCCTTGTGGGGTCTATTTTCCAAAATGGCGTCACTTGTGGGGGGTTTCCATTGTTTAGGCGCATCAGGGGCTCTCCAAATGCGACATGACTCCCCCAGATCATTCCATCAAAGTCTGCAATCCAAAACGTCACTACTTCCCTTCCGAGACCACGACGTGCCCATACAGTAGTTTACTCCCACATATTGGGTATCAGCATACTCAGGACAAATTGGACAACAACTTTTGGGGTCCAATTTCTCCTGTTACCCTTGTGAAAATAAAATATTGGGGGCAAATAATCATTTTTGTAAAAAAAAAAAGAGATTTTTTATTTTACGGCTGTACGTTATAAACTTCTGTGAAGCACTTTGGGGTTCAAAGTGCTCACCACACATCTAGATAAGTTCCTTGAGGGGTCTAGTTTCCCAAATGGTGTCATTTGTGGGGGGTTTCCACTGTTTAGGCAGATCAGGAGCTCTCCAAACACGACATGGCATCCAGCCAATTCTGCGTTGAAAAAGTCAAATGGCGCTCCTTCCCTTCCAAACTCTGCCATGCACCCAAACAGTGGTTTACCCCCACATATAGGGTATCAGCGCACTCAGGACAAATTGCACAATAACTTTTGGAGTCTTGTTACCCTTGGGAAAATAAAAATTGGGGTGAAAAGATCAATTTTGTGGAAAAAATATGATTTTTTAATTTTAAGGCTCTATGTTATAAACATGTGTGAAGCACTTGGGGGTTCAAATTGCTCACCAAAGATCTAGATAAGTTCCTTAGGGGTATAGTTTCCCAAATGGGTCAGTTGTGGGGGGTTTCCACTGTTTAGGCACAGCAGGGGCTCTCCAAATGCAACATGGCGTCCAATCTCAATTCCAGCCAATTTTGGTTGGAAAAAGTCAAATGGTGTTCCTTCCATTCCGAGCTCTGCCATGCACCCAAACAGTGGTTCCCCCCACATATGGGGTATCAGCGTACTCAGGACAAATTGGACAACAAATTTTGTGGTCCAATTTCTCCTGTTACCCTTGGGAAAATAAAAAATTAGTGACTAAGAGATAATTTTTGTGGGAAAAAAATAGGATTTTTTATTTTCATGCCCGGGCATTATAAACTTGTGTGAAGCACTTGGGGGTTCAAAGTGCTCACCAAAGATCTAGATAAGTTCCTTAGGGAGTCTAGCTTCCAAAATGGGGTCACTTGTGGGGGGTTTCCACTGTTTAGGCTCATCTGGGGCACTACAAACGGAACATGACCCCGATCAATGTTTGCATTCCAAAACGTTACTGCTTCCTTTCCAAGCCCTGCCGTGCGCCCAAACAGTTCCCCCCCACATATGGGGTATCAGCGTACTCAGGACAAATTGGACAACAACTTTTGGGGTCCAATTTCCTTGGGAAAAATCAAAAATTTGGGACTAAAAATCATTTTTGTGGAAAATTGTTTTTTTTTTTCACACCCAGGCATTATAAACTTTTGTGAAACACTTTGGGGTTCAAAGTGCTCACAACAGATCTAGATAAGTTCCTTAGGGGGTCTAGTTTCCAAAATGGTGTCACTTGTGGGGGGTTTCCACTGTTTAGGCATATCAGGGGCTCTCCAAACACAACATGGCGTCCAATCTCAATTCCAGCCAATTTTAGTTTGAAAAAGTCAAACGGCGCTCCTTCCCTTACGAGCTCTGCCGTGTGCCCAAACAGTGGTTTTCCCCCACATATGGGGTATTGGCGTACTCAGGAGAAATTGCACAACAACTTTATCTGCCCATTTTCTCCTTTTACCCTTTTGAAAATAAAAAAAAGTTTGTAAAAGATCATTTTTGTGGCTAAAAAGTTAAATATTAATTTTTTCCTTCCACGTTGCTTCAGCTCCTGTGAAGCACCTGAAGGGTTATTAAACTTCTTGAATGTTGTTTTGAGTACCTTGAGGGGTGCAGTTTTTAGAATGGTGTCACTTTTGGGTATTTTCTGCCATATAGACCCCTCAAAGTGACTTCAAATGTGAGGTGGTCACTAAAAAAATGGCTTTGTAAATTTTGTTGTAAAAATGAGAAATCACTGGTCAACTTTTAACCCTTATAATTTCCTAACAAAAAAAATTTTTGTTTCCAATATTGTGCAGATGTAAAGTAGACATGTGGGAAATGTTATTTTTAACTATTTTGTGTGACATATCTCTCTGTTTTAAGGGAATAAAAATTCAAAGTTTGAAAATTGCAAAATTTTCAAAATTTTCGCCATATTTGCGTTTTTTTTTTAAAAATAAACGCAAGGTATATCGAAGAAATTTTACCACTAATATGAAGTACAATATGTCACGAGAAAACAGTCTCAGAATCGCAAATATCCGTTGAAGCGTTCCAGAGTTATAACCTCATAAAGAGACAGTGGTCAGAATTGTAAAAATTGGCCCGGTCATTAACGTGCAAACCACCCTTGGGGGTGAAGGGGTTAACCAACAGGCCAGACCGCATATCAAATATAAGGGTTGGGGGTCACTTGGGTAATAGTGATCATAAAATAATAAGCTTTCATGTATCCTTTAATAAGATGTGTAGTCGAGGGGTTACAAAGACACTAAACTTCAGGAAGGCAAATTTCCAACGGATGAGAGATGATCTTGGTGCAGTAAACTGGGACGATATCCTGAGACTAGTGTTGAGCGATACGATAATGCAAATATCGGCTATCGGCCGATATTAGCTCTATCGGCCTTTCGATAATTTGTTTCGATATTTTCGTCATATCGAATACCGGAATCGGATTTGTCACTGTCACTGTCTGTGTCCATCGGTCGGGTCTGTCACTGTCAGTGTCCGTCGGTCGGGTCTGTAAGGAGTCAGCGGCACTTACCTGGCAGAAGATCTCCGGCGGTCACGGCCTGGACTGCTTCATGGCCGCCATCCTCTTCTCCCCGGCGGTCACATGCAGTTTCTCGCGATAACTGCAGTGACTGCTGGGTAATCCCGGCCGTAAAGCAGTCAGTCCGATGACGTCACCGCCGGGGAAGCAGGTAATCAGCTGTGCTGCGCCGGGATGACAGGCTCTGCCTGTCATTGCGATGTAGCAGAGCTGGATCGTCGTGGGACTATCGTTACTATGGACTGCGTCGGACAGGTGGTATACTGTTGGTTTGTTTTTTTTCTTTTTTTACAGGAGATCGATGGCGTCGCAGGAATGAGTGTATAATAAAAGAAATGAAAACTGTTGTCTCTTTTATTTCATTAAAATACTTTTTTCTTGCTTTGTCTTTTTTTTATGCATTTAATAACTTTGGGATTAATAATGGATCGGTGTCTTATTGACGCCTCTCCATTATTAACCGGGCTTATTGTCACCGTGCAATCAACGGTGACATTAACCCCTTATTACCCCGCTTGCCACCGCTACAGGGCAAGTGGGAAGAGCCGGGTAAAGTGCCACAATTGGCACAGCTTTTGATGCGCCAAATGTGGGGCTGCTGTAGCCTGGTATTATCAGGCTGTTGAGGGCCAAAATCCATGGGCCTTGACAGTCTTTTAATACCAGGCCGCAGCAGTCTGCATTTTACTTGGCTGGTTAACAAAAATAGGGGGACCTCTACGCCGTTTTTTTTTCGAGGGGATCCCCTATTTTTGTTAACCAGCCAAGCTAAGCAGACTGCTGTGGCCTGGTATTATCAGGCTTGCAAGGTCCATGGATATTGGATCCTTACCAGCCTGAAAAACCAGGCCTCAGCGGTCTGCTTCATCTGGCTGGTTAACAAAAATAGGGGGGACCCCACGCCAATTTTTTTCGAGGGGATCCCTATTTTTGTTAATCAGCCTAGATATGCAGACTGCTATGGCCTGGTATTATCAGGCTGGCAAGGTCCATGGATCTTGGCTCCTTAACAGCCTGAAAAACCAGGCCTCAGCGGTCTGCTTCATCTGGCTGGTTAACAAAAATAGGGGGGACCCCACGCCAATTTTTTTCGAGGGGACCCCTATTTTTGTTAACCAGTTCCCTCTGACGTAACTGATTGTGTCCCTGGCTGACCTGAAGTGAAAGTGGAAAGCAATCAATTAAGCTTTCCACTTCCTCTCCTGTCAGCCAGGAGAGGAACTCATTCATTTGGGGGTTTACTGTGAGGCTGCAGCATTAGCTGCGGTCCCTGCAGTAAACATTAACCCTTTCTGAAGGATTACACCGTGGGACCTGACTGTACATCGGATTGGTAAGAATAATTTTGCTTTATTATTTTATTTTTATTACAGGAAATGGTTTTAGCAGGAAAATAAAATATGGTCAAAAACTGTGTGATTATTTCATTAAACTTTTTTTTATTAAAGTGTGTGTGTTTGATTTTTCTTTCATACAATAGGATTAATAATTGATAGTTGTCTAATTGACAGCTCTCAATTATTAACCTGGCTTAAAGTGACCTTTCAATTGCAAGGTCATTTTAACCCCTTATTAACCCATTCGCCACCGCTACAGGGCAATGGGAATAGACGGGCAAAGTGCCAGAAAGGGCAAATCTAATTAGAGATTTGCCCTTTCTGGGGTGTCTGGGGGCAGATGTTAGTAGCCGGGGGGGGGCCAAAAATAATGGTCCCTCTCTGGGCTATTATTATCTGCCCCCACTCACTGCTTTGTCTGTCTGGTTGCGAAAATAGGGGGGAGCCCACTCATTTTTTTCAGCAATTTTACACCTCATATATATATATACATGTCATTAAATTTGTGACACATATATATATATATTTATACTTATAGTTCATCACACTTCTACATAGTATAATAGCCGCTAATTCAATTGCCGGCTTTTGTGAAAATGCAGAACCCGACATGAAATGACACTTGGTTTACATAGAGTTAACCATGTCTTTTCATGTAGTTTGATATCTGATTTGCACAAACAATTACATGAGTGTAAGTGTGCAAAATTTCACACCTGTAGGGGTTAATTAAAGGTGTAAATTCGTAGCAAAAAAGTCCGTTTTTTTACAACGAATTTACACCTTTAATTAACCCCTACAGGTGTGAAATTTTGCACACATAGACTGATGTAATTGTTTGTGCAAATCAGATTGCAAACGACATGAAAAGACATGGTTAACCCTATGTACACCAAGTGTCATTTCATGTCCGGTGCTTCTGTCTTTCACAGAAGCCGGCTTTACCCGGCAATTGAATCAGAGGATATTTTACTATGTAGAAGTGTATAAACTATACATATATGTATATATATATGTCACAATGACATGTTATATATATATATGTATTCTATGTGTGTATATTTAGTGTTTACAAGGAAATAAAGGTTTTTTTTAGTTGCGATATTTTGTTCCCATAGACTTACATTGGACTTCCGGTATCGAAATCGGATATCGACGATATTTAGTGCTATCGGCGATACAATTTCGATACGATATTTTTAGATATCGAGCAATATCGCTCAACACTACCTGAGACATAAAAATACACAAAGAAAATGGGAGACGTTTATTAGTATCCTGAATAGGACCTGTGCACAGTATATACCGTATGGGAATAAACATGCTAGAATTAGGAGGAAACCACTATGGCTAAATAGAGCTGTAAGGGCGCAATAAGGGACAAAAAGAAAGCGTTTAGGGAATTAAAGCAAGTAGGTAGTGATGAGGCATTAAATAAATACAGAAGACTGAATAAATTCTGTAAAAAGCAAATCAAGACAGCAAAGATTGAGGCAGAGAGACTCATTGCCAGAGAAAGTAAAAATAATCCCAAAATATTCTTTAACTACATAAATAGCAAGAAACAAAAAAATGATAGTGTTGGTCCCCTTAAAAATATTCTGGGTGAAATGGTGGATGAGGATGAGGAAAAAGCCAATATGCTAAATGACTTTTTTTAACTGTATTTACACAGGAAAATCCCATGACAGATAACATGATCAGAGATAAAAAAATTTCTCCATTAAATGTCACCTGCTTAACCCAGCAGGAAGTACGGCGGCGTGTAAAAATCACTAAAGTTGACAAATCCCAGGGCCCGGATGGGATACACCCCGAGTACTGCAGGAATTAAGTACAGTTATAGATAGACCATTATTTTTAATCTTTAAAGATTCCATAATAACGGGGTCTGTACCACAGGACTGGCTTATAGCAAATGTGGTGCCAATATTCAAAAAGGGGGCAAAAACTGAACCTGGAAATTATAGGCCAGTGAGCTTAACATCTACTATGGGTAAAATCCTGGAGGGTTTTTTAAGGGATACTATATTGGAGTATCTGAAGCTGAATAACCTCATGACACAGTATCAGCATGGGTTTACGAGGGACCGTTCTTGTCAGACTAATCTGATAAGCTTTTATGAAGGGGTAAGTTCAGGACTGGACCAAGGGAATGCAGTGGACGTGGTGTTCATGGACTTCTCAAAAGCTTTTGATACAGTGCCACACAAAAGGTTGATACATAAAATGAGAACAATGGGGATAGGGGAAAATATGTGTAAGTGGGTTAGGAACTGGCTCATGGATAGAAAACAAAGGGTGGTTATTAATGGAGCACACTCGGACTGGGTCACGGTTAGCAGTGGGGTACCACAGGGGTCAATATTAGGGCCGCTTCTCTTTAACATATTTATTAATGACCTTGTAGGGGGCATACAGAGTAGTATTTCAATATTTGCAGATGACACTAAACTCTGCACGGTAATAAATACAGAGGAGGATAATTTTATATTACAGGAGGATTTACGTAAACTAGAAGCTTGGGCTGATAAATGGCAAATGAGCTTTAATGGGGATAAATGTAAGGTCATGCACTTGGGTAGAACAAATAAGATGTATAATTATGAGCTTAATTGTAAAACACTGGGCAAAACTGTCACTGAAAAAGACCTGGGTGAATGGGTGGACGACAAACTCACATTTAGTGGCCAGTGTCAGGCAGCTGCTGCAAAGGCAAATAAAATAATGGGATGCATTAAAAGAGGCATAGATGCTCATGAGGAGAACATAATTTTACCTCTATACATGTCACTGGTGCGACCACACTTAGAATACTGTGTGCAGTTCTGTTCTCCGGTGTATAAGAAAGACATAGCTGAACTGGAGCGGGTGCAGAGAAGAGCGACCAAGGTTATTAGAGAACTGGGGGATCTGCAATACCAAGACAGGTTATTACAATTGGGGTTATTTAGTTTGGAAAAACAAAGGCTTAGGTGTGATCTTATTACAATGTATAAATATATGAGGGGACAGTACAAAGACCTTTCTAATGATCTTTTTACTCTTAGACCTGTGACGGGGACAAGGGGGCATCCTCTATGTCTGGAGGAAAGAAGGTTTAGCCATAATCACAGACGCAGATTCTTTACTGTAAGAGCAGTGAGACTATGGAACTCTCTGCCGTCTTATGTTGTAATGAGTGATTCCTTACTAAAATTTAAGAAGGGACTGGATGCCTTTCTTGAAAAGTATAATATTACAGGCTATATTCACTAGTTTCCTAGATACTGCGTTGATCCAGGGAGCTAGTCTGATTGCCGTATGTGGAGTCGGGAAGAATTTTTTTCCCCAATGTGAAGCTTACTGTTTGCCACTTGGTTTTTTTTTGCCTTCCTCTGGATCAACATGTTAGGGCAGGTTAGGATAGGATATGGGTTGAACTAGATGGACTTAAAGTCTTCCTTCAACCTTAATAACTATGTTACTATGTAAGACCTACTGTAAGGCCTCTTAGTGTTTTCTGCATTTACAATGGTTTTCTATAGAGGCGACGGATCCGCAGGCGGATTCCGTCAAAAACGGATGCCAGCGGATCCGCCGCCATGGCGCCATTATACAAAATGGCGGATGCGGCGGATCCGCCGTTGTCCGCCATTTTGGCGGATAAAAAAAACGTTGCATTGGACGTTTTTTTGTAATGACGGACGCCAATTTTTTGGTGGATCCGTCAAAAAACGGACCTAACGGACGACCATCCGTCAAAATCTGTCACTAATCCAAGTCAATGGGAAAAAAACGGATCCGCCAAAAAAAAATGGCGGATCCGTTTTTTTCACATTTAGACGGATTTTGACTGACGTCGCACGACTGAAGTGTGAAAGAGGCCTTACTGACACATCCCACCCCTTGCTGCAGAGGATTTACAAAAGCACCTGTGGCTGTTGGCCACATGGAAAACCAGGGTCTGGGAGGAAATGGACTGCCCCGCTGCCATTCTGTAGTCTGTTTCAAAAATAAAAGCCCAGAACAGGTTTTCTTATATCTGCCCAGGAAAAAATTGCGGTAAAAACGCGCAAAAAAAGTCCGGTTTTGCTCACGAAAATTCTGCACACATTCCTGAATGTGTGCACTTAGCCTTAAAGAGCACCATGTAAATGGACCTGTGGTTGATCATGCACACTCTGGCGCCAGTCAACATGGCTCTTCAAATAAGTGGAGTGTTGAGGGGCACGACAAAATATAGTAAAATCCACTGATCGGGTGAGGGGGGAGTATTATAGTATGTGGGCTGGTGGGGTTTGTGTGGCAGGTCTACTTTTCTGTCCCAGTTCAGCCCTGTATGGAAAACATGGTATGCTAGTTACATTACTAATCGTTACTACTGAGTAGTGTGGCAACAAAAATGTGTGCATTTGTTGATAATGTAATAACTGAGAAAATAATCATTTGGGAGTGTAGTGAGAACATTTTTCTAACTACTGACTTCTAGACCAAACAGAACCTAGAGTAAATTAAGTCAGCTAATTTTAGCCTTAATCCGATTAGGCCACAATTAAGTAGCTTTATTAATGAGATCAAGTGCTATGCCAAAGAACTCTGCTTTGCTTCTTATATGCTTTTTAATAAAATGCAAACATGAATTTAAAGAGTAGAGGAAAGAGTATTAGTGAAAGGTCAGTAAGAAAAAGACAAGCACCAATACCACTGACCTATGAATAAGGTAGATGCTATTAACCCCTTTCCATCTAAGACAGCTTTGCTTCCAAGACTTGTTACTCTTTTTCCATATCAGACTTGTTACTCTTTATATGAGAATTTTTTATGCTTTTATTTATCAAAAGTTTAGCAATTCTTAGATTTTTTCCTAACAAATTTCTCTGCATGTTAAACAGTAATACCACACTAGTTAACCTCGAAGCCTATTTTCACCTGCCTAACCAGACCAACGTTGACATATTGTTCTTCATGAAAGTGGTACAATTTGTTCTATGTGACTAGCATTTATTTGTGAAAATATCAGAAATTTGGCGAAAATTTAGAAATTTTCACATTTTAAAATTTTATAGCCTTAAACCAAAGAGTTAAGTCACACAAAATATGTAATGGTGTACAATAATAAATTATATTGTGGTACCGTGTAATCTTGCCTGAAGAAGGAGCTTTTGCGCTCTGAAAGCTTGCGAACATATAATTTTCTGGTTAGCCAATAAAGGTATCGCTTTAAGAATGCTCTTGTCATAATTGGACGGAGAAGTATTCACAAAATATGTAATAAATAATATTTACCACATACCTACTTTAAAGCTGCACAATTTTTTAAACATTTTTTTTAGGTTAGGAAGTTTTGCCAACAAAATTTACAAAACCATTTTTTTAAGGACCACATCACATTTGAAGTGATTTTAAGGGGTCTGTATGACATAAAATACCCAAAAGTGACACCAATCTAAAAACTGTACCCCTCAAAGTCTTCAAAACCACATTCAAGAGTTTATTAACCCTTTATGTGCTACACAGGAATTAACGTAATGTGGAAGGAAAAAAATTTACTTTTTTTCACAAATATTTTATTTTAGCCTCATTTTTTTTATTTTCACAAGGCTAACATGAGAAAATGGACCTCAAAATTTGTTGAACAATTTCTCCTGGGTACTCTGATATGCCATACGTGGGGAAAACTACTGAACACAAGAGGGCTTGGAAATGAAGGAGAGCAAAATGACTTTTGCTACATAAAATTGGCTGAAGTAGATAGAAGATGCCATAGTGTGTTTGTAGAGCCCTAATGTGTCTAAACAATTGAAACTCCCACAAGTGACCCTTTTTGGAAACTACACCCCTCAAGGAACTAAGCTAGTGGTGTAGTGAGCATCTTGAACCCACAGGTTCTTCACAGAATTTGATATAGCTGAGCTGTGAAAATGAAAAAATAAATTTTTACCCAAAAATTTTTATTTTAGCTTCAAATATTTCATTTTCACAAGAATAACAGGAGAAAATGGACCACACAATTTGTTGTGCAATTTCACTTGAGTACACTGATTCCCCATATGTGGTGGAAAACTACTGTTTGGGTGCACGTCAGGGTCTCAGAAGGGAAGGAGCATCAACTGACTTTTAGAACTCAAAACAGGTGGAAAAGATAGCAGACCCCATGTCTCGTTTGCAGAGCCCCTGATGTGCCTAAACATTAGAAACTCCCCCACAAGTAACCCCATTTTGGAAATTACACCCCTCAAGTAATTTATCTAGAAGTGTAATGAGCATCTTGAACCCACAGGTGCTTAACAGAATTTTGTATCTTTGAGCTGTGAAAATGAAAAAATACATTTTTCTTACAAAAATGTTGCTTTATCCCCAAATATTTCATTTTCACAAGGGTAAAGGAGAAAATGGGCCATACAATTTGTTGTTCAATTTGTCCTGAGTACACTGATACACCATATGTGTGGGAAAACTACTGTTTGGGCACACAGTAGGGCTCAGAAGGGAAGGAGTAAAAATTGTATTCTGGAACGTAATTTTGGCTGAAACAGATTACAAATGCCCTGGACATGCCAAAATGCAGAACTCCCCACAAGTGATCCCATTTTGGAAACTACATATCTTGAGGACTTTATCTAGCAGTATAGTGAGCATTTTTTTGTCCTTCAAGCAAACCACAAAATTGTATAACATTGGGCTGAGTCAATTAAAAAAATACCAGTTTTTCCACTAAAATGTTCCTTTGGACCCATTACCTCATATGTTGTCTAAAACTGCTTTATAAGCACAGTTCAAAGTTCCAAAGGGAAATAGCTCCATCTTGTAGTGCTCATTTTGCTGGAATGAATTGAGGCTATCTTGTCACATTGGAAGAGTCTCCAAGGTGCCAAAACACCAGAATACCCCATAATTGACCTCATTTTACAAACTACACCTATCTATTAATTAATCTAGTGGTGCAGTGATCATATTGACACCATGTGTGTGTCACCGAACCTTACATCATTGGGCAATGAAGAAAAAATAATTACATTTTACAACAAAAATTTAGTTTTAGCATCAGATTTTACATTGTCACAAGGGGAAATGGGTCGAAAAAGCACACAAATTTGTCCCACAATTTCTGCTGAACATGCTAATACTCCATGTGTTACTCTACTGTACTGCTTAGCCACACGAAGAGGCTCAAGAGGGAAGGAGCACTATTTGACTCTTGGAGAACAAATGAATGTAGAATAGTTTACATGCTCTATATAGAGAACTGCTAAGTGCCAAAAGAGCAGAATCCTCCCTCAAGTGACCACATTTTGGAAATTACATCCCTCTGGGAATTTATCTACAGGTGTAGAAAGAAGCAGCAATAAATGTTGCTGAGTGAAAATTACAAATCTGTCAGAGTAGTATGTTGTAGTTCCCAGAATGTTATGACAAGCTCATGCTTCTGGAGCACATTGTAGTGCTCAGAATGGAGTGGTATATTTGGATTTGAAAGCGTAGAATTCTCTGAATTTCTTTTTGGGGGTGAGGAGCCATAGCGCTTTACCAGAGTGGGGGCTTGCTTTTTTGTGGATTGAGTTGAAGATTTTGTTGGGAACATTTCACATAACATTTGGTATCACATTTATCCTGTGCTCTATGCTGAGCACTTACATAGGGGTTTCCATCCAAATCTCCTAGTGACATGATCCAGATGAATCCCCCGCTTATCCATTCACTATAATGAGGCAGCAGAGTTACTCTGGACTCTATCTGGCCACTATTCAGTAGTGACCTTCCTATCAGAAATTGTGGCAAACCGTGCTTTTATGCACGCCTAAAGTGATGGACACCTGTGGATCATAGGCCAGACGGCGTCTGCATTGTCCCCATCTGTCTCATCATAGGGAATCTTCTGTTTGGTTCCGTCTGAATTATATCAGAGATTTACACAGAATTCCTGGTGTAAGTGTTCAGTAAAGAGCACAGTATAAATGTGAGTCAAGCCTTACTGAGATTTTTGGGAGACAAAATGAGCAAATTAGCCACAGGTGAAGAATTGGTTTTATTTATTTTTTACGTCGTTCATCATGTGATTAGACGACTTTACTCTTCATGTCAGTGCGATTACAGCGATACCAGATTATTATCGGGTTTTTCTGTTTGGCTGCTGTCACACACTAAAAGATGTTTTTTATTTTCCAAAACAAAGTTTTTGCATTGCCATATTTTGGTTGCATAACTTCTTTTGATCACTTTCTATTCAAATTTTTTTTAGACAGAATGTACTGAAACCTGCAATTCAGGAATGTTTTTTTTTTTTATTTACGCCATTTACCGAGTGGTAAAAGTGACAAAACAACTTTATTCTTCTGGTCAGTATGATTACAGCGATACCAAATTGATATAATTTTTTTATGTTTTGGTGCTATTTAACAAAAAAAACTAGTTTATAGAAAAATAATTGATTTTGTATCGCTTTATTCTGAGAGTTATAACTTTTTATTTTTGCGTTTATAGAGTTTTATGGCAACTTATTTTTTGCACAAAAAGATGTGTTTTCAGATACACATTTTCATTTATATTTGACTTTTGAATATGTTTTATTTCACTTTTTGTTCAGAGTTATCATGAAAAAGCATAGTTTTTTGCCATGTTTTTCGCTGAATGGTTTAAGTAGTGGGACAGTTTTAAAGGTCAAGTATTTCTAGATGCAGTGACACAAAATATGTGTACTTTGTTTATTTTAATAATATTAATAATACTAATAATCTTTATTTACATAGATACATTTATTAGATTAATATTTTTCTTTTTTTTCTGTATTTTGTGATTTTTTTTTAAATATTTTTAGTTTTGAAAACCTTTATTTTTTTTTACTTTTTTACCCTATCCTATGATAGGACATCAACTTTTCCTGCCCTGATCGCTGATCTAATGCTCTGCAATGCTTACTCTGCAGCGCATTTTTTATTTATATAAAGAGTTTTATTCTGGAGAAATCTACAGTGGGGAAAAAAGTATTTAGCCAGCCACCAATTGTGCAAGTTCTCCCACTTAAAAAGATGAGAGAGGCCTGTAATTGACATCATAGGTAGACCACACCTATGAGAGTCAAAATGAGGAAACAAATCCAGAAAATCTATTTCGATTTATTTTGCAAATTATGGTGGAAAATAAGTATTTGGTCACCTAAAGCATGCAAGATTTCTGGCTCTCACAGACTTGTAACTTCTTTAAGAGGCTCCTCTGTCCTCTACTCATTACCTATAGTAATTGCAACTGTTTGAACTTGTTATCAATATAAAAGACACCTGTCCACAATCTTAAACAGTCACACTCTAAACTCCACTATAGTGAATACCAAAGAGCTGTCGAAGGACACCAGAAACAAAATTGTAGCCCTGCACCAGGCTGGAAAGACCAAATCTGCAATAGGCAATCAGTTTGGTGTGATGAAATCAACTGTGGGAGCAATGATAAGAAAATGGAAGATATACAAGACCACTAATAATCTCCCTTGATCTGGGGCTCCATGCAAGATCTAACCCCGTGGGATAAAAATGATCACAAGAACGGTGAGCAAAAATGCCAGGACCACACGGGGGGACCTAGTGAATGACCTGCATAGAGCTGGTGCGACCTTAACAAAGGCTACCATCAGTAACACACTACGCCGCCAGGGACTCAGATCCTGCTGTGTCAGACGCGCCCCCCTGCTTAAGCCAGTACATGTCCGGGCCCGTCTGAAGTTTGCTAGAGAGCATTTGGATTATCCAGAAGAGTATTGGGAGAATGTCATATGGCCTGATGAAACCAAAGTAGAACTGTTTGGTAGAAACAAAACTTATCGTGTTTGGAGGAGACAGAATGCAGAGTTTCATCCAAAGAGCACCATACCTACTGTGAAGCATGGGGGTGGCAATATCATGCTTTGGTGCTGTTTCTCTGCAAAGGGACCAGGATGACTGATCCGTGTACATGAAAGAATGAATGGAGGCATATATCGTGAGATTTTGAGCGAAAACCTCCTTCCATCAGCAAGAGCATTGAAGATGAAACGTGGTTGGGTCTTTCAGCATGATAATGATCCCAAGCACAATGTCAGGTCAATGAAGGAGTGGCTTCACAAGAAGCATATGAAGGTCCTGGAGTGGCCTAGCCAGTCTCCAGATCTCAAAACCATAGAAAACCTTTGGAGGGATGTGAAAGTCCATGTTGCCCAGCGACAGGCCCAAAACATTACTGCTCTAGAGAGATCTGCATGGAGAAATGGGCCAACATACCACCAACAGTGTGTGCCAAACTTGTGAAGACTTACAGAAAACGTTTGACCTTGTCATTGCCAACAAAGGATATATAACAAAATATTGAGATGAACTTTTGTTAATGACCAAATACTTATTTTCCACCATAATTTGCAAAAGAAATCTTGCCAAATCAGACAAGGTGATTTTCTGGATTTGTTTTCTCATTTTGACTCTCATAGTTGTGGTCTACCTATGTGTCATGTGTGCATCGCCACGAAGATCGTCGCGGTTGCACATTCTGACTTCTCACAGCTGAGTTGCTGTTTCTTTGTGTTTGGCAGTTAGGGAGTTAATTCTGTCTGTGCTCAGTTCTGGGACTGGGTGCAGTTTCTTCCGGCTGCAATTAATTATTTGTTGATTGGTTTCCTTTAAATCTCTGGTTGTCTGTGTTGGGAGTTGCCAGTGAAATTCTTCATGCAGACCACAGATAGGATTGTATCTGTATAGACTTAAGTTAAAGAGCTCCTTAGTTGTTTTAAGCTCACCTTGCTTAGAGTTTAATATCCCAGATCATTTATGTTCCTTCTGTGTTTGAGTGTGTATGCAAGTCTGTGTTTTCTCCAGTCTGTCTTATATGTCTAATCTGTGTATTTAGCAGAGATCAGCCCATATCCCTTTGGTGGTAATCAGAATCCTTCTTAGGACTGATTACAGGGTTCAGGGACTGATAGGAGACAGGGTTAGGCTGGAGACTTGGACCTCTGAACCATTATCAGTACCTCCAAGGTGAGGGATTAGTTAGGACCCCAGTTTAGGGTCAGGTTAGACCCCCGGTCCTCCTCTTTCCTGTGACAGTGTATCAAGTCCTCAAGATTAACCCTGAGTTCAACGGATATCGTGTCAGGTAAATCTATTCTATATTTACATGCTGATGCTGCTAATCTATATGTTGTATAGAGTGTTGTTCTTTTAAGAATAGTTTACTGACATCGTACACATATCATAAGACCGCGTGACATTTTCACTGGCCAATAAAATTATTCCCAGTTGCCATGGATCCAGTAGCCCAGCTGGCTCTGCAGTTGCAGGGATTATCCATGGAGCTGACGGACATTAAGTCCAAAGTTTTGTCTCCCTCGGAGCAAACCAGATTTGAACCTAAAGTAGCTCTCCCGGACAGGTTCACTGGTGGGCGAGACAAATTTTTTACCTTCAGGGAAGCATGTAAATTGTATTTTCGGCTTCGGCCTCGATCATCAGGGAGTGAAGAGCAGAGAGTGGGAATTGTTATCTCGCTCTACAAGGGGACCCTCAATCCTGGGCCTTCTCCCTTCCTCCGGGATGCCCGGCTCTACAGTCAGTAGATCGATTTTTTACTGCCCTGGGTTTGGTATATGATGACCCAGATCGGGTCTCTCTTGCTGAGACAAAATTACGTAAGATACAGCAGGGAGATCGTCCGGCGGAGGAATTTGCTTCTGAGTTCCGTAGATGGGCCACAGATACTCAGTGGAATGACCAGCTCTTAGGAGCCAGTTTTGTCATGGGCTTTCTGATAAATTAAAAGACGTTTTGGCTCAGTATGATTCTCCTCCATCACTGGAGGCTGCTATGGCCCTAGCTATCCGTACTGATAGACGGCTCCGGGAGAGGTGCGAGGTAACTCCGCCCCCTGTTGTTACTCCACCTACTACTAAAGTCCCTTATGTTGAGGTTCCCCTTGTCTGTTCGGAGGAGCCTATGCAGTTGGGAGGGACATCATTTAGTAGGAGGGGATTGGCGGTACGCCGCAGGACTAGAAGGTGTTTCTTCTGCGGGAAAGAGGGACATTTTGTTGGGGGATGTCCATCCCGTGCCTTGTTGAGCAAAAAGTCCCCGGGGAAAACTGTTAATCCCAGGTTGTGTGGTGGACGACAACCTGGGAGTATGTATTTCGTCCGCTAGTTCTTCTCAGTTCCTTGTACCAGTGGAGGTGGTGGTTGGTACGAGAGTGGAGAGATTTTCTGTTCTTCTTGATAGTGGGTCCGGGGCTAATCTGGTTGACGCTCAGTTTGCTCAGGCTCAAGGTATGCATCTGAGTGTATTGGTCAAACCGATCCCTATATTCTCCATTGACGCCAGGCCTCTCGGCCAAGGTAGCTTTGTTCATGAGGTTCATAACATTGACCTTCGGGTAGGGGCAATACATAGGGAACTATTATCTTGTTATGTGTTGGAGGGTCTACCTACTCCTATTGTGTTGGGACTTCCTTGGTTGGTTAAACATAACCCTGTGATTAATTGGCAGTCCAGAGATATAAGCCAATGGGGGGAGTTTTGCAAAAGTAACTGCATGAACACAGTCATCAGTGCGGTCGTGCCTAGTACTTTGCCTCCTTTTTTGGAGGACTTTGGGGATGTGTTCTCTGAGGAGGGGTGTCAGGAGTTGCCTCCTCATCGCGTGTATGACTGCTCTATTAATTTACTTCCTGATGCTAAGTTACCTAAAGCTAGGTTATATAACCTTTCTGGTCCTGAGAGGCAGGCTATGAAAGATTATATTTCGGAAAGTCTGGCCAAAGGGCATATTAGACCTTCATCTTCCCCAGTGGCCGCGGGTTCTTCTTTGTGAAGAAAAAAGATGGAGGCCTACGCCCTTGCTTGGATTTCCGCGAACTTAATCGGATTACTGTTCGAGATCCGTATCCACTCCCTCTGATTCCTGATCTCTTCAATCAAATTGTTGGCGCCAAATGGTTCTCTAAATTGGATCTCAGGGGGGCGTATAATCTGATTAGGATAAAAGAGGGGGATGAGTGGAAAACGGCGTTTAACACGCCGGAGGGACATTATGAGAACCTTGTCATGCCTTTTGGTCTGACTACTGCACCAGCAGTATTCCAACATTTTGTTAATGACATTTTTCGTCATCTGGTGGGGCTGTTTGTGGTCGTATATTTGGATGACATTTTAATTTACTCACCAGATCTTGTGTCTCACCAGGAGCATGTGAGACAGTGTGTTGCAGATCTTGCGAGACAATAAACTATACGCCAAACTGGAAAAGTGTGTATTCGCCGTACAGGAACTTCAGTTTTTGGGTTTCTTGGTGTCAGCCTCCGGTTTCCGTATGGACCCTGAAAAGGTGAGAGCAGTGCTTGAATGGGATCAGCCAGAGGATCTTAAGGCTCTGCAGCGTTTTCTGGGGTTTGCTAACTACTACCGGAAATTTATTTGTAATTTCTCATCTGTTGTCAAACCTCTCACTGACATGACAAGAAAAGGGACTTATTTTTCTAAATGGTCGGACAAAGCTTGCCAAGCTTTTTCCTCTTTGAAAAAATGTTTTGCTTCGGCACCCGTTCTCATCCAACCAGATGCATCACAGCCATTCGTTGTGGAGGTGGACGCGTCTGACGTAGGGGTGGGTGCAATATTGTCCCAGGGTCCGTCCCCTGGTAAATGGCATCCGTGCGCTTTCTTTTCTAAAAAATTGTCGTCCGACGAAAGGAATTATGATATCGGCAATAGGGAACTTTTGGCCATTAAGTTGGCTTTTGAAGAATGGCGTCACTTTTTGGAGGGGGCAGTCCACCCGGTCACCGTCATTACTGATCACAAGAACCTGCTGTATTTGGAATCTGCTAAGCGTCTGAATTCCAGACAAGCTCGATGGTCGTTGTTTTTTACCAGGTTTAATTTTGTTGTCACTTATCGCCCTGGATCTAAGAATGTTAAGGCGGATGCCTTTGTCTCGCAGTTTCCCAGGGCCGGGAAAAATGGATGACCCGATTCCTATCCTTCAGGAGGGGGTGGTTAGTGTCGGCTGTATGTTCTGAGCTTGAGGAGGAGGTGTTAGAGGCTCAGGGGGATGCCCCTGCAGGACCTCCAGGAGACTGTTTGTCCCAAATCAGTTGAGACAAAAGGTTATTGAGGACATCATAATTCTGCTTTAGCAGGACATCCAGGGAGTAAGGCTACTTTAGATCTCTTTCTCGCCGGTTTTGGTGGCCTAACGTTAATAAAGATGTTTTTAACTTTTGTCGCGTCCTGTGGGGTTTGTGCTCGCTCTAAGACCCCTCATACCCGTCCGTCTGGGACCCTCTTACCCTTGAAAACTTCCGGAGCGTCCATGGACTCATTTGTCTATGGACTTCATCATGGACCTTCCTCAGTCTCAGGGAAGACTGTCATACTGGGGTTGTGACAGGTTCATAAGATGGCACATTTCATTGCTCTTCCTGCCCTCCCTAATGCTAAACTCTGGCGCAGGTGTTTCATTGGGGAGATTGTGAGACTTCATGGGTGCCTTCTGATGTGGTGTCAGATAGGGGGTTCAGTTTGTGTCCAAGTTTTGGAGGGCATTTTGTTTACGTCGGGGGATGCAATTGTCATTTTCCTCGGCTTTTCATCCGCAGACCAATGGTCAGACAGGCGGTCTGAATCAAAGCTAGGACTTATCTTCGGTGTTTTGTCTCAGAGAACCAGGAGGACTGTCTTCTTTCTTGCCTCTGGCAGAGTTCGCTCTTAACAACAGGCGGAGCGAGTCCACTGGTAAGTCCCCGTTTTTTGGGGCATATGGTTTTCATCCCAGTTTTGTACATTCAATGGGGGGGGCCCTTCTGGGTTCCTGAGGAGGAGCGTTTTCTCGTCGTCACTTGCTTCAGTGTGGGAGGTGTATTGAATAATCTGAGTGTATGGGGAAACGTTATAAACGTATGGCTGATAGGAGGAGAGTTTCTGGTCCAGATCTGAATGTGAACGATCTGGTATGGTTGTCTACCAGGAATATAAAACTTAAAGTTCCCTCCTGGAAGCTGGGCCCCAGATTCACGGGCCGTACAGGATCAGTTCCATAATTAATCTGTGGCTTTCATCTGTCCCTCCCTCCTACGTTTAAAAATTCATAATGTGTTCCACAAGTCATACTTAAGAGGTACGTGGCACCAGTCATACCATCAACTCTACCTCCTCCTCCAGTGGTGGTCAATGGTAACTCGGAGTTTCAAGTGTCAAAGATCATTTGACTCACGTCTGAATCGCCGGTCCCTTCAGTACTTGGTGCATTGGAAGGGGTAGGTTCCAGAGGAGAGGACGTGGGTTTCCTGCGTCTGACATTAACGCAGATCGTTTGGTGCGGACCTTCCACAGAACTCACCCGGGCAACCTGGCCCTGAGGGTCCGGAGGCCCCTCGTAGAAGGGGGGGGGGACTGTCATGTGTGCATCGCCACGAAGATCGTCGCGGTTGCACATTCTGACTTCTCACAGCTGAGTTGCTGTTTCTTTGTGTTTGGCAGTTAGGGAGTTATCTGTCTGTGCTCAGTTCTGGGACTGGGTGCAGTTTCTTCGGCTGCAATTAATTATTTGTTGATTGGTTTCCTTAAAATCTCTGGTTGTTCTGTGTTGGAAGTTGCCAGTGAAATTCTTCATGCAGACCACAGATAGATTGTATCTGTATAGACTTAAGTTAAAGAGCTCCTTAGTTGTTTTAAGCTCACCTTGCTTAGAGTTTAATATCCCAGATCATTTATGTTCCTTCTGTGTTTGGTGTGTATGCAAGTCTGTGTTTTCTCCAGTCTGTCTTATATGTCTAATCTGTGTATTTAGCAGAGATCAGCCCATATCCCTTTGGTGTAATCAAATCCTTCTTAGGACTGATTACAGGTTCAGGGACTGATAGGAGACAGGGTTTTGGCGGGAGACTGGACCTCTGAACCATTATTCAGTACTCCAAAGGTGGGGATTAGTTAGGGACCCTGGTTTAGGGTCAGGTTAGACCCACGTTCCTCCTCTTTCCTGTGACAGTGTATCAAGTCCTCAAGATTAACCCTGAGTTCAACGGATATCGTGTCAGGTAAATCTATTCTATATTTACATGCTGATGTTGCTAATCTATATGTTGTATAGAGTGTTGTTCTTTTAAGAATAGTTTACTGACATCGTACACATATCATAAGACCGCGTGACATTATGATGCCAATTAACAGGGCCTCCTCTCATCTTTTAAGTGGGAGAAGAACTTGCACATTGATGGTGACTAAATACTTTTTTTTCACCATTGCATGTGCACAATTAACAATATTGAATGCTCACGATCTACATGTATGATTTGGTCATGCAGATCGTGGTCAGGATTGCTTCCAGAAATAAATGCCTGTGAAGACAGTTCACCATGAAATCCAAAAATGCAAGTTACTGTTTTTTTCTGCAAAGAAGAACTATTTATCATTAGCTTGCTGAATGTATTTATCTGGCCAATACACATTTAATATTTGCTAAAGCAAAATAGAAAACTATTTTGTGGTCAGTTTAATCAAATTTTAAAATTCTTTATGAAAGTCACCGACTAATTTTTCTGGACCACTGTCAGTTTTCTAGTAGTGTGGCAAATAAATAAATCTCATCTTCATTTGAGGCCTAACAAATATTTTTTTCTGGACTGTGTTTTAGTAGTGTTAAGGACTGACCTGAGGTGGAGTAGTGATTATAGCAACCACTTGGGGCAGCACCCCGGGAGGTAGTGCGTCAGGATATAGCCTGCGGTCGGTACACGGAGCAGCAGTGTAGTTGAAAGGATAAGTAGGAATCATAGTCACGATATAGCTAAGGTCAGTTACACAGAGCAGCAGTAGGATCTTGATGATAAGCAGGAATCGTAGTCAGGAATAGCCAGAGGTCGGTACACGAACATCAGTATAGAAGGGAGGATAGGCAGGTAAAATAATCAGGATATAGCCAGTGGTCGGCACACAGAGCAGTAGTAGAATCTTGAGGATAAGCACAGTGGGAAGAAGCTAGACTAAAGGCTGGGAGCTCAATAATCTCACAATTAAAGAAGCACAGTACCAGGATTAAGTAATGTTCTCAATCAGGAGATCACAGGTGAGTCAATAAGGAACTTGGGGTGAAGACATCAGGAACTCAGGTTGTACGGCAAACAAATAATTTTCTGAACTGCTGTGTGTTTTCTAGCAGTTTGGTAAATACATAAATCTCAGCAGATATTTGAAGGCAAAAAAATAATTTTTCTGGACAGCTGTGTCATTTTTAGCAGTGTGTCAAATAAATAAATCTACTCTTCCGGCATCTCTTTTGCAAGTAGTGTGCAGAAAAATTACTTACAAAAATGAGGAGAGCAACAAACAGGAGAGGTGGACATTGCCGTGGTGGAGCTGGTGTATCTGCTTCAAGGAGAGGACATGGTAATTCTGTTCCTGCTGCATGCCAAATACAACACCTTCCTTTGGTGTACGCAGATGAAAGGACATTATGCGTCCTTTCGTGGTGCCGAATACAGCTGCATGAATAGTGAGGCCACAAGATGTTGAAATGGTGTTAGATTTGCATGGCTGAGAGTGGCTCTAGTTCCTTTGCATTACCTTCCACTGGGTCCACTGCAGAAAGCGCAGAGTTGGCACCTGAGGACCATGGTCCAGCTTCCAACTCCCCCCCTTGCCATTAAGCCAAGCACGCTCCCTTGTGAACAAGCTAACGCGAAACGCACGTCAGGGGTGCCCAGGCCATATCAGGTATGATTTCTCACTGGCAGCCTTACATTTTCAGCATTTCGATTTGCCCTATATCTTGATATGCAGACTGCATTTTTTTGCATTCATTTGTAGCACTTGCTGCGGGCTCTGCATTTACATGCTGACACTTAAAATAGCTAGCATGGTGGGAGGACACGTTCTTTTCTATTCTGATTATTATAAGTCTTTTGTGCACGGATATATACCATATAGGAGCTATTTAAGCACACTACTAGCCAATGTGGCGTTATATGTAATATAGATATATGCACTTTTTACTCTTTATATTGTGTTTATACCTGCTGATATTGGGCCTGTTTTTGCTGCATCTTTTGTCCCCATTTGGATTTTTTATCCTAATAATATGTATTTTATATGAATAAAATTTTGTATTTTATAATGTAAAGAGGCTTCCCATCTCTCCTTTTGAATCTGTTGATATTTGGAAGTAGTTTAAATACTAGGCAATATATCTTTGTGATTCATTAAGCCAAGCAGCCTGAGCATCAAGTCATGCAGCAGTCTCTTCTGCTTTTTGATGACTTCGCTGACTCGGTTCCATGTCCTATCCACCTGGACCTGCCTCAGAAGCGGAAGAGGATGAGCCCACTTTTGCGCAACCACTTGTCATGTTGGAGGATGAGTATGTGAGAGGGCTAGGGCACAAATCAGTGTACCAGCGCAGCACACGTTACACATGATGCGACAACATTGTCAACTGCAGCGTCTTTCTGTAAACAGCCAAGTAGAAGTGGGTAGAAGATGTTGCAGAGGATAATGAGCTCCTAGACCCCAAATGGAGCGGAGGCCATCATAGTGATGTGAGCAGATCGGAGGAAGAGCAGGTAGCCAAACCGAACAGCTATAGAGGGAGCAGGGTGCAAAGACACAGGGAGCTACCCCCAGCCAGTATGTCAGTGGATACTGCCTACTCTTCCACTGAAATTAACACACCAAAGCCAGCTCAAAACAGCTCCCCAGCACGGGATTTATTTGGGGAATGTCCTTAAAACAAGCAATAGGTGGTTTGCACTCTGCGTAGTCAGAGCCTGAAGAAAGGCATAAATCTTCTGAACCTGAGCTACATGACGAGGCATATAAATTAAAAACAAGAAGTGCAGTGGAAACCACATCTTAAAATGCATGACAGATCTGAGCCTTCTTCTGCTCCCTCTTTTGCTGTGGTCTAAATAGTACTAGGAGATAAGTAGGGCTTCAAAACCAAAATCATAAACAATGCCCTATAGGCAATACTTTATTATTAAAATACCTGAATCGGTAACACCAAAAAAAATGACAAAACAAAAGCAATGAATGTGTTCCAGGTTAAAACAATTTGGGTACAACTGGATGTCCCTGGTGTAAAGCCTAAGCTCTCACCTACCTGGCTGCGGAGGTTGGCACCCTAGGGGAGAACATTGTGGCACCCCCGCTCCACGATGGCTTACCCTGGTGGCCCTATTATACCATACAGCACTAGGGAATCCCTCTGCCCAATCGGTAAGGGGACCCCTATAATAGACAAAGACCAACTATGTCTAGGACGACCCTATGCCCCAAAAGATTAAAACCAAAATCGAACAAAAGTGGCAGTGGGTGGCATGTCTCAAATGGTTAATATGATTAGTATCAGCTGGTATGGTCGGCAAGCATGTGGATAAAACCCCTTATGATGGATAAGGTTAAAAGCACTATGTTTAATAGTGCCTAATAAATTCAGTGATGGTAAAGATATAAGCTCTCAAAGTACACGGGGTCAAGATGATATATATCACAAATTCAGTAGGGCACCAGCAATCTCAGATTGACAAATATTGCACTATCCCCTTAGCCTCAGAACCCATCAGGGTATATCCCTCTCAAATGGTTTATATTGGCTGGTACGTTCTGCAGTCGTGTGGATACAGCCCTTAGGATGGATGGGTTCAAATAGTATAGATAACGTTCTACACTCAATGATGCCTAATATATGCAAAGGAAATAAAAATATAGGCCCTCAGGGTACACAGGATTAGGATAATATACATCCCATGTTCAGAGTGTCACATATACAGTACAGACCAAAAGTTTGGACACACCTTCTCATTCAAAGATTTTTCTGTATTTTCACGACTATGTAAATTGTAGAACCACACTGAAGTCATCAAAACTATGAATTAACACATGTGGAATTATACATTACACTTTACAAAAAAGTGTAAAACAACTGAAAATATGACTTATATTCTAGGTTCTTCAAAGTATCCACCTTTTGCTTTGATTACTGCTTTGCACGCAGAAAAGGTGAACGGATGGACTCTACATGCCTTGTTCCCACCGTGAAGCATGGAGGAGGGGGTGTGATGGTGTGGGGGTGCTTTGCTGGTGACACTGTTGGGGATTTATTCAAGATTGAAGTGGTGAGCGGTCCAGCTCACCCAAAACCATCTCGATTGGGTTCAGGTCTGGTGACTGTGGAGGCCAGGTCATCTGGCGTAGCACCCCAACACTTTCCTTCTTGGTCAAATAGCCCTTACACAGCCTGGAGGTGTGTTTGGAGTCATTGTCCTGTTGAAAAATAAATTATGGTCCAACTAAACGCAAACCGGATGGAATAGCATGCCGCTGCAAGATGCTGTGGTAGCCATGCTGGTTCACTATGCCTTCAATTTGAATAATTCCCCAACAGTGTCACCAGCAAAGCAGCCCCACACCATCACACCACCTCCTCCAAGCTTCACGGTGGGAACCAGGCATGTAGAGTCCATCCGTTCACCTTTTCTGCGTGCAAAGCAGTAATCAAAGCAAAAGGTGGCTACTTTGAAGAACCTAGAATATAAGACATATTTTCAGTTGTTTCACACTTTTTTGTAAAGTGTAATGTATAATTCCACATGTGTTAATTCATAGTTTTGATGCCTTCAGTGTGATTCTACAATTTTCATAGTCATGAAAATACAGAAAAATCTTTGAATGAGAAGGTGTGTCCAAACTTTTGGTCTGTACTGTATATAGCGTCATAAAGGGGGACCAACCCCCAGCCGAACAAGCCTCCAACTAGAGGCAATATAATGCACACTTAGCAGCGTGATTCAGTCCAGCACAAACAATCACAAGTTGATAAATATTGCACTATCCCCTCAGCCTCAGAGCCCATCTGGGTGTGTCCAATACTGTTCACCTCAGAGACTCCTATAGTGCAGTGCACAAACCAGCAAAATTCATATATACATAGCAGGGGAGATAAGTTATTATTGCATAATGATTACAATGCTTATCTCTCCCAGCCACCACCCATCAGCCATAAGTTAGCGCCTCAATGCATTTCGCCCATGTGGGCTCATCAGGAGGCCAGATACAGTGATGTCAAGTGTCCTAGAGATGGTGTAACGACTAACCGATAGTATGAACAACTCCTTCATTTGTACACGCCACCAGTATTCGCGCTGCTAAGTCCCGCCTATCTAAGTGGGTTCGCATTCAATTGGATCCGCTCCCTCAATACATCACTTCCGCCCTCCAGGCACCAACCATGACGACCTCAGAGCGGGCCACTGCGCAAACTCAGGGGTAAAACTGTGTATGCTTTTCACTTCCTGTAAGCTGACAGGGTCAGTTTCAAGGCGTATAGTGATGCCCCCTGATGTCACGGTAGGAAGTGCTGTGTGGAACGCATGTATACACCACTTCATGGACCGCAGCCTTTTGTTCCGCCACACACTGCATTGATCTGTCGGCCATGGGGTAACAGACCCCATTTTTCTGACCCTGATGAACCCTTAAGAATTTGAAGGGAGAAATGCGTTGGGTTTTTCTACCACTGGCTGATAAGTATTACCTATCATTTATGTGCACACTTTTCCTGACTCTAGATATTGCTTATTTATGTGCACACTACTGGCAGATAAGTTTTGCCTATTATTGATGTGCACACTTTTCCTGACTCGAGATATTTATGCAAAGTAATGAGTCTGGGGTATCTTCAATATATGGTTTTGAGCTAGAGTCAGTGATACATCTCTTATGCGATCATATATACCCCCTATATACTGCAATCTATGGTCATGTTCTATATGCTCTTTTTGATATATCCTCCTTTGGATTGTATACATTTATTGGTGGTTTTTTTGTGCTGTTGAAACCACTAATATCATTGTGGGTTTTAGCATTGGTATTCTGTATTGGCCTGAGAATAAAGTGATATCAGCTCCTCTGAATTGGTGCAATATTGGGTATATAGGGTATAGGCTTGCTTAATGGATGGATGATTGTATCCAGTCCTGTTAATACATTCTTTATGTGCCATATATTATATTATTTTCTGATACTATATCCTTGGTGGTGTTCCACTGTGTCTAAAATGCTTAACTACCTATTTACCTGTCTGTAGACGTTTTTTTTTTTTTTGCAATCTATCAGCATTGTCTGATTACGAGATAATTTTATATTCAGACTGCATTTTTAAGAGACTGGTTTTGCAGCCTAATAGCATTTTTTATTATGAGATAAGTTCATATTAAGGCTGCTTTTTGTCTCTGAGTTAAGCATTTTCTGCAGCATATTTCCTACGAGATAAGACTTGGTTTAGCTGCATAAATCCTGATTTCAGGACACTTCGAGATAAGTTTACAGCATATAAGCACTTTTTTGGAGACAATTAAGGTCTCCTCACCAAGGTATTTTTTGGTGTTTTTTGTATGTGTGTTTTTTTTCTATGTATCCCTTTTATGCTTGAAGGGTGATATAGGGTATCTTTAGGGGCACCGACGTTGAGTAGGGGCACCATGTCGTCAACAACTAGGGTGCCAACCTCACGGTCAGGAAGGGAAATGCTAGGGCCTATTAGGGTGATTGCAGTTTTTTGCCCCCAAACTGATAAATTAATTAATACTTTTTGATATTTTTCCTATATCTTATCTTATCTTATCTTATGTGTATATTTATGAGATTTTAATCAATGAATTAAAAGGTATTTTTTAGGTTTTTTTCTTTATGTTCTTTCTGGTGTTTTGCTGATTTATCCCTTATAAACATTTTTCTTGAGGTGTTTGTTCCGCCCCTATGTCACATGATCGATCAAAAACTTTCTTCTCAAGTGACCGTGGTCACTGTCTAGTTGGATAATTGCGCATATTGAGTATTATATCTGGACACAGATCCAGCAAGTTTGAAATGCAACGCTTAATGCGAACCTATTTATAACCAGGGTTTATGCTGAAGTATGCATATATACATAGCCACTGGTTAATCTAATTTAAACAACTGGGTATGTCAAAAGTGGAATCGTATAGATAAATAAGATATACAATAGAGATCTATATAGCTCCCACTCAGTGGGGAGGTCAAAAAGCACGAGTTGTGTAGCTCAGCTTCCTACAGGGTCGTCAAACTATGTCATGACTATAAGAAACAGCCAAATGTCAGCTGTTCTTTCAGGCCAAAAGGTTCAAGGGATTCCAACCTAAAATATCCATTCACACTCGCGTTTCAGGATGGTTTTATCACATCACCTCCCCTGGGGTTGGTATGCACCACCTCGATAATCATAAATTTGATGTCCCCCAGGTTGCCATCATGGTGGGTATTATATATGTCTGGCCAGAGGAGTATCTCTATTATTGTGGATGTCGCCCACATGTTCGTCAACCCTCCTCCTAAACTCTTTTTCGTCTTTCCTACATAATCCTTGCGGCACAAACTGTCCCTTTTAAACCACAGCCGTGGTGTCCAGGGACCCGCACTGCACTTGCTCCCTGAGCCAGTGCGTGTGCCTGAGTAAACAAACTGTGCCCAACGATTACCTGTATAGTAGAACCGCAGCAGAGAATACGT
>JARQOD010000001.1:109529192-109561661 GCA_033576555.1 Oophaga sylvatica
GCAGCTTTAGTTTTTTTGGAGTTAATCAATTTTATGAGGTTGATCTGTTTCTTAATTTCATTTCAAACTGAGGAAAGGGCAATTTGAAAATGCTTTGCCATCATCTTTAAGCCTTCTCCTGCTTTGTGGACCTTCACCATTTTCAGAGTGCTATTCAGCAGCTTAGAGGAACCCATGGCTACTGGGTTTTGGAACAAGGTTAGAAGAGGCTGGATTTTTATAAGGATGGCATCACTTGGTCTTTCTGAAACATGACAAGCCATAATCCTAACAGAGTAATTAAGGTCTGAAATCTTGGTCAAAGTTATCTGAGCACACAAATCTCCAAGAGTTCCCAACAGAGGTGTAGCTAGGGGTTCAGCTTAGGGGGGGCAAAACATCTGCTTGGGCCCCTAACATGCGGACATATCACTGGTGCAACCTGCGCGGCCACACATGGGCGAAAGAGTTAAGGAGGCCCATTTCTACCTCCAAAAAGTGCAGTTTTGCATTTTTAGGAGTTTTTGGGCTGCAAAGCGCCCATATATTGTTCTTGCACATGGGCCCTTTTCTGTCTGTGCCCGCCTGTGGCCCCTAACCAGGTAATCATGATTATAACTACAGTGGTATAGGGAACCTCAGGAGATGACCGCACTGTTATTGAAAACAAATCTCTGTACAAAGACCAGCACTGATGTTACCGCCATATGGTGACATATAGTGGTAGAAAACAGTCCTGCAGAACATATAGAGATCATAGTACAGTTACAGATAGTGACTTAAAGCTGACGTTCCTTCTGGTGGAGTCATTTACTTTTCCGGTCTTTTCCATCTGGCCCAGACAGACATGTCGACTTTTCCAGCCAGGACTCGTCTGCAGAGATTACAACAAAAACACATCTTATTTCTCACATTTCCTGCACCATTCACATGTAGAATCATAAAAACCTAGAATGTTAGAGTTGGAAGGGACCTCCAGGTTCATCATGTCCAACCCCCTGCTCAATGCAGCAATGCAGGATTCACTAAACCATCTCAGACAGATGTCTGTCCAGCCTCTGTGTGAAGACTTCCATTTAAGGAGAACTCACCACCTCTCCTGGCCTCCTGCTCCACTCATTGATCATCCTCACAGTCAAAAAGTTTTTCTAATATCTAGTGTGTATCTTCTCCCTTTCAGTTTCATCCCATTGCTTCTCATGTTTCCATGAGCAAATGTATTCCCAACCTGCACAAGCTCCTTATCCTGCTGATACCCGAATACTGAGCCACTGCTGCTGCCATATGTGTCCCTATTACTGCACCTGCTGTATAGTATAAAAACAGAGCTCCTTTTAGTGCCCCACATATTAATGCCGAAACTGTGCCCCTTACATTGTAATAATGCCTTATTTGTGCTCTCTAGATGGTAAAATTGCCCCTAGAAAATATTAATTTCCTGTTCATGTGCCCTCCCAATTTTGCGCCTAGAAAGTAATAATACTCCATGTGCAACTTTGATGGTCACAATACTGAGAGGCCCTATAAAAATAATGTTTAAGTGCCCACTTAACATTTATTAATGTCCCCATGTATAACTCCTCTATATGCAGTATGCTGGGCCCACAGCTTCCCTATGCACCGTATGATGATCTTACAGCTCCCCTATACACAGAATGATGGGCCCCACAGCTCCGTTATACAAAGTATGATGTCCCCCAAAGTTACCTTATACATATAATGATGTCCCCACTGCTCCTCCAATACACAGTATAATAGTTAATTGCGATTCTGACATCGTGCAGCGCCTGCACTGAGAGCCCCTCTGCAGGGAGGAAATTAACTTTTTCCTCCCGGCAGCCTTGCTCTTCCAGTCATAGGGGTTGTGCAGGCATGGTTTCAGTCACCACTCTGTGTATAGAGACTGGCGGCTGCAACCTCACCCCAGCACTGACTGACAACCGCCTCAACACCGTCTGCCACCCAGTAGTTACCCTACTGGTACACCTATAAATAATAATGCTTCTTAAGGGCCCACTTAATATTTAACTGAGTCCACCTATGTACAATAGTAATGGCCCCAGCATCGCTGATGTGAGCAGGGGTTCATGTGATGACTCTTTTGGCTTCTTCCAATTAACTTCTATTGAGAGACGTCAAACTTATCTAGTCAACAAAAGCACATAGCAAACATGGTCGCATTACCGCCTGATCGCACCAGTGGTCTTGGGGTCTCATGATGGCAGGCGGACCCCATCATTATTTTGCAGTCTGTAGTCTCAGAGTGACTCCAGACAATTATCCCAAGCCTTTAATAACTTTATAATAATAAATTGCTTATTATTAAATAGAATGCAGCTCGTGTTTACTGTATTGTCATACTTGTTAAGGGGCAGACAGACGGACATATTTCACATGTGAGGATCGCATAGCAATCCTCGGACTGACCGTCAGCTCTCCACACCTGAGTGTGACAGCTACATAGTAATCTATCACGCTGTCACGCGTCACGATCATGTCAGGAGCAGTACCGGCCATGAGTTATACTGCCGTTTGTCTGTGCCATTATGCTAATACTTGAAAAGCTAAATGAATCCGGTCAGCAGGAGCGCAAAAACAAAAGGTGAATGATTAGAAAATCTTCTTTTTATTGAAGTTATCCATAACGTGTTTCGACAGGCATTCCTGTCTTCCTCAGGTGGTTCAGGTTCATTTAGCTTTTCAATTTATTCTCCTCATCTGAGGCACCCAGCTGGAGCTGCATCTCACTGCCTAATAGCTACGCATGGCTGGCGCTCCTATCTGACCATCTACATCACTGTTTGAATTATGCTAATACTTATCCTTGTTATACTAATACTTAAATATTAATCTATTATTAAAATATTAATGCTGTTTTGTTAACCTGTATTATTATGCTGGTTATACTAATACTTTTAAAAGACCAAGCTCAAGTATAAAAAGCCCACTATCTCCCCCTCTGTCCCCCTCCAACAACTCAACAGCTCATCCACTCACATGCACCTCCCCAGTGCTCTGTCCCCTCTCCCCCACAATACCTCCATCTTTTCACATTCACCCCGATTGCTCTGTCCTCCCTCTCCCATAATACCCCCATCCTCTCACATTAGCCCCGTGCCCTGTCCCACCTGCCTCACATTACCCCCATCCTCTCACATTCACCCACCCGTGCCCTGTCCCCTCTGCATCACAGTACCCCATCCCCTCCCATTCACCCCTGTGCCCTGTCGCCCCTGCCTCACAATACCTCATCCTCTCACATTCACTCCCCGTGCCCTGTCCTCATCTCACAATACCCCATCCTCTCACCTTCACCCTGTGCCCTGTCCCCTCTCCCCCACAATATCCCCATCCTCTCACATTAACCCCATGCCCTGTCCCCCTGCCTTACAATACCCCCATCCTCTCACGTTCACTCCCCATGCCCTTTCCTCATCTCACAATACTCCATCCTCTCACATTCACCCCCATGCCCTGTCCCCTCTCCCCCACAATACCCCCATCCTCTCACATTTACCCATGCCCTGTCCACTTCCCCACAATACCCCCATCCTCTCACATTCACCCCGTGCCCTGTTCCCCTCCCACAATACCCCATCCTCTCAAATTCACACCCTGTGCCATCCCTCCTCCCCACAATACCCCATCCTTTCACATTCCCTCCCCTGCCATCCCCCGTTCCCCACAATACCCCCATCCTTTCACATTCCCCAGTGCTCTGTTCTCCCTTCCCACAATACCTCCATCCTCTCACATTCACCCCTTGCACTGTCCCCCTCTCCTCCACAGTACCCCATCCTCTCACATTCAATCTCCATGCCATCCCCCTCCCCACAATACCCCCATCCTCTCACATTCACTCTCTGTGCAGTCCCCCACCCTACAATACTCCATCCTCTCACATTCACCCACCGTGCCATCCACCCTCACCCACAATACCCATTCTCTCACATTCCCCAGTACTCTGTCCCCCTCCCTCACAATACCCCCATCCTCTCACATTCACTCCCGTGCCCTGTCCCTCTTCCTCACAATACCCCATCCTCTCATTCACCCCCCTGTGCCCTGTCCCTGCCTTACAATAACCCCATCCTCTCACATTCACCCCATGCCATCCCCTCTCCCCCACAATACCCCATCCTCTCACATTCCTCCCCAGTGCTCTGTCCCCCCACAAAACCACATCCTCTCACATTCACCCCCCATGCTCTGTCCCCCTGCCTCACAATACCCCATCCTCTCATATTCACCCCCAGTGAACTGTTGCCCCTCCCTCACTTCAGTCACACAATACCCCATCCTCTCACATTCACTCCCATGCTCTGTCCACCTGCCTCACAATACCCCCATCCTCTCATATTCATCCCACAGTGACAATGACAAGCCAAAACTGAATGAATTTAACCCCTTAATGTCCAATGACGTGCACAGTCCGTCATGGCCGGGTGTCAATTCCGGCACCAGGACAGACTGTGCACGTCATGCCTTTGATCTACCACTGCGTGTAAACACGCAGTGGTAGATCAGTGCCGACAGCTGTCACAGACAGTTGACAGGCACGGCAAGCGGTGCGGGGACCTTTGCCATCGGTCCCCGCACCTACAGCGCTGTGCTTGGTCAGTCAATCTGACTGACCAAACACAGCAGCGATCGCACAGGAAAAGCTGAAATTTGAGCTTCTCCAGCGCGATCAGTGCAGGAGCCGGCGCTGCAGTGGCCAGGCTTCCTGCACTGACAGCCAGGAGCGGAGCCCCCACCGCCCCTGGCTGTTAACCCCCTGACTGCTGCGATCAGGGGGGGAGGCAGACGGTCGGAAGCTCCCTCTGCCTCAGATCGGCGCCCTGCAATTTAATTGCAGGGCCCGATCTCTGCCTTGATGACCCGGGGGTTGTCATGACAACCTCCGGGTCATCTAGCTACGGAATGCTGCTGCGATCACAGCAGCTTTCCCCATGGGTACAATGCATTGCAATGCTGGAGCATTGCAATGCATAGTAACTGCAATAAAAAGTAAAAAAAGTGAAAGTCCCATAAAGGGACAAGTTAAAAAAAATCTTTTTTTAAAAAAATTGTAAAAAAAATATTAAAAAATAATTTAAAAAAAATCCCCTAAAAAATACACATTTTTATGTAAAAAAATAAAAAACAAAAAAAATACACATGTTTGGTATCGCCACGTCCGTAAAAATCCCATCTATAAAAGCGTAACCCTAGTTAACCCCTTCAGTGAAAGCCGTAAAAAAAAACATAAAAAAGTAGTAAATTATACTTTTTCCAAACGGTATCATCATACCGCTTGGAAAAAATGCAATAACACGCGATCAAAAAGTCAGATATAAATAATCATGGTACCGCTAAAAACGTCATCTTGTGCCGCAAAAAACAAGCCACTATACAGCATCATCAGCGAAAAAATAAAAAAGTTATAGCTCGCGGAATAAACTGATGCAAAAATAATTATTTTTATATAAAATTTTTATTGTGTAAAAAACGCCAAAACATAAAAAAAATATATAAATGAGGTATCGCTGTAATCGTAGTAACCCGAAGAATAAAGCTGCTTTATCAATTTTACCACACAAGGAACGGAGGAAAAAAAAAAACAATTCCTGAATTGCTGGTTTTTGTTCATTCTGCTTCCACAAAAATCGGAATAGGAAGCGATCAAAAAACGTTATGTGCCCGAATATGGTACCAATAAAAACGTCAGCTCGTCCCACAAAAAATAAGCCCACAGATAACTCTGTCGGCTGAAATATGGAAAAATTATAGCTCTCAAAATACGGCGATGCAAAAATTTCTTACAAAAAATTATTCCAAAAAAAGCATCTTTTAGTGTGTGACAGAAGCTAAACATGAAAAAAGGATGTAAATCTGGTATCGCTGTAATCGCACCGATCCGAGGAATAAAGTCGCCTAATCACTAATACCGCACGAGGAACGGCGCAAAAAAGAAAACCAATTCTTCACCTTTTGTGGATTTGTTCATTGTGCCTCCCAAAGATCGCAGTAAGGCGATCACAGTGGTTCCCCCCACATACGGGGTATCAGCGTACTCAGTACAAAATGCACAATAGCTTTTGGGGTCCTATTTCTCCTGTTACCCTTAGAAAAATAAAAATTTGGTGGCAAAAAGGTCATTTTTGTGGAAAAAAAAATATGATTTTTTTATTTTCACGGCTCTACGTTATAAACTTCTGTGAAGCCCTTGGGGGTTCAAAGTGCTGACCACACATCTAGATAAGTTCTTTGGGGGGTCTAGTTTCCAAAATGGAGTCACTTGTGGGGGGTTTCTACTGTTTAGGCACATCAAGGGCTCTCCAAACGTGACATGACACCCGCAGACCATTCCATCAAAGTCTGCATTTGAAAAAGGCGCTCTTTCCCTTTTGAGCTCTGCCATGCGTCAAAATAGTGGTTTACCCCCACATATGGGGTATCAGCGTACTCAGGACAAATTGCACAATAATTTTGAGGTCCTGTTACCCTTTGGAAAATAACAATTGGGGTGGAAAGATCATTTTTGTGGAAAAGATATGATTTTTTAATTTTACTGCTCTACGTTATAACCTTATGTGAAACCCTTGGGGGTTCAAAGCTCTCACCACACATCTAGATAAGTTCCTTGGGGGGTCTAGTTTCCAAAATGCAGTCACTTGTGGGGGGTTTCCACTGTTTAGGCACACAGGGGCTCTCCAAATACGACGAGGCGTCCAATCTCAATTCCAGCCAAAAAAGTCAAATGGCGCTGCTTCCCTTCCGAGCTCTGCCATGCGCCCAAATAGTGGTTTACCCCCACATATGGGGTATCATCGTACTCAGGACTAATTGCACAATAACTTTTGGGGTCCTTTTATCCTTTGGAAACTAAAAATTGGGATGAAAAGATCATTTTTGTGGAAAAAATATGATTTTTTAATTTTACGGCTCTACGTTATAACCTTCTGTGAAGCCCTTGGGGTTAAAAGCTCTCCCAACACATTTAGATAAGTTCCTTGGGGGTCTAGTTTCCAAAATTGGGTCACTTGTGGGGGTTTCCACTGTTTAGGCACACAGGGACTCTCCAAATGCGACATGGCGTCCAATCTCAATTCCAGCCAAAAAAGTCAAATGGCGCTGCTTCCCTTCCGAGCTCTGCCATGTCGCCCAAATAGTGGTTTACCCCCACATATGGGGTATCAGCGTACTGAGGACTAATTGCACAATAACTTTTGGGGTCCTTTTATCCTTTGGAAAATAAAAATTGGGATGAAAAGATCATTTTTGTGGAAAAAATATGATTTTTTAATTTTACGGCTCTACGTTATAACCTTCTGTGAAGCCCTTGGGGTTAAAAGCTCTCACAACACATTTAGATAAGTTCCTTGGGGGGTCCAGTTTCCAAAATGGGGTCACTTGTGGGGGGTTTCCACTGTTTAGGCACACAGGGACTCTCCAAATGCGACATGGCGTCCAATCTCAATTCCAGCAAAAAAAGGCAAATGGCGCTGCTTCCCTTCCGAGCTCTGCCATTCGCCCAAATAGTGGTTTACCCACACACATGGGGTATCGGTGTACTCAGGAGAAATTGTACAACAAATATATGGTTCATTTTCTCCTGATATCCTTGACAAAATTTAAAAAATTGTGTCGAAAGAAAAATTTTGGGAAAAAAAGTTAAATGTTCATTTTTTCCTTCCACATTTCTTCAATTCTTGTGAATTACCTAAAGGGTTAATAAACTTCTTGAATGTGGCTTTGAACACGTTGAGGGGTGCAGTTTTTAGAATGGTGTCACTTTTTGCATTTTCTGTCATATTGACCCCTCAAATTCACTTCAAATATGAGGTGGCCCCTAAAAAAAAATGGTTTTGTAAATTTTGTTGGAAAAATGACAAATTGCTGGTCAACTTTTAACACTTATAACTTCCTAACAAAAAGAAATGTTGGTTCAAAATTGTGCTGATGTAAAGTAGACATGTGGGAAATGTTATTTATTAACTAATTTTTGTGACATATCTCTCTGATTTAATGGCATAAAAATTAAAAGTTTGAAAATTAGCAAAATTTTCAAAATTTTTGCCATATTTCCGTTTTTTTCATAAATAAACGCAAGTTATATTGAAGAAATTTTAAAACTATCATGAAGTACAATATGTCACGAGAAATCAGTCTCAGAATCGCCAAGATCCATAGAAGCGTTCCAGAGTTATAACCTCATAAAGAGACAGTGGTCAGAATTGTAAAAATTGGCCTGGTCTTTAACCTACAAAATGGCTTGGTCGTTAAGGGGTTAATAATTTCCATCCCCACTTACCGATGAGGTTTGCAGGCAGTGAGGCAGGACCAGGAAGTGTCCATTTTAATGCACAGAGGGCACTAGGACCCTGCATGCCTGAGACTATCAGAGCCTGCATGGCAGAAACTAACTGCAGCTGCTCGCCAGGAAGCAGCTCCTCTGGTGAGACAACAACACCGTAAACGGACTGAGGCTCTGCAACCTGCCACTGTGCAGTCTGTCAAAGAGGGGAGCCGGCATTGTCCTGCTCTCTCCCTGACACTTCAGACACGGCCAAATGAGAAAAAGTGGCCATGTCTCCCAGTGGACCCCTGCATGTGACGAGGCCTGGGGAAATGGCTACACTACTGGTTCCCAAACCTTTGCATAGTCCCATTTTCCTTTATGTAATTAATTTTTAAAATGTAAAAGATTTCAATATATATTTTTTTGCTAAAATACAAAGAAAATATGCCATCTTTAACTTTAGGACTTTTAGAGATCATTTTATCTTCAACTTGCTTAACAGTTCACAATTACAGTAATTTTGACCAGGAGTGCTCAAATTTCTACATGCCACTGTATCTTGCAGGACAATTAACATGATTTTGCTTGGATCATTACAAAGGTGTAAATAACATTGTTCCTCCAAGCTGTGCGCTGTAGAAATGATAGAGTCAAAATTCTAAACCCTAGAAACAGTTATTATTGGGCTTATTGATACTTATTAATATGTTGTTTTCTTTCCAGAGCACATGGATTAGGCCAGGATCACACTTGTGAGAAACTCGCACGAGTCTCGCACCTCAATACCGGCACTCGGATTGAAGCATCCAGCTGCATAGGAATACATGCAGTCGCACACTCCGGTCCCGAGTGCCGGTGGCAGCAGTGCAGGGTATTGAAGTGCGAGACTCGTGCGAGTTTCTCGCAAGTGTAACTCCGGCCTTAGAAGGACTTACATTTCCAGCAATTAATACTTTATTAGAAAAATGTGTTGGGAGCCTGGTGTCTTGTAGGTAGTTGCCTTATTTAGCCTCTGGTTGACTAGAATTTAACGGCCCTACCTAGGTCTTTTTTCTTGCTTGGAATTTCCATAGGATTTTGAGATTTTTATTCTGGTCTTTGTTTTAGCTATGCTTCTCCCGAATCATGTCTCTCTTAACTTATGCGAAAACTTTTTACTTAACATTTGCAAAAATACAAGCGCTAATACATTTTTTTCAGGTAAATAGCAACCATAAACCAGGAGAGAAGCCTTTTACATTTTTTTCTTTCAATCAATGCAAAGTAATAGAAAACTAACAGACATATTGTGTATTTACTTTGCAGAGCTGTGTTCATCATGCCGTATGGCCTACTCATATTCATTTTTGGCAGGCTCACTGTTATTAAAGTGAAGAGCTCATAACTGTAAAGGAATCGCATTACTCATTACTGTACTAGCAGCTATCAATTTGTTCAATATATGAGGAAATATTAAACCTGACAAGATTTTTATTAATACTCTATGCTACTGCAACATACACATGACCAGCGCCAGATAGAACCAATTTCCCACATAAAATATCTGTAGTAATGACTCAACAGATGGAGAATAATAAGTGTTCCGAGTAGAGAACAGGATGATTCTAAGGAACGCCGTATACGTGTAGGGAAATATTATGAGAGAGGTTGCTAACATTGTTTGATCAAATATTCAAGACAACAATCCATACTTAAAGGTAATCTGTCAGCAGGTTTTCACTATGTAATCTGAAGACAGCAGGAGATAGTGGCTGAAACACTTAATTTAGTGATGAGTCAATTATTAGGCTGTGTGCTGTTGTTTGTTAGGGTTTGCGGATCACACCAAATATAAATTATGATAAGGTGCGATCGCAACTCGGGGGTCCACCATGCGGTGATGGAGAAACTGCAGAGTGAAGCTGCGAGCAAGCATCGGAAACACACCGAGTTAAATGTCACTAGGTGTGAACAGAGTGCAAAGTACCAGACTCTGTTACTGCACAGAGCAGCAACAAACTAAGAGCACTCTAAGCTGTGCCCTGTTAGATGTCACAGGTGCAAGTAGTAATGACGCTAGTTGGGGTCCCTATAGCTCATCCCCACTATGCTGGTGATTGAGCCTGCCCTGTCAAACGGTCTGTGTAACTAGCACATGCGACGAAGTCGCCCGGTGAAGGTGCTAAGTTCAAGCGGGAGTTCCCACCCTACACTGCCTAACAAGAACCACACTCGCAGTGTCAGTAGCAGCACACATGCATACAGGGTGGTAACTGTCCCACCTACTAACACACAGCAAATACAAGTGATCTTAGTGCGCTGACGGGCACCCCAAAGATCCTTTTATAGACCACCAATGAGAGGTCGCCACCTCACGAGCATGCTCAGTAGGGTGATTCCCGGACTTCGCCTCCGGAACGCCTGCTCGTTGCTGCCTATTGCTAGTTACTATGGCATTAGCTGGAGAACCAACAGTAACAAAGTGCACAGCACGAGTCTGAGCAAGATGCTGAGACCGACGTCTTTGCTGTGCAGGCTCCACTGCGGTCGAAGAAGAATGGGAGACCGCAGAAGGAGATAAGGCTTGGGATCTACCCTGTGCAGAGGGAGAATCCTGATGCCTAACATTGTTTAATTACAGTGAAGGTCTTATAACTAGGACATTATCACTGCCAGGTCTGATGTTTATGCGACTGCTAGTCCGACCCCACCTGATAAGTAGCTCCCTGTCAATAGGCAATGTACATGGAGAGCCTTGTATGGGTGGGATTAGCTTTCTCAGCGCTGCTTCCTGATACATTTAAGAACTTTGATTGTGTCACAATTACTGGACCCAGTGAACTAAGTGATACATCGTTGGAAGCAGAATCACTTTTTCTACATTATGCTGCTCTCAGATGAGGCAGGAAAAACTTGACGACAGATCCTCTTTAACTCGTTCAAAATTAAAAAAGACTGAGCATCCAAAAATGACAGCACCTAAGCATTTGAGACACCTCAAGCATCCTTGGTCATCGCACATGTCAAATAAAAACTAACACTTGTTGAAATGTTAGATTATTAAACCATTTCTAAAGCACATATTGTGCTAATCCCACATCCCCTAAAGTCAAATAGTCTCTAATATTGGATACATGAATGAGTTCAAGAACACTATGCCATCCCCTTCAGCTCTCATCAGTTCCCCAATGTTTTACTGAAAAATTAGTTAACCACTTCATGAACAGGCATATTTTTATTTTATGCATATATGCAGCTACAGGAACTCTATTTTTTAACTCAGTTATTCAAATATGTTTTACTCTTTTTTGTGGTATAAGTGGTCTAATGTTTACATAATTTTTACATGTATATTTCTTACTTCTCTGGCATTATAAGGTGAACATGTAAAGGAAAAGGAAAATAGGCATTTAATGTTTAATTTTTTATAAAAGTTTTTTATCAAATATATATCAAATTGGTTTTCACTTTCCAATGCAATTATCTTTTGTAAAGGGAATACAGTGGCATGTAAAAGTTTGAACAACCCTGGTCAAAATTACTGTTATTGTGAACAGTTAAACAAGCTGCAGATTAAATGATTTCTAAAAGGTCTAAAGTTAAAGATGACACATATCCTTTGTATTTTAGGCAAAAAAAAAATATTTATTGTAATCTTTTACATTTAAAAATTTTCAAAAAGGAGAATGGGCCAATGCAAAAGTTTGGGCATTCTTGGAGATTTGTGTGCTCAGATAACTATGACCAAGGTTTCAGATTTTAATTAGCCTGGAAAGGACAGGTGATGCAAATTTCCCAGCTTTTTAAAAACCCAGCCTCTCTTAACCTTGTGCCAAAAACAGCACCATGGGTTACGCTAAGCAGATGCCTAGCACTCTGATAATGTAAATGGTGAAGGCCCATAAAGCAAGAGAAGGCTATAAGAATATAGTAAAGCATTTTCAAGTTCTTTACTCAGTTAAAAATGTAATTAAGAAATGACATTTAACAGGAACAGTGGATCTCAAGGTAAGATCTGGAAGACCAAGCAAAATTTCAGTGAGAGCTGCTTGTAGGATTGCTAGAGAGGCAAATCAGAAACACTGCTTGACTGCAAAAGATCTTCAGAAAGATTAGCAGACTCTGGAGTTGTGGTACATTGTTCTACTGTTCAAAGACAAATATGCACAAATATGGCTTTCATGGAATAGTCATCAGAAGAATACCTCTCAAGCGTCCTCTCCATAAAATTAATCTTCAGAAATATTCAGAAGAACATATAAACAAGCGTGATGCATTTTGGAAACAAGCGCTGTGAATTGATGAGGTTAAAATGGAACTCTTCAGTAGAGATGAGCGGTGTTCGACTAGAATTGTTCACCAATTTCAAATTCGAGCTGATTTGGGCGGTGTTCGAGTCGTTCGACGAACCTGAACAATTTGGAAAAAATCCGGCTGTTCGAGGTTATGTTCGATAACTGTTCGTGTACCTAAATCGTCACTGGATTTTTTAACAGTTATGCTGAGAATCACTGTTAATACACATTTTGAGTGTCCAGCGGGGCGGGGGGAGGGGCATGGCATGGATCTCTTCAGAGATAATGAAGAGCTCCATTTTTTTTTCTCTTTCCCGCATTTCCAGTGGGCGGTGCAGTCTGTCAGTCTATCAGCAGTGCTCACACGGAGCGAGGTGCTTTTTTTCACACAAGCAAGGGCATGTGTCATTGGCTGTGTATGTCACATGTCCTTGCCCTATAAGACCCAGCCATTTCCCCCCTCGCCACCATTTTCTCCGTGCTGCAGCTCAGTGTTAGACGGCACTGCTGCTGTTAGCACTATATTGTGTGTGCATTGTGCAACAGCGACTTGCAAGCGAAATCGCTGAGAAATGGAGAGGAAGGTTTAGGGAGTAGGGTCTAGTTCGTAATTGCAGCCCTTTTGAGGGCTACGTTACATCAGTTCCTAGCAGTTTTAGCAGGCAGGTCTGTGCTCAGTCTTAAATAGACAGATAGGTCAACTTGGGACAATGACTATTTGTAATTGCAGCCCTTTTCAGGGCTAGGTTACAGCAGTTGCTATCACTTTTTGTCAGCTACACCAGCATTCAAATCACTCCTAATTATTCGCTGCATCTATCCTGTTCAATAATTGTATGTATAGTAGAAGTGTGTGCTACTCATTCTATTAGGACATCTACTGTATACAAAGCTCCACCAGCCTTAATAAAAAAAATTCTATCTGCATGTTGCTTGGACAATAATTTTGGGCATAGTAGCAGTCTGTGGTACTCATTGTATTAGGCCATCTATACAAACCTCCACCAGCCTTAAAAAACAAAAAAAATTCTATCTGCATGTTGTTTGGACAATAATTTTGGGCATAGTAGTGTCAGGGTTAAAATATATTTTTGTACTTATATATAATGTTTTTTGTACTTTTATATGTGATGCTTATGTGCTAGCTTCCATTTTGTATATTCAAACCATAAGCTTTCCTTGCTACGTGGCATTTAGTTAGAGACCCATCTCTGGAGTACGTAACTGGATCCTGAATTCCAAGAAGATTGCATCAGCCAAAAGTTACATCATTCGGGAGCTGAGCTGAGCTGAAGGAACAGTGAAACCAATCCAGATGTTAGGATACTATACATTTCCATATATGGCTATACTGTTTCTCTTTAGGTGCCCCTCGCTCCACCCTGATATGTATACTATATAACTTTGTGCTTGTAATAATAAAGAGAGCTCTTGCTGAGAAAGCTACGTGCCAGAGCATGCTTTAAGATTGAACCAGCCTGATTGTCTGACTCTTTCTTATAACTGGTACCACATGCTCGTAATCTAATTCGAAGTGACTGAAGGACGAGTGGTTTGTCGATACGACCCCGACAATTGGCGCCTGGCAACGTGGGGAAGTGGATCGCCGCCCGTCCGGACCCGTCCTGAGGACTTTGCGGTGGTGCCCGCGGTGACTGAGTGCGAGGACTGATCACCCTCCATCGAACACGGTAAGTTGAGATCATATATTTTATATGTGTCCCACTTGCCTGTGTGCGTCAGTCATTGTTGGCTTTGCTGTACTGTCCAAATTGGGTCTGGGTGGGTGACCGGTTGAGTGGTGAGACCGAAGGCGATCCCACGCCACGAACCAGCAAGTGAGACCGAGTGACGTCGCATGTCTGCGCGTACTTGGGTCAACACCACTTCCTCCTCCTCCGGTCACTGTACCTTTATGTAGATAGATGTCTCCCGTGACTGTTAGAATAAAGTTGGGACAAATTTTAGATTTTTGAAGTGTTGTGTGGGGTAAAAGATGCACATGATAGTCTAGTTAGTAACAGATTGATTAGGATTCTCTGTCTTATAAATGACAAATTGAGGAGGGCTCTTTGTCCAATACAGGGGAATCTCACAAGGAGACGTCCCGCTGTGAATATAGGAGTGTTACGGTGAGCTGGGCTGTAAAGTCATCACCCACGGTTAGGGAAGGGATAGATTGATTAGGACTCTCTGTCTTGTCAGTGTGTTGAGGAGGGCTCCACGTTGACGGGTGGTGACCTGACAGCGGCATCGGTGGTCTGAGTCGCGACAGACCATTGCACTTTGTTAAATCATGATGCGCATGTTTAGATCTGGGAAACCTCATAAGTTAGAGGGTGGTGCTGTGGGGGTCTGTGAGCTGGTTCAGTCACGGGAGGGAAAGAAGGCTGTTAAAAATGTGAGAAGTTTGTATAAGATGATGGGTTTGCCTACTACGGGCAGACTTCAGCCTTCAGCGTGGAAGGATTATGTAGCACAGAAGAAGGGAGAGTTATGTGATGAGAGACTTCTACATCAAGCACAGGCACATCTCAGAGTAGCAAATGATTTGAAAATTGAGGGCTGGAAGGAAGTAGATGGTGTGGGAGGTTCAGAAGGTGCTGAGCCTTTGTTCGGATATGTGAAATGCTCTGCATATGATCTTATTGATGTAACTAAAATGGCCGCACCCCTCATGCCCGTCACGGTTCCAAGCCCTCAGCCACCGCCCTATAATTGCACCGATCTCAGAACAAAGGGAGGTTGGACTTGTCATGCGTGCGGTGAACAGAATCCACCCTGGGCGGAGACCTGCCGTGTCTGTGGGGCGGGCCGCCCCTGGTGTAATGCCCAGCCCGATACCCCTCCCATTCCCAACAGTGGGAAGCCCCAGACAACGCCCTTCCCATTTCCTCCAGCAGCCATCTTGGGACACCCAGCAGCCATCTTGGTACACCCGGAAATGGCCAAACACCCCATTTCTTCCGGCAGCCATCTTGAGACACCCAGGCCACCCAGTCAGGCCTATATCCCTTGCTGACACCCTCCGGGGCCTTCTATCAGCCACCGCCTGCACCTGTGCAGGCCGCAGCTCCCAATATGGCACCAGATGTAACACCGTTGTTCCCTTTCACTCACCCCAATCCGGCCATAGCTGCAATGCATGAATCTTCAGCCTTCCAGACAGTGATCAGAAGCCGCCGCCGTGACATTACAGGATTCAATGAAGGGGAGGAGGATCAGGAAATAGGGGAAGGTGGGCCCCTCAACAGCCATCACCACCCCCAGTGCCACCAGCACCTCCTCTCCCTTTATCTCTCCCCCCACCATCATTGTCAACCCCTGGCCCTAGGGCCCACTCCACCCCCTACTCCAGGGTTGAGGCAACTCCTCTCTTTCACACATCCCCAGAGAGGATAGTCGCTCTGTAAGATTCATGGAAACCCCGATCAGGCCCCCAGCTCCCGGTGTACCCGAAAACTGGTATCCCTGCTACTCACAGAATTACACAGACCACAACGGGAATCCAGTGACATTGTCCATAGGGTACGGTGATATCCTGACACATCAGATTGGCGCTATAGTTAGTCCTGCCAACTCGAACTGCTCCAACAAGGGGGGCCTGGCTCTGCTAATAGCCCAAGCTGGTGGTCCCATCGTCACTACAGAATGCATGGCTCATTTACACACTCATGGTCCCCTGCTACCTGGTCAGACTCTGACTACCCATGCAGGAGACTTCCTGTTGATGTCATCATCCATGCAGTAGGTCCAGTCCATGATCCCCTAAACCCAGATGAGTCACGGGCCACCCTCCGGGCCACTATACATTCAGTACTCCATCATGCTGGCAGGTTAAGCGCAGGAGACATGCCCAGGCGCACCCTATCAATACCACTCATTTCCTCGGGTACCTATGGGTACCCTCTTGGCCCCTGCATGCAGGAACATGTCTCAGCCCTGAAGGATGGACTCGTACCATAGACCATGAGCTGAATTCCGTCAGAATTGTCTGCTTCCGAAGCCCTGCTGTTCAGAAGGCAATGCCCATAGCTATCCAACTGATGACTCCGGCCATGCCTAATCTACCTCAGGGCCCTGGGTTGACTACACCCTTGATGCCCTCAACCCAAGCTGGGGGCCAATCAAGTCCATGTCAGACACCGGAAGCCCCTGTCAAAATCGTCCCTGGACCTCTGGGAGAAATCAGGTATCAGCCATTTACACCAACACAAATTGATTCCTTGGTCTCCAAGCTCCCGGATCCAGACAAGTATCCTATGGACTACGCACGGGTATGGAACGAACCAGGGGTATCTATGGAGCCACCTGGGCCGACCTGTCTGGCATCACCTCCCTCAGAATGTTTGAGCCTTCCTATCCACTATGGAAAAGGCTATGGATCCTACCAAGGTTGGGTCACTCACCACCTATGAATCAGGCATTGAATATTGCAAACAATTGACTTCCTGGGCCCAAGATAGACTGACTGACCAGACAGGGTCAGTACAAGATGTCCAGCAAGAGCCTGATGAGTCAGTAGAGAAATACTCTGCTCGCCTGCTTTTGCATTTTGAAGACCTGGGCTTTAATATGAATATCAAGACTCTGAAGAAACTTCTAGTGGAATCGTTCATTCAAGGTCTACAGGACAAATTGAGAGAGGAAGTGCTTAAAGTACGCCCTGACATTTTATCCTCCTCTTTTGATGATGCAGCAACTGTTGTCAAGGCCTTCCATAAATCACTGCAGAAATGGGAAAAAGAAGCAGCAGATGGGAAGGAGGACACCAAACTTAAAGTAAAGAGTAAACCAGTGCCGTCCATGGTCTACCAAGCTCAAGAAAATTACCCACCTCCCAATAATCAGTCAGGCATAAAATGGGTGCTAGTGGAAGGAAGTGGAGGAGGTCCCCCACCCCCACCAAGAGACAAGAACATGAGCGCGATAGAAGATCCAACCAATGAAACAGAAGACCAGCTCGTGACCCTGAAGGACGTGTGCTGTGCTGGGAGTGTGGCAGCCCAAATCATATCCTCAGAGACTGTCCACGCCGTGGGAATCACAGGAATGGTCCTGGCTAGTGTTGAGCATTCCGATACCGCAAGTATCGGGTATCGGCCGATATTCGCGTTATCGGAATTCCGATACTTAATTCCGATACTTTTTCCATATCGTATACCGGAATCGGAAGTTCCCATAATTCTTTGAGAGGCAATGTGATTTTAGTCAGCCAATGAGGAATCCTACGAAGTGTGGGCACATCCTGTAATGCTGCGGTCATCTTAACTAATGGCATGGCTGTGATTGGGCTGCTGAAATGATGTCAGAATGCACTATAAAAGGCGCCGCCGCCATTTTAGCGTCACTGTGCTGTGAACTCAGTAAGGGACAGAACGCTACTCTGCTCACTCTGAGGGACAGTTAGATATTGCGATTTTGTGTACTACTGTGCTTGAGGCAGGCTAGTTTACCAACCGCTGGTAAAGCTTCATTTTGCCAGTGTTGTTTTAACAGCTCTGTGCAAGGTGTGTGTGTGACAGTGCAGGTGACGCTGCAGTTTGCTCTGCATCCACCGCTGTTTGTAGGCATCTGCACGTGTCACTGACTCTTTTTTTTTTTTTTTTTTTTTTTATTTTGTGGAATTGGTTGCAGCTCCATTATATTCAAAAAAAAATCAAATCTATTAGTGTGACGTGCTTCCATTCGTATACAATACATTGGTTGCAAACACTATAGAAATACACAAAGGAGCTTTCACAGATTGTGGACAGTTGTGTTTCAGTGTTCACTTCAGTCTGTGTTTTTTTACTTTTTTTAGTGCAGTCACGCTCCAGTTACATGTTCAAGCACTGCTGCTTGTACTCTGCTGAGCGTGTCTCAGTGTTCATCCTTTTCATTTATCTCAATTGGTTCTGCTACATTCCATTTAAAATAAATGTAATCTATTAGACTAATAGATTAGATTTATTTTAAATGGAATGTAGCAGAACCAATTGGAGATAAATGAAAAGGATGAGCCACTGAGACACGCTCAGCAGAGTACAAGCAGCAGTGCTTGAACAAGTAACTGGAGCGTGATCTGCACTCAAAAAAGTAAAAAACACAGACTGAAGTGAACACTGAAACACAACTGTCCACAATCTGTGAAAAGCTCCTTTCTGTATTCTATAGTGTTTGCAACCAATGTATTGTATCGGATGGAAGCGCGTCACACTAATACTATTGTGTGACGCGCTTCCATCCGTATACAATACATTGGTTGCAAACACTATAGAAGTACAGAAAGGAGCTTTTCACAGATTGTGGACAGTTGTGTTTCAGTGTTCACTTCAGTCTGTGTTTTTTACTTTTTGGTGAGATCAGCTCCAGTTCTTGTTCAAAGCATGCTGCTTTACTTGCTGAGCGTGGTTCCCAGTGGCTCATCTAATAGTATTAGTGTGACGCGCTTCCATCGTATACAATCTTTGGTTGCAAAATTAGAAGTACAGAAGGAGCTTTTCAAGTTGGGACAGTTTGTTTAGTGTTCACTTCAGTCTGTGTTTTTTCTTTTTTGAGTGCAGATCACGCTCAGTTACTTGTTCAAGCACTGCTGCTTGTACTCTGCTGGGTGTCTCGTGGCTCATCCTAATAGTATTAGTGTGACGCGTTCCTCGTATACTACTTTGGTGCAAAACATATAAAAGTACAGAAAGGAGCTTTTACAGATTGTGGAAAGTTGTGTTTCAGTGTTCACTTCGTCTGGGGTTTTTTCTTTTTTGTGTGAGATCACGCTCCAGTTACTTGTTCAAGCACTGTGTTGTATTGTGAGCGTGTCTCAGGGGTCATCCTAATAGTATTAGTGTGACGCGTTCCATCCGTATACAATACATTGGTTGCAAAATTAGAAGTAAGAAAGGAGCTTTTCACAGTTGGGGCAGTTGTTTTCAGTGTTTCACTTCAGTCTGTTTTTTTTTACTTTTTTGAGTGCAGATCCGCTCCAGTTACTTGTTCAAGCATGCTGCTTGTACTCTGCTGGAGCGTGTCTCAGGGCTAAATCCTTTTCTTTTTCCAATTGGTTCTGTCATTCCTTTAAATAAATTAATCTATTAGTGTGACGCGCTTCCATGTTTAAATACATTGGTTGAAAACAATTTAGAAGTACACAAACGGGCCTTTCAAGCTATGAACATGGGTTTTTAATTTTTAAATAAAATATGTATTTTTTCAAATGACACAAAATTTAAGTAATGTTGAAGGGAATGTCCTACATCCATTGTTTGCACAATATTACAGGTGAAACATAAAGTCCTTAATCAACAAGTATTATTATATTTTTTCTTGTTGCTTTTATTTAAAAGCCAGAAAAACAGAAGGATAACCTTGATGGTGTTGTCAAAGTTTCAACCCCATTTGCATTCCAACATTCAGATTTGGGCATGTGTGAGTTGGATTGGTCAAAGTTATGGAGTGAGAAGGTTCACATCAGTACCCTATAGCATAAGTATGCTTTTGTGTTAGACATGTGGATATCTGCCATAATATGTCACAATTTAGTTAAGATTGTTACCAACATAATCTTGAATGGTTTTAAAATTTTAGTTTCACTTGTTTACAGCTTAGAAATAAGGGTGTAGCCTGATATCTTGTGTTTGCACTAGCCACTTTAACATGTCAGTTTTTTTAAACATGTGTAGCTAGGTGCAGTAATTTTTGCCGGACACAAGAGGGGAACAGCAGGCGTTACTCCCACAAATTTCTATGTTGTGTATTGGTCTGTGGACACGCACTTTGAGCAGCAAATGGCGTGTTGTGCCCAGGGAGTATGCTCGGTGGAGAAAGATGAACATAAAAGGAGAATGGAAAACGTTTGTCAACCAGTTAGTTAATTGAAACGGACAGGCAAATTCAGGCGAGATCATGCCTAGTTCATTTTCAGAAAAGTAAGCCGTTGTAATTATCGTAGGATAGTCGCATGCAAGGTTGTTAGTACACCACCTGCAGCAGTAAGACGCGCTCCGATAATACACTGCCAGCGATCAAGCCGCACCCCAATGCATTGGCTAAGCTCTGGCCTTATCCAGCTTAGAGACACAAAACTTGAATGGGGAGAGCCTTGAGAGTACACTGAGAGGAAAAATGTAGTCTTAAACCTCTTACGGAAATGTTGCCTCCTGCGACTGGAGCCGTTCGGATGGTGTAGCTTGGTGGCGTGCCCCAAAACTTGAACATTTGGAACATATGGTCTTGCCCTGTGCAGAGGCGCTGCTTGGCTCCTCTTTTGCGAGCTGTCTCCATGCCTCGACGCACAGAGCTGCTTTGTAAATCAGTAGCAGAAGCAGTGTCTTGGTGGAATGGAGAACATATGGATTGCACCGTGGTCTTGGTACTTCCGATTTTCCTCCCGGTTTTAACGGGTGTGATGAGGCTTTGTAATGCCGGGGTAGCGAGGGTCTAGGGGTGTACACCCAATAATCAGGGGTTGGAATGGTTGGGGGGGCGGTCTTTTCAGCCACGCAGATGAAAAAACCATTGCTGCAGCTCCAATGGCCCCCAAAAAACGTTGTCCCCCGAAGGGGTCTTCCGCCGGTGCTAAACCCCCCCCTTGGTTACTACTGATAGACATTGTTACCCCCTCGAGCGATTTTTCCTCCCCTTAAAAAACCTCAAAAGCCCCTTTAAAAAAATATAAATTTAAAAAAATTTAAAAAAATAAAATTTAAAAACTTTGATCATAATTCTGTAACATATTTTTTGGAAACACAAAAAGCATTACAAAAAAAATAGACAAAAAATTACTTTTTGTGTTTGAAATACTTAAAAGTTTGTAAGGTTTGAAAATATAGACAGCGATTGGAGGTCAATTTTGATACAGATGGTATTTGAAAGTCCTCCCCCTTTGTGAAGAACCACGTTGCGCTGTTTCCAAAGGTGATGGAATTTGGATCCCACCTCCCACAAACCCCTTAAAACATATAAATTTAAAAATTTTTAAAAAAAAAATTTAAAAACTTTGTTCTAATTCTGTAACATCAGTTTGGGGAAACAAATAGTTTTTAAAAAAGGATAAAAAAAAAATGTACATTTGTGTTTAAAAATTTTAAAAAAGTTTTTTAAGGGGTTAAAAAAATATAGACAGCGATTGGGGGTTTCCCCATTTTGATACAGCATGGTTTTTTAAAAGTCCTCCAGCCCTTTGAAAAGAACAGTTGCGTGACTCCCCAAAAGGGGTGAGGAAATTTTTGGGGCCCCCTCACCTCCCACAAAGTCCTTCAAATTAAAAATTTTTAAAAAATTTAAAACTAAAATTTAAAAAATTTGTATAAAAATTTGTAACATCAGTTTATGGAAAAAAAATAGCATTACAAAAGGAAGACAAAAATGACATTATGGGCTTTGTAAATACTTAAAAAAGTTTAAAAGGGTTATGAAAATTTGACGCGACTCTGGGGGGTTCAATTGGAACAGCATGGTATTTTAAAAAGCCTCCACCCTTTGTGAGAACCAGTTGGTGACTGCCCAAAAAGGTGGGGAATTTGTGATCCCCCCCCCCCCTCTTCCAAAACCAAAAGCTTGTGCTTGCAGTTTTTTTTTAAAGAGGCAAAAAAGGGGACATCAGGTGAAGTGCATCATCTGCACCGAAACCGCGTTGACTACAAAGCACGAAAAAGGGGAATATCCTTCTGATTTTTTTCCCCCTCATTACACTGGAGTGGCCCCCCTTTCTTATAGGATCCATTCTATTACTGGTTCTACCAACATAGTCTCCACAGCGCAGCCCCCCCTCTCCCCCCTTATTTTTTTTTTTCCCCAAAACCCCTGCTGCACTCTGCAAACGCCCCCTTTTGAAAACCCTCTGCAAAAAACCGTACCTCCACCCCAAAACCCCAAAGTTCCCCCGCGCGCGCCATTCCCCCGGAAGCTTCCCCCAAAAAATTTTGGCCCCATCCCCAATTTGGATGGTTTCAGGCGCTCCCCCAAAACACATTTGTTACTTTGGCCCCATCCATTCTCTAATCAAAGTCATTCTATTTTTAATTTGTGTGTGTACCCATTCCTATCTCCATGCACCCTCATTTCCCTTTTAAAAAGGTGGACCATCATTGTTTTAAAAAAACCCTTTTTTTTTAAAAACCCCTATTTGTAAATTTCCCCCCCCCCATTTAATTGTAAAATTTCACCCCAGGGGCGGCTGATTTTGCTTTAATTTTGTATTGTTAAGGTTTACTTTTTACTGTTTTTGAAACTGTTAAAAAATTTAAACACGCGGAAATTATGGGCTAATAAATAAATAAATTATATTCTTATTTTGAGGGGGCCCCTCGTATGGGAAGTGTGAACGCCCAAAAGCGAGTTGAGCGCCTGATGAGCTGATACCCATTTGTTGGCTGCTGCTCAAACAAAACCCCTCCAAATTTGTAACGGGGAATTCCCCCGGGGGGGAGTCACTAAATGCGAGTTCCTAAGGTGAAATCTGCGTTGCAAGCTGCAACGCGATCGGCCATGCTGGAAGTCCAATGAGCGCACTTAGGCGGGCCCCTTTTGCAGCATGCATCAAGACCGGAAGTCCCTCAAAAAACTTGCACGCCCAAGTTGAGACTAGGGGGCGAATGGTATGGAGTGGGTTTTCCAAGGCCCAGAGTGCACCAGTTTGGCCCTTGTCACACATACCAGCCCCCCTGTAGATTCTTTCCAAAAAACCCCCCGGCCCCTGCTTTATGGCATACAGGCTCCTGCGCTGTGTGGAAAAAAATTTCCCCCCGGAAATTAATTTCAGGATGGCCGTTGCATTTGGGGAAAAGGGTGTGCTTACGGTCGAAAAAGGGAAACGTTCCCGGGTCCCGTGGAGTAGACCGTGACGGCTCCTGCACGTGTTCTGGGAATGGAAAAGGGAGGAACAATGTGTACAGACTTGATTCCGCAATCCTTGGGGGGCAGAACCGTAAGGGCCCCTCGCAAGTCAGTACCCCGGTGCAAACATTGACCCAATGGGCATGAGGGGGAAAGGGGTTGTCCCGGCCTGGGGTTAGAAAAACCTCTTTTTAGGTTTGTTTAGTTTGCTGTACATGACCTTTTTTCCCATTTTTTTTGCTCCCCCTTTGGCTTTGTTGACTTTTTTGTATTATCTTTTAAATAGCCTGCTTGGTCCTTAATCTGGATTTTTTTTGATGTTTTGGACACAAAAAATTTATTTTTCTGTTTAATTATCCATGCTACAATTTTGTTAGGAAAAAGGGGTGTCAAACCCTTTTTTCCCCCTCCTAGATCTTGTAGGGGGTTACTCCCTCGCAATTAGGCTTCGTTCACACTAGATGAGGACTTTGGGGTTTTGGCGCAGGATCGGGTTTTCCCCGTTACATGTAGGGATTCAGCTAGTTGATTGTGGGAAGAATCCCTTTTTCCCCTTCTGGTTGAAAAAATCAAAACAATGGGACGGGGCCACGATGGGGGGGGCAGGGGCCCCTTCTATGGGGCTTTTAGTAGCGCTTTTTAAATTTTTTCCCCCAAACATGCTTTTGCAGCCCCGGGGGCTTGCCCTGAAAAAAAAATCGGGCTTGGACATGTATTGTGGGATTGACAATGATTTAGTACGGAAACTGTCTGTCTCCCAGCTGAATACAGCTTTTAAAAGGACAGGGTTTTGCAAGCCAGCATTAGACCGTGCTGGCATGGTTTGCGGAGTATCCCGTCTTTTCCCCCAGCCTGTTACCGGGGGGTTTTGTGGTGGGAGTGTGAGGATGACAGGGAATTGTGCTGTGTGTGGAAAAATTTGTTCGGAAAAACAGTGCCGAGGTTTTCCCCATGGCGATCCTGTGAGGAAGCTAACCGTGTGTGTGGTCGAGAGAGGCTTAACAAACCTGAAGATGTGGGCTGCTGAGGTTGGCTATTTTCCAGTGTGCTTTGACTCAATACGTGTTTTTCCCGCAATGTTTCCAATATTTGTGGTATTGAGGTGATGACACTTTTAGTTTTTTAAAATTTTTGATTACACACTTGCATTTCACTAGCAAATTCAGTAAAAAGTGGGGGAAAAAAAAGGACCACGCAGTGCAACCCCGGGGGAGCGCGGGGTTTTGTTTTTTGGAAAAAAATGCCGACAGGAAAAAAACTGGGGTTCAGGCAACCGAGTCTGCGCCTAATTCCCCCCCTTTTGCCCCGTTGGGGCAAGTTCCTCTATCTTCTTCTATCACTAACCATTTTCTGGGGTTCCCCCAGTTTTAAAACCAAAGTACGGTTCCCCCCCACAAAGCTCTCCACAGTGCAGCCCCCTCCACTCTCCTCCCATTTATCTACGGCCTAACCGATGCTGCGCTCTGCAAAAGATTTGCTAACCTTCAAAAAGACCTCCCACTCCCCCCCCCAAAAGATTTCCCCCTTGTCTACGCCAACCCTGGGGAATGCTGTCCCCCAAGAAATTAGGAACCACAATTTGAGGTTTCAGGCGCTCCCCAAAACACATTTGTTCAGAGGGCCCCATCCTTTCACTAAAAAAAGTCATTCTATGTTTCTGTGTAAGGGGTGTTGTTCTGCCCATTCCATCTCCATCCCCCCCCCCTTAAATGGCTGGAACTCTTGTAAATGCAATTGTAAAAAACACCTATACTTTGTATCTCCCCCATCTCATTGTACATTGTAACTGTCAGAGAGGGGCGACTTATTTAGCTTAAATTATTGTATTGTTAACGTTGTTACTTATGATTTTTTTTTGAAAATGCTAAAGAAAAACCCTCGGAATATGATGGCGTATATAAAAAAATTTTATTTTTTCTCTGAGCTGCTCCCCCCCTTCCCTGTCTTCATGCCATGTTGGGTATTGACTATCATCTCCCTACCCTTTCCCCAAAACCGTTTGGGTGGCGGGGCCCGCACCAGCTAAAAGAAACTGGACCTGGGTTATATCATATAAAAGCGTTGCGGTGTGCTGACATCGGCACTGTCTCCCCCGCCCTTCAGATTCAGAGAGACCAGCTTTTCCCCCCCCGATACCCCCTTCTTCACAAACAGAATGCTGCTTGGCTGGGCCCTTTTTTCAACCCCAATGATTCTGAAACAGAAGCAGAACTCAGTGGCTCCGTACAGAACTCTCTGACTCCCCCGGGAATTTTTCCAGGCGGTGAAGGACAGATGGTTGCCAACAGTGCTGTGGCCCCGAGAGGAGGGGAAGCAATTGAAGTCGATGATTGTAATTCCAAAAACAAGGCTTTTTTTTTTCTTCCCGCAGCGGGGGGGTACTCCGATTTCCCCAAAAGTGGCATAAAGGAACGCTCACGGCCGGGGAAAAAATGGGGATGCTGTGTCAGGGGGGCCCCAGCACCCCCAAAATCCCCCCTCCTCTCCCTGAAAAACTCCACGCCCCCGTGCCAAACCCCCCTTCTTCTCTTGGAGATTGATAAAGAAAAACTGAAAAGTTTTTAAGCCTAAGTGTGGTTTTTCCGCAGGGGACTGCGTGAAAAAGCACACAATGTTTGTAGGGGAAAAGGCCCCCCTTTTGGGAAATTTTATGGTTTGCAACCAAGTATTGTATAGGATGGAAGCGCTCAACTAATGATTTTTTTTTTAATAGGTGGAGCGAACAATTGAGAAAAATTTCAAGGTTGCCATGACACACGTCAGCAGACTACAACCAGCAGGGTTTTAAAAACTAATGGGCGTGATCTCACTCCCAAAAAGGGAAAAAACCCCGCTAAACATGAAAATGCACACAATGTTCACTACCCCCAAAGGGAGAGGAAAAGGAGTCTGTGCTCAAAAAAAGGCGCAAGCTACATCCCCGTACCCTTTTAAAACTATATAAAAAAAAATTTGTAGTAGTGACGCACAATTTTTGAGGTACATATTACATCGCCCCTTTACCTCGGGGTATGCAGTCTATCTATATTACCTTTCTTTTCCTTGTCTGCTTGCAAGTCGACAGTCAGGTAAATGCAATTTTCACTATGCAAAGCACTTTTTAAAGGTTATTTTTTTTTAATAAACATGATTATTGCCACATTTTTGAGTATTACATAGGAAAAATTTTTAATTTTGAAAAAACTGTTTAGTGACTTATTCAGCAAATGTAACTTTTAGTTAATGTAAGATAATTTTAAAAGCTGATGATTTTTTAAAAAGTCGAATTCATTGTTATACAATAAAAAGGGTTTTTTGTTACTTACATCTTAATGGATTCAATTGTACTTGTATGTTTTTATGTAAACCGTATAGCAGTTTTAACAATTTTTATTTTGGGTTTGCTTGTGTTCAACAGTTAATGTATGTTTTATGTTTGAAAATTCTTTATTTTCTAGATATTGTTTAAATAAATCATCTTTTAGGTATAAAGGTTATTTTTTCTCTTTTTTTTAAGTAAAAACATTAAAATTGAGGGGGAAAAGGGAAAATTACTTTCTAGTTTTTTTAAATCCTCCTTCCCCCGGGCTCCAACACCCCAGTTGTTGTGGAAGTGTGTTGCACAGTCAACATTTTCTCTTGTTTGGGGTTCAAAACGTCAGCGGGGGCCGGTTGTGCCTTTGGCTCTTTTCCTTCTGCTGCCCCCCCCGGGTTCCCCAGTCCCCTATGGTTTCCCCATTCCTTTGGCCTGGGCCCCCACTTGGTATCCGATTTCCCCGCAACGTCTGCTGGTCCTTGTATGCTTTGGGAGGGGGACCCCCTGCTTATAACCGTGCCCCCTTTAAGTCAGTGGTCCTCGGTTGTGCATTTGGTTTTTCTTCTGCTGCCCCCCGGGTTCCTACCGTCAGCGGTTCTCCCCAGTGCCTTTGGCCCTAGGTGCCCCCATCCGTACCCGGGTTTCCCAGCAACGTCTGTGGTCCTTGGAGTGTTTGGAGCACAGGACCTCCGTTATTAACCGTGCCCCCGAACATCAGCTGGTACAAGTTTGTGTACAAATAAAAGTACGGAACAAAGACACAAAAAACAATAAAAGAAGATCTAAAAGCAGAAGAACATGAATAAAGACCAAAATGAAAAAAAAAAAAATGTCTAAATTTTAAGAGGAAGACTGGGGTGTATGGGGGTGATCGTTTCCCCCCGTGGTGCCCCCCGGGAAAATGCCTGCTGCTCAGGCTAAACTGACACGGGCAAATACTGTTGTAAAATTTTAAACTTTTGTGACGCAAAAAGGAAAAGGGTGAAAAATTCTATTTACAGATTCAAGTACAGGATTTCTTCACAAAAAAAAAGAAGAATGAAGCGAATGAATAAGAAAAATTTTTAAAAAGAAAATTTTTGGTAATTTAACAAAAAAGAAAAACAAAAAGTTTAAGAAGAAAAAAAAGGGGAAAAAAAAAAAATTTTTTGAAAAAATAAAGGAGAAAAAAAGGGAAAAAGGGTTAAAAGTAAAAGGTGAAGTTTTAAAGTGGGGGGGGCCAAAAAAAGTAAAGATTTTTGAAAAGGGGAAAAAAAAAAAAAAATTTTTTTTTTTGGGGTTTTTGGGGTTTTTTAAAAAAAAGGGAAAAAAAAGGGGGGGGGGGTTTTTTTTTGAATTTTTTTTAAAATTTTTCCCGGTTCGTAAATGCCTTTTTTTAAACCTAACGATTTAAATTTTTTGGGAAAATAAACCCACCCAAAAAAAAAGGGGGGGACCAATTCCCCCCCCTTTAGGCCATCCCTTAGGGGGAAGCCCTAAGTGGCTTAACCCCTTGAGTTCAGGGAAGGGGGGTTTTTTTTTCCAAAATTCCCTCATACGCTTTTTAAAAAAAGGGGGAGAAGGTAAAGAAACTTCCCCCCCCTCCCCTGTCAAAAACCCTTTTGGGGGAAACCTTTTTTGGTTTTTAAAAACCCCCTTAATTATTTTGGGGGAACTTGGGGATAAGGCCACCATCACTTTTAACAAATTCTTTTAAAACCCAATTGGGGGCAAAGAAGTTTTTAAACTTTTCGTGTAGAACCCCCGGAACCGGGGGGGAAAAAAACCCGGGGGATTTTTTTGGGGGGGGGGCCGAAATGGGGCTTTTTGGTATCCTTAAGGTAAAACCCAACCCCGGGAAAAATACCGTTGCCCCATCCCCAAAGGAAAGAAATATGGGTCTAAATTTCTTTCTTTGAAGCTGGGCTGAAATTTTCCCGAACACCCCTTTTCCCATCGAAAAACCCCCAAAACCTAAGCCGGTGGTAAGGACCCAGGGGGGGGCCCCCACCCCAGAGTTGTGGTACCAAAAACCCCCAAAATTTTTTGCCAACGTACCCCCAACGCCCCATGTTACTGTAATTGATTTGGGAATGCCTTCTTCTGGCCTCTGCACAAGCTCCGGTTTCTTTTTGCTTCATTTTTCCAAGGGGGACATTAAAAAGGGGGCAAAACCCCCACAAGGAGGTCAAATTTCCAAAAAAGTTAACAATCAATGAAACGTTTGGACCCTGGAAAGGAAAAAACCCTCAAAAAAACTTGTTACAGTATGGGATGTTTACTGCTTTGTGGTACGGAAAAACCATATTCCCCGCCTCAACATCATTGCTGCTGTTCCTCGCTAGCTAATTTTAAAGTGTCGAAAAACAAATTCAATGGTGTCAGAATAAGGTTGCCCTTTTTTGGACTTTGCATTTCAAAGGAGCCCCATCTTACAAAAAAAAAGCAAGCAATAGGGGAAAACTTTTCCCCCGAAACCCATTCCCATAAACCTTTTTGGGGGCTTATTCTACTGCAGACAGTGGATTCCGAAACCTCCGACTCTTTCAACCATGTAGACAGTCTAAGAATGGAGGCCAGATTGGCAAATCCCCCCGGGCCCCATTCTTGAACAGCAAAAAAGTGCTTCTAAAAATTAAGAGAGTGTCATCTCTGCTCCTCCCCTTTCACCCCCGGGTTACATCCCCCTTCCCCTTCGTGTCCAAACCCGGGGGGGGAAATGCACGGGTTTTGGGTAACCCTTATGACAAATACCGGGCCTTGGGCTATTAGGCACGTCGGACCCAGTTGCAAGGATTCCCCCCCGTGTTCAAGGCGGGGGCCCTGCTGTCATACCCTTTTTGGACAAGTCTGTGAGTGTCCTTGGAAAGATCGGTATTCAAGGGGCCCTGACCTTTTGCTGTCCTCCAACGACCCCCAGCCCCCTTTCTCATGAAAGGCACCCCAGATCGGTTCCCTGCTTTTTCCCCTTTAAAGCCCCTTCCCCAAAAATGCCCCACTATCAATCCGCCACTTTGTTTTTCCCCCTTTTAGGGGGGGAGGGAAGATGAATATGCCAATATGCCCCCCATGATTTTTTAAAAATTTTGGGGGAAAAGGCACTTCTCCCCCTAAAAATATTTTTTGCCCCCCCCGCGGGACCCAAAATGGAATTGTGGAGGATGCTCACGGTTTGCGATGCTCAAGGCAAGTTCCACCAGGATATGCTGTTAAAAACGGAAAAGAGGCCTTATGGCTGAACCCTCCCCCTTCCATGTCTGAAAAAGAAGCAGAATTGGGCCCTGAAGAGGCCTGCTCTAGCCACGGAAACCCCACTGAAAAGTGTACACGATTCAGGTACGCACAGGGAAATTTTCAATGATTTGGGTCCTATGGAGAAGGGGGGGTTATCCGCCGCGGAACACCGGGGAAAATGCTCTTGGATTAAAGCTTTGATTGAAGCCTTAAAAACCTACTCAATCGCTGTATTAAAAGGCAGGGTATGGCAGAAACTAAAGAGAAGCAAAAAAAACCCCCCCCGGGGAGCCCAACAGCCAAGGAGCGAATGGAGAATTTCACCAAATGGCAGGAAAAAAGGAGAAAAAAAAAGACACAAAAAAAATTTTTTAAAGGAAATTGCAGATAGGCTTCCCCCGGGCAAGGGCCCCAAAAGAAAAAATCTGAAGTATCCAGGAGTATCGAGAATACCCTTTGGGGAAGGCCAAAGACAAGAAGAAAAGGAAAAAAAACGTTGGAAAAATCCCATTAGATGAAAATTCCAAACCCCCGGCCCCTTTTAAGCCAAATTGTGGGAAAACAGAAAAAAACCTAAATAAAAATAATAAAGCAATGGAAAGCGGGGGGCCCTGAGATCGGAGCTCTCCCCCTTTTACAGAGTGAGGGAAAAAAAAAATTTCGCCGGGGGTTTTGTATCCACAGGGCTGGTGGGGCGGGGGCCCACACCAGGGAAAAAAAACCAAGCTCTGGCTGCACAACAGTTGTATTTTGCCCCGGGGAATCTCATTGCCGGGCTGCAACTCGAATCCTGCTCTTTTTGGGCCCCCTGAACCCAACGGCCACTGAACGAGTCCCTTCCCATTTACCCCAAAACCCGACTACCCTGGCAAAGAATACAAGTCGACCATATCAGATGCCAAAAACAGGAAAATATGAATGCCCCTTTGGGGGTGTGGAATGTTCTCTCCCGGCCCCAAAACCTATCCGGTCACCAACAACTGCCAAAAACCCCCGGCCAAGAAAACTGATCACCGAGATTGCCTGCAGATTTGGAATCCCGAAGAAAAAAAGTCGATCAAAGCCCCCCCTTCCGCAAGTGTCTCAGGACTGTGGGCATGCTGGAAAACTTTGGGCCACACACTCCATACCATCCAGCCCCCTCGGCAAATGGGGGGGTGAACTCCACAATCAAAACCCAAAATTTGAAAAAAAACCCAAGCTACCCCTTCCTTGGCCCCACTTGCTCCCATAGTGCTGTATACATTAGCACAAACCCCCCGGGCCAAACACGGGTTTTCCCCCCCCGAGATTTTGTTTGGGGGGCCCCCCCCCCAAAATAGGGAATTAGGGGGCCCCGAGCTATCTGAAAATAATGATAAAGTGGTAAAAAAATTTTGTTGCTTTGTCTAAAGGTTACTAACACCCATTCTACAGTGTCTGCTTCTCTCCAGAATCCCAGGTACACGGTGCACAACTTTTTTCCCCGGGGACCCGTGTATGTGAAAAAATTTGGGAAAAACCAGATTCGAAAAGGGCCTTACACCCCGATTGACCACTCCCAAGCATGAAATTGAGGGAAAAAACCCCGGGTTCAAGCTCCCACTGCAAACGAAGCCCCAAAGAATGAACTTTTGTATATCCTTTCCACTTTTTACTGTTTGTTCCAAATTTGGGGAACACCAAAATTTTGGGTGACATGACGCAAGGATTCGACCTACCGATTTGATTTTGTGAAATAAAGCTGTGGAAAAAGATTTTACTGGTATGATGCCATGACCGGGGAAAATTTTATCTTTGTGTGACTGTCCAGGGAAAGAAATTTTATTATGGTCAGATGTGGGGTGGAACAGGGTGACACACCCGGGATAAAACCAAAGGAGGTTAATCAGGAAAGATAAGGGGGAAAAGGCTCTACTAACTCAATTACTTTGACTGTGGATTACGCCCCCGGAAGACCAAGCCCAATAGTGCATGTCTTCTAAGTCATGTTCCTTTTTATTTAAATTAGAAAATCAAAAAGGGGGGATTTGGGGAATTGTTTTGGATGTTGTTGGCTAATTAATCCCCCTTGGGGGGAGTGGAATCAAAAAATAGAAATTAAAAACTACCACCTCCCCCTTCACAGCAGTTCGGAAGTGAAAAAACAAAAAAAGTAATTAAGAATTCCCCTTTTAGGACCCGTGGGGGAAAGGGTTTTTCCATAGAAACCAGATAAACCCCTAAAAACCTATGGTTAGAATGGGTTAGGTACAACCAGGGCCCCAAAAATTTTTGGTGGGGTGTTAACCCCCGGCTGCTAACACTTTTTTATATACGCTGCTTTCCCCCTGACCACAATGCCCGTCTGTCTTTGGGGTTATTGAAGGACTAAGAACCCCCCTGTCCCCATTATATTCCCCTCGTCTAAAAACCAAATTGCGAACCCCCCGGGGTGTATAAATTAAAAAAAGGGTAATATACGCTACTCTCCGAAACTCTAGGGGCCCCCCCTTGGGGTATTTGAAGAGGGTTTGCCAGACCCCAAAAAGACTATAACTAACCTATTGATAAAAATTCAGTAAATTTTAATTTTTTGGTTTGTGGGGGGGGGAAACTAATCTCCCTCATTAATGGGGGGGTCAGTGTACATT